>CM023450.1:93568406-94768406 GCA_013339765.2 Haemaphysalis longicornis
CACGGATGGCCAGCACGGTCCAAGGCACCCTGACTAAGGACACCTCCCACCGGGCGGGTGTCCTAATACCAGCATGTTGACTCAGACAAATAATGTTTATTCATCCTCATCATTTTTACTCGGCACCAGTGAACGTTTTACTTACTTATTAAGGTTTGTTTTCATCCTGATTTCATCTCGCCTCTTTTCGGGGTCAAGCCTGTAGTGCGCGGGTAATTCCTCCGAACACTCCGGTGGTGCCCGGTAGAGGCTATTTTATTGATCCCGTACGCTTTGCGCGAATCCGAGAGCGCCGTCGCTTGGTATTCGGATGACTTTTCGCTTTGCATTGTGTTACAGGAGTACTAGCAGAGATTGCACGGTGCAGCGGATCACGTGACTGGAGCCCTCGTATGTCGGTGTATTCAAGTAACAGTCCTGGATCCACCGCAGATTTCCGGAGACGTTGTACAGCATTCATTTCTCTAACGCATGTGGCTATATGTCTGTCTCGGTAAAAAAATCTCTCCGTAAGTATGTGCGGGCATCACGAGGTACCCCTCTGCTTCCTTTCCTCCATATGCCCTCCGCTGGGGCGTAGTGGGCTATGTCCAACAGACAAACAAACTGTTGAAGGGTGACTGCTACTCAAGCTTTTAATGTTTAAAAATTGCGGAAAATGTCAATAATGCAGATTTCGCGAATGTTCCACCTGTAATCGTTATAATAGCATAAATGGACATAATTGGTCGAACTAAATTTTGAAAAACTAAGAAAATAAGAAACATATAAAACAATTACGGTAAATGGCGAACCGTGTAACACCCTGCATTTCCACAATAATGCAGATTTCGCTAAAGTTTCAAAAGTAATCTTTTTAATAACGTAAATGGAGATAATTGGTGGGACGAAATTTAAAAAAAAAAAGATTTTTGGGGAAATCCTATCTAGGCCATTTGTTCTCGTGTCCATGAGGACGTTTTGCTGTTTAAATATCACAGCAATCACATTCTGTCTTCTGAGCAATTTCTCCCAGAGAGGAATTAGCCTTTGCACATACTGTATGTATTCATATCTTCTCGGACCATCCACAGCCTATCAAAGAGGAACCCTGTTCCGTAAATCAAAGAAAACCATCAGGGACAAAGCAAGCCTCCAATCCTGGCGGTGTCAGACAGGTATTTTTTTTCCCGGCACGTGCGCCGTGAACCCCTGCCAGCGACTAGGCGCCACAATCATGGTTAGGTTTAGTTTCGTCACGTACTACATGTTTCTCTGAAAGCGTTGCCGTGCGTGTCCACTTCACAATTGCCCTAGTCTGTCCTTTTTTCTCACAATTCTTTCGCTTAGGCTACCTGCTTCTGCCATTTGCCCGGAGCTGCGTAGACACTTGCCGCTCAACGCAGTGAGTTGGCAGGGGTAGCAGCGCGAGAAACGGAATTCACGCAAACGGCTCACGGCAGCACACGACGGAACAGGTCACGCTCGCGTGACTCGTCTCATTTCGCAGGCAGACAATGTCCCAAACTTGGTGACTCACTCGCTCTTTTTTCTTTTGTTTCCTTTCCTGCAGCGTCACACAGCTTCGCTGATTCTGTGCAGTGCTTCAAAAGCTGTAGACATCTACAACCATTCTGCTGCTGATCACGAGGTCGCGGGTTCGATTCCCGACCACGGCGGCCGCTTTTCTGATGGAGGCGAAAAGAAAAAACGCCCGTGCGTACGAGATTTCGGCGCACGTTAAAGATCCCCAGGTGGTCAAAATTATTCCGGAGCCCTCCACTACGGCGCGCCTCGTCTCCTGCGTTGCGTCGGCGCGTTAAACCCTACAATCAATCGATCGAAAACCATGTTTGCCGATTTCTGGTCTGACTGCAGTCAGAACAGGAATCGGCGAGCGACCAGAAGAGCGAAAGTTCTTCTAGAAGTAAGCTCCTATCGGCAACTAAAAGGTGTAGCTCGAGCAGCATTGTACGCAATTAGCGAGGCAAACCGCAGCTACGCGGACAGGGGATACCCGTACGGCGAGCACGTGAAGAAGGCATGCGTTTCGCTCAATCATTTTCAAAGCGAGTCCTTGGACGTCTTGAAAGACTGCACATTGACTCACGCCCTCGCTTAAACTTGACAGAACCCTTCTTGGAACCAGCGACGAGCGCATTTTCGCGTTACATCAGGGTAAAAAACTTCCGCCAGGTTTTTTGACCAGAATGGACACCAATTACGCTGATGGGGGTGTTGCAAAACTTTGCAAGGTCTCTTCTGTGAGTAAATTCCTTCTCGCTATTAGATTCCTTCCTTTCCCTTCTTTCACCTCTAGATTATTACTTTTTTGCTTGCTCTGTCATTTCGCGCCTGACACGTGTCCGCTGACACCGTCAATAGCGATGGCAGACGCGAAATGAGGCCGCATAAGTGCCGGGGGGAATCTTCAACACTTTCTTTTATTGGCTGCCTCCTTTTTCACACACGTGTACACAATTTCGCTGAACGTTCCGACACTACCCTCAGGAGTGCGTTCGCTGTTGCCGTCAAGCTTCTATCAGACATTTGACAGTCACCATAAATAGCCACTCGGTCCTGGGAATAAGCTACGGGTACATTGTAGTGCTCGTTTTATCTTTTCTTCGATACAGACGTTTATTATGTTTAGCCTGTGTGGCACGATTTCGCTGCAATAAAATGTTCCGCAGGATTACCAATATCTCTCTTTTTCCCTAAAGTTGACTAAATTTGAATGTTGGGTTAGTTGTTGTGCCATTGATACGTGTCCAAACAGTGCGTACAACGGGACAATAAGAAAGGAAGACAACATCCCGAACTGCCCGCTGTCATTCATGACTTTCAAACATTTGGCTGGTATAATCAGCATACCACTACACTCTAAATTTTTTCACGCATAGTAAGCGTGAAACACGCTCCTTTGCGTCGCAAACTTCGTTTTCAGGAGCACGGGACTCCAAATACGCGTGGTTTTCTCCGATATAAGCGTGAAGTGGGTTTGGAAAACGTATACATTCGCTTTCTTTTACGCGTGATGCAAGATTAAATGCGTGTAAACCGTAAAAATCACGCTAAGAAAAATCTCGCGCCAGCGATCGCGCCTTTCCTAATCACGCATATACATATTCTGATACATATCCACAACGGAGCCGTGGGGCGCACTGCTGCATGTTGCTGCGGCTTGCGTTCATTTTCTTTATTTTGTCATGCGAAGGGATTGAAAGGTGGCGCTCGCTTAAGCAATTTTGGCGGGAAGACGGAGAGTTAGAGCCGTTGGAGGCATTGGCCGAAGCAGTCGGTTTGTGCGTCGTGTCTTTCTGTAATTCCCGTGTGTACTGCGCGGAGTGTTCGCTTTTTTGTGGTAAAAAGTGGTGAAGAAGGAACTATCTGATGGGTGATTTGACCTTGATTGGGCGGTGTGTGTGCCCCGCGCGGTTGGTGCGAGAACACCGAGTGTCGACTGCCGGGAATTCTCGCGCGACACGGCGCCGTTCACTACGAACTCCACTTTTCCGGCCGGATGGCGTTGTTACAGTGGGCAGTCAGCTGTCATGCACGATCGCTTGAAATATCCAGGTAAGCAAATTATTTCCTAATGTGTTTTCTGATAATATATGGAACTATTTTCTGAATAACGACGTTTTTGGTGTATTGTGTAGATCTACCGATTGACCTCGGAACTTCGCATTAGTTAGTGCCAGGCCTAGTTCTCTATGTAGCTTCTGTTGGACACGGATCACGCGGTCGACAGGGAAAGATGAGAAGAAAGAAGGAAAGCGTACGTTTCTCCTTGTTGTGGTTGGGAGTCGTTTCTCTCGTTCGCCGTCCGGTTTCCGTCGCTCTCGGCGTATGGCGTTCGGCATCTTTGGCTTTTTGGCGGTAAACTTCGCGGCCGCGCTTGCGGTTCGCGTCGGTGGCCGTTCTCGGGCGAGGAGGCGCTACACCACGGGTGATGGAGCCGCCTGCTCTTTCCGTCCTCCGCAGAGCACTTCGAAAATTACGAAAAGTATTGTCTAACGCAAATTCACACTGTCGACGCGCACATTACGAAGCGCTGAAAATCGTGCACCATTGTACAGAACCGCCACTTTATGGCTGCATTAAAAATGTGCTCGTTTGTGCTGCACATCGCGGCAGAAGTTTGCGTGTTGTATGAGAGTGCAAACGCATTGATTGAAGCCGCTTTTTCATCTCCGCCAGGTTTCACCCGTGGACATCGTTTGCCCGTGCACTGTATGAGGCGAAGCGAAGCAGCTGGTATGCGGCAGAACCCAGAGAAATCGTGAAGTTGGAACTGGACACGCCACTGGAAAAAGCCTTGGTGCTGTGTTTGTGTGTGTGTTACATAAAGGACGTTACGTATCTCTCTGCTTTCAGGACAGTTACTAGGATTCGTTCAAGTAGTAGTTACACGTGATGGCATCGACGAAGTTTCATGGGCGTTAAAAATGCTGCGCGATTTGTCGATGAAACTACACCTCACCTGAGTTAAGTTCATAGCAGTATTCGCGTGCTGCTTTAAAGCGGCATCAACAGTCCATCTGGCGCCTATTTATAGTTCCCGTCTTTCTTTCTTAGATTTCTGTGTTGGGAAGCATTCTTGTAAGTTATTGTGAATAAAAAGTTTCGCTCAAGTTTGAAATTGTTTAATTTTCTTTGTCTCTAAACGTTGGTTCAAAATGTCAACCTTTGAAGCAATCTTCACCAGACTTCCTCACTTAATTTTCTTCCCAAACGTATGAGTATAGGTGCCGAAAGAATGCACATCACAGGCTTAATTGTATGGGATTCGCTAAGTGCACTTCTTGAAGATGCTTCATGAACGCTTGTTTTGCACTGCTTTCAACGGCGCTCGGGTGTATCACAACCGAAATTTAGCGGCAATCCTAACCCCCCTAGTTCTGCAAACACTACTAAGTTTCGGAGCCGCGTAGAAGGAAGAATTAACATCGTAATCACAACGTCGAGGCTTGTCGATCCGTGACTGGCGACCTTCTTAACGCTTAGTGAAGGTGAAAAAGAGGATTGTCCTCTACCTGATGCGGCATTCTCCAGCTTTGTATAAGGACGCCTCTCTGACCGTCAGAAATCATTTTAAAAAGAAAGCTAAAATAAAATAATGTTTGTTTTGCCGTATTTATGTGCTTTCTGGGTGCTCCAATCTACACAGACCATAAACACGGCACTGCAACTATTGTCTTCTTTCAGCTTTCTTTCTAATCGATTTCTGACGGTCAGAGAGGCGTCTTATACACAGCTGGAGAATGCCGCATCAGGTAAGGACAATCCTCTTTTTCACCTTCATTAAGCGTTAAGAAGGTCGCCAGCCACGGATGGCAAACGTGAGTGCTTAGCGTGAAAATTAACCACGCCTAAAACAAGCGTGCAAAAAATATCTTGTACTCACGCTTGGCAGGCATTACGCATCCCGCTAGTCACGCTTAGAAAGCGTGATTTTTCAGCGTGAAAACACTTCACGCTTGTAACAAGCGTGCAAAAAAATCGTCGACACTCATGCTTGTTAAGCGTGAAAAAGTTTAAAGTGCACGTACTACTGTGAAGTAAAGAAATAAGCTTGGAAGAAAAAAAAAGGAGAAGAAAAAAACATTCAAGAACGATCTGTTGGAGATCCGTTATAGGTGCCTAGGGACGGACGGATATGCCCCTATACGTAACGCGTCGACACCAGGACTAGTGCTTCGCAGCGCCACCCGAGCCGCACGGTGTCATACCTTCGCACACATACCAACACGACCGGCTTTATAGATAGCGACGTGCCCATCGAAGGTGGCGACAATGTGAGCCGTTGTGCCAAAAACTTACCGTGTTGGAACGGCGAGCTCCTCAAGGTGGTGCTAAGTTTAATCCCCAAAATCGCCAGCTTCGCTTCGCTCGCTGTGGGGCCTGCGACTGCTCGCATAGGAAGCAGCGGTCGTAGCAATCAATGCCGATTGCACCGATCACTACCTATAATACCGGCCAGCAACGAGAATTCACGGTTAAGTCTAGAACCGTTTCTTGGGTATGCAAGCGTCGACGTACACAAGTAAACCACTCTGCTACCATATCCACTTACTCGACTGGCATTCTTTATTTTCGAGCAGTTTCGTTTTTTAAACATAAGGAAACTTTATCTACCTTCGCTTTACGTCCAGGAGCTTTCCTTCTCACGCGAAGCTCGTCTATACACGCGCAAACGTTTACAGGGAAGGCTCGAACTTGTATGAACACCCCAACATGGCAATTATGTGTGTGGAAGCACCGTCATTCTTGTGGAAAAACATAGTTTTTTCCAGCGAAGGGACCACTAATCGACGCCAACTTTTTCAGCGGCTGCGGCAGTTTCACCATAACGAAGGGCCACGTTTGTAGGAGCAACGTCGGGGTGGCTTACAAACCAAACAAGTAGAAAAGTTGGGTAAGGCAGCCGTCCCCAGAAAATGCTTGCGCTGAGAACCACCGTTATCTTCGGGATACCCTTTTGAGTCATTGCCACCGTACATAAGCTATCGGAACCTGGTGAAAACAAATTGCCTTTCCCGTGCGCCTTCCGGGATTGCTCAGCTGTACGCAACAAATACAATCGCGTACGATGTATTCACTGAAAGAATGATGCAAAGCGTATGGCAAGATCTTTCCGGCATATTCTTTCACGAAAGCATTTTATTTTTTTTGTTCTGGCTAGGTTTGTTGCCAAGCCTTCTGCCTAAGTCAACTATAACCATCAACCTCGGCATCAGGCTCACTGCAGCTACTTTGACAAGAATTACTATTCATGCTGCTGCTATACTGTCTCCACATAATTTGAAGGTCAACCAAGACTGCGGAGGGAAATTGCTGACTCACGCTTTCCCGTTTTTTTTTTGTTATACTCGTGCTATGCGTTGTAAGCCAATGCGAGTAGGCCGCGTGCCGAGTGTTTCTTCCTGTTTTTCCATCTCTTTTCATGCACTATATGAAACAGTGCGCGCAAAGTGCTTCTTCCGGTTCGTTTTTTTCTGTTCCATGGTACAGAACAAAACGCGCTGAATATTTTTTTTGTATTTTATTCTTTGGGATGTACGTGCGCTATCAAACTCGTGGAACGCCATAGAACGCGTTAGCAAAGGGTTAGCAGCTGTGGACAGTTTTTGGCTGGTAATTTCCGGGTCGGTGCGCGTTCGGTGGAGGCCGGCCGGGTGCGTGCTTTCACCATCCTGGCCAAGTAACAATTTCGCATTAAAAAACTTTTAATTGAGCTCACCGTCCAGCCCACGGGAGCTGTGCACTTCCCTAGTGTGAATCGGCAACGAATGACCACAACGCACCAAAAGAAAGGCACAATAACGATGGCAGGCCGAGCAAACGCGTATACAGCTGAGAAGGGAGGATTAAATGCAGCGCCAGCCGGTGCGCTGGCGTCGGAAACAACTAAAGAAAAAAAAATCCCCGCACCTCCCCGAGGGGGATTGTGAGGAATGCAGAAATGCATTGGGGTGCAACCGATGAGGTGGATGCGAATTAATGGCGAAAGAGAGAGGCGAGGAGTGTGGAGCGTAATCAATTTATTTTTCTTTTTTCCCACACCCGTCATTCCCGCTTCGTTATAGAGAAGCGTCTTCGAGACCGCGTTTGAACGCAACCGCCAACTGCAGTGGATCGTTCACGTCAAAGTCGTCGGGAATCGTTTCGAACTCACCGTCAGCATCATCGACGTCGTCTTCCTGCGGTTCCTCTCGTTCGCCGCCGTCATCGAAGTGATCGAGCCGACTCCAATCGACCCGAACGTTGATGGCGCGATACAGCGGGGTGTGTTCCAGGTGCTTGAGCCAAGCCAGGATGTTGCCCGCGCTTCACCAACCCGCGCTTGTACGTTGCCGGACTCATCAGCCTCCGCTTCATGTGAACGTCGAACGCAACGTCCTCGGGTACCATGCGAGGAAGGCACCGCACAACCTTCGATACGTCGATGGGCACGTTCAACCGCCTGTCCCTTGATTCCAAACTGCCCGTTGCCTCGAGTCAGCCGCCTGATGCTCATGAAGGGGAGTCGAGGCGCGATGAGCCGCTCTTCGACCGGGTTCAGATCGGGAAGATGCGCCGGCCGAGGAGGATAACGGTAGCCAAAACTCACGCAGCCCTCCTCTTCGCAGCTTTGTCTTCTTCTCCTTCTTCTTCTTCAGTGGTTCCCCTACGGGAAGATGACGATGGTGGTTGAACGCGAAGCTATCTCGTGATGGATTGTTTGGTTGGCCAATCCCTAGGAGCATCATGCCACAATCATCATCAGACGCGCTGCGCACGCCGGCCAAGGGACGCACGACAACCCCCGACTATAATGCATTTCTGCATAAAACCGAAAAAGCAATAACAACTTCGGAACGCGGAATCGGCGCGCATGGGCAGGTCGCTACCGGTCGTGCATACCAAGGCCGCCGCTATCAGCTCCGTCGCTGTGCTGTTACTGATTGCGGAGGCCGTGCGCATATACAGACACGCAAACACTCATGCACTGAGCCATGCGCGAAAGCTCCGCCGCGCTCTCCCACCGCGCGCGCGCAGCGCGTGTCATCTTTCCTATCGAATTCTCTGCAGCATGGAAGCCTCTTCCCATGATCACCGAGTGTGTTCTGCATTTGCTTCTATTCGTTCGCTGCGAACGCCAGTATGGTCACCCATAGTGTTCATTTTACGGCTTCGCATGCCGCCCTCTAGCATTAATTTTTTCGGCGCCTTCCAGTGCTAGTCGGAGAGTTCACCTACCTATCCGACTTATTGCTGAATGAGTGAAAAACTTTACTAAACGAGAGGCCATGGGGCCCTGGGGGGAGCAAGGATGAGGGGAAAAGGGGAAGGTCACAACTCGCACAATGAACACGGTTGCAGTCTTCGGGTTCTTATCACAAAATGAACACATAAAAGTCAGTCAGTGGCACCAAAATGCACAGCTCACACTTAAATGTACAGTTCACACTGTAGACAATGCGGTTCACACTGAAAACAGTGCACGCTGCAGTCAGTTCACATTGCAGGTAGAACGGGGAAGTCTTTCAGGCCGTTACACTAATTTGTAGAGACCGTTTTCAAGGGCGTACTCGGTGATTGCTTCTAGTGTGGTGGGATCGTCACGGACCCGACTAACATGTTCTTGTTTGCCCTTCCCAACTCGCTTTCTATATAGTTGCGCGCAGTAAGAGCCAGCGTCCTCCTGCCCAAATAAAAGCTCCCTCTCTCTCTATCTTAATTTTAGGCAACGTTCCTCCGCTTATTTTTGTGTCTAAATGGTGCAATTGAAATACGTTTACTCCATGCAACGTCTACGTGAGGTCGCGCTATGAGAAGCTAGAAAACCGGCTAAGGGAGAGAAAGAGAAGGCAGATCTGTAAATTGAACTGAAAACATTCCGCGTATTACAAGATTTTACGCATCGGCGTGACCCGAAAATATCCACAAAGGAGCGATGGCTTGTCAGCTTACTTGCTGTCCTCCTTTTATGGCGCGTTCGACCCATAAAAGAAAAGTTGTCGGTGTAATTATGTGTCAGTGTTTCCCGAGTGCACAACTTTCGCATGCGGTGACTTCCCTCTGGTTAATTCCTCTAGCGTCCAAGATGCGGCACAACAGTTGTAATCTTGCCTCTCTTTCGCTGTTTTACTGTGCATGTTGGGGCTGTGTCCCTCTGTTCCTCTGCTTAGATGTGGTAGGTTACCGTGGATTTTTTTTTTCATTCTTTCTTTATGGCTGCTCATTTCGAATTCGATTGATTGATTGTAGGGTTTAACGCGCCGACGCAACGCAAGCGATGAGGCGCGCCGAGTTGGAGGGCACCGGATTAATTTTGACCACCTAGGGATCTTTAACGTGCGCCGAAATCTCGTACACACGGGCGCTCTTGCTTTTCGCCTCCATCAGAAAAGCGGCCTCCGCGGCCGGGAATCGAACCCGCGACCTCCTGCTCAGCAGCGCAACGCCTCAGCCAATGAGCCACCGTGGCGGGTCTCATTTCGAATTCATCTGACATGTTACCCAGCTCTTCCTTAAAATAGGAAAAATATTCTCAGCGAACATCATATCCTGAACGTAGTGATAAGACGCTAAATTAACTGTATTTACTCTGTGTAGAAGTGCACAGGATGCATGATTCAAAATGGCAGTTGCCGCAACGCTGATTGGTTAGATCGGTCCGCAGGCCAGGTAATATACGATCCTCGTCGTCTTCGCCCACTTGTTCCTGTAGCAGGTCATTTTATAGCAGCACTCCAATACTATTCTAGCCCGCCACCGTTCCGGCTGAATAGAATACCCAACAGCTTCACCCATTGTTATGAAGATATGAAGCCACCTTTTTCTTCGAACTGCAAACAAACACATACCCCCCCAGCACCCTTTTCAACACCATCTACGGCACCCAATACCACGCCACCGGTAAGTTCTGTCCTTCTTCAGGCACGCTGTAGCATCATGTATGGGAGTGTCACAAGTCATCGGACCTCACTCCCTACACCACCTAATCGTACGGGCAGCTGATGGCCTGCTTGACCAGCTAGGACACCAGGATCCAGCGAGGCCTAGTAACGAAAGCGCGGACAGAAAGCCGCAGCCAGGGTATCCTGGGCTGTGGATTCCCTTCACCGGGCGAATGCCCAAACATCGGCTCCTGAGGCTTGCTGAATAAATTTTTTTTTTCACTTGCACCCATGACTGGTATATATAAAGTAAACACTTGGCATAACGAATTTCTCAGGAACAGAAAACGTACTTCGTTATAAAATATCCTTCGTTTAAAGCGGGTATGATATACACACATACACTGCCGTGGGGACACTTCTCATAAAGCAAGGTTTCTAATAAAGCCATTTCGTTGTACCTTGACTTTACAGCGTTTCGTTTTCCCACTTTGACTTCCTAAACACGTCTTTAAAGGAAAGGCACGTAGATAACTTTGGGACGGCATACTTTCTCCTCGTCCTCTCCCCTAAACTCCTTAACGGATGAAAATTTTTCCCTCTTTTGGCGGAACGACTGCGGCAGCTGCACCTCTTGCATGCATAGCGTGTTTTAGGGAGGCTGGGTTACACCCCAGTTTTGTTTGGCTCAGTGTGTCGAACCAAAAAAATACCGGTTCGGTTCTGATTCGGGCTCGGGCGGATTCATTTCGTTCCGGTTCAGTTCCGGTTCGGAAAAATCACGTGCCGAACCGGTTCGCGAAGGGGTTCGGAAGTTTGAACCAGTTGGCAAACCGGTTCGATGAGTTGAATTATCAGATAAGAGAGGGAAAAAGATTTAGTAGTGTAAAACGACAATAAAGCAAAATACAAGCAAGAATTCAAAATGCTGCGGTTTCCCAATAACAGTGCTGAAGTTTCCGAGCAAACGTTAAACAATTGGAACGAGATGTTAGGAAGACAGATGTAGTGACAATTTACCAGCTACTTTCCCGCCCAGACCTTACGTTGTCCTAGGGACATAGAGCAACCCCCAAGAGATATGATGGTGGAATTACATTCTATCCTTTCCTTTTTTGTTGAAATCGAAATCCTCGCTATGAAATCGCTTATCATGCTGACCGTGGAATCCTATAGTTTGGCCTCAGTAAAAGTGCACCCCCGAAAACAAATCAGAGCTGAAAACTGAAGAACAAGCAGAAAGGGCGAGCGCTGGGCGAATGGGACAGTGTGGGACCGGCCTGCCTTTCATGCATGTGTTACCTGCTTTAGTGCTGTTTTTCCTTCCAAGGCGAAATACGCTGTGCCTGCACGGTCCAGGGATGCAGTTTCTTGAAAAAGCAATAAGTGTGCACCATACGTTAGCAGTTTCCTCTGCTATATCTGTTATTCCTTGTGTACGTTAGAAAACGCAAACTTGTCCCCTCTGCCGTCCTGAAAAACTGACGATTATACGAGGAACCACGGCACTCGGTTCTTTTGCAATGCGGACACGCTTGGTTGTGAAATACCGGACAGAGGAAAGGGCGTGTAGACAGCAATGTCTATCTTTTTGGTGTTTTGCTTATTCGATTTTGCTTATTTTACGCGGGGTATTTCAGAACCACGGGAGGTGCCATTTATTTTTGTTGTTTTTCATGGAAACACACTTTTTAAAATTACTGGCGCGTTTGGTGCCACGATCATACACCTCTGCTCTGAGGCGCTGCTTATGTTGCAGGACGGCAGAGTAATTTAAACCACTGGGGGATATTTAACGTACGTCGAAATCTCTACATATGGACGTTATCATTTTCCGTCTACGTAACAAAATCGGCGGCGGGGGACGGCGATCGAACTCGCGTCCTTGTGGTCAGCAGAAAACGGCTTAGCCACTGAGCAACTCTGTGGGTCGCACTTGTCAAGTATTTGCACTTTTCTAGGTGTGCGACCTTTTAAAACAATTATGAAATGAAAAAAAAAATGAAAACGCTTGCACCCTTCAGGTGTGGGCCTTCGCCGTTGCGCAGTGGACCACTTTTGCAGCCTGATTTTTCCTATAAACACGAAACGAGGGAAGGGCAAATTCGTTTGATTTCACCGGCAAGCTGCCGTGAATGACAGTTCGTCTGGTCAGCTTTGCACTTGCTCCCGCTACCAGCAGCAACGTGCCATTTTTACATTGGTGCGCGTTACTTTTTTCTGTTACGACTACAAATAGAGCATGGATAGTGTTTTGATTGGTGTGGAGGAGAAATATGCATGAGAGGGTACGAAGTTGATGGTACGCGAAAGAAAAAGTCCTGAATGGCATTGACTGCGCAATGTCAACAACAGATCGTCGAACCGATTCCTCGTGAACCGGTAACCGTTACTTACTTTTTTGGTTCAGTTGCGGTTCGGGTTCAGCGTGCACAACAAATAAAGGTTCTGGCTCGGTTGATTCTAGGGTTTAACGCACCGACGCAACGCAGGTGATGCGGCGCGCCGTAGAGGAGGGCTCCGGATTAATTTTGACCACCTGGGAAGTGTGCAGAAATCTCAGACACACGGGTGTTTTTGCTTTTCTCCTTCATCAGAAAAGCAGGCGCCGCGGCCGGGAATCGAACTCGCTTCGTCGTGCTCACCAGCACAACGGTTCGGGTTCGGGTTCAGTTCCGGCAAAAATACCGGTTCGGTGTCGGTTTTCAATTCTGGTTCGGTTCTGGTTCGGGTTCTGGTTCAGTTTTGCTTCGACACCCTGGTTTGGCAGTATTATTTATTAAGGCTCGTCTACCAAATATTGATAAGAAACGAAACCTGGCTTTTCTCTTTACTATCAACAAACCTCATGAAAAAAGACGCGTGCTCATTTATTTTTACTAACCTTGGAAACTTTTTACTCTACCCCGTCAGTTTGCGCCCTCTATTCTTCCTGAGATGATCTACCAACTCGCACCACTATTAAAACTGCTTCAGTGTACACTGCGAATGTCGCCAATAGACACGTGCACCCTACTTCAGAAGCTTCAAGGACACGATTTCAAGTATCAAAGTTAATTTTGCTGCTGTCTGATCTCAGCGCTTGACATGTCTCCCGTTTACGAGAATCGTCACTACATGCGTAGCAAGAGTAGCCTCCAGGCAACCGAGAAATCATATTTTATCTTTGCAGATCCTGTTCCGCAAACGTTTAACGCCTGGTGTACATGTTTGTCTTTCAGGTTATAATATATAGGCATGCACTAACATATTCGTAAAATAAAAAGCGTAACACGAATACACGGGACCTGCAAACGCCTCGACGAAGAGATATGTCTGTTTATTTTTCGTCAGTGGAAACTTCGCAGCGGGTGGTTGTTGAACGTCGCGATAGCAATCTTTGCTGCCACGAGAGAAAAGCAGTATTCCGACTGCCCAACCTTGTAACGCTAGGCAAATATTTCGCTGCTTGTCCGAAGTCCACTTTCGATTAGTGTGCGTTTAAAATTACGCCGTAATAACTCCGGCCCAGCAGGTGGCTAAAGACGCGGCCCTCACACGCGTCTGCTGTTGACTCCGGGCCCGCGAGTGCGAATGCCGCACGCCGAAAAATGACGCACGACCGTTACGCGTGCAAGGTCGCGGCATCTTTCTCGCACAATGAGCCAGGCACGCCGCAAGGTCCCGGCAGTATACCGCGGGGGACTTAAGCGACGTCGGGGTCCTTTGTTTCAAGTTTTGAGAAGCGCGGCCCTTGTCGTTTCTGGCGCCCTGCAGCGTGCGTGTGTTGACATCGGCTCTGAGGAAACGCTTAATGACTCCATTGAGTGGGAGCTGCCTGGCGCGCATACCTGCGCTGCAGGCACATATCACACTGCCCCGCAGAGCCGTGCCGAAGATTGTGCTACGTCATCGCACGCGGCGCCGCTTTGTGACCTTTGCGCTGTGTCAAGTTGGTGTGCTTCTGACCGGTAGACCGCAAGATAAGTTAGCGATAGCATAGCGAACTGCTTCCGGCCGCGCATTTCTTAGTAAGATAATGTTAAGTAGGTACCATTTCGGAGCCGCGTAAATTTGGAGCCGAATTTTAAAGCGTGTTTTCCAGGAATGATAACATAGGCCTCGGCCTATGTTATCATTCAAGTTATCAATGTTATCAATGATTGCCTCGGCCATTGTTTAAATCAGCATTCGGAGATGAGAAGCCGGAGGCATGCTTTTCCCCCATATTCGCCATCCTGTAAAGCAAGATGCATGCATTCCCTGCTTTGCCTACTTCCTGGAAGCGCGGTCACGTTGCAAGCAGTTATCACGGCAATCAGCGTACTCTGACCATCGGCAAGCTCGGCAGCCATGGCCAGCTGCCGCAGCGCGGCACAGCGCGCCTCGCACTCATAATAATAATGTTTGAAATACATATGCAGGACTGCAAAAGCGAAAGGCGGCTCGTGGTGCACTGCCCGGCAGCTGACAACATTTCGGGAGCCGTTTAGAGCAGGAGGTTACCGTTTACCTCCCCAGCGGTTTTTTTTTTCTCCGCTCCTAGCTCGTCTCCGTGGGGGTAACGGAACGGAGCAACCGTTCTTCCGCTAACGACGAACGGTTTGGGGAGTAACCGTTCGTCCCCTCGCATTTACTCCCGTAGGGGACTATTGGTTGTGGCAACGCAGTTAGTCCCCAAAAGGAGCAATGGAACTCCCATGTTGCTCCCTTTTGGCTAAGAGTGTGTGCCTGAAACCTGGACCATTGCTCTCTCCCTGCTTTCAGCGGAAAGTCCTGGACGCATTATTTGCCTACCTTGGTGGTATCGGCGTCGCTACGACATTAAAGGATAACCTTAGGCCGGTCATCCGATGCCTCTAGACAGGAAAGTATCTCTTTTTTCTCTTTTTTTCTACTACTGAATGAATGAATTTATTGACAAGGAAAGGCTCTTATTATTCTACTACTTTTTCCCATTTCCCTTTGTTCGGAGTAGCATCTTGACGAACGCATGTAGGCAGAGCTGTCGGAATTTTCTTCTTCAATAAGCAACTTCTCTCTCTCTCTCTCTCTCTCTCTCTCTCTCTCTCTCTCTCTCTCTCTCTCTCTCTCTCTCTCTCTCTCTCTCTCTCTCTCTCTCTCTCTCTCTACATTGAAGAGTGTGGCGCGATGGAGACCATTTCACTTTTCTCGAAGCTATTATTTACGCAGCTCAAAGGTGTGGGCTTTATTTTTTACAGCTGTTTAACAATAACACTTCGTCCGGTAAAGTGTTCCCGCCTTCCAGACTTCCTCTCTAGCTAGAGCAAACACACTCTTTAAAGCACACCCGCAGAATTTGATTTGGGTCGTCAAGAAACCCCCATTTTCGCGTAACAAGATGCGACACTGTAGATTATCCCGGCTGCACACGTGACTCCGCAAATTCTGACATTCTGTACACTGCCTGTGCTTTGCCTGCTGCCAACAACAAGCCTTCGAAAATGTATGAACGGAAAGCCCACCGAGTCTGACGTATTCCTAATCTTAATCCAAGTATTCCTATTCTAACCAAGGAACGGCGTCTGCTCCCCGAATTGCGGAACTTCCTTGAGAAAATGGGCCCACACCACTTCCGACTCATTCATCAGCATCACCATCGTCATCACCATCATCGTCGTCGTCGTCGTCGTCGTCGTCGTCGTCGTCATCGTCCTGGTTGTGTCCACTGCAGGACGAACGCCTCTCCCAACGATTTCCAGCGATGTCTATTCCCCACTAGAGCCATTATTTTATTTTAGGGCGCAGCCCTCTAGTAGCCGTTACCTGGGTTTCGTGGCGTCGGCGTTTATGTCCGCGTAACCGTGTGAGCGAACGCAGCAACGACGGCAGAAAGAAAACCCAGAGAAGCGTCTGACGAAGGGTGAGAAGGAGGGGGACAAGCGTGGCTTTGGCGTCACCTGTCTCAATGCCTCCGCCTCACTCCTGTTTTATGTGTCGCCGCCAAGGAAGGCTCGCCTCTGACACTTTCCCCAGACGCTGTTCCGTTCGCTGCTAATCCAAACCACGTGACATTTGCGCGGGAGGTTCAGAAACGATTTGCAACGTGCTCGCTGCTACCCCTGCGTGGCTAATCTGAACCACGTGACATTTGCACGGGAGGTTAAAAAATTAAAGCCGTTCCGCTCAAATGTGAAAGCTGTCGGAAGTGCAGAGCAGTGATTCACCATAATGGGCTGTAGCGCCGTTTCCGCTCACTGCTACCACCAAATCCCATTCGAATTTCCCGCCTTCAGAGTGCTCGCGCGCCCCCCGCCTGAAACTGCACCAGCCGGAGTTCTGTTGTTTTTGTGCTTGCTTTTCCTCTCCCGCGCGTGCCGGCGTTGAACTGCCACTTCTTACCGCTTACTATCGCAAAAAACCAACCCGACGAGCGTTCCTAACTAAATGAACGCGGGCGCTGCCGGTTAATTACGTATATTTTGCTTAAAATGTACCTGCAGTTTTCTTTCCCCTAAAAAACAGAGAGATGTATGACAAGCGCCGAGCGGTTCACGAGTTTCGAACTCTTATGACTATGTAAACCGCTTGGCTTTCGAAGCCTATGGGTTACGCCGCGACGACAGCCGCTACGAGGGAACGCCGTGTGGCTCTACTTGGGTCCAGCGAGCGAGCTACGACAAGGACGATTTGCAACAATAACACAAGGACGACAGCAACGACGATTTGCAACAACACCGACAATACTCTGGCCGGCGGCAGCGGCGCGCTGAGAGATAACAGCAGAGTAACGCGCGCCGCCGTGCGTTCGCTGATCACGCAATCTTCCGGAGACTCGGCAGATAGAAGACTGCAGCTCGCGCTGCGCCCATATTTCGCATTATGGAGTATAGTAATCGTCAGGGCATTTTTTCCCAACTCCCATAACTTATCCCATTTACCCTAGACGGAAAATTCGCGAAGCGTAAAATGACGTCTTCATTGTAGCTTGTGTAAACAAACTACCACCGCCACACTGCCACATTTTATCATAACTAATATCAAGTGGGGCTTTTTAAATTAGGCAATGTAACTTTTAGTGATCCGATGTTTATGTAAGGACACTTAATAAATGAATAGGTTTCTGCATGCAGCACATTTTGGGATTGCGTAAACCTCTACAAATTGACTTGACCCCCTCCAGCATTGAGTTAGTTTAGTAAGACAGAGTTTTTTCTTATGCATTCTTTACGAGTTTCCGTTTGAGTTAATTTCTTAACCAGCGTTGCTTGCAGTAAGGCAATAAAAGTTCATCATTAGGTATTCATTTAGGACTTGTAATCTGACGCATTTAGTACGCGCCACATAAGTTTTTATTAATTTAGTTCCTTGTTGCGTTGCCACCATGTTGTAGGACTGATGTGAATGCACAGTATATGCAGCATTGTCGAGCCTCTCGCCCCAACCGTGACATAAGTCTCACGGCCACAGAAGCTCATGAACTGCGACAGATTCGAACAAACACCATCCCTAGCAAAACAAGGCTAGGCTAGATGTTTCAACAAAAGTACGACAAGAAATGCAATAAGTGCGGAAAACTACGCAACTTCTTCCTTTCAATCTGGGGCCGCCCCGTCACATGGCCCTCAGCACCCAACACCAGAAAAACTTTCGAGCTAAGGGCGGCAGCCCTGACCAGCTCCGACCCTGTGGTTCAGAAGAACTTGGTTCTTCGAACCTGGAGAGGAGCGGAGGAGACCGGCGCCCTGGATGGAGGGACCCGCCCCTAGCAAAATCTCAACCACTGTTTCCCAAATAAATCTCTCTCTCTCTCTCTCTCTCTCCTCTCTCTCTCTCTCTCTCTCTCTCTCTCTCTCTCTTTTCTTCCTCTCTCTCTCTCTCTTCTCTTCTTCTCTTCTCTCTCTCTCTTTCTCTCTCTCTCTCTCTCTCTCTCTCTCTTCTCTCATCCTTTGCTTGAGGCAAAAATGCATACAATAGCTTCTCTCTGACTTCCTTTACAGTGTAAAAAAAAATCCTCCTCTACTCTTCTAAGAACAGGTAAGTGCCGATTGTTTCCACAGCACAGTATGCAGTGAGCGCCTCCACCGCCTCGTGTAAACCACCTATTCTTCCTGGTCGTGTTGGTGGTGGTGCAAACTTTAATTCGTTAAGCGAAAGGAGTTTCGTGCACGAAATCGGGAGAGGCCCTCAGTCCAGCGCTCCTGCTGTCCTGAGTGCCCTGTCCACCAACTGTCGCTGGCCCTACGGGAGACCAGGCTGACCAGCTACTCTTCCTGGTAGCTGGTTTTGTTTCAGGACTGTTTGTGTCGGAGCGTGAATTCCTTTGCATGCAAGTTACCTTGCATATTTTACATCTGTGGTTCAATAATGCTAAAGTTGACATTTCGTGCTATCGTTGAAAACGACGAAACTATCGTTGCTGAATAGGGTGCGATTGCATTGCGACTGCGATTCGGGGAAAACAAGAGGTTGGAACTGCTCGAGCGAACGTTAAGTGCTCAAATTTGACCTGTGTCTTGGAGAAAAGCTAATTGCAGCTATATGGGCGCGTGTCAGTCAGTGTAGAAGCTTCGCCATGCGCGTGACACGGACGTTGTCGTTAAATGTGAGAAGTTTGAATACAAAAAGCTGACATTTTCGCATATCACCTCAGGAGTAGAGCTACGAATGCAGCTTCCAGAAGACGCGTGAAGGTCGGTTCCTTGCCACAAAGGCTCATGCGTGGCTTTGTTGACCCAGATGTGAATGCGAATATACGCGTATCGTTGATACTGTTATCGGTTAAGCGGCCACCCTTGCCTCTGCATTACACGCAGCGCCCTTCGCTCCGCTTGGGTCTGGCCCTAAAAGCAACCGTGGAACACAGACCGTGTCCACACGAGTGTGTCAGCGTAGTACGCACGATTTAATTACATGGAGAGGGAGGGGAGGAACGCCAACTAACTATAAAAAAAACATTGCAGAAAACGAAGACAAACGTTAAAAAATCCAAAGAAAGTTGAGACGTAATTCTCGTATACGTAGTAAACGATCCTTCTTTTTTTTTTTTTTTTTTGTAGGGGCATGGCAAAATGGCTGTAATCGTTGCGCTGAGAGCCGCGGCAAAACCTTGTGAACTTAGCGCATCATTTGCAACAAAGAAATATTCAGTATCGGTTGGATCTCTGTGATAATGGGCATAATTTGTGGCCCTGTCCTCTCGCTACTCCAACCCCTCCAGAACCGAAGACCTCCCTCACAACACCCCCGCCCCCCTCCCCCTGCATATTAATTCGGCGGTTCGCGTGTCTGTTTGTTTGTTTTCATAGCGGCAATTTGAAAGGGTACTACCTGTCATTGCTCGCACCATAATTGCTAGGTACGCGACTTCCTTCTTATCTAAACGGGGTTTGCCACGGGCAGTGGTAACGAGGCCCCTTCACAGCATTTGCACTCGATTATGATCCTCGCGTGGCCATACAGCGCCGGCACGGCTCATGGAGCGCGACACTTCAGATCACACTTTTTTTCCCTCGTGGCAAGGTGACGACGTGATCGCGGCATTTAGGGGTTCTTGTCTCTTTCTGCGGGTCCTTACTTTATTCTTCGGTTCAAGAGGCCGCCGTCCGACTCTAACGACTAAGTAGCGCGGATAGAGGGGAGAAATAATTGCCCCCATTTTCACGCCTAGCAAGGTCATCTGCGGTACACCACATTTCTGCTTATTTTTCTTGGCGGTCGCTTCACAGGTCAGCGAGTCGGTGAAATCATTTCCCAGGCGCATTTCGTCAGTACGTGTGGAGGCGTGTGGCGACGGGGCAGTAATTAAGGCGCTGGTGCTGGCCACCCGACGAGGTCGATGTGGGGTCGATGTTTCTGCGCGAAACGCTGCATTCGCTTAATATGAGAGGACGCCCCTGGCAGAAATGGCGCATGATTTAACGGCACAGGCGAGCTCCAGTCTCCTCGGGGAATGCCAAGCGGAAGCAGCGGTGTTGCCCCCTTAGCCATCGTTGAATGCTGGGCGGTTTCAGGGACAGTTGCCACGACACCGGATTGGCCGAGGGAGGCGTACTGGAAGGAACGGACAGCTCCACCAGAGATAGTCCGCATTCGCTTCCAAAATGCTGCGTTTTGTTTAGCGTCAAACGCAAATCAAGGCAGAACACTGGTGTGCTGTGTGTGTGTGTGTGTGTGTGTGTGTGTGGTGTGTGTGGTGTGTGTGCGTGTGGGTGCGCTGTGGTGCGTGCGTGCGCTGTGTGCTGTGTGGTGTGTGTGTGTGTGTGTGTGTGGTGTGTGCGTGTGTCGTGGTGCGTGGTGTGTGGTGTGTGGTGGGGTGTGTGGTGTGTGTGCGTGTGTGTGCGTGTGTGTGTGTGTGTGTACGCGCGCGCGCGCGTCATCTTCCCGCGTGCTAACATTTTCCGGTTTAACTTGTATGACATATCTGGCGTAGCAACTCAAACGTTTCTTTCACATCAGATTGGAGGTGTACCTCCATCTTTCCGTTGTGCGTTTTTTTTTGGTAGCGGATTGATTGATGAGTAAACTCTTTAATCAACGACACGTGTTTCTGTTAGGGTACCCGCCCGCTGGAGGAGGTCATCACCCCGGGACAGGGGCGTAACGAGAAATTTTGTTCGAGGGAGGCTGAAATTGCACCTCGACCTCCTCTGTACGATTTTTCAGGTTTATTCAAAATATGCACAATAAATACATAACTATTAAGCTGATACAGTATACGTTAGACAGTGCGGACGAGTTTTGAACACTGCGTACTGTCAAGAACAAGGAAAGTAAAAATTTATTCGTGCTATCACTGCTTGCAATTTTGTATTTTCTGTGTGTGTGCGTGTGTAGGGGGGGGGGGGGGTGATTGGGGAGCTTCAGCCACATAAACGTCCCCCCCCCCCCCCTCGCTACGCCCTCTTCTCTGGGATTCCCTCACTGTGGTTGGCTGCGCGGCCCTGTTCACCAGGTCAAGCTAGATGATATACGGTCCTCGCTGGCCAACCGTGCTGTCCCCTGTTGAATCGAGGGATTGGAGATTGGTTGTAGACCTGGTGTTTGCTGGTACTCCCTTCCCTCATACTCTGCTGGATAGGAGGGTGCGGTGCGGATATGTATTGGTTTGGAGTCTTCTGAAGGCGGTGGCTTTATTTCTTGTGAGTTGCGGGTGTGGATGGGGAACACTCGCTCTTGGTGTCGATAGTGGGCCAAAATGTCCGTGTAGCGCCGGAGATGTTGATTAGCTGAGAGGGGGGATGATCATGGTCCGATGTGTACAAGCGCGGGAAACGGCGTCGCCGCCTCGTTCCCCTCGAGGAATTTGTGACCAGTAACCCAGACGATGCAGACCTCGGTAGTGCTCAGGCTTGTTTGGAGAATATGAAGTGACGTTTTGCAAAATGCATACTCGTTGATCAGTTCTGCAAACCGGGTGGATGCCCTAACAGCAGCACTTGTTGTTGATGAAAGATTTTATTCATTCGTTCAATCCACAATAATTATTGCAAGCGGGAAGGCTTTTTTAGAAGACCCAGACGCTGGAATTCTTTTTCAATTTTGGGATTTTTTGGGATGAGTACGTTAGCTATCGTATAGTAGTTACCGATGAATAGTACATGATATCGTTAGTTTCCACACACCGGTGTTTCCACAAATATTTCAGGGAAGCTGTTTATGGCTAGGCTTCCGTGGATTTTCATGTCCGCGAAAAAGAACTTCCCGGGCTCCGCGTGTCTCTGAAGGTCGAGGCCTTCCACACAGCGCGAGGTGTTCGTGTCTGCGTTTGTTTGCTTGTTTTCTTACTTTTATGCGGCTCCGCACTTGCTTTAACTCGACGAGTTCACGTTCTCCATTTTGAATTTTGCTGTTCTTTTCTGTCGTCGTAATGGGGGAGGCCGCGTACAGTCCGGACTCTCGAGGGGCAGTGCGCCTATACGACGAGCAATTGGAGGAACTAAGACCGGCATGGAATCGTCGCCGCCGGGCAATAAACATACGCGGGATCCTACAGAGCGGATCCTTGAACTGCAAGTGCTGTCTGTCTCCTTTCCGGGTGGTAGGGACGTCGGAAATTTCCAAGTGGGCGGGGTGTGTAAAGACTCCCTGCTTAACGGTGCCGTGTCTCGATTCTAAACACGAACTCATAAGTCTACCCCACGATTCCAGACCGTCTACCAAGATTTGAACTATGCCGATGGACGGCCAGTCTCTGCACGGCGTTCAAAATTCTGTCACCCCAGCTTCGCTGCTCATCCACATTCACAGTGTGGAATGAAGTCAAAATGCAACTTTGTTCAGCTTAAAAGAGCCAGCCTTGGTAACTCATTTCGCCCCATTCCAGCCACAAAAGTTTTTAAAGCCCGAGGAACGGAAGAAATATTTGAAAACTTTCAAATTTCGCGCTGCGCTGGCGTAGCATGGGCCAGCACTAATCACGTAGTCGTTCCTGTGTAAACTGCGCGTTAACATTCAGTGATTGCGATAATCCGGGACCAGATACCCCATTACACTTTCCCAGTCATGTTTCTTGGTCGTGGCTTAGGTCGCCGGCCGACATTCCAACAAACGAGATTCTGTGACGTCATAGAAAAGTCGCCAGAAAGTAGCCAGTGAGTCGCCACAGTTTAACCTATTTTCTTTATTATCTCGATTATTTGTTTCCAGTTAGCGATATAATTGGTATTGTTGTTATCGCGACAAAACAGTCTCTTTACTGAACGAAACCGCGTAGTTTATCTTCATGGTCCCTTTTGAGAGCGGACAACTTGAGGGTTGCTCTGAACCTTAAAACGAAACGTGCCCATTAAAAGTACACGAGCTTTGCTAAGACGGGAGACCAACCGAAAGTATAGACACATACAGGTTAACTTGACTTAATATTATGTACATAGGAATGGCTGCAGGAAATAATCCGCTTAAAGCAGGTTGACCTTTAGCCCTGTGTATGGTTCGCAATAGGATTTACAATCCATAAACAACAGCCTCAGACCACTCACCACTTTGCGCCGAATGCAAAAAAAATTATCGGCCATCAGGGTGCGTGGTAACGTGCTGCAAAACCTTTTCGTGCTAACGACGATTTGTCTGCCCCTGGCCGGCCGACTTCTCAGCTGGTGGAGGCGCTTCGCTCTTTATGCGAAGCGCCGACCGTCGGGCGACATTCACGAGCGTCGACATCAGCTACGGCAACGACCTAGAAGCGAAAGTTGGTCACGTGTCGCGTACCTGCACGGACTCCCCCCCCCTACTGAGTAAACTGTAAACTAGGCCTCCTGCAGGCAAAAGCGTCGCACAGCACTTGTTCAGCTTGTTCGTTTGTCTCCGAGAGATAAACACCACCGAGAATGTGCGGGGTGCCTGGGCGCTGTGTCGATCAAATCCCTCTTTCCGTCTGCCTTGGATCAACGAACTTCGAGCGGCGGAGTAGGTGACTAGGTTTAACCGAAAGCGACGGCGACAGCGATGCGTCTCGTTATTTCGATGGTGTTGGCCTCGCGCCTGCCACTTTCACCTCAGTCGTCCTCCTACTTTCAGTCTCCTCCCGTCGCGCTTGTCTTTTTTCTTTTTTGTCTTTGAGACGCGTAGCCAGCGACCTTAGTTGTTTTCTTGCCTCAATGAGCAACGACCCCCGCAGGCAGGCATCAGCGAATGTTGTTAGCCGGTGTCGTGTACAGCGTGTACTCATTCGAATCCCAGCCTTCGCAGCAAATACATATTCCTCGCGCCAGTGCTCCCGGCTTGTCTCGCGACAGCTCAGCGGCGCGGGCACGCGTGACGAAAACGAGGACTCCGCAATGTGACGAGAGTTCACTTTTACTTCGGGCCCGATTTGTACTGACGGCGGCGAACTGGCAGCCAAGGTCGATCTTCAAGGTCACCTCCGAGGGTCTGGGTCCTTGCCGCTTCAGATCGCTCTTTGTTGCCCCTCGAGTTTAATGAATAGGAAAGAGGCGCTCCGGAAAAGAGAGAGACAACCTTGCTCGAAGAGCGCGGCGTGAGTCAGGCGCGCATGTATACAGGCGGCGAGTGTGTCCGCAACAAAAGGCGACTGTTGTTTGTTCAGCAAACATCTAGTGTCCTCACCGGCGGGAGCGAGATCGATGGGGTTATAGGTTGGTGTGCGAACAGGAATTTTGCGTTGGAATTCAATATTAACATCGATTTAATAATTTGATTCAAACTTTGCATCTTGAAGAAGCATTGATGTTGCAATATTGCAACATCGAAATATTGACGCTGCTGTCAAAGCGGCCGTCAGGAATGTTTGAGAGGGCTGTCAGCTCCCGGGAGGCATTAACGCAAATATTGGGGCAGGGTTTTAGGCAGGTATTAGGCAAGTATTCTTACGCTTGCCTAGTATGTGAATGGATGGTAATTGAGTTGGAATACGTAAAGTATTTCTTTAATCGACTTCCTCCGTGCGAGCGCTCGTCCCTGGTTTATATTCAGGGGTGTGAACGAGAACATCATATCATCATCCCCGTATCATCAATACCACTGATTAGTGACCACATCTGCATTCGGCGATTGTAGCCTCTTCCAATTCTGAACGTGTGTTCTCGTACTTCTGCACACGTAGTGCGGTAATGAAATGGTGTGCACTACTCAAAGAACTTCTGAACCACTCATTTTATATATCTGCGAACTATTTAGAACTTCTTCGCTTATGTACTCGCGAAGTGCCTGAGCTAAATATTGCTGCTCTGTGCCCGTCATTTAACTTGGGCTCTCGCTAGAAAGCTTTCTATAACTTAAAAGCTGCTTTCACTACCTGAATAGTGTAGGCTTACGTGACGTCACAGTGGCCCTAAAACTGCTGTTGGCGGGCTTGTCTTCAGTTTCAGTAATATAAAATAAACGCACAGTAAAGTACACGGTTATTAAGTCACGGAGTGTCGTTCTGCGCTGCCGATGGCTGTAACTTTTACAGTACTTACAAGCATAAAAAAGTATCGGAAGCGTAAATCTGCCGTGAGTTACAGGGCCCCTTTAAAGCATCGTTGGATTGGATTCACCACGACGCAAGTGAGGTATTAACAATTGTGATCAAAGGGACAGGAAATAGGTCAACTATGAATCCAGCAAGCAATTTGACTCCAAAAAGGTGTTATCGCTGTGAGATTACGCCATGACAGAGGGAGGTTTTGCATTGCGTGGTTCTTATTGAGCAAAAATGTACACAGAGCTTCGCTGTTGGCGTAATTTGCACCCGTGAGTGCCGCGATTTGTCCTTTATTTATGTGGTGTTAAAGCAGGCCCACAAGGCTCTTTATTATTCCTTTTTTCGAGCTGGCAAACTCGCAAGACTGAAAACTATGAGGGGAAGAAATCGAGTTGGGGAATGTCGAACGGACTGCCGAAAATGGAAAATGGACATGCCGATGAGGAAATGAACTGGTGGAGTGGCAGACGGACTGGTGAAATGGAAAACGAGCTGATTAATTGACAAAAAGAACTAGGGAAACAACAACGAAGTCACATAAATGGCAGAATGAACTTTCAAGATTGCTAACGGACTAATCCATACTGAACTTACAGACAACAAAAAAAGGGGTAAACGAACTAGCTGGGAGGAAACCAGCCGGCATGGTTGCAAACCAAGTGGCCGGAAAAAAGAGAACTACGGAAATGGCAGTCGGTCGTCTAATGCTAAAGCACCCAACGAAATACAGAAAAATATTAAAGCAATGCAGGTGAGCTGAAGGAAGAGCGAAGATTACTAGAATTAACGTTCAGCCTGCAATTACAGCTATGACACCTCGAAGCAGGATTGTAATGGACTGACATATGAGATAATTTCGCCAACGGGAATATTTCCAACGTACGTTGAAATTCCGGGCACACGGGCATTCTCGCATTACACTTCCAGCAGTAGCAGAGCTTCAGTCGGCGCAAAACAAACTTACAATGTCGTTCACAGTCGAAGAAAGCCCTATTACAATCTGCTATAAAAGCCCGCCGAGTAGATGCTATTCACGCAGGCCGTGTTGCATAGTTCTTATTGAGGAACGCAGTCCGCCTTGGATAAAAGAAAATACATCCAGTGTACGTAAGAGTGTAAAGCTCCCGGAAGGCCCATTTCCGTATGCCCTCCAAGGTATTCAATTATCTCGCTGCTCAAGCATAACGTTTACGATGTCGGCTTCCCGTCACATTCTTCATGCGTCGCGTTTTTACGCGCAGTTAGAACTAGGATAACGGATTACCGTACACGACAAACGCTGTGAGATAACAAACCCGCACATTCTTTGAAACCACCGCGAGCGGCAGCAGTGCGCGCCGGAAGCGTGGAGAATGTGCGCCGTAAACAGCATTATTCACGTTTACGACTCACCTGCCATGATACACCTGCGGTCGGACGGGAAACGCACGGCTGTTTTGCTTCTTCGAAGCAGCGATAAAGTCGTCTGGAACTGGATGCAAACGCTCGCTGGCTTGCTGTGCGGCAGGACTAAGACAAATGGATACACGAGTTAATTGAAGAAGTCGTGCGCGCCAGTTTCTACCACAGACCAAAGTGCAACAAAAAGTGTTTATTTCGAACACTAAACAGAAGAAAAAAAAAGGGGGGGGGGGGCTGTGACGAAGAAAGATAGAGGTATGTTGCCGTGGCGATAAGGAAGACGCAATGTTCCTATACTAAGCAACGCGTAATAGAGCGAACGTGTGTCCTGAAATAAACTTACAAAAAGTAGACGGTGAAGGAGAGGTCTAACAAATCGACGTGCGCAGTTTATTGAGCAAATTGAACGGCATGATGCTTAGTCTGCTACTGTTGATATAAATCAGGACCATCCTTTCAGAAATGTACAGTGCGGTTCGATTCGAGAGTCGATCTGAGTGCAACTATTTAGGCCATCAGAGGACACCATGCAATGCTCCGCCCTCAGAGACGATAGCCGCATGTTTCCTGATGACCGCTACCACAAACTAATACTTCGCTGTGGGGTATGGTAACAGGGTGTTGCGCAGCCGGGCACTGGAAAAGAGACATCAGCGAAATATTGAGAGAGAGAGAGAGAGAGAGAGAGAGAGAGAGAGAGAGAGAGAGAGAGAGAGAGAGGAGAGAGAGAGAGAGAGAGAGAGAGAGAGAGAGAGAGAGAGAGAGAGAGAGAGAGAGAGAGAGAGAGAGAGAGAAACGTTTATTTATCTTAAGGGGAAAGGAGTAAGAGCGAAAGCGAAGTCCAGGAGGCCACGAGCCCACGCTGATTCCAGTGCCCGGTTGACCAGAGCTTGTTGTTGCTCCTGAGCCGAGCTGGTCAGCGCAGACTCCCACTGCTCAGGTGATGGGTTGGGGAGGGGTTTAGGGCTGTCTGGGCACGAGAGCACCAAGTGGTAGGTAGGGAGAGGGATGTTGCAAGTGCGGCAGTCGTATTGGAAGAGTGATGGAGAAATGTGGGAGAGAGTAAATAATGATTATTGAAAACTAGAAATGTGACCTCAGATACTTCAGCGGCAGGATAGTTCTTGATTATAGACGAAGAACAACTTCTTATGTGTGGGTAAAAGATATGCCTGTGATCGACGTAAATCATGCAAGCAAATCTTATTATCATTGTCTTACTTCTATGACTGTGGCTATGTCTATCTTGCCATGCCTCAGATGGTTAGCTTTCATGCGTTCGTCGATCACCGGACACCTACCCCGCGCAGACATCGATCGCCGGCATACTTCAGCAACAAACTCGAGCGACAAATTACCAATTTCATACGACATTTTTTATACAGTGGTGCCAGAGCACTAGCTGTATGACTTGCGACAAACCCGTCCTATGTGCGGAGAAAACATGACCGGAAGAATTCCGAGCCAGCAAGAAAGGCACGCGTTACTCTTTCATTGTGGCAGAACGTTCCTGTCTCTCACCCGCCTCGGTGGCTCAGTGGCTAAGGCGTTGTGCTGCTGAGCCCAAGGACGCGGGTTCGATTCCCGGCCGCGGCGGCCGCTTTTCTGAGAAAGGCGAACAGCGAAAACACTCGTGTGTCGAGATTTCGGGGAACGTAAAAGATACCCGGGTGGTCAAAATTTAACCGGCGCCCTCCAATACGGCGCGCCTCGTTGCCTGTGTAGCGTCGGTGCGTTTAACCCTATTTTTCAACCTTCCTGGCTCTGCGATGCCTCGCTTCGTTCGGCTCTTGCTGCTGTAGCTGTTGTACGTGTAGAGTATGTGTGGTGTAGGAATGAATGATGCAAGACCATCAGTTGATTGTGCGGCGGAACGGTGCGTAAAATCCCGGTTAAGTTTAAAAGTTTAGCGCCGTTTTATGTTAAACATAAATATTCAGAGTCAATTCGATTATAACTACGAAAATTCAGCGCGATCTTAAGGTAAGTGTTAAAATTTTGCGAATTCTTATGTCAAATAAGAAAATTTAGCATCGTTTCACCTCAAATATGAAGGTTCAGCGTCATTTGACGTCGTTTAACTTACAGCCACGCTTTGCTCACCTAAATAAATTTTTCTTTAACTTATATATGTGCGTCGTTAGTGTCATTTACCTCCATAATAGCCTAGCCATGATGACTGTGTGCGAATAAAGCTGCACTTCCAAACCCGGAAGAAATTCCGTTGTGTGTGGACATAATTGCGTTTGCTGATTCGTACATGCATAGCAAGATATAACACAACTACAACCTTGCTAAACTAAGAATCACCAAGGTGCAGACCCCACTCGCGCGCTAATTTGAGTTCCCCGCGTGGCAGAACGCTAAATATTTTTGTTTTATCGGGCAAATAAAAGTAGCATTGATGTGTATCATGTGCAGAGAGCGATTACCGAAATATAAAACGATTAATTTGTCCACGTCATTACTTGCCGTGGACAAGTAATGACTCGATTTAATTTCCGTTTATCTCATGATTTTGTTGCTGCATTAATTGTGTTGCTGATTGTATCCACACACTAAGCGTCTGTGAAGGAAAATTTGACATCCACCTGAATGCAGCCATACGGCTACAAAGGAAAGCCATACAGCTTTCTCAGAAACTTCGCAGTTGAAGAAAAATTCCTCCTGAACCAGGATTCTAACCCGGACCAACCGGAGCAGTCGTTCCACTAACTGAGCTAACCAGGAGGCTAGTCGTTTGTAGCGCGAGAGCGAATTGATCAAAAACTTGAAGTGATGGACAGGTAGATGTTAATCTACCCGCGATGCGGACAAACTTCGAAGTTTTTGAGAAAGCTGTATAGCTTTCTTTATAGCCGTACGGCTGCATTGAGGTGGATGTCAAACTTTACTTCGTAGAAACGTACTCCACATTGGGGATTTCCCCTAAATCTGGTCGATTAACACGCTAAGCGTATACACTCTGAACGTGCGCGTCTCACACTGAGACCCCAGCATCCAACCAGAACAGAAATAGGTCGGCCTTAATGTGCGAAACTGTGGACACGAATCTTTGAGCAGTACAGGCACCTGTGTATCGCCGTGATTGTTATCGTGAGACCTGGCAATTAGCACCGCGAACAACGTTTCGGTGCCCTCAAGGTTTCCACGCGTATACACTATGGGCGGCATGGTATTGCGCGAAAAGGCGGCGTCTTTTCCCGCAGGTAAGTGACTCACATATCCAAAGAATTAACCAACACAGCTTAAAGGCTCTTATCACCGCGTATAGGCCAAGATCATAGAGGCCAGGGCTGTCAAAGGATAGTAACTGGGTAGTACCAGAATCCGTCGTGTCAACTTTGTTCTTTGTTTCGTCGTGTAACTTTTACCTGTTGGCTGAATGTGACGCATTGAAAATTTATCGCAGCTGGTGGATAATCTAGCAAAATATAACGAGTGTATTAATCCCTAATACTCGAAAACAGGTGACCTAAAGAGATCATTACCAGCCGTTCGTTTCTTCACACTTACGCTTGTGCACTTGTAATATTTACTGATCGCGCAGCCTGGGTGGTGTAACCTCGACGTCAAATCAGACGACATGATACTCCATGAGTCCCGGCAATTATAAAATAAAAAAGATCACACTAATTGTCATGAATACTGCACTTTCTGCGTTCTTTTTGATGACAAATAAACGTCCCTAAAGGAGCGATTATCCTCTGCTAGACGGTCTGTAAAAACGAAGAAGTCGGCTAGCTTCGATTGTGATGCCAATTCCAGCCAAGTTGGCCACTATTTTTGCCTATGACGGCCCTCTCAAACCGTAGTAGTCCCAACACTTACTGCGGATCTTAAAATATTCTCGAGACCTTCGCGTCGGTAATTTGTAAACGCGGTTGAGTATTTTTTAGCAAGCTTAAAAATGCAGTTAATATTAGCCACACAAAGCAGGGCACAAGTTTAATGTATATATCCTTTTGTCTGAGAAAGAATGAAAAAAATCCCGGGACGTCTCCATTAACGTGAAACCTGGGGAGGGGCGAAGCATGCAGTGTATAAGTGTATTCTTGGCGCCTCGGCGTTTTTGTCGACGGAGATAAAACCGTTGGGTGGTAGAGCTATACAGCTTTGCTTTCAACGTCTCTTGTCTTCGAAGCACGAAGCTCTCTAGCGCGAGGCGTAAACGAGTGTCGCAGTGTTTTTGTTTTGTTTTTAGCACGCGTTACGAAGCGCTCCAGCGTGATGCGTAAACGAGTGTCCCGGTGTTTTTTAGTACGCGTTACGGTCTTGCGCGAGGCGTAAGCGAGTTTCCCGGTGTCTAAGCACCGTGACTACATGAGACGACGATTACGACGACGAAGACGACGACGGCGACGACAGGAGATGCCAACAGCCCAAGGCCCTAAGGGGCTTAGCCCTTAAGAACCTTACCAGCCCTTCGTAAAGAAGGTTGATGGAAGCGCGAAAACTTTCTAGCACCAAAAGTGCGTCAAAGGTGCTTCTAAACTTCGCTAAAAGTTCGTCCAATCTATTGTCAATACTTCAAAGACCCAAATCGCAAACTAAGAACAAACCCAAGCACCCGCCGCGGTGGCTCAGTGGCTAAGGCGCTGTGCTGCTGAGCACGAGGTCGCGGGTTTCATTCCCGGCCGCGGCGGCCGCTTTTTTTGATGGAGGCGAAAAGCAAAAATGCCCGTGTGTTCGAGATTTCGGCGCACGTTAAAGATCCCCAGGTGGTCAAAATTAATCCGGATCCCTCCCCTACGGCGCGCCTCATCGCCTGCGTTGCGTGTCGGCGCGCTTAAAACCTACAATCAATCAAGTCAAACCATGCGACGATTTTCAGCACATTAAGTAAACGCATCTACGAACGATCTCAATGTATACCGATACGTGGTTTATGAGATAAAGGTATATTATTGTATTCGTTCTTTGTGATCGACGCGTGTATTGTCGTATCTAGAACCGAACGTTCCTTTTTCGCGATTTTCAAGCGACCGTTTTGACACATGGGAAGCCCGGTTTCACGCACGCGTCGTGTGTCCAGAGATCTTATCAAATATTTCCGGTCGACCAACTAGTCTATGGGAAAATGCATTAGTTTTTTTGACACAATTCCATCGGTCCCACTAAGGAAACTTTCGCTTTAATATTTTACAACAGTACAACAGCTATCCCTGTTTCTATGGCACGAGGTCTGTCGTTACCTATACCACAGCACAATTCTCCAACGTATTACCGCGGCCCCAAGTTTTCGCCACATGGACGAGGAAGTTGGTCGCACCCGCGCCTACTTCGTACCGCATGATAGGCCAAGAAAATCACCCGAGATGCCGACAACTACCATGCACGTATTCCCAGATGCGCCATTTCAAGACAGCCTTGATACATCCGCTTTCACAACTACGGAAAGGTACTATCTACTCCATCGCTTGTCCCTGCCCTACGCCAGATGAAGCCGAACTTTTCGGTGTCGCCTTTGCTGCCGCTGCTGACCACTCTTGGCCCCGTTCGCACCGCCCACATCTGCACAGACTCAAAGTCGAAACGCCACCACCTCGCGCAGATTCTCGCGTTCCCCTCTCACTATTTTCCCTTTTGAATGACCCTTCCATGTACACTATACTGTCCTGTGAGCACACCCCTTTTACGCTCTGTCCTTACCTTTACCCTTGTTTTCCCGCTTTATTCTTCTTCTTCACATTTCCCCCTTTTCCTACGTGTAGGATAGCAAACTAGTCCACACTGTGGCTAACATTCCTGCCTTTCCTTTGCCTTTTCTTCCTTCTTTTTTGATCCCTGGTCGCGCAGGTGTTGTAGGGAATGAACGCGCCCGTCAACTTGCCTGTAAAGCTCTCCTCGGGGACTTTGAAACGTCCAGCCACAGAAATCCTTGCCATCCCTTACCAACAATAGCAGTCCTTTTAAGCACCCATTGCGTGCTTCCTCCTCTCCACGCCGGGATTACCCGACGCGAGCAAGTAGTCATTCGTCAGGTGCAAACATATACACTACGCCCAAACACGGCTCCATTTAATTCAAAGCACGCCGCGCACCCATGTCCCATCTGTGACCCCACTGCCTTACTCCATCTACCCTGGACCACCTTCCGTGGGACTACCCAGAGACCACAGGTGTAGTTATATATCCCTAAGTAAGCTATACAACTACACCAGAGAGTGGGTGACTGTTGGGACAAACCTCCAGGAACAACGGGAACTGGCCGCTTACATCATCATGACCTCCAGCGGCTGCTTGGACCGAGGCGGCTGACCATCTTTTCTATAGACTTGTGTACGGTAAAACATTATTGCATTAACCTTGCAGGTACAGAAGTTGCGGGTTTCACGTATATTACGACTGTATCTTGACAGCTGCTTAACTGAACTCCTAACCAAAACGCGTTTCTCTACTGTCCATTTTACGGCTCTTATTTCCCCAACAAGTGAAAAGAGGTCGGCAACTAGACTCCCCAGAGTACCATAGAAAAGATAAGACACGCACAAACCTTATCTGGCGAGAGGGCCTCAATATGTTATGTTCCCTCATCGCGAAACATGCACTGCCGACTAGCATTGTTTGCGGCGACCCCGAGTCGAAGCAGCTGCCGCCGCAGCAGCTTGAGCGGACTACACACCGGACTCTAAAAATACGCGTACCCACGCATTCAGCCAGCGCAAATGCAAATTAACCTCCACCATCACCCCCTACCCTTCTTCCCACACAAACGCCCCGCCCACAAAGCTGTGCGTATACTACCACTCACATCTTAAAGCAGTATTTTCCCTTCCCCCTCCCCTTGTTTTCATTTTCGGCGCCCAGCAAACACATCGCCCCGCTCCCGATCCTCGCGCCCGCTTTACAACAAGCCACCGGGGGCGCTAATGAGCTCGCTCGTTTTCGCCGGGGCGCGCAGTGTCTCGCGTACTGTGCTGTGAAAACAAGCCAAGAAAAGCAGGAAAGAAGCGGTGTATGTACAGTGCCGTACGCGCGCGCGCCTCTCGAACGCGCTAAACTCGCCAGCTCGGCGGCGTCTTATGCATGCATGCATGCCTTGCCGCGGCTATAGACGGTGCCGGGACGACGCGGCCTGGACCTGTCCCACCGGGACGGTGTGCGCCGCAAACGGTGGCGTTCCCACGATGCCGGACTTGGTACATACACGACACCCGCCTGCGTCAGAGCGAAACTGAACAGCCGCTAACGGCAATACGATTAGCAACGCGCCTCTTGCACTGTACAGCGCACAGAATGCGCGTCGCTAGAATTGAAGCGAGAGGAGAAGGAGGATAAACTTTATTGACAGCATCACCACGGCCACTGCGACCACGCTCTACCACGTTGACGGCAGCTCAGAGGCAATGACAATGAACTGCACCTCACACTCTAGCAGTACGTCGCCCAATGTATCTGCGCTGCCTCCCCGAAGCACTCGAGCCCCGGGCTGGCCTCTGAAGAAACCTCGTTTGCCACCTTTTATAGCGGTCGACCAGGTTGGGAAGGATGGAACGCTCACGGAGCACTCACCGGAGCCCTTGCATGGGGTGGTAGAAGGGGAGGAGGAGGGCTGCGGGTGTGGGGCCCTCAGTCCAGGACTCCATTGGAGACCCCTGCCGCCATTCAACGGTTGTTGTTGTTGTTGCGAGCTTCAATGAAAAAGAAAGCCTGTCGGCAGCAAGGGAAGAAGGGAAAAGGGGGGGGGTCATTGGTCCATATCAAAGTCGTATTGAAGAGGGATGACGTAACAAATTACAAGAAGAAGAAGAAGAGAAGTAATATCTCCAACAGTACAGCGAGGATCAAGTTCAAATACGATCCAGGAGGTGGAAAAGGCTAAGTATTTCTCCGTTGGAGATGCTAATTGCCTGTTCGTATTATTTACACATCACTTAACCTAGGGAAATTGTTTTTCTATCTTTATTTATTTTTATTTTTTAAACAAAATAGCTTTGTGTGTGCCCCCCCCCCCCCCCCCGTTGCTTAAAAAAAATTCCGTGGTTGTCTGCGACAATGCCCAGTGCACTGGCGTGCGCAAACGGGGGGGTCCGCGACAAGCTCCCCCCCCCCCCCCTTCCCCCAGCGAACTTTTCGGGGGGTTGATTTTTAAGGCTAGACCTTCATTATAGAAACCTTCATTATATAAACTTGCTGTTATCCATTTTGAATTTGTCGTCTCTTCTATCGTCCTTGCTCATGCCTTTTATATTTATTCCGTGACGCAAAATTTGTGACCTTTATGTGTGTCGTGTGCTCAAAAGCTTCGCTGGTCATCCACCATCACTGATTCGAATACCTTGTGATTTTTATGCTCTAGCTCTTCCCCATCATTCTCTTCTTCTGTTTCGGCTCTTCTGGTGAAGAAAGAGCCGCGCATCATGCGGCGCCGACGGAACCACTGCGAGCTAAATTTTGTTCTTTTTGTTCACCAGCGATGCCTAATGTAACTGCTGTTCCCATCGACGGAAATAAGTTAAGCCGCACGTGTGGAGAAGAATTACGTTGGGTGATATCTGTAGTTACTTTACCAACACGGAAACATGTGGGCGTCGGCGTTCCTACTTTAGACGAAAGGAATAGAGTGGTATAGACATTCAGCCGTGCAAAGTCATCTCAGCCATGCAACGATTGCGTTCATTAGGTTCTAGCGAACCGTACAGCTAAATCGCCCCATTTTCGTCTGCCGCTTTCGTCTGCCGTCTGAAACATCCAGGCGGATGATTGAAGTCTTGAAACACCCGAGCGCGGTAGAAGAATGCAGGCGGGCTCTGGGAGACGAGTTCGCCCAACAAATGCTGGGGCATTAGATATAACAGCACGGAGATGTCGAGTTAATTAACAGGATGAATAGGGTAGAACGCGAAATCGAGAAGCGCCGCTGCAATTTACGACCACCACGGTTATATAGCAGGCATAAGCATATGACAGGAACAAAAGGCAAGCAGAGACGGCATGTCGTGACAACCGCAGCCACCTGCCGAGGGCAAACACGCGAGGTCCCCCGCACACGCACCCAGAGGAGTTTCATTAGCGAAATAGCTGGAAGTCATTCGTGCTATATAGGGAAATGAGTTCCGCTACGGTGTACGCTAACGCCGTTAATCACGGCATTCCACGTCAGCGTTGTGAAACAAGGGGATGAAGAACGTGTTCTTCGAAACGAATTTACTTTGGAAGCAGGCAAGGGGCGTTTCTGGGAAGTTGTTTTGGTTCTGCGGGTGTACTCGTTTCCTTGTTGAATTCAAGCAGGAGTGTCACGAACCGGTTGGGTGTCTGTTGTACGCGCTTGACAGCTGCTGGAGTGCGCTAAAGCGTGTGACGAAATCGACTTCGAGAGAGAAGAAAGTATTGTGCTGATATCTATTCCCTCCTTCCTTTCATATCTTTCGCTCATCACATTGTCCGCCTAGCGGTGCCGAGGCTCTTAGAAGTGGTTTTTCGCGCGGTGTTTGCCGTGTCGTTCTGCTCTTATATTAAACGAGTAAGCTTCTTTATCTGTTCAACTTATTATGTATGTACTGTTCTCAGAAAAGATCAAAGCAATTAAATTTGGGGTAAATAGAAGCTGTTGGACAGGCGTCGCACGGTTGTACGTGAACATGGTATATGCGCAGTAATTAAAACCGAGAGGGGCAGGGGGGAGGGGTGGGGAGGAAAACATTGGTGTGAGATGGGGTTGCACAAACACCGCGAAAATGAAGCCGAGGTATTGCCTCACTTTTACGTGCGGAGCATTTTATGTCCTCGCCTTGTCGTCTTAGCTTGCTAACGGTCGATGCGACGGCAGGAATCAGGCGGCGCAGCGAGATAACGGACCCAAGTAGAGCCTTCTGTACCGGCGTCAGGGAGTCACCCGAAGGCTTCGAAAACCACGCAGTTTAAATTGTCATAACCGTTCGAACCTCGTGACCCGCTGACGCTTGTCATACATATCCACGTTGTTCAGCGCAAAGAAAACTGCAGGTGCATTTCAGGCAAAATCTGTGTATATAACCGGCAGCCCCCACGCTCATTTAGTTAGGAACGCTCGTTGGGTGGTTTTTTGATAGTAAGCAAACAAAGCGAAAGCGGCCGTGCAAAAAAAAAAAGGGGGGGGGGGGGGGGGGGCGTTCGAATTGTCTCAGAATGGCTCCAGCCACGCATCAAAAAAAAAAAAAAAAATACGCGTTCGAAATGACGCAAAACAGCTCCAGCATAGCAAACGCAAAAAGAACAGCCCTCCCGCTGGCGCAGTTTCAGGCAGGGGGCGCGCGAGCACTGCGAAGGCGGGAAATACGAAATACAGCAGTGAGCGGATAACGGCGCTGCTGCCCATTATGGCGAATCACTGCTCTGCACTTCCAACAGCTTTCACAGTGAGTGGAACGGCTTTAATTTTTTTTGCTTCCCCGTTTGTTACTAATTGATTGAAATTCATAAAAGAAACAGAAATGCATAAACAAATCTTAATTAAATCGACCAGCCAATCCGTCTACTTAAAATTATTTAAGCACGTTTTGTTCGCAGAGCAATCCAGGCATGGCTGGAATAACTTAGCAAGAGAAAATTTCTACCCCGCATTCTTGATGTTTCGTTGCAATTCGGCACTTATGTTACTGTTGGAGCACTTTTTACGCAGTATCCTTGAGCTGAGCCCCACCACACTGCACTTACGTCATCGTGCTTTTGCCTGCACAGGGTGCTTTGTTTTCATTCATACAAAAGGGATTAGAATATTCCTGCTATTCTCAACTCACACATTGCCGTTGAAAACTTGCCCTCGACTAATAGCAATCCACGATAAGCACATGTTGACCACAGTCTGCTTCTTTTGATCCCTCCTCCATCCTACATAGATGGAACCCGCCGTGGTGGCTCAGGGGCTAAGGCGTTGCGCTGCTGAGCACGAGGTCGCGGGTTCGATTCCCGGCCGCGGCGGTCGCTTTTCTGATGGAGGCGAAAAGCAAAAAAGCCCGTGTGTACGAGATATCGGCGCACGTTAAAGATCCCCAGGTGGTCAAAATTAATCCGGAGCCCTCCACTACGGCGCGCCTCATCGCCTGCGTTGCGTCGGCGCGTTAAACTCTACAATCAATCAATCCACCTACATAGATGAAAGGGTCCTTGTAAAAAATGGCCGCGTGTTTGCGCCTTTGGTTGCAAATGTCGACGAAAGACGACAGTCGACTGGCGCTCCTGCCATGTAAACGCCTCCCTTATCTTTCCGCTCACCTCTCATGCTGTTCCTATCACGTCTCATTCCTCCCAAGATAACACCCTAAATGTTTGCTCAAGTCAATTTAAATTTACCGCGCTTCACTGCTCCAGGCGGGGTGCCTCGATGCCAGTGCTGCCGTACTGCGGCGACGCGCGTGATTCGAGGCGCCCCATTACAATGTTTATAGAACCACGTTGCCCTGCTCCACGTGAATTCCAAGCGGAACGTGGAACCGATCTAGTGGAACCTTTCGTTACTGTTGCCGTGATTTCTTAGGATTCTGCCAGGATATATAGTGGCGCGGCAACAGGGGGCGACGAGTTTCTGCAGTTGATGTTTTTTTTTTTACTTGCGATTCATTTGATATGGCAAAACACAAGCATCCATAAATTTTTCAATAATAGAACGCTGCAAATATCACTTACGAATTGATTTACTGCCTCAGATTTGCGTGATGTTTTGTTCTTGTTCAACAATGTTGGCAAGTAGGAACATTGACACCGGACTTGGACACTTAGATTTGGCTGTGAGTATATAAGACTATTGCGCAGATTAAGTTTCACTTCAGCCGGGCGGCTGAATCGAGTCACAGACAGACAGACAAACATGCAAACAGACAAACCGACAGACCGAAATTTCTGCGTTTAAGTAGCTCAAGAAAGACTGTCGTCTTTAATAAATAAATACTTAGGTAAGCGAATAAACACGAACAAACAAATAAAGAGTGAGGTGAGAGAAAATGCAGTTCGCCGGATACATGTTATAGACTTTCAGTTGGCGCATCTCCTGCAAAATGAAAATACGAACAATCTTGCGTCTATTATCAGAAACGTCAATGAAAGGTCACAGGAAGTTAACAAGAGGTGGCATAGTGGTATAAACAAAGCTGGAAGACGACAAAATAAATAACAAATATGGAAGTCAGAAGGTGGTTAAACTCCGTTGATATTCGACGAACGAGTACAATGGTACGAATACATCCCTGTGTGGCCCTCTTATGGTCCGCAAAGAGGCTCAGCGTTCGGCTGAGCGAACGTTTAACGTTGTTTATTTCCGCCGCAGTCGTCAACAAGACGTCGTTAACAGAGTGGTACTGTTGATCATCCTGCGTTTTACGTCTAAATATCCCACTACTTTTGCTATCTTCAGGTGTTGATAGATGCTAGGTTCGTATGAAGATGAAGAAACGTTTTTGCTCGAATCTTGCTGCTCCGGGGAGTAGTAATTAGGGACTGTAATTGCGCGTTAAACATGCCTACTTTATCATAACGATATTGCACTGATGAAACCGGAACAAACCGGGCCGACTGTGCACCAAGTGCGGTTGTAGCAGAAAGATAAAAAAAAAAAAACTGACCGTCGGCACTCATTTAGCTGTTTGTGAACTGCTTGGTAAACATGTTGGGACCAGAAATGTAAAAGAAAAATGGGCATCGAAAATCGGAGGTATTTTAAAGGAAAAAACGAAGGCTAACGGCACATCAAAGACTCTGCTCATTTTGAACTAAGTAACACCGGGTTGGTTCGATTGCGTATACAACAATATAAATACATGCATCACACATCATAAATGTATTTCCTACTGCGTAAGGTATTACGAGCTATTGTAAGATTTGTTGCCCCTATTGAGGTCCGTACAGCTGAGAGCTCTAGAAACAATCCCGCGTCGACTGAAGCGCAAGACTACAAATTGTCAATTCTATAAAGGTTATAGTGTAGCTGTAGCGTTTATATAGAGAGTGAGTATTCTAGCTTTATTCGTAACGACTACACAGAGAGCCACCACTCTTGTCATTGTCTTTTAAATCTTCCAAGAAGTCATGTGAAATATTATTAACTGACTACCACCTTCTGAAGACCGACCTGAATCTGGCGTCCTTCAATTTTCTTTCGTAGTACCCCGAAATGAGCGCTTCTTAAGAAAAAGGCGTTTGAACAATTCGATCATGACGCGCAAATAAACGTAGCGTCGCACAACAACCTCACCTTCCACGTCCACCAGAATAAACGACAACTTCAAATTCAGGATTCCCGCGCTGAGCCTACAAGTAGGCTACAGGGTACGAAAATAAAGGACGCGAACGAAGCAGGAACTCCGCCGACTGCGTTCGCCAACTCAAGGAAGTAAACGTCAGTCTCTTGCTTTTGTCGTTGCTTTTTGGTGTAGATGATGCAACAGAACAGGATGTACCGGGCGGAACCATTTAAATCGTCGCTTCCGTTAGCATCATCGGAACTTCAATAAAACGCCGTCCTCTCGGTTTCAGCCCACGCTGAACCCGCAGGCCCGATCATCAGGGATCACCCGGCATGCCCGGCGGATGGACGCCCGCCGATCGGGTAGAGCCCTCCGCAGACACAATGGGCGCCGTAATTTGGGCATGCATTACAGCTCGTGCCGCCTGCATCCAGTCCGGGAAGGGCACGACCCGTGCGTCAGAGGTGCAAGGGGGCACGCATGGTGGACGGACGCACATTGATCTCCTCCCACGCTGTCGGCACGTACAGTGCGAGTCTTCCTGGGCGTTTTTGTTGTCCCACAGGAACGGGGTCTGCCTGCCACCGCTACTGCGGGGGAGGAAGTGAGAGCCACCATCGGCGGCGGACGACGAACGGAAGAGAGTGGCGGCGACGCATCCGGAAGCGGCACGACCCTGTCCATGCGACGGAGAATAGCAGTTCCGGAAGTCGCCTCTCCACGCTCGCTGGCTTTCACCAATGCTCACGCCTAATGTGATGCAGTCGGCGTTCGAGGGACTCGGCACACTGTGTCACTGGTTTTGGGATGACTGGGTACTGCCGAGTGGCGTACTGCAGAAAGGAAGGGTGCGTTCCCCCCCCCCCCCCCCCCTCCCGAATTTTTCGGGGATTGGGGTTATATTTAAAGTTGGACTCCATTATATAAACCTTAATAAAAAAAACTTGGTGTTCTTCATTTTGAATTAGTCTTCTCTACTCTTCTCTCGTCGTTGCTCATGCCTTTTATATTTATTCTGTGACACAAAAGTTGTGGCCTGTATGTGTGTCGTGTGCTAAAAAGCTTCGCTGGTCATCCACCATCACTGAGTCGAATAGCTCGTGATTTTTATGCACTAGCTCTTCCCCTTTATTCGTATCTTTTGTTTCGGCTCTTCCGGCGAAGAAACAGCCGCGCATCATGCGGCGCCGACGGAACCACTTCGAACTAAATTTTATTGCACAGAAGACTGTATCACAAAAGGCTACTTTCTATAGGCGTCCTCAAGAAGTTTCGGCCTCAGGTGGTCCGAAGGACTTCGACCTTAGACAGATTTCCTGTCCGTAGCCAACATGATGTCCACCTGTGTGAGAGGGAAACCTTCCCTCTCTCTGTGAGTGTGTGGGCGGTAATTTCAACGCGACTCGCTTATGACCCATCTTGCCTGCTTCGCTCCAATAAAATTTTGCCTTGAACTCCGACTCGCAAACACGTAAATGAGCTGGGAATATTTCTGCGCATTTTTCACTAGAGTAACTCTACGAAACCTCTGATGAAGTTGCGTGTGATGGTTGCTTTATTTTATAACGAGTGCATCGGTTCATAGCAAAAAAGATACCGTAATGAAAAAAAGAATTATGTAGATATCGCACCAGCGTTGGAGCGAAGCTGTTATTTGTACTTGCGCTGATTATTGCTGCTTTTGACTCGGTGTATTGACGTCGTTCATGTGCAATGCAACACTAGTGATGTTTCGGCGCAGTCCAGTACCGCGAGTTTTCACTACGGCATCGTTTAGACATTTCTCCACTTCGGTATTATGTACGACCCAGTACAGACTCGCCTTTGCGGGTGTGTACTTTGCGACGTATCGAATCTGTTCCGCTTTAAGTTAACGAGAGTGGAATTGATGATGATATTGACTCTGTGTGTCTCAAATAAAGATTGCTGTCGTCCATCTTCCGGCGCAAGCAAGACGTTGAGGCTACGCTACTTCGACGTCTGCTTCCATCACAATAAGGCGGTTTCTATTCCACTGCCTAAAAACAAAAATAAACAGAGCAACCGGAGGGTTATGTAGAGCGTTAACATGCCCTGAGAAGTGTGTCTTAATCACGATATACTTTGTAATTTTCACGCTTACAAATTATTGTTCGTTATCATTTTTAGGTGTGAAGCCCCTTAAGGGTTCGGGCTGTCGGCGTCTCGTGTCGTCATAGTATCATGTAGGCACGGTACTAAAACACCGGGACACTCGTTTGCCAACGCCTCGCGCTAGAACATTTCATCTCCGTAAGAAAAACGCCTACTAGAAGAACACACCTGGACACTCGTTTTCCAATGCCTCGCGCTAGAACGCTTTGTGCTTCAAAGACATGAGACTTACAGCAAAGCTGCATACCTCTCCCCCCAATGGTTTCATCTCCGTGTGCAAAAACGCCAAGGCGCCAAGATTACAGTTATACACTGCATGCTGCGCCCATCTTCAGGTTTCACGTTAGTGGAGATGGCGTGGGATTTTATTTTATGTTTTTTGTGTGCGGATACGGCGCCCGCGAACCAAATCCTGCGTACGCCAGTGGCGCTGCCGCAGCCTTGCCGTCGTCGCCCTGACGTTGCTCGAACTTGATATACGCACTAAGCTTTTTACACCTTTTTACACCCAAATATAAGAGTGTGACGCCACACGTGGACTTCGAATGAATTGAGCAAGAAAACCAACTGGATGCAATGGCAGCGAGTATATAGGTACTTACAAACAAATACGTCGGCTCTTCTTGCTTTTATAGCCAGCCGAGAAAATTCCTCTGCTGGATTCACAAACGCCGCATTTTTTTTTTTGACTAATGACGCATGTAGTTATTTCGAATTAAAAAGGGTTTGGAGAAAAATCAGAATAGGGCACACACAGCGATTTCGTGGCCTGCTAACAGGGTTTTTCTGCCACTGGCAAAAGGGTCAAGAGCCATGCCAACTCGCATATTGTGCCTCCGGTTTAGAAAAAAAAAAAAACTTCTTCGTCTAATGAGTTCTGGCCCCTGCTTCCTTCGGAAGGAGTGACTCTTCTCTCAAATGCCTTCAAGCTTCATTTCGCCGGAGCTTTCACACCGTTGCAAACTGCCCTTAATCTGTGCACCAGCCGTACGCCAAAAGAGTTCAGTTTTGTGCGTGCGCAACCGATATGATCAAACGAAATACTCGCGCTTTTTTCTGAGGGAGGAATCGGTCTTTCGGCGAGCAACCTACCGGAGTCGTTTATAACTGAGACTGGCTACATTTGGTCACTGCAACCGCTCATTCCATAAGTTGTTAGTGAGATAATATTAGTATACATAGCCGTATCATACGAGGGGTACACTATACAGGGGACCACACGATGAAGGCAGTACGTGTTAGCACAACCGTTACGTCCCCAGTTTCATCTGCTAAAAAGGTCGTCGTAGGAAAGAGGAAAAAAATCGCAGACAGAAACATGTCCCAAGATCCCCCCCCCCCCCCCCCCAAAAAAAAAAGAAAACAACGTAACAAAGACATCACCTGTTTTTTTTTTTTTTTTCTGGCGAAAAAAAAAAGCCACCTGTAGGAGATCAGGTGCGGGTTAGAGAACCCCAGGGGGCCTGAATAATTAATCCGTCGTCCTCCATTACGGGTTTCGTCTCACCGCCTGCTGAAGTGTGTTTAACAGAGCTTCCATTTCGCAATCCACATTCGAAAGGAAGATCATGAGCGTGTACAAATCCTCTCGCGTGTCGAAATGGCCAGTGTGTTAGTGCCGAGAAATGACTCCACGAATGTGGTACAAGCTAAATAAATAAATAAATGACTGGACGACCACCACACTGCGCTGTCGTCCCGTTCTCAGCCATTGTCAGGTGGGGCGTAAGAGGTTCAAAAGTACCGGCGAACTTCAGGTCCAAGCAGCATTCCGACCCCCGAAGAGAAATTCGACGGGCTTCCACTCACTTGCTTTCTCCCACTTCTGTTTTTGCGCTCTCCGATACGACAAAAGCGTGCCGCGCTAGGCGAGAAAGAACTCTCTATATATCAGCGGTACCGGATCACTGCTCGTAGCGACACGGTGGCATGGGAGGATCGCCATTGTTCCCCCGGGCGATTCCGACGTGTTTACGCCAGGCTCAGACTGTTGTCGCAACTGTCGTAATATCTTCAAATAATGATGTCATTTGACGTCTCAGCCAACCGAACTGCGTGAAATGCCGTCTTTTTCGTCCATAGCTCACGATATGGCTGTTACGTCCGTAGTCTGAACCTCGCATTAGGTTAATTTAGCTGTGCGATTGTCCGTGTACACCTTTACAACTTCTTCAATCTACGGAGTAGCCATTTTATCATTGCTAGCGCCGAATTAATTGGCGCAGTCGACAGGATAACCTAACTGTACATGCGCGACCCAGTCCAGAACGTGCTAAGATGCTATCGATGTTTTTAAGGATTCAAAGCTCTATAGTGCGTGCTCACAACCAGCTTCTGTTCGGTGGCAATTGTTTGTGACTGCGCGTAAAACGGTGCATGAGGCACTGCATTTTATCCTTCTCGAGTAGAGCTTTAGACATTTATAGCGGTAATATCAAGAAAGACATAGTTACGCGGTGATCCTAATGCCGCTTTCATTTCGTTTTCGACCCGCCGCGGTGGCTTAACGGCTAAGGCGATGTGCTGCTGATTCCAAGGACGTACGTGGACTCTATTCCCGGCCGCGGATACCGCCTGTCTGATGGAGGCGAAACACAAACACGCCCGTGGGTTCGAGATTTCGGCGAACGTTAAATATATCCAGGTGGTCAAAATTAATCCGGAGTCCTACAGTGCGCCTCATAACTTGTGTAGTTTCGGCGCGTTAAGCCCCATAGTCATCTCGTGGTAGCATTATCGTTTTCTGAGCTTTTAGATGCGACGTATCTCTTGCTCTCGGGTCTGTCCCTCCGGCGTCGTCGTTGTCGCGGCGTCCGCACACCACCTGCGCATGCGCAAACTCTCCTCCGTTCTTCTCGCCAACAGCTGTGTGCAACGCGCTCTCTCTGTCTCATTATCATAACAGCTGCGCGCGCTTCGCTGACGCTTCTCTCTCGCATTTGCTCTCGCTGCGCATGCGCAACTCTCCTCCGTTCGTCTCCTCTCCTTCAAGTGCTGAATATAAAGCGGTGAGCGCGCTGCGCCGGTTCAGTCAAGTGCGTTCGCTTGACTGCGCTTGACTTTGCTTGTGCTTCACTTGACGACGACGACTCCGTTGCTTCTTCCGATGTAGTGCGATGGAAGCAACAGTCCCGTCAGCGAGTGGTTTGACACAATCGAGTACCAGCGTCAATCCAAACGCTGATGGCAACGTTACTTCAACTGAAGACAAGGCTGCGAAGCGACGGGCACGTGACGCTGAACGTTTCACGCGATTTAGAGAATCAACCCAACGGAAACGCCAATTGAACCCCCCGATGCGTCGCATCACATCAGGGTTCCCTCGTGGGAAGATGGGCGTAATTTTTTTTTACCGTGGATTTTAGCAAGGAACGTTACCAGTCTAAACGCGAAGCATAGAATAGCCGCTTTGGCATTCACTCACGGATATTAGATTACAGAACAAGGAGATGTTGCTTACTTCTATTAATTTCGCGCACCTATTATATAATTTATATGTTCTGATATTAGGCAAAAACGAAACGATGTGTACTCGTGCGTGCGTGCGTGTTTGTACGTGCGTGTGCATGCGCCCTTCTCACCGGTCATTCTTACCACAGTGGTGCGCCTATTAACCGGACATAGTCTTTGTGAAAAAATTCTAGTTCCCTGAGTCGTTTTCTGGCTGCACACTTAACGAAGTGTTCCAACCTTCGGCTGCACACTTACAGCGCTTCTTTATATCCCTGTATATCGACGTCAATGAGACCGAGCCGAATTTTATTACGCAACATCTGGTTGTGGGGGCTCCTTTAAAAGCAGCGTGTGATTATTCTCTCTGCAGCAAACAAATGGAATGCGCACCTCTGAAGTCTCATGTCAAATTTCACGGGCCAAGAGAAACTTTTTTTTCTCACTGGCTGGTCGTCACCGTTTAGGGTGAGTTCTAAAAGGTGCAATTGATATTTGCTGACATCAGGTGGCAAGACAGTCCATCTCAGAGCTTCTGACGACTTTGTACAAATGCGACGTCAGTGGAGATCGTTGACCACCAGGACGCTGCGTTAGAGCTTAGGAAACGAACAGCAGAAATTAACATGGAGAAACAGACAACGCTGTGTAATAGCGCAGGCCACGATACGACTAAATTTCAATGTAAGCTCAAGTAGTGCGTGTGATCCAGGCGGGAATGACGTGGGGGAGATGGGGGGGAGGGGCATGTAAGGGAACGTAACAATGTGAACGAAAGAGAGAGCACCGCACACAAAGATGCCGGAAGCGGATAGCGGAAAGATGATTCCGCTAGCCGGTCTCCGACATGCGAAAGGAAGCACGTGAATCTAGAAAATTGAGCGAGCGCGGCGAGACTGACAGCCCGAAGAAGAATGCAGAGCGACCGTCGAAGGGGAAATGACGATACGGTCAAGGCGCGACCGTAACTGCGTCTGTTGTAACGGCGGAGGACGCCGCGTTCTGAGCAAATCGTAGCGGGTGCGGAATGCAGAAAGCTTGCTTTGCGGAAGGCGCACCGGTGATTGTCGGGGATGATAAGAGGCAGAGTGAGGCAGTGAAGAAGAGGAGGAGGAGTAAATTCCTCCGCCCTGTATGCCTTCTCCTCGTCGGCTGGGACGAGGAATGTTCGCGATGATTTACGGGACAGCGTATTCGATTGCAATGCGATGCATTGCGAAATGCGGGCGATGTTTTTTTTTTTTTCTGTCGCCTGCGCCAACACCATGAAATGCGAGGTATTGCTGGAAGGAAAAAAAAAAGCTATTTGATCACAAGATGGCGTAGGATAACGATAATGCTTCTGAAGGAATGCGAAAATGAAAGGTGAAAGGCGAGAGGGATGTTAAGTTTGTCTACAATGGCGGATAAGAATAAAAGGGCTAAGATAGCCCTCGCATGCACGCATGCTGTGGTTTTTATTGCATGTCAGTGCTATGCAGATTCTAATCGATCTTGTAAAAACACTACCGATTTCCTCGCCAACGGGTGTTCATTATATGCGTAGTAAATGGATAACTGTAAGCACAAGGTACTTACCGAAAGTGGCCCCAAGTAAGGAATTTGTTATCCTTTAAAACGTTTATGACAATAGCGGAAGTACAAAACTGATATCGTAGTAAAGTCGGGAGCTTTTGTTGAAAATTCGGAAATATCTTAGCACAGACATTTCAACAAGTTGTGCATTTTCACGTCGTCCAGCGTTCACTGGACACATCATCGCCCATACTTCATGCTTGTCATCCCACAAGAAAGGGTACGTGGACATTTTGCTCTAACATTAAATCTGCTTCAGAGCTTTAAAAGAGACTTTTCTAAACGGTAAAGAGTGATACGGAAGTCACGATGATGACGTCTCCATGACGACAGTAGAGAGCAGTAACAAGGTTCAGAGTATATTTTCCGTGATTCAAAACAGCGGCTGCTGCGCGAAGGCTACGAGAAAAGAACAAACCCCGAGCGCTGCCTGTGTATAAACCGATACTTGAGCAAATCGCAATACACTTCGAAATGTCTTCATTCATTCATGCGTTTGGAGCGTCGCAAAGAGCTGATCTACTAGTAGGACGTGGTGTGCAACTCGTGCGAGCGCATCTAATGGAAGCAAGGTGCATTCACCAAATGTCATTACATTTTTTTTTTTTGCTATTTCGCTAAGGTGCAGTATCAGCGCCATCCGCCTCCTACGCACATCCTGGGAAGCCGCTTCGCTAGCCAGCATCCGGTCGGGATAGCAAAAACACGCAAAAAAAAGAGATACATTAGGAGGCTTCGCACGCTAAGCTAAAAAGCGTGGTCACAATAAAGTTTATTCCTTACCTCTCTTAGAGAACAGAGGGGAGGGGAAAAAAGAAACGTGAGGTAGATACTACAAGGAGAAAACACAGAGCTTAGCACAAACGAACCATCAAACTTTTTTTTTTCTACTCGTCCGTTTTCTATGTGGAGAGGAGAGGGCTGACAAGGCTAGGCCGGTTGTCTCATTTCACCGTGGCATATGTTTCGCAGTTCCCGTTCTTTTTTTTTTTTCCTACCCCCTTTGACAGCGGGATCCTGTTCCGCTTGCGAAGTTCTGTATAGAGACGCCCACCCGGTCTGTCTGGTTGGCAGGCCTGACTCACTGACCAACATTCTTTGTTTCCGCTTCCGGCGGCGGGGAGTTCATCCGGTGCTCCCTCAGGGGCCGCTCCTTGGAGCCCTGAACGCAAGCGCTCCCACTGAGGCCATAGGCATCTATATACGCTGACATTTTGTGCTGCCAGAAACTTCAGACGCCTTGGTGGAAAATAAAAGCGCTCAACAAACAGGGACGAAGGAAGACGTAGACAACACGGCGCTTACTCAGCAACTACTCGTTGCGAGTTTTTCTGCCGCATGTGCCTCGACCGCTGTTAAGTCTTGTAAATGTGTGTATAATGGGGGAGGGAATCCGACCATGTGTACTCTGGATGGTATATATGTGTGTGTTTTTTCAATAAACGAGTAGTTGCGAGTAAGCGCCGTGTTGTCTACGTCTTCCTTCGTCCCTGTTTTTTGAGCGCTTTTCTTTTCCACCAAGATGAACACATACCAACTAGCCCAACTTTCCGTTCTACTTCAGACGCGCCTGCGAGTGGATACCGGAGGTTACGTAGGTCTACTGGTTAAATCGTTTATGTTGTGCAGCGTTCCTTGCTTCCATGGTGCTTGCATTATGTACTTTACTGCATGTATTTTAAATGCTACAGCGTTATTTCTATGCAGACTAAACGAGGAAGCAGGTCTGTCCGCCGGTAGCGTTTGATGTGGCACACATTTTCACCACATACGAAAGTTTCATTTTTAAAGCGCCTAGGACCGTCACACCTTGATATCAATCTTATACGACCCCTGAAAAATGGCTTCAACTCTGTGTATTTGTGTGCAGTAGTGAAGTCGACATTAAAGGGGCTTTGTATATAGCGTTCCGTTGGGATACAAGGGGTCTTATGTAGTTTTAAGTGGCGAGCACTTTAGAGGCTCGCCTTATCGTCGTAGCTCGCTGTAACGCTCGATGTCAAGAGACTGCCGCAGTCAGGCGGCGCAGTGAGATAACGGACCCAAATAGAGCTCGACGCACTCGTCGTAGGGCGTCCCTCAGAGGCTTCGTAAACGAAGCGGTTTAAATAGTCATAACCATTCGAAACTCGTGAACCGCTGGCGCTTGTCGTACATCTCCCCGTTGTTCAGCGCAAAAAAAACTGCACGTACATTTGAGGCAAAATGAATGTAATTATCTGGCAGCACCTGCGTTCAAGCTCGTTGGGTTGGTTTTCATGATAGTAAGCGAAAAAAAGAGGCCATTCAACGCCGGCGCGTGCGGGAGGAAAAGCAAGCACAACTCCAGCTAGCGCAGTTTCAGGCCGGGGGTGCGCTTGCACTGCGAAGGCGAAAAATTTGAATTGCATTAAGTTGCAGCAGTGAGAGGATAATGGTGCTACAGCCCATTATGGCGAATCACTGCTCTGCACTTCCAACAGCTTTCACGTTGAACGGAACTGCTTCATTTTTTTAATAATGATTTTTGGGCCATCATCTTTGATACCTAACTTCCGATAATCCCCCAGAAAAATTCCTTCCCCGCAATGCACTTCTGTACAGCTAACCCTAAATGGGTTCGATGTATTTCTCCGCAGGGATTTATATGGTGTTATGGAGCTAATTATTGTTAGACTAGAGGTCTTCATAGTTTCGTATCAGACTGCTTATGTATGATGTAAAAAAAAATACTCCCAAGCAATGTATTTCGGTATAGCCGTGACGCCAACTTTAAAGTGGCTCGGTGTATAGCGGAGTGTCTGAAGCATTAAATGCGATAATTCCCACTTAGGAGACTCTGCAATTTTTAAAATTGTTTTTGGCTGCAATTCTTGCTTTTTTTTTTTTCATTACTCTTGCCCCATGCGTTTCTTATTTTTTATTTGATGGCGAAGCGACCGTGTAGATTGCGTGCAAGTCAACAAGTTTGGCATGTGTTTGTGTTCCGCCTTTTCCGCTCCGGGAGTTGAAGAACATGTCCAAAATCCTCATTCTACGCGGCAGTAAACATAGCGTGAAACTGGAAAGCGAAGAAAGAAAAAAGAAACTAGCAACAAGTGCCGTGGACGGGCCAACTGCGTATTTTCTTTTATTATACAGACAAAGGGTATTGTTTTCATTTCAAGCGTCGGCGCCATCTCGTGAACCGCCCTCCCTCTTTGCGGCATCAAAACAAACACCTGCGCACAGCGCACCTTGCGCATCCTTTTCCGCGCGTGATTGTGGCTTGCGTGTTTCTTTCGCGCCCTTAACTATGCATGGCTGAACGGTTGACTGGCACCGTATCCGACCACTGAACAAAGCCTGTAACGTCCATTTCACCACATATAGCCTGCTAGCACACGTTCGAGCACTTCCCAACGAGCGGTCTTCTTTCTTTTTTGCTGGAAAGGGCGATTTTTGCTGAAAAGGGACTGGCTCTTACACAGAATCGCTTGCCTGGTATGCTGACACTGTAAGTCACTACTGCCAAGACAGAAGGAAATTCCCGATTACTTATCCGAAATTAACAAGAGCAGAAGCCACCCCCCGTCGAAGATGGCAGACGAATACGATCCGCAACAACACCGTACTCCATGTAATTTACCCCACCCAACACCAATCTACCTGCAATTTCTGTCCTACGCCCGGGACACTCTACCACCAGATATGGGAGTGGAAGGAAACCCCAGGTCTTGCTCCTCTCCCTCCCTCTCCCTCCCTCTCCCTCCCTCTTCAATGAGCAGTGGGCGGACCACCTTACTAACCGGGACATTGGAGTCCAGCGTGACCTTGTGAAAAGCGCCTGGACCACCCACCGGGTGGAGGTCGGGACATGCGCGCATAAGCTCCATCAATACAGATTTATTCATCATCATCATCATCATCATCATCATCATCTTGCACCGAATAATCTTCATCTGTTTGAGATAGACTAGCGATAGCGCCGACTCCGCCGCCAGCCAGAATTGACGTGGGGACGGGTGCACGTTGTCCACGCGTTTTTCGACTTTTCCCGTGTGCAGTGACAAGCACGCAGCAGAGAAAGCTTGGCCCTCAACGGAAGCATGCTGTGTTACGGAGGCTTGAGCACACTCGTTGCTGAATTATTGAATGATTTGACCGATAACGGCGGACAAAACATTGAAGGAAGTGAAGTACTGCAGTGAAACAACCGATTGAACCACATCACGTTTGTAGAGTGGACCATTTTGTTCTTCGTTGTGGAATTACTCAATGAATATATGCATCTACTTTTATATTTGTTTGTTTCTGCAAGAACAAAAATGTTACCCTTTGCTTTTCACATCATTGGCAAAAATAGAATCGCGGCAGCTATGAATCGTCAGCGGGACCTACTCGTAACGACCTGTCTTCCCAAGCATCACAGCTGTACTAAAGCTGATATAGGATACCCACTGCAGCCTATCCTGTCAATTACACGACGAATGCCTGCGATGCGAAACATCTTGCTGACGAAAATTCTCATCTCTTGAAAAACGGCCATCGGCAGCAATTGAAGCCAGAAGATGGGGTGATTAAAATTTGTCTGCAGCTCTTATTTCTGTTTCAATCAGGTGCTGCCTTTTTTGCTGCCACCGCGCCGTGTATTTCTACTGAACCTGTTGCCACCGTGCTCCTCATGATCCGAGCCATTCTCTCCAGAACGCATGCACCAGGGGAGTTTTCGAAGATATCCAGTGAATTCAACTCGTGAATCGCACCTTCCAAACGATGCCAACTACAGGCTATATATATATATATAAGAGTCCATCTGCAGGGCCTTGTTTTACCATGTCCTCCCCCTGCCATAATTACCTGGTTGTTATACACGGCTTTGTTAGTGCTCTGAGTTCATTTGTTGTATTGGTCTACGCACTCGACAGCGCGAGCATTATGAGTGAATCTAACTTTATCTTTATCTTTTATCTTTAACTTAAGCCTGGTAATGTCCACTGCAGTACGAAGGCCTCTCCCTGCTTCAGTTATTTTCCGCTGAGACGAGTTTGGTCGTGCTATAGACGTCAGGATCCATGCGCGAGGCGGTGTCGCAGATATATTCAGAAGGAGGAAGAATTTTTCGCGCATTTCTTAGGTCTAGGTGATGGTATGAATCTGGCGCCTTCATTGTGTGGCTGGCATAAAAAAGCTGTTTGCATGCAAAGCAGTGTGTGTATACCGTGGGCATTTATTCGAAGAGGAAAGAAAAACACCTGCGCTACGTCTGTATTGTTCTTGTAACGCGAGGTCGAGACAAAAGCTCCCTTTTCTTAGTTTTGCTTTTCCTTCCGAGCCACTCGCTGTAAATAAATAAACAGGAAAGGTAAGGCGTCATGCCGGCCGTTGTGGCGCGCCTCAGGGAGATGTACTCGCGCCGTCCATTCTCTCGAAGTCCAGAAGGCCAAACTTCTAGGATGGCACAATTCGACTAATGCGCGTTCAATGCCTCGTAGCACCCGATGCCCCCGTTTTTCTGGAGTAGCGGAACCGCCCGCCCGCCGCGGCCTCCGCGTTGACCCGCATTATTTAGCCAATTCAACTACCCCCCCCCCCCCCCCCCCCCCCCCCTTCCGAACATTCGGAGCAGTGATTCGTCGTTGCTGGATTCCCACGGGGTCCATAATACATCGATTGATTTTCCGCGGCCAATGGGCCCGACAAGACAATGCCGCCACGCCCGCCCCCTCCTCCCACAAGGGAAAAGCTGATATTCGTTTGCATTCCGGCTTATTCAAAAAGAGAAGAGAAAAAAAAAAGCAACAAAACCAGCGGCCTCTTTGTTCACGCAACGAGACCTATAACGCCGTAGCGTAGTCTTCAACGTTATTCGGTTGCGTTTCAATCCGTCACGGTAGCCGCAGTGCAAAGCATTCAGGCGCAGGGCAATGACGTCGCGGAGGCTGAGGACGCGTCGCAAGCTCTGGGATGGCGGTCTCGAACTGCGAACGGAAAGCACGAATAGAAAATTTATCAACGTGAAAGATTTCTTAGTGGGACCGAGTGAGTGAGTGAAAAAAACATTTTATTGAGCCGGTGAAGCGGGAGTGGTTTCTTATTCCAAGAAGCCATGTGATGAGCGGGCAGCCTTCGCTCTGGAGGCCAAAAGTGTCTGGACGTCCAGATCGCTGCTGGTCACCAGGTCCTCCCACAGCTCAGGGGTGGAAAGGGGGGATGGAAGAGGCAGGAAGTTGGGGTTGTGCTTGCACTCTATATATATATATATATATTAGTGAGACCGATGACGTGCTGTCAAAAAACTAATGCATTTCCGCACAGACCCGTTGGTCGACCGAAAAGCTATGATAAGATCTCTGGAAACACGGCACGTACGTGAAACCGGGCTTCACGAAAATCGCGAAAAAAGAACGGTTGTAGATAAGACAATACACTCATCGACCGTAAAGAAGGAGCATAATAGTATACCTTTATCTCGTAAACCACGCCTCGGTATACCGTAATTACCCGATTCTAACGCGCCCCCGATTCTAACGCGTGCCCGCTTTTCCTGGCAGAAAAACCGAAAAAACTTGCACCTCCGATTGTACCGCGCACGAAACTTTGTGAGCAAAAAAAAAAAAAAAAAAACGAATGCGCGAGAAACGGGCGATTTATTTCTCGAAGTAATCTCACTCATCTCACTCCTCGTAACTTTCCGCTGACCACAACATCTCGTCATCGGTGCCGTCAAGCGCGTACGCGATGCCACACTTCATAATGAACGTTCAACCATGATCGATGGGATCGTGGCGCACGCCTCGCAAGCCCATCCTGCGAGCTTCTCCAGAGGCGCACGCTTGAGCCGACCGCTCGTTTTGAACGCCTCAGAGCCGCTGCTGCCATTGCTGTTATCAAGCGCGCAAAAGGAACGATTTGACGATTTGTGTGAACGCCGATGGAAAAGCCTAGGCGCCTATGCTTCCTGCGTCCGAAAAATCGTTGCTAAAAGCTTTGGCGTCATCTTGAGATGGCGACGGCGATGGGCGGGACCAAATTTCCGTTGTTTCGGTAGTTTCGGTTTCGTATCCGATTCTAACGCGCATGCGATTTTTCGACCTATTTTTCAAGAGAAAAAGTGCGCGTTAGAATCGGGTAATTACGGTACACTTAACATCGGTAGTAGATGCTTTTACTTAGTGCGCGAAAAATCGTCGTCGTTCTTCGTTTGCGATTTGAGTCTTCGAAGGTTTTGGCGATGGATTCGACGCACTTTCAACGGTGGTTGGACGAAATTTTCGCGTTCGCATTTACCTAAGCTTTCTTTAGGAAAGCATGGTGATTTTTTTTCAAGTACCCTTAGTATAGGGTGTCTGCTTTGGAAGCCAAGGCCAATTAAGGCTTCTTCCTTCGTCCTTTACGTCAACAGGAGCTACGTCGCAGCGCTGCTGTCCGCCAGCTTCGCCTCCCAGGATGTCAGAGTTGGGTTGGCGAAACGCTTGGTCTTTTTAATTTCTATTTTTTTCTGAAAAAGCTATACGGTGGAACTGCAAAGCTTACACAGCTCTGCTGTTAAAAAGCAGCCAGTTATCGCAAAAAATGATTACACATTAAATGAAGCGCTCAGGCGGGCAGAGCAAACAATCAGGTGGCTGAAACCCGCCCGCGGAATCCCTAATGAACGAAGCCCGGCCCTGAGATGGCCTTTTCGCCCCCCCCCCTCCCCCAAACCCCCATTTCCTTTTAATGCGTAGGATTCTTTGCCGAGTATACCCCCCTAGACCCAGGAACGTGTAACGCCCTGCATTTCCACAAAATGGCAGATACCCCGGAAGTTCGACCTGTAATCGCTACGATAGCGTAAATGGGGATAATTGGTCGAACTAAATTTTGAAAAACTAAAAAAACAAGAAAAACAGTAAAAAATCACGGAAAATGGCAAAACGTATACCGCATGGCATTTCCACAATAATGCATATCTCGCGGAAGTTCCTACTGTAATAGTTAAAATAAGGTAAAGAGAGATAATTCGTCGAACGAAACTCTGAAAAACTAGAATACAAGAAAAATTTAAAATAATTACCGAAAATAGCGAACCGTGTAATGCCCTGCGCTTCCACAATACTACAGATATCGCGAATGTTCTGCCTGTAATCGTTATAATAGCGTAAATAGAGATAACTGGTCGAACGAAATACTGAAAAACTAAAAAAATAAGAAAAATATAAAATAATTACGGAAACTGACGAACCCTGTAACGCCCTGCATTTCCACAATAATGCGGATTTCGGGATAGTTCTAAATGTAATTCTTATAATAACGTAAATGGAGATAATTCGGTACGACGAAATTTCGGAAAAACTAAAAACAAGAAAGATATTCAAAAAGTACGGAAATAGGCAAAACGTAAAACGAATGGTATTTCCACAATAATGCAGAATTCAAAACTTTCCCCTGTAATCGTTGTAATAACGTAAATGGAGATAATTCGTCGGACGAAATTTTCAAAACTAAAAAATAAGAAAAACCGTAAAAAATTGCGGAAAATGGCAAAATGTATAGCGCGTGGCATTACCACAATATTTCAGATTTCGCAAAAGTTCCACCTGTAATCTTTATAGTAGCGTAAATGGAGATAATTGGTCGAACGAAATTCCGGAAAACTATAAATATAACAAAAATATAAACTATGGAAAATGGCGAACCATGAAACGTGCTGCAGTTCCACAATAATGCAGATTTCGCGAAAGTTACAAATGTAATCGTTAAAATAACGTAAATGGAGATAATTGGTCAGACGAAATTTTGGGAAAGTAAAAAATAAAAATACAGTACAATCTCGATAAACGGAAATCGCTTAAACGGAATTGCCGCTTGAACGGAGCAGTAGCCTGTAAGTTGGTTGGTTTTGTATTCAGATAACGTAAAGATACTCTCGGTAATCGGAACTGAATATTCGGCTTCACCGTGTAAACGGAACCAGAAATTGGAACTTCTTGTGATCCCCATTGGCATGAGAACCACTTTTTACGGTTCCGGCTGTTTCGTTCTTGTTTATTTTTTTTTTTTCCTTCCTCCATGCTTTTTTAGCCTTGTTGGCCTCGCAGCCTCGTCTCGTAAGTGGTTAGCCGTGTTAGCGCAACGAATGCAACATCGCAGTTCTTGTTCCAGTCGTTCGGTCTCGATTCAAGACGCCGAGGCTACAGGCAGGGTGTCGAACCGGAACCGGAACCGAACCGAAAACCGGAACCGAACCCGAATTTTTGCCCGGAACAGGAACTGAACCGGAACAGTATTCTTTCCGCCATTTTGGAACTGAATCCCGAACCGGAAACGAATCGAAGGAACCGTTTCCGAACCGGTTCCGGGGCCTCGAAAATGATTTATAGTTTTCCATTCGGTACCCTACCTTGCCACTCGCCAGACAGAACCATGAAATACTTTGCTAGTCTGCAGTATCCCAGGCCCATCATGTTCTCTTCTTACTATTGCCCTCAATTTAATGTAAAGTTGTCCGTATATACTACTCAGTTTGCGTTAGGTACTGACCATCTGTCCCAATTATCTTTTACATTTAGCATAACCTAAGTTAGAACGCATATTCCGAGGCAACATATGGAATATTCTTCATGGTTTCGATCTGCATGGTATTTAAAATCGTGTAAAGTTTTTAATGTGTTGTTAATTCGCATGCATCCATGTCCGCTTGTGAAGGCCTTCGGGGACACCATCAACAATAAATTCATATATTCCACTTATTTTAGTTTGAATGGGCAGTTATATACAAACAGCACTGAGACACAAACACTCGTAGTTCTCAAAATTAACGTCACTTCTTGTATACAGTGCCGTGTGTCATTTGGTTACTGCTCTAAGAGAACATGATATATAAAAAATGGGGGATCCTAATTTCCACTTTTAAAGTATATTTGATAGCATTTTCATGTTATCTTGAATCTGCTCAACCTTAAACTTTAAAGGCGGATGGATTAAAGTCGATTAATGTGGGTTAGCGGGTAGACTGGGGTGGATTAGTTAGGTGAGTGAGGGAGCTAATGTGAATTAGTTGGACTGGTGTGTTGATTAATTTGGATTACAGGAATTAGCGAGTCAGTTAAGTTAGCAGATTAGACGGTGGGACCACACATGATATCTTTGGGGTCCTTGGCATTTGGAAATTTTGAAGCATTCTCCTTCTCGACCAATCACAAAATTTTGTCAAGCACAAAGTAGCCGCAAAGTTATGTGACAACCACCTGAACGCTATAAAAGTTCTTTCTTTATGCCCGTATTGCGCTGTTCTGCTATATTAAAATTAACATCTCGCACTAAAGTTAATAACTAATTGCCTAATGCATATTTTATATTCATTAATGGTTTTCAAAACATGTATATATATGAGGTGAGAGTGTTGGAAAGAAACTAAACTGAAGGAAAAAAAGGGAGGAACGATCAACTGGTTTTGATGCCAGAGACGCCCGATAGCATTCTTCAATACCTTCTCTTCTTTGTGCTACCCTTCTGCAGCCTCGCACAGGTGTAGCATCTCAACCGCCGAACACAGCCCCTTCAAGCTGACGGAAGCAGCGCCAAAACTCTCATAACAGACTCTTAGCAGGCGTGGCCCAACTTTGCCAACGATCGATTTGCATCTTACAGCTACTTCCAATGATTCAATCGGAGACCACCAACGAGACAGTCACGATTGTATGGGCACCAGCTCATACTGGCATTTCCGGCAAACAAGATCACCAACCTCGTGGCTCGAGATTTGACCCCGCTTAGCCAGCGCTGATGAAGCCGGGCCCGAGTGCATGCATCCTGCAGTCACAGAGCAGGAAAGTCACAGCCTCTTCCGTAGAACGTATTCCTCCCGCACAATCGCTACCTTAACCGCATTATCCGCCCCTCTCGGGATACACCTTGCACACCCACCAGACTCGCCTTGACGGGACACAAGTCTCTCCATTTCCCTTCTGTGGAGAGCTGGGCCTCATACACATAGTAGGCGGCGCGACAAGTGTCCGTGATCCACCCAACCTCACGTTTCTAGAATTTGGGAGACACCCATGGCCACTCGGCCTTCAAATCAGTCGCTTGATAGAAACGGCTGTCTTCGGCCCCTCGATAATGAGGACGCACTCTCTGACTCCTCAGTGGTGGAAACGGCAGCTCGGCAGCTCTGGAGAGAGAACTCTTCGACGACTTCTCTCTCTGATCTCTCTCTCTCTCTCTCTCTCTCTCATCTCTTTTCCTCTCTCTCTCTCTCTCTCTCTCTCTTCTCTCTCTCTTCTCTCTCTCTCTCTCTCTCTCTCTCTCTCTCTCTCTACAAGTGATCATTACTGCTGCTTGTGACTTCACTTGGCTATCATCTTTCCTAGAGCCCATCACTGTCACCGGTCGCTGAAGGGCCATTAGAAAAGTTCCTATCTCCGGTGGTTCCCTATCCAATGCCGTCCTATACACGCCCGTCCAATGAGTATTTATAGCCTTCTTTCTTTCCAACAGCTCTGTTTAGCAGATAAAAGATGAGCAGAAAGAAATTGCTCTAAATGTCACCTGCCACACTTGGCAGTCGGAAATTAACGCCGACGCCGGACTGTTTTCTACTTCTAGCCACTGCTAATCATTTCGCTGTGAAGAGCTAAAGCGCCGTTGAAACTTGGGGTAGATGAAAAAGCGCAGCAGATCCAACCGATTTATTACAATGCATATTTTTTGCCTCATTGTGTGAAAATAGGGTGCGTGCGTGCGTGCGTGCGTGCGTGCGTCCGTAACATTTGATCGATCAAAAAAAAAAGATGGCGGGTGCGTACGATCTCCTGCCCGCAAAGAGACCGCCCGTTTGCCAGTAAACTACCTGCCCGCCTGCCCCGCCTGCACCTGCCTGCCTGCCATTCATGAAGAACATTCTGGTGAGGATGCATGATTTGGGGACGTGGCCGGCCCGTCACGAGCTGCCGGGGTGAGGGGGTGTGAGGGGGTGAGGGAGGACAGCGGTAAAATGAGGATAGATGAAAATGGAACAGACAGCTTAGGAGAGCGACCACAAGCGGTTTAGCTTGCACTTTGGAGGCGCAACCCGGACAAATGTAGAAGGAAATAGGTACAATAGGAGGGAACTTAATTTGAATAATGAGCCAGTTGAAGATCATCGCTGATAATTTTGAAGATGAAATCAATAAATACCCCCTGGAAAAATTGGGATTACGACGAAAATGATTGCGTTCATAAAGGGTAAGATGAATGAAGCAAAGCAACGAAACACCGATTGAAAAGGGAAGAGAAAGCCGGAGAAGCTGGTGTGGAACAAGGAATAAAAGAGGCTATTGACCAGCGAAGAAAGGCGTCGACGAGAACATTATAGAAGCAAAAAGAAACTGGTATGAACCGGAGGTAGTGAAGGAGAAATGGAATATCTACCGTGGGAAAAAACATAGAAGTGCAGAAAATAGTGCAAGCCAAGATCAAGCAGAAAAGCGAACAATGGACTGGCAGAATCCGGAAGAAGGACAAAAGCAGCATCCAAGAAGTTTGGAACCATGTAAAATCACTAAGCTCAAAAAACGATAACCATCAAAAATTCCTGATTGATGAAAAGGGGAGAACATTTAGAAGGAAAGCACGCGTTGGAGCATATTCCTTGAGTGATTAGTGAAAAGTTTAGGACAATAGTGGTAAGGAAACCAGCACCGATGACATCAGCTGCCACAGAAGACTGCGGGAAGGGAAATAAGTTTGAGCAACCTTGATTGGAAAAAAGCAGAGCAAAAGGTTTCCCCCCAGACAGCAGTGGGCCCGGACGGAATACCAATGCAATGACAACGCTGCTTGGACCTAAAAGCAAGGAATCGTTTATGAGGGCAATAGATAAGGTGATAGAAACCAAACAATACCAGAGGACTGGTTAGAAAGTAGGATGAATTTAATATATAAAGGCAGAGGAGACAAAGCCAGTATTGATTCATACAGACCACTCACAGTAACGTCAGTGGTGTATAGATTCGTAATGCAGGCGATAATCAGAATTCAAGCATGGAGGAAAATGAACTATTGGGAACTGCAGAATGGATTTAGACAAGACAGGCGACTGGAATGTACAATTGGTTCGTGATAACGCAATGCATTGAAATTGCGAAAGCACAGAATAGACCACTATATGGATTACGTTCTTGGACATTAAAGAGGGCATATGATAACGTAAACTAGAGAACGGCTGTGGAGAACGCTGAAACTCCAGGGCATTAGATGAAGAGTTAGTACAGTTCCTTATAGCAATCTATAAAGACAATAGAGTGCACCTTACTTGGAAGGACAGAAATGCGCCCAGCAGGTCAACATCCATCGGGGACTGAACACAGGGATGCCCTTTGAGCCCAATACTGTTATGCTTTACATGGCAGTGGTTAGAAAAGAAACTGGAAGAAAGTCACGTAGGGTTTAGCCTAACCCATATGCTGCCAAGGCGCAAGTGGTACAACAGCATATTCCGGGAATGTTATACGCAGAGACATTGTTCTTTTAGCTGATAACCAAACCGATATGCAGCGGCTAATAAATATTAGCGGCCAGGAAGCCACCGACCTCGGGTTAGATTTCAGTGCAGAAAAATCAGGAATAATGGTTTTCAATGACGCTACCACTGGATGTAGTGTCTATCCAGCAAGGCGAATTACCTAGAGTGAAGAATATAAATATTTGGGAGTGTGGATATAACGAAGGGGATAACTACTTAGGAACTCACGAGGAGCAACTTAAGGTTAAGGGAAAGCGAAACGCAGCTATAATGAAGCATAGAGCTCTGTGGGGGTTACAACAAATATGAAGTAGTAAGAGGAATGTGGAAAGGAGTAATGGTTCCGGGTCTCACGTTTGCGAATGCTGTACTTTGCCTTAAAATCAGACGTTCTATCAGGCCTTGAAGTAAACCAGAGAACGGTAGGACATTTTGGCCTTAGGGCGCGCATGGAAAAACAACTAACGAAGCAGTTCAGGGAGATATGGGGCTGGGCGTCGTTTGAAGTTAGAGAAGCTCAGAGTAAAATATGCTTTAATGAGGTAGAGGGCAATGGATCAACGAAGGTGGGTCAGCTAAGGTTTTAGGTACCTATACTGAAAAGTGTGGACACGCAGTGGTTAAGAAAGACTAGAAGGCTAACGATGAAATACGGAAAGAACATTGGAGAATCCAAAACAGCCACAGGTAACCAAAAAGAGCAAGGCAGATTGAACGAATAAATGTAGGGAAAAAATGGAAGTATAAAACGTCGTTAGAGATGTACAGGGCTGAGAATTGAACATCAGAAAGGAAATTTCTACGATAATTTCCAGGGCAGTGCTTGCTTTTTGAGGCTAGAGCAGGTTGCCTGCGAACTAAGAGTTTTGTGGGGAAGTATTCACAAATGATGGGGTATGCGTGGTCTGCGGAAAAGAAACACAAACTATGCGGCACATAGTGTTAGAATGTGAGGGTATCCATCCAAATCTACATGAAGGGAATATTGGGCTTTCAGAAGCCCTAGGATTTAAGGGTATCACAGAGGAAGTTAACTTCGAGGCTGTCGAGGGTACGAAAAGAAGATTACAATGCTGGTGGGCGAAAAGCAGAGAGGGGAATATTGCCTAGGACAGTTACCACCTGTAACAGGGAAAAAAAGTATTACGGGCCTAATAAGCTTTAGTGCCTGCCCTAAGCAGCGCTAGTATTAAACCAAGAGTGTAAAACATGATTATTAGTCCTTTTGGTAAGATGACATGTCAATCACCCCGCTTCAAAGGGGAGACCAATAGCAATCAATCAATCAATCAATTCGCCTTCGAGAAGACTGTGGCGAGGACGCATTATTTGGAGACGATGTGCGGCCAGTCACCGTCAGGCGAACGGAGTGGACCACAGGGCGGCACAGCGGTGGCTATGAAGAGCCATGCGTTAGAGCGCAGCCCTTAAGCGCCCACACCTGTGGTTTCCCGTAGTTTCTCAGCGTCGGCCTCGTTGTAACCGAGAGAACGAAGACGCCACCGAAGATAGAGCGAGCAGGAAAGCGGAGGACGAAAGTATGGCGAAAGTGGGAGGGGAGGGCGAAATTTCCAGACCGCGCGAGACATGCTCCACGGCAGCAACGCCTTACGAGATAACGACAGAGTATACCGCATGCCGCCGTGCATTTGTTGGGGACGCGATCACACAGCAGCAATGCGCCGTCGCCGAGAAGACTACAGTTCGCGCTGCGCTCAAATTTCGCATTAGCGACTACCGTAATAGTCTGCCATATTTTTTGTTTCCTCAGGAAAACAACTGTGGTGTATAAAATTGCAGTGGCATAAGCCAAGTATAAAATAAAATTAAATCATGAAAATGAACGAACTTAAATTAATAAAGGTAAACTTGCGGCCATAAAGAGTAATGCTTTCACATTCATACAAATAGGCAGCCTTAAGTGTCCCAACGAACCTTTTGTTTAGCTTCAGTTATTGTTGTAATCGTTGACCTATCTGTCACGATATGGCCCGCATTCGTGAACGTGGGAGGGTCGTAGTACCCTCCACCCGAGTGACGACCCGCAGCGTGCTGGTGGTGACGGTGACTGACCGCGAGCAGCTGTGCTCGTCGCTGTTTATTAGCCAGCGGTGCACAATGTTTCACACCGAGCCCGGCAGGGCCACCGAACTTAGCGGCCAACGAAAATTGGGGAGGGGGTGGGGGCGCCACATACTCGTCACACTACCACAGAAAACGTTTTGCAGTAGCTTGTACAGTTAAAGGAGCTATTGAAGACTTTAGATAAACTCGCCGCGGTGGCTCAGTGGCTAAGGCGTTGCGCTGCTGAGCACGCAGACGCGGGTTGATGGAAGCGAAAAGCGGAAACGTCTGTGTGTACGAGATTTCGGCGCACGTTAAAGATCCTCAGGTGGTCAAAATAAATCCGGAGCCCTCCACTACGGCGCGCCTCATCGTCTGCGTTGCATCGGCGCGTTAAACCCAACAATAAATAAATAAATAAATAAATAAATAAATAAATAAATAAATAAATAAATAAATAAATAAATAAATAAATAAATAAATCAACACTTTCGATCAACGCTTTTACTCTTCCGCGCATCTGGAACCACTGCGACAACTATAGCAATTGCCAGCAAAGAGCAACAGTGCGTGATTTGCTCGTCGCTGGGGATGCAGCTTCCGTTTCTGCTTCGCTTTTGTGGCTTTATTTTTAAAGTGGCTATGAAATGCGTTCTATTCTGCAACTTAAGGAAAGCCGGTAAATAGCCGCTACACCCCTGTAATGATGTCATTCAGCGGTCGAAGAACGCCAAGACCGGGAAGGAGAGAAAAATATTTTAAGCAAATTTCTAAGTTATCTGATGAGGAGAGAGCAGTAATTTTTGGCTGAGGCACTTTGCGACCCCCTAATCTAAGTACAGGATGTGCTGGTTGACTACTTTCTGCAGTCATTTAGAAAAAAAGTTGAAAAAAGTGTTGCAGGGTAGCTTTAGTTTTGCCAAGGCAAAATATTTGCACAAAGAAACATTCATTATGACTTTTCTTTATGCCGTCTTGATAAGGAAACGAAAAACGAGTACAAAAAAATTAACAGAAAAAAGCACGCCTGCTTTTTTTCTTCGAACCCGTTTGAACCCGTTTGAACCGGTTCGAACCGGTTCGAACCGGAACGGAATGGTGCTCAGGAACCGAACCCGTACCGAACCAGAAAAAAGTCCGGTTCGACACCCTGGTTACAGGGCTCAGCTCCTGCCGCCTGGTTCGTGCCATCGTGGTGCTATTCGCGCTTCATTACCGCGTTGCCGTCTTCGAAATTCGGTGGCTCGTAAGCACTGGCGAAGTTGAGGCCTCTAGCCTCTGTGAAGGTGCAGTTGCAAGGACTCAAACAAAAATAATTGATGCATTTTGTAGTGCACAGCGACTCATTGTTGCCAAATCAACTTTGTGAATGCTGTGCCTACGCCTCTTGTAGTTTTTTTGCTTTCTGAAAAACATTCACGTGCATCCACCTTCTAGTGCTTAGAGTTCCATGAAATGCCATTAAGACTGCGTAGCCACATAAATTTGCACCTTTGCACATCTCTCTCAATAAACGGAACTCCTGTTAAACGGAACTAATTTTTTCGGTCCCTTGAAGTTCCGTTTATCGAGAGTCTACTGTATATTAAAGAATTACGGAAAAAGGCAAATGTATAACGCATGGCATTTCCACAATAATGCAGATTTTGCGGAAGTTCCACCTATAATCGTTATTTTAGCGCAAATGAGAGAATTGGTGGAAATAAATTTTGAAACACTAAAAAATTAAAAAAATATATATATAAAAAAATACGAAAAATGGCGAACCGTGTAACGCCCTGCATTTCCACATATTGAAGATTTCGCGAAAGTTCCACTTCTAATCGTTGTAATAGCGTAAACGGCGATAATTTCTCGGACAGGATTTGGAAAAACCAAAAAAAAATTGGCTGGAAAAAACTCACACTCAGGACAATCGACATAGGAATGCAGCGCATTAGTAGGTAATTCTTTGAATTTCTGCAGAATATTCTTTTACTGCGAATCAGTATATGTTTAACCCCCTCCCAGTATTAATTTAGGTGAAGCCGATTTACTCTGCACCGCTTCGGGGCTCCTCCTCACCACCGCCGACCGCTTTTTCACAACTGTCATGCGCCAACTCACCACCGATGCCTCTTTCACAGGTTGCGCAATTGGCTGATAACCTCGGTAGCACCGTTATCAGATTATTGCGGATAATCAACAGAATCGCGAATGGGCGTAAAACCGACCGAAAGCCGCGGCTGCTTAGCATGTATACCCGCCGATGTTACCGCTATATTCCGCCTCGCCGAGTAGCTACTAATCCCTCTAGGTTTAAGGGCAACTTGCCTGGTTGGAACACCGGCGTGAGCACATAATTCTTCTTCAGCTTGAAAGGCTTTCCGAGCGACATTCTCGCGGTGTATTTCAAGCGTAAGAGTGCGCCTATCGCCCGCTTCCGGTTCTTGCGTGCATGGGTTAGGGGTGGAAGGAGGTGGGCGTACACGAACAGCTGGGCTACATGCCGCTACCGATGAGATGCCCGTTGCGCTGGTGGGATATTGAAACGTGAAAGTCTCATGTCTCAATGCACCCGTCAGTTGTCCTCCGTAATGGAGCTGTTCTGGTCTGAGTTGGAGTGTTACACGGACAGTAAGATGCTTACGATGGGGGAAGGAAACAGACAGCCACATGTTTGTCCACTAAAATGAATTTCGAGGCCTCTGGGTTTTAACTCACATAGGGGACGAACGCATGTCGCTCGCTTTAAGGAATAAGAGCGGAAATCGAAGAAGCGTAGGCCCGAACACAAGCACGAATGGGCGCGGAAACAACGAAAAGTTCCCCCTCGTCGAGTTGCTGCGAATCCCTCCTGACTGAACTGGAACTTGACGGCTTGGAACCACGACGTAAGCCAACATTACTACGCAGCTTAAAGGGCTTTCATATACCCTTTTTTGACGGGGTATTTCACTTCTACGCATGCCCACATAACCGGTTGCCGGATTATGCATTCACGGGTTGGGAGTGGAGGGAGGCGCGACGTGCAGGTGCAGCTATAGGTTTCATTCGCTTACTGGTGACATGTTTCGTTGTGCTGGCAGGAGGTTTAAAATAGACGTGAAACGGCCTAATGAGACCTGTCCTGTGTCCTCAGTGAACGAGCGGATTGGGTTTGGTGCGTTACTCAAGCAGTAAGATGCCTACGACGCGGGAGGGAAACAGACAGTCCATGTTTGTCCGCTGAAGTGAAGCTCGAGCCCTTCGAAGTTTCATTAAGCTACTTGGCTAGGAAGTATGCTCAATCGCAAATTACAGACAAACGTGTTTTGTTTTGTGCACTCCGTGGACAACGTCAAGCTTCGCAGGTCATCCTTCTCAGAGTGGAAAAGCACCGATTTGTTGTTCCCCTTCTTGATTGTGGGGTTTAACGCCGACGCAACGCAGGCGATGAGGCGCGCCGTAGTGGAGGACTCCGGATTAATTTTGATTACCTGGGGATCTTTAACGTGCGCCGAAATCTCGTACACACGGGCGTTTTTACTTTTCGCCTCCATCAGAAAGCGGCCGCCAGGGCTGGGAATCGAGCCCGCGACCTCGTGCTCAGCAGCGCAACGCCTTAGCCACTGGGCCACCGCGGCGGGTCTTGTTTCCCTTCTACACCTTATTAATAGTAATATTACTTTACGCTTCTTTCCTCCTCCTCCTACTTCTCCTCGTCCCTCTTCTTCTTGGTTGTTCTTCTTCTTCTTCTTCTTCTTCTTCTTCTTCTTCTTCTTCTTCTCACCTTCTTCTTTATAGTTCTTTTTGCTTCTTCTTTCTTGTTTTTACTTCTTGTTCTTCCTTCTTTCTCTCGTTCTGTACGCCTACGCCGCCGCTATCAGAGCGCGGCGTCGAAAGGAGCGGCCGGCTCACCTCTTAAGCCGCTTCCTCGAGGCCTCTTCGATGATGCGTAATTATATTTAGAACGAGCGGCGAAGGCGCGCCGCCACACAAACAACATCATGCGTCCATTACGGTCAAAAGCTGTTGCGCTGCGCGGGCGGTGGGCGTGGACGTGCGTGTAGGCGTACGCACTCGTTGCTCGCGCGGAATTTACCTTCACTGGCAGCCAGATCGCGTGCGTGCTTTCACTTTAGCGCTCCTTGCAGTCGGCAGGCCGGGTAACTCGTGCGCCGCCAAAGGCAGAAGCCTCGCTAGAGCCGCTCCTTCGGCTTTCATCTCTCTCGTTAACTTCTCTCTTCCTTAGTTGTTAGCTCCCTAGCTTCTAAATGCGCCCGAGGTGCTTTCTGGCGTCCAGTCGAATGAAACTTTGTTGACACTGCCGCGGCCTCCCACTCACACGCGAACGTAGGTACGCGGCAAAGAGCTTGCGCATTCAGCAGCAATTTCGCTGGGTGAATAGATTTCGTTTGTTTTTCCTCGTCATGTGGTTGCTTCTGCTTCCGCGACTGTAAGCTCAAAGGCGTACATAGTGCGCGATTAGAAGCGCCGGTACACGCAGCTCCAAATATCTGCTGGCAGAACGAAACGACGCAATTGAAGTGTTGATGTTTCTGCGGGATTACACGGAAAGGCCGGGGCGGACAGCGTGACCCCAATTATGAGGACTGGATGGATCTGGTTCGGGCGGAACATCTACATGGCTCTCATCTCGGTACGCGGGAGTAAGGTGCGCGGTAGCCTTTGCAGCTAGGGCTTAGCGTTATAAGTGTTTGCACATGCACGGACGATTGGGTCCGTGGTGTTGCTGTTTCTGCGGGACTACATCCCGTTTATACCATAAATATTTACTTTACATTATTGTAAAAAAAAATACCTTTACATTTCCATACCTTGCGATCTGCAGTTCCCCAGAAATTATGGCTTGCTTTAACTAAAATTAGACCTACACACTGAGAAACCGAAACCACCGCTGGCGACCCGTCGCACCGAATGAAAATAACGCTCAACCATCATCGAATTCGCTTGAAAGTAAATATATTTAGACCGAATCCCTCCAAGATACGCACTGGTTATCACGCCGGATTGAGTAAAAGATGTTCTTGTTTTTTTTTTTTTTTTAGCTAGGCCGTGTTTACCGTTGTGAGATGTGTATTGACGTATTCAGACAGACGTGCTTCCGTTCTTGCAGCCTTTATTTAGTAAAGCAGAGCAAACACACACGGACGGAAGAAAGCAAAGACGCACATACGCTGTATTCGCAGACACAGCGCTTGTGTGCCTTCCTTTCTTTACGTCCCTGTGTGTGTGCGCGCCGCTTTAAGACATTAACTTACACCAACTCTCGCAATGCGCTACGTTACTCTTGAAGCTTGCATTGCAAACCGGCCTAAGTTGAACCTCTACGACCTTTGGTGTTACCGAGTGGCGACCCTGTCTACAAATAGCTCCCCGCTGTCAGGTCTCATTCCTGCGTAACGCCAACACGTCGGGAGTCATTGTAGTATTTTCAAGTTTAGTACATATGTACGAATTCTAGCCGACCTCCCTACGGTCGGCCAATGCATGCACTATGCACATTTGCTCTGCTGGTGGGCGCATACGTCTGATCATTGCTGCGAGCGTAGGAGCGCAGACATGTGCATAATGGCTGCATGAGACATCTTCATTGTAGCGGCGAGACATATGCTAATAGAGACGAACTTACGAGACATACTTACAGTGGAATACATACATACTAGCTGCAGAAGCACTTTAATCCGTTCCACGACCTCAGACGGATACGAATACCGGCCAACTTAGACGCCACCCAGAAACGCCATTTTAGACGGCACCCAGAAAGGGATTGTTATCCGAACCGAAATGCTGATCTGAGATATGTCCGTGAGGTGCGAATGGAAAACAAGTGTAGATAACGACTGCCTGTGGCTCTCTCACGTTTGCGACACCGTAATATATACAATGTGTGTTTAACGGCTTTACTACTTTTTTTGTAGTACAACAACTCGTACGCAGTCGCCACCAAAAAAAAAAAAAAAATACATCCGCTGATCGTATCTTGGCACGGCCGGTCTCCTCAATGAAGTGTGCGCTCAACTGGCCGAGGGGCCGGAGGCCGACCAGTGCAATATGTATGTACTACAGCCACCAGGCCACTACAGAATTCAGAACACGCGCGATCGCAATGCGTCTCCTACTTGTTTATCGCCGCCTCGGCGTGCCAAAATAGGCACGTTAAGATTGAACTTCGAGTCCCCTTTTAATCCGACTGCTCGAAGCGGGTGACTCAATTGCTGCGTAAAAGTTGCAAATCTTTCGCGCACGACTTATACGACCAGGAAGAAGCCTTCGAAGCACATTGCTCAAGCGTCCTCTGCCACACAGGCGTCGTTTCGAAATCCTGCTAACTTGGTGCCTCCGGCCGTCCTCATCTTTGCAAGTTTGCTCTTTTCTGTATTTTTTTTTTCTTCAGCTCGTAACTTTATTACTGGTGGCCGAGTTGTGTGTGTAAGTGAGGCATGTCTTGGGTTCCCAAGGGCATTGGAAAGTTAAAACGCGCGTTGTTTAACATCGCATCCGTGTGAACACTGTTTACTAGGGCGTTTTATCAAACGTCGTTGCGAATCTACTTTTGATTGGTTCAATTTTTTTTGTTCCCGGGGGACTATTGTGGCCGACAATTGCGCCACAAGCGACGTCAGCAGAAGTCTCGGCAGGACGACAAGTGTACGCACAAGAGCAACGAGACGAGAATTACAAGTGTCTAGGCGCTAGTTTTCTTTCTTTCTCTTCACCCACACCCTCCCGGCAATGTTTTTAAAATTGTGTATATTTCTCGCGGAGCTCCGTTCACTTTCGACATGTGTTGCGTGGGTAAGGCGCGACCCTTTCTTTATGTGTTAAAGGGCGTATCTAAACAACCCACCCCGTTCGAGGTTTCCTTTTCTTGTTATTTTTAGCTCGTCCACTCACTTTTCTTCCCTTTTCTTTTCCTTTCTTTTCTTTTCTTTATTATCGGCTCAAATAAAAGTTTTCCTCCTCCTCCTCCTCCTCCTCCCCGTGTTTGTTTCACATCGTCCTTTCTTTTTTCGGCAGATTGTGCGCACTTGAAAGGCGGTGAGGGAGAGTGGATACGTGGTGCTATGAAGCAAGCCTGCTACGATGAACCAGTGTTCGTAGCTGACGCTGGGCGCAAGATAAAAAATTCATAGAATTTTCAGGGAAGCTTGCATTCACGCGCAAGACTTGAATGGCGCAGATGTTGCAGGTGAGCGTTGCCGGACTCATACTTAAGTTTCAGTACCACTATTTATTTGCATAGTTGCGGGGCTAGTAATAGTCGTCACATGCATCGAAGATGTCGTCGCCTTCTTCGCGGCGAGTGGTGGATGCAAAGACATCCTCAGCACTGTAGACTTCCACCAGCTTTTCGACATCGACTTGCGCGGCAGTGGTGGCGGGATCTGCAAGTCGTCTCGGGAAGGGTTGGCACACTCGTAGCCATGTCTGCAATTATCCATAATGGCTTCTAGAAAATGCGGCGGCTGCAGTGACGTCCCCAAGCAGGGCGTTTTTAATCGTCTGCATTAACGCTGGAGCTTTTTTTTCTTTTCTTTTTTTTTTTTTTACATGCTGGCCATAGCTCGCCACATCTCGCCAATACTCGCCACAGAACATTTCGAGAAACAGCGTTTTTCCGATCTGACCGTAATTCACTGCGAGGCGAGAATTTACGGCGGTAGTCGTTATCGTCGCTTAAAGATAGAAGTTGAAAATATTGACGCAGTTGCCACTCAACGGGAAAGCCTCAGGAAGTGCCGAGCAGTGATTCGCCAGTGTTTTCCTTGTGTTTTTGTTGTCAGTACCTTGTGTTTATCTTCTGTTTATTTGTGTTTTACTTTTGTTATTCTGTGGTTTTCTTCTCTTTTCGGTGTTTTGCTTTTCTTTGTGTGTGTGTGTGTGTGTGTGTGTGTGTTGTGTTGTGTGCGTGTGTGCGTGTGTGCGTGCGCGTGCGTGCGCGTGCGCGTGCGCATGTGCGTGTGCGTGTACGTGTGTGCGTGTGCGTGTGCGTGTGCGTGTGCGTGTGTGCGTGTGCGTGTGCGTGTGCGTGTGCGTGTGTGTGTGGGTGTGTGTGTGTGTGGGTGTGTGTGTGTCTGTGCCGTGTCTTTTCTGCCATTTCACTTGAGCTTCCTGAACTTTAACCGCAGGATTTGCTTTCCTTCGCTGTTATTGAACCTTGACTGCTGCTTCTGCTTACCACATAGCATTCCGGTGGAGAAGGCCGGGTGGAGAGATGCTGAAAGCCAGACATACTGGAGGGCGTGCTCCAGATGTGCTCCCCCAGAAAAAAAAGGTGCGATACATCACAAGAAGAAAGAACGTTTGCAGGAAAAAACACACCCCAGGGGGTGTTACCGTTGGCCAGACGCAAAGGCCGGGGAGGGTGATCTTGGAAGTCAAGGACGATATTGTTGTCTTTCCGCTCTCGCTTATTTTCCTCCTTCGCCTTTTGTGCGAGATTTTCTTGTCCTTCTGGCGTCGCTTGTGGGCCGTCCCTACCCAGAAATGTCGCTCAGTTAAAAACTCGAGAAAGAGAAAGAAATGGAGAGCGATGAACTTTGAAAATGGCAGGCAAATAAGAGGCAAAACCTTGTAAAGGTACCGGCTTCGGAACCAACACTTAAAGAAGTACCCACAAGGAGTCTTCACTTTACAACGCTTCAGAATGACAAATCGTAGCGGCCGAGTGTGCAAATTTGAGGCCCCAAATTTAATTTTCCAAAAAAAAAATAGCGTCCGCGCTAGGAAATTGCGCCATGCAAAACGCCAGCACATCCCTTTTGTAGTGAATCGCCATTCGCCGGATTTGCATACCCCGCTACTTCTATTGGTCATTCTGAAGCGCTGCTGTGAAGGCCACCTACGGTGACTTTTAAAGAGGAGCGTTTCTAGGAAAGAAGACGAAGGCAAGTCTTCTTGTCGAAACGTTAGTGTTACGCCGACGTTCTCAGTAACAGGAAGAAAACTGCCGCCCCCCCCCCCCCACTGTCGTGGAATTGCGGAATTATGAGCGGAATCGTAAGAGCGGTATCCTTCCGCTCCTCCCCAATGTCGGGAACAAGCGAGGGCCATAATCACGCTTCCTGTGAGCCATATCGCTGCTCTACGCAAACAGTTCTGTCATCCCCGTCCTTACTAACGTGAGAACCGGAGCGATTCGTGGGAAAATTACCCCGCCCAACACCGCAGCGCCGCGCTAATGAGGAAACTGCTCTGACTGCGCAGTCGGAACGAGCCTCGCTATTGTTTTATCAAGCGCTAGTTGTTGCTCACCACAGCTGCCATTGTAGCACCACGTGGAAATTCACCGCGTTCCTAGAATCCAATGAGCACGAAAAACGTGACGAAGCAGCGTGCTGTTCATGACGCTGCTTCCAGCAAGCGGCAAGTGCGAATTTTTCCACCCGCCACATACGGAAACGTAGTTGTTAATCACCTGGCCATGCGTAAACGCTACGTGGGTTTATGCAATATCCATCAGATTGTCTTAACATTGTGTATGCGTCACGGCAGCAATGTTTTGTATACGTGTTAATTGGCCTATTAGGTAGCATCGAGAACAAGTTGGTTATTTTCCTCGTATCTTCCATCTTCTGGTACCCATGCCCATTTCTTATTCTTCTTAATTTATACTAATAAGTCCTACACGCGTTTGTTCCCTGACCCACTCCGCTCTCTTCTTGTCCCTTAATGTGACCCCTATCATCTTCCGTTCTATTTCTCACTGAGTCGTCCTCAATTTAAGTTGTACCCTCCTAGTGATCCTCCACGTTTCTGCCCCGTAGGTGAGTGCCGGTAAGACGGTATAACTAAATATGATGGTATAACTATAGTGCTAGTTTATTTCCCGGCTTCCGCCTAAGCCAGCGCATGCGGGGACCAAGCCAATCAGACGGCACGGGAAAGTTCCACGCAGACAACTGGCCGGACTGGACCGAATTCGGTCCAATTCGGCCAGTTCAGTGGGGTCACTATACGTTCATCTATATTGACCGGCCCGCGGGTGGTGCACTACAATTATCGGCGGTTACGCACCGGCCCAAGTGGTTTGGAGAATTGGAGATCTACCTCCTAGAGCAACCACCCAGCATGGTGCTTGGCTATGGTGGAGAAGGGGGTGAATGGCATAGGACGTTGCAGTGGTTGCTTTCGTGAAAAGCGGAGGATGCCGTCGCAAAGGCTTCTATGAGGTTCTTAAAGGTATCGAAGAGGGATTCTGTAGAGAACCGAACGTTTATCGAGGCGTTTATTGATTAACATTTTATCGAGCGTTGTTTTATTGAACGCTGTCTCACCGCCAGACGTTCGATCGAAGCCGTTTTATCGAAAACGCTTGTCCCTGGCTTTTTGTTCAACAAATTTGGTAGTAGTTCTTTGTGTTATTCTTATTATTTCTTGCGTGTTCTGTACACGTCTGAAATGACCAGTTGTTAATGGTGAACCTGCCCCGGGACTTTCTCAACACCTAATGTTGCGCTTTTATAAAGTTTTTTCGCTCCTCCTTCCTTTTCAATATTTGTGTCTCCGCGTCGAGTTTTTGTAATTTAACAAGTTTTAGCAGTTTTTTTTATGCCTTCCGTGCCCTTTATGTGCATATATGGTGAGCGATGTTTATCTCTACAATATTTTTGTTCGACGAGGGCAATATTGACGGCCAGGTGCGGTGCATGAGTGGACCGGCGTTATACCACTCATTATAGACCCATTTTAATTGAGAAATTACTGATGAGGATGAGTGTGTTTTCATTTAGATTATGTGGGTCTACACACGGATAGTGGAATTGTCAGAGGGCGCATGGAAAGTTCGAAAAAGGCGTCGGGAGCAGCACGCTTTTTTATTTTATTTTTTATTTTTTCGCAGTTAAGGACTGTACCAGAACTCGGCAGTTTTCTCAGGGACGCTATAATGGAGCCATAATAATTAAGCCAGGCCATGAAATCTCTTTTTATTTTGAAGCAGGTATAGATATCGCCATTTTTGCACAAATGTTTCTGTAAACCTTGATGGCGTACCTGGTTTTCAATATGTATACAAAAAAAGTCACTGCGGATTTTTAATTAAAACTAACGCTGCTAATACTAAACACTTGTGTTTGCCACCTTCGTATTTCACCTTACATGCTCTTGCCTTGTAGTTGAGCATGTTTCACCTACTTGTGTTTTGCCCTAAACTGGCTCAAGGTTTCAGTTGCACTTAACAAAGTTGACACAAATGAAGCTTGCCACAGGTGCTAGTAGTGGGAGAAGTTCTTTGCCGATATGTGCTTCTATTGTTGCCTCACGCACACACGCACACAAACACACACACACGCGCGCGCGCGCGAGAAAGAAAAGATATAAAACATTGAGAAGAGGAATAACATGCACCAGCGCACCAAGCAGCCACTGCAAATATATTCTTAATGTCGCACACAGGGTTGCTGTATCCTCTCTTTTTTTGTGCAGTGGTTTCGTCGCTCTAAAAATCGGTTTCACTAAAGTAAGGCAAGAAATTTTGACGCCAAGATAACCTGCTGGGACACCCCGAGATAGGCTCCGCATATCAAATAGACATCTTGTGCGGTAACGCGGAGGACTATGCAAGTGGGTGTGTGGTTACCCGGTGCAACTAAAGGGGCAACTTTCCTCTTCCGCTGCGATTACTCGGCGGATAAGGCGCTTCGCTGCCCAGCACGAGGTGGCACAGTTCGACTTACGGCCACGGCGGCCATTTTTTGCTGGGAGGAGACGCAAAACAAAAAACAGCGTGAGTCGATATTTTGATGCAGATCGGAGCACCTGCGGCTGTTTTAATTGATCTACAGCTCTCCATCGAGGCGCGCCTAGTAGGCCTTGTGCATAGGTACAGCTTGCAAGACACCCGTTTTATTTGAAAGTCCGCAACAAAGCAAACATAATACTGGAATTTCCGCACAACGGGAAAGCATCGTGTATATACCACTACACGCTCAACCTAAAAAAGACAGTTTTTCATACTGCGTGACGACCTCCAAGCGAAACTCTGAACGCCGTGGCATGCGACGACTTTTCTCGATGAGCCGACAGGAAGGTTCCGTAGTAAACGCTCTATAATGACTAAGTATACCTACAAACAGGTTAATTACTACAAGGACACATTCTCGTCGGTTACAGACTAACCCTAAGGACTACCATGGATGTGCTTCGCTACAGGGGGCTTAGATGCCCTATCGATCCACGTATCTACGAGAGCTAATCTCACAAGAAATCAAGATACACTATAGGTTTGATTCGAAAATATGATCTGTGCTATGGCAATCCGTAGCCGCTCTTTCATGCCACAATGCAGCCCACATTCTTTTCGAGCCAAGTAGAACACTTTGCACTGCAGTCACTGGTCAACGCTTCACATTTGACCGCAATGGCTAGTTATGCAGAGCTGTAACCAGAATAAGATTACGTCTAGGGGAGACAGCCCATATGGGCCTTTTAAAACTCGCGGATGGATCGGGCAACACGCAGTTAGAGCGTACTCTTGTTGTACTCATCGTTCCAAGTTTCATATTTCTGAATTATAACCCAACAGCTGCACACATAAGACCTTTAGTGTCAGTCAGCGGTCTTCGTTGTTTAGGAGATGTAGATATGTTGCGAGCATAGGTTTCCCCTTCCATCCGGGGAATTGTAATGCGTGAGGTGATGGTATCAAAGCAGATGCTGGGCACGTCATCGCTACAATTGTGACTGTACATTTATAACATGACCAAAACAAAAATTTCATGTCCATAGAACCATTTGAAGGTCAGCTGGCGTTTAAAAACGGGAATGTGAAAGGTGTAAGTCCGCAAGCCTCGGTGTCCGGTAATAGGGTAATCGTTCTATCACATCGGTAACAACTCCTACAAGGAAGCGTTCTTAGAAGTGCACTCTTCAAAGAGTTTGTAAACAAAGCACGGGTGCACGCACGTGTCGTAGCGTCGCTTCAGTTCCCAATCGCAGGTTCCTCCGCCCGAACTACGCCGCACCACCACGACACTTGCCCAATATAGCCACAGCCGTCACTCCCGGAAAGGAAACGGCCGTTTAGTGAAAAGCGCTCTTGACAGAGGCAACAAGCCGCACCCCTCTTCGCGCCTCCATCCAACGGCGTCACAATGCGGGCCGAAAAACCGGGAAACGACAGGCACAAGAAAGACTACATTTTTGCAGCTTGGTATCTGCTGTAGCCAGAGTGTTCCAACGTTACTGGAACGAAAGCCTCCGAATAGCGGTACTAAAAAGAAAACGTTATTTTTGAAACGGCGTAAACGAAACCGAAGTGTTGTATTGCTCTTGCCCCCACCCTGGCACCCTATACCATCTGGTATGGGGATGTCAACAAACCCCGTCCCTTACTCCCAATCCCCAGCCTACACATGAGTAGTGGGTGGCACGGCTGGCCATCTCCGACTTCTCACAGCGTAGCCTAGTGGAGAGGGCTCCGGTGACCAGCGCAGGCCAGGGTATTTCGGACCAGAGGGAACCCCCCACCAGGCGGGTGCCCAGACATCAGCGACTAAGGCTCGCCTAAATAAAGTTCACTCCTCCTCCTCCTCCTCCACTCCGAGAAAAACGTTACAGTCGGCTTAACGGTTTTCGGTTCTGTCCCACGATGACTAGGCCAAACTAAAGGCCTGACATGACATTGCCATCTAAGGTGCTAAGCGCGTCACCCTAACCCTGATTATATAATGTAAGAAAACAAAATGGAACATACATCACGACAAAATAAACCTTGCTTGAATGAAAAGACTGACCGAGGCAAAATAACATGCACGACAAGTTTACCGCAAACCGCACCCAAGCAGGCCATATTATTAAAAATACCGTTATACTGTTACACTCCCCAGAACATGAAGGTGCTCTTGCGACAACTTCTCAGGAAGAAAGGAGCTGAGGCTGGAGTTCAGTCTAAATCAAGCAATGTCAAACAAGCAATGTAAAGCCCCCTTGGCATTGCTTGTTCGCACGAAATGCTCCACGAGGAGTTACGGCTTCCAGGGGTCACTAAGCTTTTACAGTTCTGAGGGGGAAAAAACGCTACCGCCACTCAGAACTCTACGCTATGGCCACCGCTACGCAATTGGCTACCTGCCATGCGCTTGCATGTGTATACGTATGCGCGTTCTTGCTCCGTGCTTAGGGATGACCGCCGTGGACTAAAAAGCTTCGCTGGTCATCCACTTTCGCAGGACCAGAACGCAGAATTACCTTTTACCGATAAAGGAATATCTTTGTTTAGGCCACGCTTAAAGGAAGGCTAATGACACAGGCTGAGTCACTTAGCTGATGACACAACGTGTGGACGCTAAACTGAAGACGTGCGTCATGTCCTGCTGGAATGCCCTCTATGCGCGACCGAGCGAAATAATTAAGTGACAAGCTTAGTCTGTTGTCTCGGGCACCCCTATATTTGCGGAAACTCTCATTCGTGGGACGATCTACGTAGCCAGAATGAAGCCTTTCTTGCCCTAAGGGAATTTTTTCAAGCGGCGATGTGCGAACACTGCTAAGTGCGGGCACATTCCTCTGGATGAGTGCGGAAACACACATCGGTGTTATGAGTTGTACAATATACACGTGCACGTATCTGCATTGCATCACGTCCATTTTGTATTGTTCGTGTATAGATCTATACACGTTCTTTCCATTGAATTCCGCTGTTGTGCTGTTTATTTACATGTTCCGTAGTTGCTTTGCCGTGCGCTAGTAGAAGCCATGCATCTTGATATGCATAGATATCGTCGTGACCCTCATGCCAAGAATTACATTCACGGCAGCGCTAGAGTTGTTTTGGTTGTTCTTTTTATACTCAAGCCACTGCGCGAGCCGGGGTCTCAACGGCCGCCGCGAGGCACGCGCTCGCAAGCACTCGGCATGTTCTCGCTCCTCGTGGTTTTGAGATGTTCGAGAACGGTCGATGCTGTAACAACCAGGCAGTGCGAGAGAACCCCGCCGCTCTAGGCGATGGCGCTGCGGTTTCCACATTCCGCTTCAGGTGATGATGATGTTCTTAAGAAACGAAACGCTAGAAGGGGTAACAGAATATAACTACCTCGATAGGTGGTTAGTGCTGACCCCAACCACAGGACAGAAATCCGGCGAAGAAGAGGTATGGGCCGGGAAGCACTCGGCAAGCGTATACCAAATATGAAAAGTAAACTACCTCTTCCAGTCAACAAAAAAAAAAAAAAAAAAATCTACGACCAGTGTATATTGCCGGTGATGACTGTTGCTGTTGATGACTGTATATTGCCGGTGATGACTGTTGAGTGATGACCACTCATCACAATGACATACGGAGCTGAAACCTGGCCCCTTACCAAACAACTAGAAAGCAAACTTAAATCAGCTCCACGGGCCATGGAACGAATAATGTTAAGAATAACACTCCGGGACAAGAAATGAGCTACCTGGACCAGAGCACAAACTAGAGTTGACGATATCGTAGTTCAAATAAAGAAAAAGAAATCGAATTGGGCTGCCCATGTAGCGAGGCGAACCGACAACCGGTGGACAATTAGAGTGACAGAGTGGTGGATACCAGGAGCTGGTCTAGGAGAAGGGAAGGCCACTGACACGATGAAGGGATGAAATACAAAACTTCGGGGGTAAACTGTGTACTCGAGTGGCGCAGGACAGGAGCGGTTGGAAATCAATGGGAGAGGCTTTCGTCCTGCAGTGGACCTGAGCAGCAGGATGATGATGATGATGATGATGACGACGACGACGACGACGACGACGGTGATGCTACTGGCATATTACTGCCAGGTGAAAGCATAGGTACTGCAAATAGCAAGTAGCTTACGTAGCCCGCATGTGATCTTTCAGCCGTTGTCCTATCAAATGTAATTCTTCTAACTTCGACCCGCCGCGGTGGCTCATTGGCTAAGGCGTTGCGCTGCTGAGCAGGAGGTCGCGGGTTCGATTCCCGGCCGCGGCGGCCGCTTTTCTGGTGGAGGCGAAAAGCAAAAACACCCGTGTGTGCGAGATTTCGGCGCACGTTAAAGATTCCCAGGTGGTCAGAAATTAATCCGGAGCCCTCCACTACGGCGCGCCTCATCACCCGCGCTGCGTCGGCGCGTTAAAACTCTACAATCAATCAATCAAATCTTCTAACTTCGTGGTTTTGTACAGACAGCCATGGTGCCTCTTAATTACTCCAAGGTTTGAGTAGCCAGCGCCTCTTAAGTTGGAGCTAATCTCTCTAATAAATAATTATTTCCCTTTTTCTCTCTTTACTGCTAAAGTTCCTTTTATCGGAATGAAGGTATGCATGTCGCCAAGCGCACTTCATGGCGTGCTGCTCTCTGTATCATCTTGAACCAAGGCAGTTTCAAATACGGTGCGCGTATTACTTCATAATAACTGTAAGAACAATGCACGAATGTTTTTGTCCCTGTTAAACCTTCAATTCCCAATATATGTAATGGATATCAACCGAATGGGCATTCGTATATCGGGCTCCAGTATTGCTGCTCTTGGCAGTATTATTTTTGTGTTTTGGAGTTTGATCAAATAAAAAAAAACTTTTAAATAACTCTGGTGCCTACTACCATATATCGATTCAAACTACCATGAATTGTTATTGTTTGGCTTTCAAACTGAAACAGAAGTAAACTACTTAGGCCAAGGTATGCAAACAAATGGAATGAAAAATATTTTGTTCCCCCACTCTAATTGTAACACGCACCGAATATCTTGTCACACGGCAAATGTACAAATCTTGTACAGCAGCGATTACGCGAACAGTCCCGTTTGGGATTGCTTTCCTTTCGATTTTCATTTTGAAACCTTTCATAGCGGAAAGAAGTGATCAGTGGAATTTTGTAAAAAGAATTCGGGTGGCCCGTCACTGTTCTGACGCTGCAAGATTGGGCTTGCGTTCTCATTCACCAGGCAAATTATCACAAATCTTACATCCCTATTTACCCTATCTGAATCGAAATTGTAGATTCCAGTACGAAGGGCTGCGTGTGTCCCGCGAAGGCGGGGAAGAAATTTTTTCTTGTTCAATTAGAAGACAGAAAATATTGGCTCGCTCACTGACCAGCATTTTGAGCGCCAATATTCTAATGTATCCATACACCTTCATAATTGAAAAATCACTTCCTTATCCAGAATTATACTTACATTTGTACTTATAACCGTGATAAACACCGCTCAGGATGGTATTAAAACACCGATGCGTTTGTTGTAAAGAGAATTCTCTGCAGGTTTGAGTATAACGCTCTGCAGTGTACTCATTTAGGGGCGCATGCTCGTAGGTGTAGACTTTATACTCAACCGCTACATCTAGACGTCTTTCAGACGGCATGGTGGTCGTTCATGCGAAGCTCCCATGCAATTACCGAAAAAGACCACGGGGCAATGAGGCAACATTCAATCGCCACTAGCCGTTCCTCCGGCCTTGAGGGGAGTCGCCACTAACCTTGGCCGCGCTGTGTAGAGGCGCACGAGCGATTCGGCCAGTCCGCACGTAAATGCGTGCTTGCGCGCACACGTTATGAATGTATCTGTCGCCAAGAGATAAAAAATGGCGTCGTGAAAAAAAGAAGAAGAAATGTCGAGTGGCTGCGCGGACGCGCTCCGGGAATGCCAGCCCACGTGTGCGCCGCCCCTTTCATCGCCAGTCAGCACAGCGCACTCGTGCATGGCCGCGTAATGATTGCCCTTGCACGTGATCAAGCGGTGGACAGGGCGTGGCCTCCGTGCAGCAGTCTCGGTGCGTGCTCGCAATACATGGCGTTCTTTTCGGTTCTCATCCCCCCTGGTCGGAACAAGACAAAGAAATGACATCTCACGAGTGAGTCCTGTGCAACCGGTGCTTAAAAAATTCCTGGGGGCACCTAAGCGTCGGCTCGACGTTGACAGACGATTGAAAGAATCCCGAAGGCAGTTATTGTTTCCACTGGGATAGCTTAACAGACGAAGATCTCGTCAGCGGGCTTCGCAAAAAGAGATAAGTTTCGCGCAGTCCTTCCTGAGCACCGCGCGTCATAGTCTGCGGTCTTTCTGGGTCTCAAACGAGTCTGTCTGCTGTCTGTCGTCGTCTGTATGTCTGTCTGTCGTCTGTCTGTCTGAGCCTGAATGTTGTCTGTCGTCTGTCTTCGTCTGTCTGCGTCTGTCGATGTCTGTCTGCCCTTGATTCAGGCACCCGACTTGAATTTGAAATGAAAATTGTAAGAGCTGGATGTTTATATACGCAGAACATTTTCAATATGCTAAATCTAGAAACACGTTCGGTTTGTTAACGTTGGTCAGCAAAAGCAAAGCATACTAAGGAACAATATCGCGACATAGGTGAGTGAATTATTTGATTTAAAAGTAGAATACGTGCCCTCGGGTGTGAGAGAGCGAATTAAAGAAAACGCGTCGTTGAAAGCACTGTTTTAACCGGCAAGATACAAATATAGAGAGTTTTATCAGTCCGTCCAGTTCCGTCGTGTACGTTGTTACCGGGTTGACCGGGACCCGTCAGGGCACTTGGGCATTCGTCGCGGCTCTTTTTGAAGGTTCAATTTTATGATAAAAATTATTCTTTTTGAAGGTTCAATTTTATGATAACAAAACAAATTTGATGAACCTTCTGCAGTAATATTGTTGCTTTTTTGCAGCCAGAGCCAACTTTTCAGCATGTCCATGAGCCATGCCAAGGACAAGTGGAACGTGCCTGCCCGGTACATAACGGAACGCTCGCCGAAGCGCGGCTCCCCTAGACAGTGGTGCCAGATTTCCCTCTAGTACATATTAGTATGAAACTCTATGGGGTGCACGACTTCTCTGTCTAATTTGCACGTCCACGCACCCTTTCGAAATCGAAACTGCGTCGACAGTGTCGGAATGACGCAATCGGATAGTCGTCGATTTTATAACGCGAGGGGCGCAGGTTCGATTCCGACCAGGGTTAACATTCTTTCTCTTCACCCGCTATCAACATCATGGTTCAGAGAAAGTTGTCTTTTCTGAAGTGCGTTCTGCGGTGCGCACGGACGGCATCAATGAGACATAGCAAGCGTCCTTTAGTAACAACGCGTGCCTGCATGTTGGGCATGTGTGCGTGCTGACATTGCGATGCATCTTTCAAGTTTGCCGGGCGTGTGAGTGCACGTACAGCCCCTCCTCCTCAATAAAAGGCCACAATAATGACGGCAAGTACTTTTTATTGAAAAATTGCAGGGATGCTGCGACGACTCGTCAAAAAACTATTAAGCTCCACGTCGTCCGCGAAACGTGTGCTGTCCTGACGACAAAACGAAGTCATTAGACCTGGTACGAAGTCACGACTGCACCAGCGGCACTGAAACGTTTTCGACGCACCGCCTTATTTTGCGATGATCCGACTTTCCTGGTAACGCTTCCGCCGTCCTTTCAGCGGCTCGCTACGAACCGGCCACTCCCCTTGCTCTGTAAATTGGCTGCAGACAAACGCGCGATTTCTGCGTGAAGCGTCATGGAATCGAGGAACCTCTATCTTGAGCAAGAAGGGAAAATGCGCCAAAGTGTGGCTACGAATGCGCCGGGTATTGTCACTTAACAGTCGATTGAAGGTGTTGCGAAGCGCTTCAAAGACGAAACGAGGCAATTAATGCTAACACGGCACCATCATTACGGCATCTCGCTAGCGCTCACCTGAAAATGGCGTTATCTAGCTACCCCAGCTCTTATCCGTGGCTTGCGCACACCTGATGTTTTTGTAGCATCGCCCCCATCGTGATGGTTTTTATAGAACCATACAACACCCCTCCACCGGAAGTGTTATTGCCCAGCCCTTTAGCCTGCCTCGTCACTGCGCTGAAAACCGGCTACGCACGGTGATATAAAAACGAAAATACTACGCTGGTTGTCTACGATGTGCAAAGCATCGTTTATGAATACTTACGACTTCATCTACAAGAAGAGCGATGCGGCGTAGTTTTGGCTGCTTCGCCGTGGGTCACCTTTCCGGGAAAATCAAACACCGCCAATAGCGCAAGCCCAGTCGGCGGCCACGTGAACATGTGTTCTCTTCTCTTTTGTTTTCCTTAATAAAGCATCAGGGTATATGAGATTAACCGAATTCGCGCGGTTCGAACCACCCTACCATACAGTTATCGGAACCGATTAAGAGCTAACAATGCGAGCCATCATCTTTTACTGTTTTGTTTTCTTGGTGTGTGGCGGCGCTCGCCTCAGCGCGAGGCAATATTTTTCATTACGCTTCGTTTCTTGCTGCTTTTATTATCTCTTGGAAGCCATTTTTTTTAACCAAGTTTATAATTCATTTTCCTGAAAACCAATCCGGCGTCAGTTTTCAATCGCGAGAACCCTGTAATGGTGGTCGAAGTACTTATGTTCCAGCTCAAATATGCAAAGATGCGCTCTGCGCTCCCGTTCAACCACTGGACAACCAGTGCTAGCAGTTGGGAATACCTTGCATGTATATACTTCGGGTTCTTGCTGTGTGTTACGGCAGCAAAGCTTTTGCAATGGGCGCTGGAAACGACTTTACAGAAATAGGCGACGTCAAAAAAAATCACAAACAAAATGTTCCAGCTTTCGCCAAGATATACTTCGCATATAAAAATTACCTAGTAGACTGCACAGCTTGTGAGGACAAGTCGGCAGGCGGCGCGTAATGCGGTTTGAAGGGACACTGAAGTGAATTTGTCAAGCTCCCGTTTTTACTTGCACTGCGTAGACTGGCTCAAATTAACACCTTTCATCGTTTATCCGCTTGATAAGTCGGTAGTTATTTTATAAAGCCCGAAAGAAGAAAAACTACCATGCATGGTCTGCGGCGGCCGCACCAACTAAATGCTGTAACGTCGGGCGGAGCTAGGTGCACCGTGATTGGACGATGTCCAAGATGAGCATTCGAACAAGTTTCGGTTTTGCTTCTGTAAAACAACGTGCTTGACATCCGATGTTATCGTTGGATGGGATTCTCGATATCTCAATAATCGTCATACCGCGCTTCTGCCATGTTCTCGACTGTAAAATGCCTAATATAAGCCTCCCAAGACGGCTTGGAATCGTAGCAATCACTAGCAGAGGCCTAACGCAGTGGATGAACGCCCTCCGCGTCATCCGCAGACGCTCAAATGTCATTTGATTTTTCCCCAATATTGGAGCTTGCCTCACTCATGCCTGTATGGTAAAAATCGTGTTCGCACCAGGCTATGGGTCTGCTGATTCTGGCCTGTGCTCACTGCCCGCAAGCAGTCGGTGCTTGTGGCAACAGCATGCCAACGAGAACTCGCTAGCGCGTCGGTGTCAGTCTGCGTGCGGTCTGCGAACTCGTTCGTGGAACAGGGAACGTTACGGCCCAAAAATGGTGAACTCAGTATAGAAAACATCGGCCGAAAATCGAAAAAAATCAACTTACAAGAAAAAAAAGTACCCTTCGTGGATTCGAACTCGCAACTTGCACAATAACAAGCATAGCGCTCCAGACCACTCCCACAGACCAGCGCTGCCGGCGTCGGAAATATGAAGTATATAATGTATAACCAGTTTACACTTTTAGTTTTAGCATTTCAAGCAGCTTAGGTGACTATTTGTTGTATAGCGCTCGTTCAGTAAGCATCCCCCAAATTTTTACATCTCAATTGCATTTCTTAGAGGGAAAAGCGTTCGCAGATGCGTAGTGCTGCTGACCGCTGTGCTTGTTAACCCAGCGCAAGAAAAGTGCTTCTTGCTCCCTAGTTTTACGCTGTACGGTAAAAGTTTCAGTTGATTTTATTTCCTTAGTGCCTATTTTGAATTCGCTGACTTCTCCCACCTTCAAGTTGTCATTAAGATTTTCCTACTAGCGTACCAGTCAGCGAAGCCTCGCATGTGCGCTTGTGCAGCGCTTGTGTGAAGCGACCTTGACTTGGAGGTTGATACAGTGTACAAACTAAGGAGGAACGCACATTCTTCCATTCACAAACGTGTCCGTGCTTAGTTTCAACTGAGCGAACGAATTGCGACGGCCCGTCGGCGACCGGCGGAATAAACGCTGGACCGACTGACTCTGTCGGAAATCGCCGAGCCGTGCAGTAGCGCAGTCAAAACAAGTCATCTCTTCCTCACGTAACACGAAAAACGCCACAGAAAATGGACGAGGATGCAGAGAGGAGGACAGCATTTTCGAAATGATTTTTCTACTAAATAAATTCGCGTAAACGCACTCAGAGTGGTCGAAACATGGCCTATGGACTCTGGACTACAATTTTCGCTAGTAATCCCGGAATGTTTACAAATCACTTCAGTGTCCCTTTAAATGCGCGGGGTGCCATCCAGCGGTGATGACACTGGCTGTCGGCACCTGTTTCACCAAAGTCACAGCACGCACGCACCAATCCAGTTTTGAAACATCGACCACGAGAAACTCTAAACGAACATTCCTTTTTTTCTCGAACCTGGGGGAAGGGAATGGGGGGGCGGGAAGGGGGGGGGGGGGTGTCACGTCCGCGGCCAATACCGCACGCAGTACGCGCGTGCCACCTGCTTTCTCTTCTTTTCACTTGTTCATTTATGTCGACCCCAGTGCTGCTCCTACATGCAGGCGGGCAATACCGATAGGTTGTGTTTGTTTACTCTTTACAGAGCCTCATAAGAAAGTCAAGGAAGCTGATCAGTGGTAGCTCTACGCGCAGCGGCAACGATCTGGATTTATCCCCTTAGGTTGCGCTACACGGCCTGCGTACGTCAACTTATAGACTACAAAACCTTTTATGAGAGCACCAGCAAAACGACTAAAGGTTGTTATACAATTTTTATTTGCGTACCACTAAACCTGCGGAACCAGACAGACACAGCTCTTCTTTTTCATTATTGAATGAGCGACCGATCTCGGCCACGTGCAACTTAATGCTGCCAAAACTGCCCTCGCGCTCCCACACTTCGACACACGTGCCAAGCCACCAGGGCCAATCGACTTTACAAACATGTAGCTGCACCTCCTTGCTGAAAGGCGCGCGAGCATAAACGCAAATGAAAGCTTGCACCTTTAACCTGTGCTAACGATGGAGGTTGTCACTCGGGATCAGCACGGAAAACGACATCCTACCTTTCCTTGAGGCGTAGTTTTCCTGTTCGTTTATTAACGTTAAACAATTGCGAAAGCCGTGTAAACATTTCTAAATGCCAAATTCATTGATCTAATAAAAAGGATAATATATATTCAAACCTACCTGGCACATAGGGATGATACCCCGTTCACGCGCCCACGCGTTCGGTTGCGTGCGCTTATATTATTTCATTATAATGTCCTCTAATGGCCCAACCACATGAACTCGTAAAATCGACGTAATCGGGCTTCGACGTCGGCCAACGGTGACAAACGGGACAAGTGTAGCAACTTTGTAGAGAATTTTTGTTGGTCGCTGAAGTCACCAAGCGAAGCTACGGATTATTACAAATATGGTTCCGTGTAATTCTAACCTTTTCATTTTTTCTTCCTCACGCAATGAGCCTGTTAGCCTGCAAATTTTCCACGAAAAGCATCATCTCAGGAACCTAGCTTTCTTACGCGCTCTCCAGACCTTATTCGTCGCGCTTCTTGCAATGCATGTCCGTGCCCACCCTTGTTATTACGCAGACAGCTGTGCATGCCGTGCTGAACCGTCTTGATGAGCAGGCCGGAGCACAGTATGATAAACGTAATAGTAGGCTAATTGCGGGCTTTTCGGTGGGCGACGTCTCTGATAGCGGCTGTCTCCTTGATCAATGACCGAGAGAAACGCGCAGCCTCCCTACTAGCCTGATTTTTATACGTCCGTGTTGACTGTGGCGATCGAGGGTTACAACACTCCTCAAAATACCCGTGAATCTTGTTTATGAAAATGCGCCTGAATAATCTACTACTGCTGAGTATAACTGTGACCTGTAAAATAAGTAAGTATAAGTGTGACCTATACCTGCACCTAGCCTGCATACGAGCAAACGTGACAATTAGTGAGTTCATACCTGCGATTAGACTAAAACTATCAACTCCCCCATGTCGTAACGACAACAATAGAGGAACGCGAAGCTCTCTAGTGCTTTACTGATGCAGGCATTCCGTGGCTTTCCCTAACGTTCAAACATCACATAGTCGTTGGACGGAGGGATGCATTTTCTGTCTAATTTTGCCCGTCCATGCACCCCCTTTCCAAATCCGAGCTGCTTCGACCCTGCCGGAATGACGCAGTGGGATAGACGTCGACTTCACAAGGCGAGGGACTCGTGTTAGATTCCGACCGCGGGAAGCGTTTTCATTTTGCTTCACTTCACCCACGATCATCATCATCGTCAGAGAAAATTGGCTTTCCTGCAGTGCGTTTGGGGGGGACTACAGACGACACCAGTGAGGGGTAGAAAGCTTCGCTTTAAAATTGTGATCTGCGCCAAACAATGCTACACTTCATGTTTGCGTTGCCTAACGTCGTGCGCAGACCACATTTTCCGACTCAAAATTATATGCTGACTTACTTCGTCCGCTTAGTCGGAGCGATTAGTCGTTCAGCAGAATTGTGGGGAGAAACAATCCCGCGGGAATCTTTTTGTAGCACGCATGCGGCAGAGAGAGAAAGAGATAGAGAGAGAGAGAGTGAGCGCCAGTTTACGAACTCGGCTTGCACGCGCCGCACGTTTCTTGAGAGCATGGTAGGGGATGTTTTTCTCGGCCGGCTCTTCCGTCTTGATTCATTCGGGCGCGCTCGCGCACCAGGCTCGGGGCGACGTAAATCACGCACGCGCGCTTTCTCCTGGCCGCTCCGCTGATCTCGCCGGGCAAGGCTAGAGTTTTCGGATGAGTGTCGGCGAATAGTTCGTCTCGTAGCAGTAACGCCCGGGCGAAATAAAGGAAGGGAGGGAGCGGCGGATGTTGGCTGCGTGTCAAGATGTATGGTTCAGTGACTTTGTTCGATGGAATTCGGCCTATTGGCGGTGAGATGTTTGAGTGGCGCCCTCTGGCTCTGACGTCGGCTTAGGGAATCGCGCCGCTGTCGTCTGCTCCGCTCCGCTTGTGAGGGGCAGCATTGACTGCGCTAGAAATCGCCCGCTTTGATGCTTTAGTGCATTAGATAGCCTATTTTTAGTAATTCAGTTATTTGTGCCAGCTTCTGACACATCTGAATAATTTCAAGCTGTATCCCCCACATGTTTGCAACACACGAGGAGAGAGAAAACAAATAGCATCGGTCATAAGATCGTGTGCAAACTCGTCCTTTATAGCTTATTCATGAGGTTCAGCGCTCAGAGCTTCTCGATAAGTATTCAAAATGGGTAGTCTTCCATACATATTTTTGAGATTCTTTTATGAAGACTCAAGAGTCGAATGCTACGTACCAAGCAGCGGGCCCCTACACGCGCATCGCACAGCAGGAAATAAAGCGGCTGTCTTCTATTTCTTTCGTTGTTGTCGACTTGTATCTGACGAATTTTTTTTTTTTCTGTGCCCAACGCATTAATTTTTCTGCCCCGTCTGGGATGTTTGGGAGGCTCCCAAAGATAGTGTGGATATTTTCTTCAGGCTGTATGACATACGTTCCCTTCTTCACAAATTGGCTTTCGTTATGGCTGCGTGCAAGAAGATGCATATCCGCAGCGTGCGTTGTTTATTCACATGCAAATACAAGCAGAATGTTTGTGCTACGCCACCGCGATCGCGCCCCAGACAACGTTGTCATATTTTACAAGAACCGAAACCGATGAATATTTCCAAGCAGCTCTCAATTGTTTTCCAACCCTTCCAGTCGTAAAGAGCAAATCCTGGTCTACTTGGGATGGCGTTCTATGAATTGAAGAAACTTACTATTACTCCCTTGTCCTGGAGTGAGGTCCCGGCCCACTAATCAGCTAGACTTTACTATTAAATAAAGTTTTCTCCTCCTCCTCCTCCTCTTGAGTACAGTTTTCTATAACGCATATCTGACTACTGGGACGATATGGCTGTGAGAAATGAAACCCAAATATTCCCCAGGTCTGAACAAACATAGTGTTACTGTATCTTTACCGTAGACGTGACTCGTTTTGCTCAATAAACCTCCACTCTGGTTCGAAGCCTGGTATAAAACGAGCACGCGCCTATGCACAGAGTAGGTTATTTGGAATTCAACCTACATTTCTTGCACGCCATAGTGCATGTGGCATACTTTCATGCCATGACAACGTAAAGTGATGTAATACAATACTTTAGAGCGCTCGGAAACGTTGCAAATACTGTTTTGCCTTACAAATGATTGCCGGGAATCGTAATGCCTTCTGCCAAAACCGACAGCCCCGAAGGCCTGTAAATTGTTTTGGTCTTGTATTTTCACTGTTGTCGGTTACTAGCAGCTGGCTGTTACCTTTCTTCGAAATATTGCTTAATACAGAAGCTGACGCCCAGCTCCGACTTTTCGCGCTCCGCCGAGGACCGGCTTCGCAAGGAATGGGGCGACGCTGGCAATGTTTCTTCCGTAGCGATATCCAAAACTATACTTCAACTCACGCCTTGTGCTAGTCTATGCGATTTTAAGTCTATTATTATGATAAAAATTTACGCACATCCGAAATCTGGTGCGGAGAAGTCATCAGACGTGAACCGAGCGCAAAGAAGCATCAGGGAGAGCGAGCCCGACTAAAGCAGACGACAAATGCGAGAATCCCTAAGCTGACGCCACGGAGGCGCGCTTCGCAGCGCCGCCCGTGGTCGCGCTCACCGCCAATACCCTCTTTTAGATGCGACGGCATCTCATTCACTCGCCTTGTCCCTCCATACGGCGTTGTCGTTGTCCGTCCACACCCCTCCCCCATTCTCCTCGCCGCGCGAGCTGCGCTCTACGCCGCTCACCCCCTCTCCTCTCCGATAGCGAACACTCTCTCGCGAGGGGCATTGGATTGGATTCGATTGGCCTGGCTTGGCTTGGATTGGATTGGATTGGATTGGACTGAACTGAATTGGATTGGATTGGATTTGGATTGGATTGGATTAAAGTGGATTGTGTTGGATTGTGTTGCGTCATAGCCGCGCCACGTTGCGTCATAGCCGCGGCAGGGGGTTCACGGCACGTTTCACGCGATGGGAGAATCAACCTAACGGAAACAACAACGGAACCCCTATGCGTCGCATCTACACAGGGGTTCCCGCGAGGGGAAGTGGGAGTAATTTTTCTAGGGTTCACTTTGCCAGAACATTTTGATGCCGTTTCATTGCATATCTAAACCGATAGTTTATACTATAATTTTTGCGTGCGATATTCCTAACTCGGAGTTCAACTATAAGTACCAACGTTTATTTGTTTCTGGCTGTCCCTCAAAATTGTGTTCCTCGAAATTGTGTACATAGAAATTGTGTTCCTCGTAATTGCGTTCCTCATAAGGCATGATTATTAGGGTCACTTTAGGGGACGAGAGAGTAAAAGTTGATTAAAGTGAAACCTCGTTGGGCAGAGAGGAATACAAAACAGCATTTATTGTAGAACACCAAAATAAGCGTCACACATTTGAATGTAATTAAGAACTGTTTATTAGTCCTCCTAGCAGCATATATCGTTCCCATGTCAACATCCTTGAAAAAAAAGGTGTGCTGTGGTGCCCAACCAGTGCTATGCGGCACTTAAAGTAGTGGTGGATTAGTCTACTTCACGACAGTTTTTGTAGAAGTATCTCAATAGCGATATGTTTGGATTGAATTGAATACAAATACTTGAAACAGGAAACGCGGGCTTTAAATATTGAATAGTGAATACAACTGTTCTTTTTTTTTTATTCTTGCATTGTTGCCCTTTTCAAAGCAGGGAATGCCAATCACAAGTTTTAGATGAGCCAAATAGTTGGCCAAAATCGAAACATGCGAAATCGTTGACAGTAAAATTTTCCAGTCCATTATCAATCCAATATCAAGAACTTTTCACATCTAAAAAATCAAGTACTAACACGCACATGTTTTGGTATATAATTCAAATACTACCACGGATCGTGTTTTTTAATATATTTCGAACTTTTGAATTCGTTTTCTTGCGCTGTTACAAGTTGTGGCTTTCCGTGTATCATTTCCAGTGATTGGGCGACATTCCCCGGCATGAGATATTTCCAGGAAAAACATCACGTTATTTATTTTTCTACCGGTTACGCTGACGGGAAGGTAGAAGGCTAGTTGCATAAACATTTATCGTAGTACTTAAAGTTCATGGTATTTTGAATCCAATATTTCTGTAGTTAACGGTTGAAGTATGAACTTGTTCCTTCTTCTGTGGCGTTAAAAAGCTACATTCTAAAAAAAGAACGTTACAACTGAACTTTGCTTATCAAGCTATGATACAATTAACAGGATGAAATATTGAACGCTCGGCACTCATTAAGTAAACCCGTACGAGCGCCACGGTTTAACTTTTCGGAACATGCACACCATTTCACTTTCAAAGGCAAAGCCGATTTTAATTAATAGAAGAACGCTCATCCTCAAAAAAGTCATTAATAAAAACTAAACAGTCTTTCACAGCTCGGACAACATGGGTAGCGGACGTCATGACCCCCCACTGTGGTGATTCTTCCTTCCAACGTTAACTTCAACAAGAAATAATGAAAAAAAAAAAAAAAATGACGACACCCCATGCGACCCGAACCGGTCTCCTGTCTTCGCTATTTCGCTAGCGGTGAAATAGATCTCATGCCCCGGGGGTCCGCCTTAGCTGTCTGCACGTGGGTTGGGATAATTTTACCGGAGCACCTTTCTCATATACCGCTCGCATTTCTGCGCCGCGATGATAGATGAATCTGACCGTCCCGGCAGACATAAGAAGACCACGAACCTTACTCCTTCTGGCATGTTCCCTCACCCCCACCGTGGGGCTGGCTCAATAGCACTTATTTGAGCTTCCGTGCAGCACGTTTTCTTGTGCTTTTTTATTTATTTGCCCACTGACTTCTGCAGAGTCAAGCGACGACTCTAGGAGCATTCTTCTTATCTTGTAGGTGATGCGTCGGCTGGACCTCGGGCGATCTCGTATGCACGCAGGGTTACCAGGGTAGGCGTGCAGAGTGATGCGTCTTCATTGTCCCTCTTTTCTGGAATGAAATTGTGACGAATGAATCTGGGGGAAGGTTGGGTTCGCTTCACTTTAACCTGCTACATAGTAACACTGGGCGAAAGATACAGCCGCGTCTCGTTAATACGAACCATCCCTTTGATACGAACCACACCGCAATGAGGATGACGTAATCAAAAATGGCTGTGAACCTGTGAAATCGTAGCCCTGCAACACTTTCGGTAAGCGCTTTCACGCTTTCCTTCGCATCTGGAACCATTGCGAAAGCTACAGTTATCACCAGCACGGAGCGGCAGTGCGTGGTTTGCTCGTCGCACCAGAGACGCCTTCCATTTCTGCTTTGTTCTTGTGGCTTTTTTTTTTAAGTTGCTATCGAAAAGCGTTCATTGCTGAAACTGAAGAAAAACCGGCCAACAGCCGCTACATGGCCTTAGTGACGTAATTCGAGCCACCGAAGAACGCCAATATCGGGAAAGATAGAAAAATCTTTTGAGAGAGTTTGCAAGTTATCTGATGGGCATAGAGCAGTAATTTTTTGGCTGAGGTACTTTGCGACCCGCTAATCTAAGTACTGGGTGTGTTAGGTGACTACGTTCTGCAAGCATTTAAGATTTCAAGAAAAGTTGAAAAAAAGTGTTGCAGGGTCCCTTTAATGCGGAAACCAGTATCACGGACATGAACAGCTGTTTCCTGGGGGCGAGTTGCGTAAACACGGGAATTTTTTATCGCTGGCACGTACGCGAATTCACACGCAGACGCACGTACACAAGGACGATTTACAAATATGCTTGCCTCCCATTTTATTGCTTTCGATGCGGGTTCACAAGGCCAACAAGGGAAGAATCGTGCACAAACAATCGAAGATTTTTATCTCCGTCAACGAATAGCTTCCTCATCCCTCTGAATTATCCGTGCATGCGTGTGGATCGCTGAAATTCAGCGCACGTACCGGAGATGCATCCTTCGTAGGACTCCAATGCTGTTTGGTGATACATGATCCGCAACGGGCGCGAAACGCCACACAATTGCTAACTCTCCGTCTCGCCGTTCAACCACTTGACCTCACGCGCTCTTCCGACAGAGTCACTCTCCCCGACACCCTGACCTCTCGGTACTCTGTTCGCCTTTTGGTGACGTAATTTGGTCTGATGAAGAAAGATGCCACGGTGGCCGAAGAAAGCTCTCCGGTTCAAATAATGATTAATGAGCCACAGATGAGGTCCCAGTGGGAATCCGGAACTTAATATTGTTCATTCCTGGAATTGCAATAAGACACGCGTATACGGATGTCTTATTACCGGCCTCTTTCAGGTATTCCTGAAAGGGACCGGTGTTTTTGTCGGTTCGGAAAAGGTGTGTCATATACGGGAAGAATTGAATAATTGGTGCGAAGAAGGCACGGCCCGGCCCTGTCTCATCAGTAGGAAGGCGAAAAAACCGATGACGCATGTAAAACAAAAGACAGCAGAACTTTCTGCTCAAGGGAAAAAAAAATAGAAGAAGTGTACATGCAAAAGCATGGACGCCTTTATTAACTACAGGATATGTTGGAGCAAAAAAATCCCTGGGAAATAAAGAATGTACATTCCAAGTAGATGATGAGTAACGCATCCGGATATGAAACTGTGCGATCCGAAGCTTGAGGGCAACCGTTTCTTTTTGTTGTTGTCGTTTTGCTCAGTAAACCGAGCTTTGTTGCTACAGAGTGTTTTAAAGCGAAGCTTTAGTGCCCTCATTGGTGCATCTGTAACGCGTAAACGCCCTGCAGGAAAGCCAACTTTCTCTGACGATGGTGATGAATCATCGTGGGTGAAGGGAAAGGAAAAAAAAAACGCTTGCGGTGGCTGGGATCTAAACCTTGGTGTCCTTGCGTTATGAAGCCGGTGTTTATCCGATTGCTCCATTTAGACGTGGTCGAAGCGGTTTGGAAAACTCAGACGGCAACCAAAGAATCCGTCACGAGAAAGCCTCGCCTTCAACCATCGTCGTCGTTAGACGGAGGGGTGCATTAATTTAATTGTCTTCGAGTAGTTATTACGGAAGAGTCGATATTAACGAGACATTGGATTGCACCTTTCTTAAGTATTTCGAAAACATATTCAATGAGGACTTTGTAAGCAAACTAAGACACGATGGTATTTTGAGGCACGCCGCGTGGTCGATGGGTACGGCTTAACGTCGACCACCTGGAGATCTTCATAGTGAGCCTAAAGAGAGCGGTCCCGAAATTATCTTGCGGTAAACGGACCAAAGGAATTTAGAATTATGTAAAAGACGCGGTACAAAACAGTGTCGAAATATTTTATTTAGAACTCTTGAAAGCTCTTGCAAGAGTCGACGGGTATTGTCTGAGACGGGAGAAATCAGGGTTTTTCATTTCAAGGTTTCATTTCCTTTATATTTGCTAATCGTGCTAATTGGTGTGTGTGTGGGGGCACGTGCGTGCGTGTGTGTACGAGCTGGAGTGCGTGCGTGTGTGTATGTGTGTGTTTATCACAAATAAACACAAACACAAAGTTTGTGTTTTTTGGCGTGATTTACATCTTTGAAATAGCGTATTGTTTATTCAAACAAATACTTATAATCTGTTCTTTCTTTCTTTATGCTATCGCCGTTAAAAACAAGCTCAATTTAACAAGTTACGCTCTCCTAAGAACGTAAGTTCTGAAGACTGTTTTCCGACAAAATCATAAAACTTTGCGCGAAGTTCCTAAAAATTCATTCGGAGAGCAGAAGTAGATAAACACAAGCAAAAAAAAAAAAAAAAAACAAGGACAAACAATATTGTTGGTTTATAGGACTATATGGGAAGCAGGGCAGGACATACCGCTGTTTGTTACTGAGCTGTTGACTTCGTGTTTGTCTTTCTTATAAAAACCCTGCTCCGCACATTTGCGAAAAACGACATGAGGAGAGGAATCCTCACGTCACCTCGTAAACACATACGGTTTGATAGGGAGCGGGTATTTATGATCGGTAAAATGGGATAAATATTTACCTGTTAAGTACTAAACCATTGCGAAAATAGTGTGTGACTTCCGCTTTTATAAATAGTCTCCGTTTTGCCTACAGGCATAAAACCAAGTTTAAATCCGCCGAGAGCGAAATTCCAGCATCAAGCGGAAATATTAACTAAGTATAGCCCCATATTTATTCCAGCATTCAGAAGGACAAAACAGAAATATCTGGACGCAGTGTATAAACCGTCGCTGCTCCGAAAAATTTCAAACACGCAGAATGGCAGAAATCTGTATATAAAAACACGGAACGGGACAAATCCGCGCCCTTTCATTGTGCTGCATTAATATGTTTGGTGATATAAGCCACAGAAAAGATGTGGACACCTGTGTATCGCAGCGCTCAGTAATTAATGCTTCTTCCGAGCGTGGAACCTGCTAAAAGCGGCTAGGTAAAACTCACCTTTTTTTATAGTCAAACGGTTTCCTCATTGCTCTTTTAACGTTCTACTTAAACTTCGCGCAGAATGCCGGGTTATAAACTTACCTTTTGTTGAGAGTATGTGGCAATACAGCTTTTCAGAGTGATCCCGTTACGGATGAAGGAAAAGAAATCAAAGCTACTGCTTTTTTGCGCTTACCGGAGTTCCACGAAGTTTGACTATGAACTGACTTTCCCCGGAAATTTATAGACAATTGTCTTTTCGTTGCAGACTCACCCACTTATATATGCGTTAATGAGGCATGTCCCCCATTAGTTCGCTTTATCGCGCACCAATCGTTAAGCTCACCTTTACCTGACGCTGTAATCCATTTGTCTTCTTTAAGCTATTCGTCGACTTCAGCGATGCCCTTTACTCCGACTCTCTTTACTAGTATGTTTGTATTGCCTTAGCAGCGAACACGGCGTTACTGCTCAGCTCATTGTAATTGATGATGCCTCCGAGGAACTATTCCGGCGCCTGTCTTGGATTTAAATTAACGATTCGAGACTGATCGTTTATTTGCCAGCCAGCCAGCTGGCTGTTGAACGTTTACATTTGGTCCGTTTCGCGCGTGTACTCATTTATATCCTCCTCGTTCGTTTATCCTTCGCACCGAAATTTTTCCTATCGCGCATGTACGGAGATTTTTTAATGTGTTCTATGTGCGGTTTCGACTGTTTTGGAAGCGTTTCCCTGAATCTCGTTGGGAGCGCCGTGCGAATATATACGCATGCACGCCCGAGTGATTTGGGAACATGAACTGACCTAATTAACCTACTAAGGCTGTTAATTTAAAGCGCGAAAAGTTAACATAAAACAACAATTCACTTGATTACGTTCTCCCACAATTACTGCGAACATTTACGAAAAAAGCACCACCAGATTGCTTGCTTGCTTGATTGATTGATTGATTGATAGTAGGGTTTGACGCGCCGAGGCAACGCAGGCGATGAGGCGCGCCGTAGTGGAGGGATCCCGATTAATTTTGACCACCTGGGGATCTTTAACGTGCGCCGAAATCTCGTACACACGGGCGTTTTTGCTTTCGCCTCCATCAGAAAAGCGGCCGCCGCGGCCGGGAATCGAACCCGCGTCCTCGTACTCAGCACCCAACACCACATTGCGCTTCAGATAGCCTCGCTACACCCTGCTCCCGCTCCGCATCAGTAATATTAAAAAATTCTCATTATCAAAATTTTTTTCGAAAATTAAATGAAGCGATTAAATAGTTGGTTAGTTGCATGTGATATTTTGATAAATAGCCAGAACTAGACCTTCTGACAGCCACTGTAAAAGTGTTGTGAAACGTTAAAAGAAATGTGTGTCGATGGACTGCGATTTATAGGCTAAGTGGCAGTGCATACTCCATGCTCTGATGCAAGGATGTCGCCGTTATTTTCCTCCGCGCCAAATTTTGGCATCCCGACGAAAGCGCTATTTGAGGGGACCGTGCGCTGAAGAAAAAAATGATGCAAGCTCACGCGCAAGACTTGGTGGTAGCGACGCTGTACGCAACCTTCGAACGACCATCACGGAGTTTTAAGTCCACGATTACAGCCGATTTGCTCCTTCTTCGCTCCCGCAACGATCTTTACTCCATTATTGTTGCTATAAGTGTGAGGTTCCTTCATTTTTTTGGCAGTAATAATCGTTGGACATCACCTTAGAGACGCGTACGCTATGACGTGTCTTTCTCGTTCCGAGCAAGTGTTGCCACAATTACGGTGAACGCTGGAGTTTTTTTTTTTTTCTTCCCTCTTTTTTTCCTCTCTCGGCCAATCTTCTTAAGTGGGTATGCTTGGCTTGACAAACGTGCGCTGGGGACGCAGGGTGGTCGCCGCGAGGCACGCAAAGACGAACGCTCAGCATTTCCTGGTTTCTTTTTTAACTTCCGGGCTGTCGCCGCAACCTTGACCAATCTCCCTAAGCGTTGGCTTGACAAACGTACGCAGGGGAGGCTGGGGGGTCACCAAGAGGCACGAACACGCGAGCCATCTGCATTTTCTTCGTTTTTTTTTTAACTGCCGGGCGTTCGCCGCGAGGCCCGCGCTCACGTGCGCCCGCTCGCCAATTTCGGGGTATTTTTAACTGCGGACACCAACAAGTACGATTTGCTAAACAGCTTCGCTGTTAAACTTCCCACACAGCAAAAAACATATCACAGACAGGAGAAAAATGGCATCAAACGTTAACTTAGACGGTCTGCTGCCGCAGCGTCCCCGTTTACTCGAAAAACAGGTTGGCTCAAAGCAGCCGATGACATCGGTGTTCAAAGGCTCTCTCCAATACAAGCGCGGTATTCAGTTTCAAGAATGACCGTTTCTTTTCTCGGTAGCTTCGGCAAGCCCGATCGTGCATTCTTCCATCCTATTACGGCATCTGTGACCGGCCGTACGAATAAATTAGATAAGCACCCACCTCCCTATCATCCTCGGACCCAACATCCGCGAGTGGAAACGGGCTGTATCACACTGGCGGGTGCGCCGTTCGGCTACAGTTTCATTCTTACCCCCGTGCGGAGAACCCACGTGACCACGGTCATCTTTTTATTCCTAAACGATGGCGGCGGGGCCGAGGAACAACGAGCCATTTCTCTGCCGCGCAGTTGCATAAATGAATTCGCCGCGGGGACTCTCCTTTTTTTAGTTCTGTCCCCCTACGCTGCAGCAGGAGGGGGCCAACCAAATACACACACGCACACACCCTTTCTGCGCATGCGTACCAGCGGTCGGCCATACACTGGGGCGCGCTCGTTATCTCCAGTCCTTCGCCGCGGAGCATCTTCCGACCCCGCATTTCCATGCCAAGGTGGTCCCTCTCGGCCTGCTCCGCGTAACCCGTCCTCCGGCAGCGCCTTTCAATGTTTCGCAATAATATGCGCGATGATCGTTTTATTTATGCTCTCGACACAAGTAGCTGCGTGGGGAGAAGAAAAAGAGCGGGAAAAATGAAAATAAGAAGACCCCGTATGCTTCCGAAAGCGTGCAGCGATGCGCGAGGGCGGTAGCCTCGCCAGCAGATCTTCGATTCTATTGCGGCGCGGCGCGCGCTGCCTGGGCTAAGTGCGCCGAGCTATGCAGGTGCACGCACACTTCGCCGACCCTGATAGCATCTCCGCCGGGTTGGGAAGCACGCCGCTTTCGCTTTGCGAATGTCGTTTATTCTTCCTCGCTCCGCGATCGTCGTTGTCGTCTCTCTCTCTCTCTCTCTCTCGTGTGCGCGCCCTTTGGTGTACCTGCCTCACGACCGACTACTAAACACTGCATATATGCGGGCATGCGAAATTTAGCAAGGTTGGCCGAAGAAGTATAGGCAGATAGGAAGAAAGAAAGTAGGCCGCATCGTTGCCCCTGCTTTCCTGAAGCAGGTCAAGAAAAACGTCCGCTATAATTACGAACTTGCAACAAAGCTAGCGGCAACAAAAAAAAAGGGGCTAACAGTGGTCGATGAAGGTAACTATACAAAGGAATTTAAATTCTGCCTGCCACTACCTAGAATTCGCAGGGGCGGCGTCCCGAACGGAGAAGCGTCGGCCACGGCCGGGCTGGAGCGGCGGACGCCGCCGCTGTAGCCCGGACGTGCGTTGGCCGAGAGGAAACCGCAAGGAGCGTCATTCGAAGGGTCAGACAGAGGAACATAGCCATCCTGATGTGCTAGCTCGGGGCTGCATCACCGCGCTACACAAGCGCGGACACCGAAACAATCCGGCATGTGAGCTTAGTGATTACAATTTATAAGACTTGAACTAAATAGTTTCGTAAGTTTGAGACTTTCTAGAAAGCTGACGGAACTTTTATAATCGCTATTTTTCGAAACCAGTTGCTCCATTCGTCTTTTGTAATACCTGTTAAAACAACCGAATTGGTATTCAGCAATTTAGAAAACGCAGTCCCATTCGTGACAAGCAGTGCGCAAAAGGTGGCGTTTCTCGAGCGGCCAGATGCCTGTAAGTGGTCTGTACATTTTGTTTTCTCGCCATGCAAACCAACCTTTAACGTATCTTTGCCGTACGACCACTTAATTCCGTCGTGTCTGGGTTACCGAGGAGGTGCTGTCTAACAATTTCGTCAAGCCGTCCGAAGGAAGCGCGCAATGAACGCGAAGCTGCGCCTAAACAGGCCCAAAACAACCGTTGCTAAAGCAGACGACAAATCCTGGTTGCGCCGATGTGCCCGCTGGCGTGAGCGCGCGGGGAATGCTGGGTAAGTTCACCGCGCCATCTACACTCTGCTCCGTGAGTGAAAACCGCCCTTCCCTCCGCAGCCGCGTTGGAAGTTTCTTGTCGCGCACGCCACGAAAAAGCCGTTTGCTGGTAGAGGGAGAAAGCTTTGCTTTAAAGATATATGCAGCCCTCTTCTCAGTTTTGTACAGAGGCGTCGACCATGATTGATGACGTTGATATTGAGGAACGTGCAGCGTAATCTCAAGTTTCGCATGAAATCACGCGTATTGCTCGCACTACCGTTTTGTAGCAACTGCCGATTCAGGGTATTAGTCAGCAGCATTGACACTTTTTTAACATCCCTGCCATTTCTCTCCCTTCTCGTTCTCCTCTTTATCCTGCCGTTTTACAGCGAAGCTGTCTATAGCTAGGATCCTGCCGAACGTCGCTGGCGACAGGCGGAGAGCATACCAACAATGTTTAGCGTACGAAAAAAAAATCAAGAAATAACAAAACGTCCTAGATCCTCCGTATTTGGCTATAAGAGGGCTTATTAGGCCCTTATAAAATACTTTCCCAGAATTGCATTCGTTTTTAAATGCAGAGCATTTCAGTAACTCACGATGTCACCCGCGTTGACGTCCGTAGTCCGCACCGCACCCCTCCCTACTATATAAAAAAAATACTATCCGGCGCCCGGTTTCGATCCCTCGACCCTGCGGGCGAAACGCAATGTACATGGTGCTCTACCCACTGCGCCACAAAGCCGACACAGAATGGGACTCTACGAACGCGCCTTATATCGTTGACTCATTCAAATTACTGCTGACGAGCGCTCTCTCGTCAGCAGTTGCCACAAGTGCAACAACATTAACGTAACGCAAACTACTTAACGTCGTGCGCCCCCGGAAATGCTCTGCATTTGATCGTGCCCCTCGCGAGGGGGATGTTTCACTGCGTCTTCTCTCGGTCGCGGGACCCGTTGCGCCATCTGGCGGAGGCGCGGCACAACTCGTAGCACTTTCTTTGAAAAAAAGAGTGATTCGTGCTATTTGATGATTACTGAGGTGACGTACCGGTCCAGGGAAGTGCGCTCCAATGGTGCGCGAGCAAGGCGTGGAGCACCTTTCAGTGCGTTCTCTCGCTCCCCTGCTGCACCGGTGTCGACTGGGGGCAAGCAAATCCGACTATTAGAGATTTAGCCCACTTTGGGGATATCGGAGGAGGAGGAGGAGGAGGAGGAGGAGGAGGAGGAGGAGGAGGAGGAGGAGGACAACTTTTATTGTGATTCGAAAAGCCTTGTGGGTGGAGCCCTCAGTCCGGGGCGCTATTGGAGCAACCCGCCGTCTTCGCCCGTTCGATCAGCTGTCGGCTGGGGCAAGAGCTAGCGAGTTCTCTCTCCCACTGCTCTCGGAAGGGGTTTGCGATAGAGTCGATGTGGGGGTTGTTTTGGCATTCCCATACCATTGGTAAAGCGTGGCAGGGACGCCGTGGTGTCTGCACATGGGATCGTAGAGGGTGGGGTGTATAGGTAGTATTCGTTGAAAAGTTTAGCTGTCGATTTCTTCGCTTGACAACACTGGAAACGGCCACGGACATGGCCGATTCACCACGGACATGGCGCGGCCTTGGCTACTGCGACCGCACGCCGAAGAAGAAGAAAACACCGGCGTGCGTCGTCTGCTCCGTTTCAACCCAATTCTCAACGGTGGCGTCAACAGAGATGTTATAAATCGCACTCACATTGGACTCGAGGCAATACTTTGCGTTCGGCTAGGTAGAGTTTGTAACGTGCAGCACAGTCATGTGCTTAGCCCGGACAAGTACCGTCATCCCGCGGAGCCCGACGTAACGAGTGACGGCGCACTCACACGGTTGCCTGCATGCGCGCCTGGCCAGTGAATACAAGCAATAGCGTGCAGCTTCGTAGGGTGTGGGTGCGTGTTCGTCTGGAGTTGACGAAGAGCAGTCTGTTAGGGCCTGGTTAGTTGCTCAGAAACAAAAGAATAATCTGGACCCCAGCCCACTCTTGTCTCTGCGGAAACCAGGCGTCGCACGCCTTCGCTCGAGATTTGGTCAGCCGACCACCATTAGAAGAGGCAAAGACAGTATACACCCTTCTCACGTGCAAGGACATCACACAGCATTACTGGCTTGGCCGGATGCGATAGGTGAATTGGAGTAAGCTTGGTCCTTGTAAGCTGGTTTTCCGACATTGTGTCTTGCTCACTGAAACATGGCCATCTACGTAGGGAGAATGGTTACAGACCCACTTTATACTCCTCTTCACTGCTGCCCTCGCCACGTGCTGCAGACACTCCCCAGCTCTGCCATTGCGCAATGCCGCGCGCTCTCGGCGGCCACCTGTGCGGCGCGCTAGACACGTCATTGGCTCTACCCACGAATTGGAGTGTGTCCTTAGTCTGTGACGTAGAGGTCGCGCCAATATCTTTATAATTCAACACTGCAAATTCCCTATATATCAAAACCCCAACATAGAAAATCCCACCAGAGCGCCCGCTTTGCTGGACATTCCTTTTCACAGAGTGGAAGGGCTCTAATTTTATGTAATAACAATATCTAGTTCGGTGGATCGATCCATAGCCCACCCGTTTTCTTCTTTTATTATGCCGAATCCTGGCGATTGCGGGCAACAGAGACACAGAGAGTTAATCGCCGTCGCAAACTCGACGGCCGTCGTACATCTTACCTTAGCAGCGCGAAAAACTCGGACAGAGAGAGGGAAAACAGAACATGAGCGCTGACGGGCACAGACCAGACACAGACACCGACGCAAACAGACCCAGCGCTCGTGTCTGTTTGCCCTCTCTCTGTCCGAGTTTTTCGCGCTGTTTCGTAAGGCGTCATGTGTACCCAACTATCCTAAGGTCAAGCTTTAGTACATCTTACCGCAGCAGCCCACGAGCAACGTCACCTCTGCGTACACCCGAGACGGTGCACATGAGGTTTCTCGGTTCTGAGCCAAGACGCCGTACTATCAGATGAGTGTGACGTAACGTAAAACGCATGCTTCGAGTGCTGACTGGGAGAGGAGATGGCGTGTACAGGGTGTTTTCTGACTCTCGGAACTAGCCGGAACTGTAGGGAATTAGAAGACTCTGCGAACACGAACAGTCGCTTGTGATTGGCTTATGCGAAACGGCTGTGTCAATCCCAAACCGCTATTTCAATGGTCCAATCCCGGACAATTATCTGGATAATTCCCGAAGTTGGAAATAGCCCCGCTGGGGCAGGATAGTTCTGAATTTCTGACTGCTGCACGCTGGCCCAAAAACTCGGGGAGAGGTGAAAGGGATAGACACCACGGTTACGTGAACAGCTCCTCTTGGTGACAAGTAACGCGAGAAGATGGGCTAGTTGATTACTAGCTAAGGAATTTATGACTCTAGCGAACAATTGACTGGACTCGGTTTTATACTTGAAGGAACAAGGAAAAAAGCACGTAAACCGAACAAAAATATATAAAAACAAAAAACGCCAATGGGCACAAACTATTAACGTGTTTCTCGCGCTTGCGCATATCCCAAATCTGCACTTAATACTCATGCGCAGTTAGGTGATGTTGAAGAAACTGTAAGGTGAAAGAATTACATCGGAAGGGAAAATTGCAAAGAGATAAGAGATCCTATGAGCGCTCACTGAAGAATATGCTCTGTACAATATATATATATATATATATATTATATATATATATATATATATATTTATATATTATAATTATATATATTATATTTTTTATTTTTTTTATATTATATATATATATATATCAATGATGGATGAGAGGTCATACGAGCTGGTTGGCCAGTGGTTCCAACGCAAAGTAACAGTGTGCCCATAGCCTGTATGCGCCTTTATCCATCAGCAGGACAGCCATTGTCGACGGCAGTTGTACCCACCTATGCCATTGCAGCACCACTCAAGCGCGAGGCAGGAAACTCAATGAGCCTCCACTTCCGCTCTCCAGCCCTTCTGCTGATCGCAGTGCTTTTGCGGCTTCCGGAGGCACAGATCGACCCCCTACGTCGCGTTTCTCCGGTTGTTCTGCCTCGTGGCGTACCCTTAGGGACCCGCAACGTTCTATATCATCAAGTCATGTGACCGGCACTACTTAGGGGCTGCGTTTGAGCGTCGGTTTTGATGGGTCATTTTAACGTCCATGTATTTATTTTTACATGCTCTCAGCCGCTTCTTTGGGGTTACAGCAGAAACGCGACACTTCGCGGGAACAGTAAACAAATGCCACGCAATGCAATGCAATCCGATGCAATGAAATGCGAAAAAATAACCCAAGCGCAAAATTACGAGTATGCAAAACTGGCAATGGAATCCAAATTATACCTCTCCCATGAAGCATGAAAAAGAATCAGTTACACAAGAGGTCAATATGGTACAAAGAAAAAATGTCACGCATAAGCGGTCGCACGTCGTCAACCGGTCCTCATTGGAACAAGTACTTATTGTATCCATCGTGCTTTAAGCTGCAAGCACCGGTAAAGGTCGTACAATACTTCAAAGTGAGAATTAGGCCTAAGTTCAGGGGTATACCTGGAAGTTGCTTTCGTACACACCTGCAGTGGTGCACTACTGTGGAACGCTTTATAAGGAACAATGTAGTACGCTTTTGAGGATATCCCGTGGTTTGCGAACCCAAACCGTATATAAGATTTTTTTTCCACCCATTCTACATCGTTATATATGCATACCACGTGATCGGGCATACTGATCAGGACTAGTGAGTTGCCAGTGCGGGAGTAACTTAATGTAGTTGTTATAGTGCGGTGAGAGGTAGCCGGGTTTATTAGCAGCTTTTGTGCCAACTGAATTTATGTGGTCAAGGCCAGAAGACGTCAGCAGTGAAAGTCACCGCAAGATATTTGGGATACCTAACCGCCGGAAGCCTTCAATAGTGTTACACATTACTAAATCGTTAAAGGAGTAATTGAAGGCTAAACATGCATTCTTGTATTAAAGGACATCGTGACACCTTTGATCAAATTAATATCCATCTGCCATGTGTCGTGCAAAGAGCAAAATGCGCTGAACGAATGATCAAATAAATAAATAAATAAATAAATAAATCTACGCTCTACCGAGGGGAGGGGGGGGGGGGGGGGGTGCGAGGCAAGTGAGGCGTGTGCAGACACCAACCGACGCGCAGCAGCTGCCATTTCTCTATGGGTATCCTCAAGCAGTTCTGCAAGCATGAAAACATGTTTTCCGTATATCTTGTACGCCAGCTGCCGAGCCTGCACCTGTTTGCTAACATTGAGTCGCAAGGTTTGCCGTCGCGGTACGCCTGTCCCTGGCGCATTCATGTATACGCATGAAAGGTAGCATATCAGTGTTTAAGCATGCGGCAAAGGCGCTAAAAGGATTGATCAAGCGGCCTGTCACCCGTATCTTCAATGTACAGCCAGGCCCACTCAGGAGCCCTGTCGTGGTATTGGGCGCGCTTCAATGAAGCCTGTAGGGCGAAGAAACTTCACCTCGAAGCCCACGGATGCGGCTGTCTTTCCTTCGAGACTTCCTGCGAAGTTTACATATGTCCTTGAGGCCGTCTTCTTGCCTCCTTTTTTATAGATTGTTTCTATCACATATTTGCGCAGGTTGTGTATATATACATCAGGGTGGTTCTCCCATTGTTGCAGCGTTGCTGCATTTTTATGTATTTTTGCTCTCGTCTCCTTGGCGGCTGTTCGCTCCCTTTCAGCATTCACTCATGAGTGACAACAGCAGAAGGAGCTTCGTCGACGGTAGGCCTTGCCCCGTCATTCAAAGTATCCGATTGTCTCTTCCCTCCTCGCCCACCTCGTCTTCGTGCGCGAAACATACAAGCATTGCAGGGAGATTTGCAAACTTGGCGATGCAGCGATGCCAATCCTTTGAGTCACGCTAATAATAAAGTGTCGACTGATCCAGATGTGCACGTTCCCCTTAACGAACTGGCCTAGCGCATTCGGCGAGCATTCGGGCGCAATTCTTGGACAATATCTATCGAAATCTTTTCCTGACAAAGGCAAGACTTAGTTGATCTCGTCGCGGGTGCGGCAAGATAGAAACAGAATGAAAGCCGAAAGGTCCTGGATATTGAGGGCAACTCCCGGCGGAATCATTATTGCGAGAATGGGCAGTGAACAGCGGAAGACAATAATGATAAAAGTTGCCGACCATCGCGAATGTTGTGTGCGTCCGTAACAGAAAATAAAAAGGCTTCACCCTATACGGACGGCGCAGTTTTGTCACCATAAGGTAGCGAAGAACTCGACTGAAGTAAACACTTATTCTGTGTGATGCGCGGAAGTTCTGTTTACTATACGGGTGTTTTTCTGCATCTGTATAAACCAAGCCATGATACCCAGGTTCGTCCAGTTTCGTCCAGTTTCGTCACTCGGGTGCAGTTAGCTCCAATTCACTGCCACGTAGAGCGAGCATGGTCCTGGAAATCACGCAAAAACGTACGCCGGAAAGCACCAGCTACGCAGGTGATGCTCCGTGCAGCGGAGGAAAATTACGAGGGGAGCCGTTACCCGCTGACGAGAGCGCGGGCATAATGTGAGCGATAACAACAGCGATGTTATAGAGCACAGCGAGGTCGCTGACTCTGTGTACATGGATAGCACTGGCCCGGCAAAATCGGCTTGCCGATAATGGGTAAGGCGGGTGGCAAACTGCTCAATCAGCCTGAATGCGGTCGAGAAAGCTCGGCGATAGACTGAATGACTCTATCTACCTGGTCTGAGCAGTAGCGCACTTTGTTGGAGGGAAGGGGGGGGGGGGTAATGATTTTGTACGAACCAATGCCACTTATTTCGACATCATTCTGTCTCGGCACACGGTCTGTAATCCGGGGGTAGACGTGTCAGTTCGTGGTGAAGGAACGGGGCACGGCGGCTGTTAGCGAAGTCTTAACACACCCCGCACTCTTGGAAATGTTTGACTTCGCCGGCGTCTGGGAGTCCGCACTGGCCACCCCTATTGTGACTACAGAAACGAAGTGAAGTTCAAAATGCAGAAAGGCAAATTGTTGCAGGTAAAGCAAGTGCGGAGGAAAATGAAAGTAAGCAAGCGACCAAGCAAGCCAGCAAGAAAGCTAACAAAAAAAGCTAATATACAAACAAAAAAAAATTGGCCGCGTATCTGCTCCTTTCGTTGCAAATGCCGTCAAAAGACAATAGTCTTTATCCGCTTTTGCGAAGTAAATGCCTCCCTTCGCTTTCCCGCTCACCTCTCATGTTGTTCCTCTTGCGTCGCGCTCCTCCCAATGTAAAGACGCCAAAGGTTTGCTTAAATCATTTTAAATTTCCCGCGTTCCACTGCTCCAAACTGGGTGTCTCGATGCGAACGCTGCCGTACGGCGAAGACGCGCGTTAATCGAGGCGCCCTACTTCAACGTTTATAGAATCGCGTTTCTCTACTCCACGTGCGTTGCAAGCAGAACGTGGAACCTATCTAGTGGAACCTTGCGTAACTGTTGCCGGTTGATTTCTTAAAATGGCGCCAGAAGCTATAGTGGCGCGGGCGACAGCAGGCGACGGCGGAGTGAATTCTTTTCCTGCAGTTGATGAAGTATTTAATTTCGACAAAAGTCAAGCATGTTTGATTTTTTTATAAAGGAACACTGCAAATATCACTTCTGTATTGATTTATTGTCTCATATTTGCGTAATGTCTTGTTCTTCTTCAACAATGTTGACAAGTATGAACATTACACCGGACATAGACGGGTAGATTTAGCTGTGACTGCGCAGGCATTGTTTTGCTTTGGCCGGGTGGCTGAATCGACTCACAGACAGACAGACGGACAGACAGACAGACATACAGACATACAGACAGACCAAAATTTCTGGGTTTAAGTAGCCCAAGAAAGACTATCGTCTTTAAAAAGCACACACACAAACTCGTCGCGCTTTTGCATTCAATTCAGGAGCTGAGTTTTTGTCTACGCCGATATCTTAACCGATAAGAAAAATCCACGGACCTCTAGCCATAAACAGCTTCGATGCAAAAGCCTCACTTAGGGCAGTGCAGCGGGAGAGAGAGAGAGAGAGAGAGAGAGAGAGAGAGAGAGAGAGAGAGAGAGAGAGAGAGAGAGAGAGAGAGAGAGAGAGAGAGAGAGAGAGAGAGAGAGAGAGAGAGAGAGAGAGAGAGGCGACTCACTGAGGAGCACGCTGCATCTGGGGAATTAGGACATAGCATGAAGCGAATGTGACCGGCTGAGTTTATATAATGCCGAATAAACCATCAGTAAAAAATTTTCTCGGGGCACCTAAGTCTTCCTATGTAGAAGCCATAATGAATTCGCATTCAAAGCACGTTAGCAGATCTAAGTGCCCCATGGATTTTCTTTTATTAGAGCAGTCGGCGACATGTAGTTAAGATGAGTACACAGCATAAATGCCGCAAACAGTCAACATTACCAGGGAATTTGAGGCACGTCACCGGTGATGTGCGGGGGGAAAGTTTGAAGTAGGTGGGCAATTTACGGGCTTTCGAAAGAAAAAAAAACAACTAATAACCTAAGTGCTCCAAAGCGTTATGCGCTTCATATCTCTTGTAGGAGTAGAACTAAACGCTGCACGGAGTTTTGGTTTTCAGGAATGGTGAAATGTCAGGGTGATGTGAAATTTTCGGCCAATTACGCTCTTTAGAAAAAATTCAAAAATGCGCCTTTTTTTCTATTTAGACGCGTTATTCATGTTTAGAGGCGCTAGATGGGTGACGGAGAAAAAGGCGAAAATGGGAAAGGGCAGTGACTATGATAATGTCATCGCACATTGGCATAACTGAACGCAGGTCATTCCAGCAAATGGGAAAAGACACAAACAGAAAGTGATCGTGATTATGATGATAAAGAGATGCACGTTCGACAATTGGACACCATTGCTTTCGCATTCATTACATCATAAGTATCGCTTTTGGGGTCCTCTCAATTTTTTTTCTGACGTTCCCCTATCGGCCACCTTATTTGACACCTCTGGGATAAAAAAATATTCACAGACAATTGCCTTAAAGTGACATGACATGCATCGGCAGCTTGTAAAGTTTCTCTCGACGCTCTCGACGATGACGCGTGATGGGCTATATTTCTCGCGGATATCTTACAGTTGTCGCTGTATACGCCGCATCGCATTCAGCTGACTTTCTGGGAATTTTATTTGCGAAGTGATAAAGGCCAAACGTGATTAGGGTTGTGGTTGTTGTTTGAAAAACGGTGATGTGGGAGTGGTCCCTCATTCCAGGAGACCATGTGACGACCGTGATGTACGTCTGTGGACTAGGAGACCAGAGTTGCTGGGTATCCGACTGGTCACTGCTCATCAGGTTCTTCCTCCCATAGCTTAGTAAGGGACATGGATAGTGGATATATGAGGGAGATCTGGGCTATATGCGTAGATCTGGGCTATACTCAGAAGTATATTTACTCCCGGGAGTATATATACTCCATATGCGGGAGTATATATATACTCCCGCATATGGGCTACATGAGGGAGATCTGGGCTATACTCGGTTTTTGTGGCTCTTAGGTCTGAACATGAAGGTGTGTATGTGTCTACAAAGACGTTGAATGGATTTATTTGAAGTAAAGAGGGCTGTAAAGCTACTTTTTCATTATACGCTCAATCTCGAGTGTAAGACTCAAATGTGTAGAAGTGTATATTTTGTTTTCACTAGTACTGATTGATATTTGTTCTTATTTTTCCCCCTCGTGGATTATGAGGGTCTTTGCATCATGCATTTACACCTTATACATACACTAACTATTGTGCTTGTTTCGCTCACTTGTTAACTAAGTTCATGCTTTCTCTGCTGTCTATTTTTATCTGGGCCTCAACTATAGCTTCGGCTATTGGCCCAACATCTTGTTGCATATTTGTACTGCGTAAAATTCCGTAATAAATATGAACTGAAATGAAATGAAATAAACTATGGCAACCGACACTGGCATTAGACTTAATTTTCTGCGTTTGCAAGGACGACCTTGCGATTGACGTGGTACGGAGGTAGGAGGAACATGGAAGCCCAGACCAAACCATACATATACGTATCGTTCTGTCGTCGTCGGTATGCGCACGTCTGTCGCCGGAGTGCGGTTGAATGTTTCAGTTGCATAGCTTGTTAGCCATGCACGCAGCGCCAGCGAGCGTGCACGTGCACGGAGTAACCATCTGTGTGAAATCCTCTCGGCACGATTAGGGGAGAGGAACTGGCGCCACGTCTGGGCGACTGGGATAACGTCACAACATTATCATGCCATACATTACACGGGACACGGCAGGAGCTGAGACATGGGCGGAAATGGCACATGCACCCCGGGGCCTGGCAGCACGGCGACCGCAGGTAGAGAGAACACCGGGCCGTTCCGGTGTCTGCGACGCCATAGCGCACTCAGGAGGACCACTTGCGCTGTCACGAAAAAAATCTATTCCTATGGTACATGGCGCCCACGTGCGCGATAATAGCTAGAATGAAAATGTGTTTCTGGGCAAACTTATAGCCCCGCTTTCTGAAGCCACATGCTGGGAACATCGTTTATAACAATTGAGTGGGCATGGCTATTGCCTGCTTATAGCCACGCAACATAAATACGCGCCCAAAAGCAAAATTCCTCGCTGACTGAAGTCTGGTTACAGGCTTCAAATGCCAAAGCCTAGCCATTATCAGAGTTTTTACTGCTACACCGGGTTTGCGTCTTGAAGCAGGCTCGAACATTGTCATTCTCTCAGGCTCTGATCCAATAGCGCCTGGCGACAAATGTCCCGCTCCGGTTCCTACGGTAATCTGAACTGGGCCAAACTATTTAGATCGTAAACAGTGCAAGTGTCTTAAGATATGTACTCCTTCGCGCTGTGGTGTTCATTTACTTATCTACTTCTTTTTCTCGGGTTGGTGTTCGTCTCTCTTTTTTTTTTTTTCACGACGAGTTTGAGTCCCTAGCCGAGTAGCCACACCACCCCCGGGACGACGAGAGGCCCCTGTCGCGGCGCGTACAAACGTCGTCTGCCGGTCTCAATAAACGTTTATTCAATCAATCATTCAATGCACTGTTTACTTCGTACTTTGATTCAGAGTTTACATTACTGATTTTTTTTTTCAAGTTCACTTTAATGTCCCAACTTTGCTAGCCGCATTTCCTTGCATCTCGTTTTTAGCGTTTCTTGCTTGCCTTCTCGCTGTTGCACCCGTAACGTTTAACAATCACCCCTCATCAGTGCTCATCACTGTCATACCCCCATCTGGCGTAGAAATCCGTCACCACCAGGGCTGACCTCACCAGCTCACATTAAAAAGCTCTCTCTCTCTCTCTCTCTCTCTCTCTCTCTCTCTCTCTCTCTCTCTCCTCTCTCTCTCTCTCTCTCTCTCTCTCTCTCTCTCTCTCTCTCTCTCTTCCTCCGCTTTCGTTTCTGATCGTCTTTTGACGCGAATTACTCCTTAGGGCAGATTGGCCGCAATTCAAAGGGCAACTTCGCCACACTTTCTAGAGCCCACCTCGCGTGCCTCTTGTTCTACGCACGTGCCGCCACGTGCACATTTCACGGTGCACGCTTCAGGTTAATTCTCGTTTCATTATGGCAATGCACCTAGTTAGCGCGGCTGTTAGTGCTTCTGACTTCTGCACTGCAACCCGGGTTCAAATCCCACACGAACCCAATTAATTTTCTCTTTACAGAGCCGGAAATTTTGGTATCATTAATGCTGACGTCGACGACGACACCGACGACTGTGGTCACTTTTTTGCGTCTATGAGTCACCTAAAGTGTTTGTCCTTAACAATGACGAAGCTGCTGGGTTGACTTGGGGACGTGTATACAAATTGTACCGGTCATACTAACTAGCCTGCCAGGTTTTCGCCTTCAAAGCACGTACAAACACTTAAGTGTCCCGAGAATTCTCTTTTTTTTGTTGTTGTTCAAAAAAGAACCAAGCGGGTTGTGCCCGCATTCCAGGATTCTAATGGAGCTAGTCATCTCGCTCGTGCGGTTCACCACACGGAACTGGGTGTACGCACAGGGACAAGTCAATAATCTCTGTTCGTTAAAAAGGCTGGCAATTGTTGGTTTAATAGCCTGCAGCGTCGTAGAAGGTGAGGTGAAAAGGGGGGAGGGGGAAGGGGGCATAGGTGACCTGACCTAAAGTTGGAAGGTTGGGGTTATGCAGCGTGGCCCCATTGCATGGAAAGAAGCAGAAGACGATAGTCTTATGAGTCACCTAAACGCGAAAATGTTTGTCTGTTGCCTTTTATTGTGACTCAGTTCAGCCATCCGGCCAAGGTTAGAGGCTTGAACGTGAATTATATATAGGCGGGACGTTCCAAACTGCAAAAACTGCTTGCATCGGTCATGCATGTCCACGTTATCTAGCGCAAAGCAAACGCCACGTACATTTAAGGCGTAACATAATTACATAACTTAGAGTAGCAGCGTACATTTAATTAAGAATGCACGCAGGAGTGATTCTTACGATCGCAAATGACATAACAGACGAAACAAGAAAAGTTGTCGGCTCATTCTGTTCCACGGTGAACAAAAGCAAAAAGACAAAGAAGCTGACGTGTGCTGTCCAAACAGATGGCGCGTGACCAGTGTGAACGCGGGAAAATTGAATTCACTTGAACAAACCTTCATTGCATTCATCATGATAGGAGCGAGAGAGAAGAAAAATGCGTGAGTAGTGGGAGAGAGAGAGAAGAGGTAGCTGTGGGGAAATGGCGGCTGAAGGGAATCGTCGTTCGAAAACATTTGCACCAAAGCAAGCAGATGCGCGGCTATTTTTTTAGTTCTATTAAATCTGCAGACGTTATGTTTCGTACTGACAGCAGCTACTTCTTTTCGCGTTGAATCACACGAATTACAGTAATCCCTCGTTAACTCGAACTGGGTTATGTCGAAATATCGGTTAAGTCGAAACTTTTTTCGCCATGCATTTACCTCAGAAGGCTATATATTTGTCTCCCTTTATCTCGAAACGTTTTTCTTTTTTTTTTTTTCAGGTGACCGCGGATGTCTCGAGATGTTGACAGACAGGACACAAGGCAAAGTCCGCTACACGCAACTGATAAGGTCCCCGTTCTAATGCTTAGCTCCAACTATGCGCCGAACGCGGTCGCGAACGGCAAGTTTATGCTGTAAGAGCCGATGTTCCTCTTGCCGGAATGCTGAACGACGCCTACATCGTTGAAAAGAGCTGTGGACGATGCTGCTGGTCATGAGGACGAAGAGAAGCCTCGAAAAGTGCCTACAACGACAGAAACAACAAAGATGCTGCGCTTGCTTCGCCACAATTAATGTAGCGGTGGCGACCAACAATTGATGCGATGCATCGAGCAGCTGGAGAACGCTTTGCTGAGACCAGATGCGCACGCGAAACAGGCGAGCATCACGCAGTTCTTTTTTTTTTCACAATAATAAAAATTTGTTTTTACTGCGAACTTTTTTGCCTTTATTACGAAAGCTCCCCTTTGCAGTGGAGCTTTTGTTCTGAGCATTAGCTCTTATTTCAGGGACCTGGCCAGGAATTTTTGGGCATTTCGCTTAACTCAAAACTCCGCTTTTCTCAAAATTTTCAGCGGATTTTACGACTTCGAGTTAACGAGGGATTACTGTACTTCATTATACACGAATACAAATAGTAATAATCCTCTAAAAAAACTGGTCCTCTACAAGAAACTACAGCTAGAAACAGCCATTGCTTTGCCATTGTACTGTTAAACAACGTCACGCTATTTCACCATGGCGATGCCCTGTCCACGCTTACGACCCTGACCCGGGCTCCCTTTTCTCGTCACATGCATGCATTTTTCGGGCGGGCTGCCGATCGAAGGTTCATGCGCATGTTCACACGGTCGCTTGCCCAACCGCGATCCAGGTCAGCGGGCCATGTCTGGCCAGTGTGACCCCGTTTGCGTGTCTGGGGACCGTCGGCTCTATTGATTTAGGTGTGCGTGAGTAGTGCGGTGTTGCGGAGCCCGCGCTCATTCGTCTCTGCCACACACTTGTGCGTGCCGTTTCTCTTGTAGATAAGGCGTGCAGGCGTGGTTGGGAACAAAGGGTTTCCCCGGGAAACAGAAGCCGCAGAATACATGTTGGGCAAGAAAGATTGATCTTGCTTCCAGGGCTGCGCATCTATTGCCAATATGAACTGGGTCACAGGTTCACCGCTGCGGAAGGCACGGTGAATTCCAGCAATGCGGCATCTTCGAGCAATGTGGCAGAAACCAGACAGGACAGCGCTCGTCCTGTCTGGTTTCTTTCCTCGTGTATTTCGTCCTACCGCGCTGTTTTTACATCATGGCATCTTTACTGCCAACTTTGGTACCTAATTGATCTTAGCAGCGTCTAGACTTCTGCCCTCGATTCGCTGCTGCGCGAAAAACCGTAGCGAGCTCCCTGTCTCATGTATGTCATGAAGTCAGGCTTGAACTTTTTCATTTTCTTGGGCCCTGGGCCAATAGTGCTGACTTGGGTGCAAAAGTTCTGCTCCGGTTCCTACAAGACTTTGAAGTGGACAAATCTCTCTAGATCATACACAGCGCAAGTGTCTCATGATATGCACTCTTTGGCGCTGTGGTGTTCATCTATTTACTTTTCTTGGGTTGGTGTTAGTATTTTTTTGCGCCGCTTACTTCGCATTTTGCTTCAGCGTTTACATTAACGATTTTATTTTCAATTGCATTTATGTCCGGACTCTGCTAGCAGCGTTCCCTTGTTTTTCATTTTTAACGTTTCTTGTTTGTCTTCTTCGTGCTGTACCCCTAATGTCTAATATTCACCATTCGTGATTATAGTAACCCCTCATCTGGTGTAACAAGCCTTTTCCGTAGCAGGGCTGACCTCGCCAGTTCCAATTAAAGAGCTCTCTCTCTCTCTCTCTCTCTCTCTCTCTCTCTCTCTCTCTCTCTCTCTCTCTCTCTCTCTCTCTCTCTCTCTCTCTTCTCTCTCTCGTAGAAATCTTAAGTGTGATATCAAACTCGCCGTCACGAAATCTTGAGATCAAATGCCTCTTCAAAGGCGACGGGTGTTGTGCATGGTTCTCATGGCTGGCAGAGATAAAAGTCTATCAAGCCTTGAGTGTAGATTCCCCGACACAGCACCACCGAGCACCCAAACGACCAAACTTACTTTCTTCCTGCTGGCCGTAAGGCGAATGATGACCTTAACACGCTGCTTAGGAAGCCTTGAGGGAAAAAAAGGTGGCCCAAGTAATCCTTCAATAAGCTGATACCTGTTTCAAGAACTCGTTTAGAAGATAACGAGCAAAATTAAGGCTTGCGGGAAATTTGTGATCTCGCAATGAGCCTACCAGTCTCTGAGCGACTACCATGACTGCTTTTGAGAAATAAGAAATAAATGCCAAAATTATAACAAACGACCAACGTACGTTATAAAGAGGTTTCGTCGCTACTAGGTTCAGACTTTCAGGAATGAAGTATCCCAGTGCAGGTTTTATTCCGCAAAATGCCTTATTGTAGGCAGAAAAGGGTCGGGGTAATCTTGCGCAGCAACTAGCAACCATGGAAGGCGTCAAGGGTAAACAAAGCAAATATCAACGCATAAACACTCCAGAAAGCCCTCCAACGTGTTGCTCAGTACACACGAAACTGCAGCACACACGCTGAAATCTTATTGTGTCAGCGTACGGTTTCTTTCACGACGCTGCACAACGTACTGTAACTCGTTATCCTCCACCGCGTTGTCGCCCACTTGAAACCTGTAGGCCGTCCTGCAGCTCTTTTAGCAATTGTCTCCTTCAGAGTAACACGATTCTTTCTTTTTTACCCTGTATGCCTTTGTGATTGTGGCGTAAGTGTTTACAGACTCGGCGGCTGTTGACATCACCCTCATATGCATGCAAGAATAGCGCTGATAAATCGCCAGCTTGTCAACGTCAACTCCACAGGGCCAACCTTGCAGTATTAATCGTAATATAGGCGGAGTGTGCTCGCTGTAAAAAAAATGGCCGCCTATCTGCTCCTTTCGTTGCAAATGCCGACGAAAGATGATAGTCGACTAACGCCCCGGGCAAGTGAATGCCTCCCTCCTCTTTTCCGCTCACATCTCACGCTATTCCTCTCCCGTCTCATTCCTCCAAAGCTAACACGCTAGAGGTTTGCCCAAGTCAATTTAAATTTACCGCGTTTCACTGCTCCAAGTCGGGTGCCTCGATGACAGCGCGGCCGTACAACGGAGACACGCGTGAATCGAGACACCCTACTACAACGTTTATAGAACCACGTTGCCTTACTCCACGAGCGTTCAAGCGGAATGTGGAACCTATCTAGTGGAACCTTTCGTTGCGGTTCCCGTTCGATTTTTTTAAATGCCATGGGCAACAGCAGGCAACGGTTTTCTGCAGTTTATGTAGTAATTCATTTGCTGTCGCAAAAACCAAGCATCCGTGAATTTTTTTTAATAAAGGAACACTGCACATGTCACTCATGTATTGATTTCCTGCCTTAGGTTCACGTAATGTCTTGTTCTTTTTCAACAATGTTGACAAGTACGAACATAAACACTGAACTTGGACGTTTAGATTTGGCTGTGAGTATATAAGACGCAATTTCTGTTTCACTTTGGCCGGTTTCCTTCTGAATTTGTTCAGCTTCTCCGATAATTGAATTGTATGATAATTTATCCAGGGACGGCACACACTTTGTCAAGCTGCACTGTTGCGCGTTGCTTTTGGCGCATCCTACACCGTGCTGCTCTAAGTTTAGGGCTTGCATGGTATCAAATGGCAGAACAGTGCCCTGGCCCTCCCCTAGGCAAGCTATTTGAACTAATTGTCGGTTGGCACAGCACAAGTCGCCGTGGTTTAACCCAACGCTTAAACGCCTTCTTAATAAAAAAAAATAAGCGTATCTTTCGCAGCTACAAGCGTTCCAGGTCCAGCAACAGACTATCATCTGATCTCTCCGCAGCTTCAGAATACAAACGCGCTCTCTCAAGCGCGAAACACACGTTTTTTACGCAAACGCTCTCTGATCTATTAAACACTAATCCACGGGAATTTTGGAACGTGATTACCACGCGCCGAACCAATGACGTACAATTAAGACTACCCCGATGATACACGATACACCTGTACCCTCTCACCAATGTTGCGCCGTCCTAAATAACGCATTTTCCCTGTCGCTTACAGATGCCACACCAACAACATTCCCTTCTTGTTGCACCGTCCCGTTTGAACAAATGAATGATATTACAATTGAATCAGAAGGCATCGCTAACCTTATTATTCGTAAGGCCAAGCTCTCATCGTCCTCCAGTGTCGACGCAATTAACTACAAGTTTCTAAAAATCACTGAAGCATACTCATCCATTATCTTGACATACATATTCTCACAGTCTTTACGAAGTGGCGCCCTTCCTTCAGACTGGGGTATCGGCAAGGTGGCCTCAGGGCAAAAGTCTGGTGATGTTCATCCTCCCTTTAACTACAGACCAATTCGCCTCACTTCTGTTCCCTGTAAACTCCTCGAACATATAATCTATACTAAGCTTATTACTTTCCTCGAATCAAATTCCTTTTTTTTTTCACCATACCAACACGGATTTCGTAAATATCATTCCTGTGACACCCAATTAATAGCCTTTACCAATGACCTATTTTCGGCGTTAGATCACTCTTTGATCATCGACTGCATCTTCATCGATTTTGCGAAAGCTTTCGACACCGTATCCCATCAACTTCTTCTCTTTAAGCTGAGAAAACTTAACCTAGACTCGAGCATACATCAATAGATTGAATATTTCCTTGACCACGACTTGAAAGTTGGCATACCCCAATGCAGGACTAACCTTTTTTATGATTCTTTTGTACCCAGAACCGGCAGGGACTGGAACCACCTTCCGGCCTCTGTTTTCTCGATCACAGATCATTCCACTTTCAAAAACGCACTTCTTGGCTGTATAACATGAAATTGTTTGCCTTTTTCATCCATTACTTGCTTGTTACGTGATTATTATTATTATTGTAGTTTGTAACCTCTCCGCTCTGTGACGCCTGAATGGCCCTGAGAGTATGTAAATAAATAAATCAATAAATAAATAAACATGTACTATGGAGTAATCGCTGCAGGACCGTTGCACAGAATCGCAGGCCATGCAGTGGCCCCTGCTTTCCTTTTCAGACAACACCTCGTGAACTTTCTCGAAGGCGAGTTGGCCCTGTTGGGTGAGGAAGAGTTTCTGCGACATTGGTCTACCCGGTTTATTGAGGTTTCGAACAAAAGGGTTATTATTCATGCCAGCTTTACAGACCTGTGTCCTTAGGGATTTGACTTGTTACAAATGATTTTGGTGTCAGGATTGGGTTTTATTGCGCTACAGTACTCGTTGTGACATTAACACCAACCTTGTTCAGCATATTGTTGCATTCTTGAAGCGAATCTTTTTGTATCCTTGTTTCCCTCGCATGTTAATCTTTTGGTTGTAAGCAACTCTAAATTGCTCTTGTGTTAATATTTTGTCTACAATCAACTTGAAACTGTTTGTGTGTTTCTGTAAGTGTCTGTAACTGGAAGCCTTCGGGCTGTGTTAGTTTTGTAGCAACAGGCGCTGCACTTGATTGTTTCTGGTTTTTACGTTGTATCATTGATACCAGAATTTCTTGATAATACATTTATCCTTTCAAGACAGACAGGCAGACAGATTCTAGACCGAAATTTCTCCTTTTCGTCATTGTAGAGGTTAAAGTGGCAGTGGAGACAAAAGACAACGTTGTTCCGTTTGAAAGAAGTACACTTGGTAACTCACTCAACTCCATCACAGCTAGGAAAGACATTATTCTAACCGAAAGAAAAAAACACAAGAGATTTTGAAACATTCTCACATTTTACGCTACAGTGACGTAATACGGCCATGAGTGACGCAATATACGCCAGCCATAAAAACGTTGTTCTCAGTGCGTTAACTTTATGTTAGCACTCAAGTGATCCGATCAAATCACGCGTAATTTGGACTTGCATGGAAAGAAATTGCGCTTTTGTGCGTTTTGGTTCATATATTTCTGTTCGCGTTTCAGTTGTCCATGACTCTACATGCTGCGAATACGTCTATCGCATCTCTTTGTAACTAGATCCCCTCCCCATCAACCATGGATCATCTCATCTGTTGTGCCGCCCCGTAACAATATGTTTTCTTTTGTGTCTCGATTATCTCGAGAATTTCTTTGGTGTTTGCGAAATATTGGTGTCATTGTTACCTGGACAAAGCTGTCTCTTTAATGAATCAAACTTGTATTTTGTCTTCACCGCCCCATAAAACAAAAAATTGCACGTAATTTTGGCGGCACACAGAAACGGTACTCTGAAAATATCGGATACCTTCACTCAGCATGCGAGCAGGGGAGCTACATATAGCTGTTTCCAGAGGTTGACCCCTGTTCACGGTGCGCCTCTGACCGACATGGTTGCCGCTCGTGCAGATTTCCGCTCCGAGCGGGTAGTCTGCTTCTGATCATGTTGTGTCCGACTGCTCTGCTTTCCTCATCTTCAGCACGTCGTTGGCTTATATGGAAGCAAATTTCACCAGCTCTGCTGCGGTACGGGTCCCCAAAGGCGCTTTACTTCCAACGTCGTTGTTAAGCGTGATGATAGCGAATTTTTGTGGCCCTCCAAAGATTTACTCAATAAGGGTACTCAATAAACCAAATTCTTGGTACGTAATCTACCGTGCAAGAAAAATTCAAGCTTCGCAGAGCCTATTAATACCATAAGCATCTCCGTACCTCTCCAACGACGACAAATCGTGCCATCTGATTTCCCGCCTTGGCCTCCATCACCCCTGTGCATAAAATTTAACATACCTAGACTCACCTCAAAGATAGTTATGCCTCAAATTCGCCTCCTTCAATTAATACTTACCCATATAAGTGGCCGATACTCTCATATCACCCACATTTTTACTGATGGCTCATCCAAACCTGACTGCAGCTCTCCTGGACTCTTCATTTCATCAACCGGCCAAGCACTCTACTACCGTCTTGAGCGCCCAATATCATCAACATCTGCTGAGCTTCATGCCATTAAACAAGCACTTCGCTACATTCTTCGTCAGCAGCCAGCAGCACAATGGGTTATCTTTACATATTAAAAGACAGCGCTACAAACTCTCGGACACGCCAGCTGCTTCAGCATTCCCGAACCTATATCCCGCTATGTCTCCTACCTGAATCATCTAGTCTGCATCGCTAAGCACCGCGTGACACTACAGTGGATCCCTGAGCACTGCGGCATCGTAGGCAACGAAGAAGCAGATGAGTTTGCCAAAAAATTAATTACGACTTTGGAACGTGAGGAACATTTTTTCACGAAGCACGATGCCTCGAGACTAGCAAACGAACTTGTTTTCAGGGGAAAAATGGGGGTAGGGCACCCCCTTCCTGCATCACGTCGATCCTTCTTTGGCAGCGAGACTACCAGAGCGAGTTCCACGTCGACTATAGACTTTGTTCCATCGATTACGTCTCAACGCAGCTCTCACCAATACCTACCGGTATCGCCTTGACCTTGCCTCAAAGCCCTTATTGTAAAAGCTGTGGCCCCCGGAAATAGTCGAGCATGTCTTACTGGAGTGCCCTGCACACAGTAAAGCAAGAAACGACCTCGCACAGAAGATTGAGTGCCTCAACCACAGTTCCCCAAATTTAAAAACATTTTGGGACCCTGGCCATCTCCCTCGTCTCAGCGGAAAATGCTATCCGAATTATTTGATTACCTCCACGACATCGGTGTCGCTGAAACGACATCGCACTAAATATCCTCACACTATGCAACCATCGATAGGCTCTCCACGCTCACTCACGGTCTCGATACACTCACGCTACCTCCCTTCTTTCGCAATCTTTTTTTTTTTTCACTTCTTCTATTTACTTATTTCTTCTCTCTCTTTCCACCTTACTTCCTACTGTGACTTTATTTCCTCCTCCTCATCCCCGCAGAGTAGCATGTAGGCGACGACATGCCGGCAAACCTGTCTGTTTTCCCCTAATAAAGCTCTCTCTCTCTCTCTCGTCTCTCCTCGTCCTCTCGTCCTCTCCTCCTCTCATCTCCTCTCTCTCTCTCTCTCTCGTCTCTCTCTCTCTCTCCTCTCTCTGTTCGGTTCTTATCACTCATTATTGTCAACGTTAATCACTATCCTTTCATCCTGAAGTGCATCGCGCAGCGTGCTGCAATGCACCTCACATGACGTACGCACTTCAGACGCTACACGTTGAGCACGCACTCGACAGACCGCACCTTTTTCACAACATTGCGCGTTCCGTGCAACCCTTCGTGGCACGTTGCACACCGTTTGTAATGCCGATAAAAGATAAGCGCGAGGTGAGTTGGTGGGCGTGTGTAAAACACCTGCTACTCGATACCAACATGGGGTGCTCATCCCCTATCAGTACAGGTCGCGCGCGTCCGGTCGTCACATGCATTGTACTTTGTATGCTTGGCTAAGGCGGACTGATTATGTGTAGTCTTCCCATTTATATTGAGCTGTCAGGTCGTGCGAATAACCAATTACAACTTGCCAACGGACAGCTTCATCCGGGCGCGCACGACCTTTCCCTGCTTGGATTGCTTGGATCTTCGCTTTCTCGGCTCAGTTTGTTCCAGTACCACGATGTAATTGTATTTGCGGCGGGCGCGTGTGCGGTGTGCTCATTGATCCGTATCGCCGCGTTTCTCCCGTGTTCTCGTCGCATTCCCTCTGGGGATACATTAGAGATACACAGCCATTAGTCACTCACGCAAACACTTGCGTCCCATACGTGCAACCACAAGCAAACACAGAGCGCGGCCTGCCTCCCTGCACGCGCGTGCAAACACCAAATACCGATAAGCTCGTTTGCTGATCGCGTCTCTTTGAAGGTCGCCGATAATGGTTTAGGCCGCGGCAGCGACCCGTGAAGTGTCGTGCGATCGCGCGCTTCTTTTGATCCCATTTTCTCCAGGCGGGGTGGCGTGTGGATGCATCTTGGCACGCAACTGGGTTCCTCTACAGCGCGGCGGCCGCCACCCGAGACAAGGGCGCATCCCTCTGGTCTGGCATGTGCTCCGTGCATGAGCAGCCAAGCCAAGACAATCCAATACCTGCAAGCCTGGCAATCGCGTGACTCAGTAGAAGGAACGCGAGTTAGCGGTCTGCGGGGGTGTGCGCTTCTTTCAATGCCCTTGGCGACATGGGGCACCGGAAAAGGATTCCTGGAAGACGACGCGCAGTCATTGTGGCATTATCGTTTGGAGGGTACAAGGCCGGTCCCAGTGAAATGATTTTCTCTCGTCAGCGTGACGGCGTCTCTTTAGATGGGGACATTCTGCGTAGCCATTTGGTGAATTGAGGACGGTGTGAGTAGAGGACCGGTAAAGAAACACGTCTTTTCGCCTTTTTTCGGGCTGGGCGAGAAAGCTTGGATGAGCGGTGCGCTGTGGTGCTTTATTTCTACTTCGTGTATGAACAGCTTTGCCAGCTTTCAATATTATTCGCAAACTTGCGTTGTTCTGTATTTTACTGTATGTACTCTCAATTGTCTGTATTTTGATTTCATCCACAGTCACTTAAACTATTGCATTTCATCGTGGGGAAGTGCATACACGGTTCATATTAGCCCTTTAGAAAATATTCAAAAACAGGTCATGCGTATCATTACTTATTCGCCCTGTCTATCACCGTCGTCACCTCTATTTTCTCAATTGAATATTCTTCCTCTTTCTAAATTATATGCATACAGCCTTCCCACCATGTTATCCCATGCCATAAATAATGACCTTGTACTCGACATGTTCCCTTCTCATTTAGTGTCCAACCATAATTATGCACGTTTTGCGTCTCAAAATTACATGTATCAAAACTTGGAGGCTCACTAAGAGGGTTCAACTTAAATTGAGAACGACTCAGCGGGCAATGGAGCGGAAGATGATAGGTGTAACATTAAAGGACAAGAAGAGAGCGGAGTGCGTCAGGGAACAAACGCGTCTTAAAACATATTCGTAGAAATTAAGAAGAAGAAGTGGACGGGGGCAGGGCTTGTTATGCGAAGGCAAGAAAACCGTTGGTCATTAAGGGTAAAAGAGTGGATCCCTAGAGAAGGCAAGCGTTGTAGGGGGCGGAGGGGGGGGGGGGGGGGCAGAAAGTTAGATGGGCAGATGAGGTCAAGAAGTTTGCGGGGATAAATTGGTCGCAGTTAGCACAGGACCGGGGTAATTGGAGATTAATGGGAGAGGCCTTTGCCCTGCAGTGGCCGTATATAGGCTGGTGATGATGATAATGGAATAAAAATAACTAGACTCTGCCACTATTACTTGATTTGATTGTCAAGAACACTTCTGACCTCTTTTTTTGTTTGTTCGCGCGCGCACATGTATGAATTATTTCCAATGAAAATGTATTGTACTTGATTTCTTTCCCCATTTTTTTCTTTTTCTTGAATGGTTTGTTTTCATTTGGTCTGTGCAGTATATAGATTTGAGCCATATTGTAAGAACACTTTGCTATTGTTTGCTTTTTAGGTGTTTCTGTATTGCCACTAAATTTTTTTTACCGTTACGAGCAAATGGACTGCTAGCGTCTAACTATGTCTTCTTACATGCTCGCTATTTGTGGTGTAGAAGCATAGGAGGCCCCGCCCGTGGTTTCTTCCCTTGGGACCTCCTCTTGTATACTTACATTGTGTAATCGTACATTATTGTATTTTTGAAATAAACTTTGAAACTTTGAAATGTCGGATATAAAAATATCTGATATTACTGCAAGGAATCGCTACTACGCACACGTAGTAATAGCCTCATACGACACGACTTTAGTGCATAAACGCGAGTGCAGCGGCATTAAAACGAGTAAATCATTACTATGAGAATGACTATTCGAGTGTCAATAATAGTGGAACAGGGCATCCCACGAACACAAACTAACAGTATCATAAGTGACCCAATAAGACTTCCCAAGAAACATTCAAATTAATTTCGACGCCCCCACTCACTGGTGCGGCCGCTCGCCATAGTGGCTGTGTATAGATGGTAAGGAAAATGCGCATCCTCAGAGCTATTGTGGGGAATTTAGCAACTCCCGTTTCGGAGCGAAGAGATTAACCAACATTACAAAACAATAAATCAAACACCTGAGTGTCAAGTTTCACGTACGTTTAAAATTTCCTGCTGGGCGTTGCTTTAAAAAACTTTTTGACGCTCGCGTATCAGATAGGTCATTAACCCATGAAGCTGCTTTAACATTACCTGCGTGCTTTGTTTGGTGTGGGCCGCACGCAAAGCTTATAGCAGTTTGCCTCCAGTGTCAATCAGTGTCAGTGCTTCAGCGCTGGGCATACGTGTCTACTCCAACCTTTCTTCATTCTTTCTTTTATCTTTTTTGCCTATTTTCCCTTTCGCACGTGCAGGATAGCCAACTAGGCTCTAGCCAGGTTAACTTTCCTGCCTTCCTTCTACACCCTTCCTTCCTTCCTTCACCATGCTTGCCTCTCTGGAATCAACATCCCCTTGTTCCGTACCAACTGCTGCCTAACCGCGCTACGTTGACATAGGTCAGCGGTGATGACATCACCGAAAGTAGATATGAAGTCATAACTCGAAATGACATGACTTCCGGTAGCGTATCACTGGGGCGAAACTTTTGGTTCCGCTATCTTTTCCTGACACCATGTCACGACTGCCGTTAAAAATACGGAGTAGTCGCCTGTGCATTTATCGTACCCTATTCGATGCAGTGGACTTGGATGGCTTTTTAAGTGGCCTCTTTCTCTGTCTTTCAGCTTTCCTTAGTAAAAGCCAACATAGCTCCCCTAACAAAACACTTAAAATGATCCTTTGGCTCTATCCTCGCCTGCACAAATACACGGTGAACTGTGAATTTGCCGGAAGTCTTTTCTCATTGGCTTTCATTTTTCGGTCACGTGCTTCCGGTTGACAAAGCGGTTATGGTTGCTTTCGTCATTTTGACGTTTCATGACGTTTACGGGCACCAGTTCCAAAGTTTGCCTTATTTCTATTTACTGAAAGCCCATAATTCTTGGCCGGCAATGAAAAACTAGACTAAATGCAGCTTACATGACAACGCACGCCTGTCTTTGCTATTCAACAACAATACCGCTTGTATGTCACGCACTCTCTGTGATTGGCTGAGAAGGCGTGACGTAATTTAAACAGCTGGCGGGAACGATCATGTACCACATTGGCAACTTCAGTTTGCGTAAAAGTGACGTTATGTTACGTAACAGCTCGAAAATGGCGGCTGCTGTCGCCTTAAAATAGGGCAAAATAATTTCCCCGACCTTCGGCACCATGAAAACCCATGAAAACCCCGTGAATTTGCAACATGCGCAGTTTCGCACGACGTGCGGTTTAGAGCATGTTTTCTACCGAAAGAAATGTTAGTTTTGACTGTTTCCAAGTCAGCGATAACGGAGCATACAAATAACGTGCGTAGTTGGCTTTTATGTTTGGCAATAAAACAAAAAAATTGTTTGGCGTAACAGCAACACAAGAGGGCGGTACAAGCCTCTCCATGACAAAGAGAACCCAATGCATGGCATTTGTCCACACTCTTTTTAGTAAGCTGCTGGTCCACATGATTGAACTCAAGAGAAAAATAACAAAAAAAGTGACTGTTTTATACATTACTACGCTGATTTGAAGTCGAGCTGGTCGAATGAGTGAATCGCCGACATCGGTACGCTCCGCGGTTATCAGGCGTATCGCTTCGCTGCCCTCATGCGTCATACAAGCTATGGTCGCGGCCGCCTTTTTCTGTGATCACGCCATAAACTTGTAACATGGTAGCAGACGATAGCGTGGCGGCGGTAGCGGCCGCGAAGGTGATAACGCAACAAAGCCTGTATTGCAGCAGAGAACTCAACTATGTTACTAAAATCGGTTGAAAGAAATAAGTAAATACGGCAAAAAAGATTGTGGGATGTTCTTTGGCTCAACATCCCCCTTTCGCTTGCTTTTGGATCATTGTTACTCGATCGACTTGTGGGGTTGACGCCAATTTTGACCCGCAGAAATGTTTCCCTTGCAGCCTCAGCTACCGTCTTAATTTTTATAATACATGCCAGGGGTTTTATATCTTTTATGCGGAAAATTTGATACATTGGTTGTGACCTTTATGAGTGAAGCGTCAAATTACCCTGCATGTCGTCATAGCTGCGCGTGCATCACGTCACTGATTGCTTACGCTGTGCTTTACGCAAAATACATGGCGAATTCATTGTGAATCTGTGACAGTCGACAATAGGGCCCCTTGTCATCCCTTGTCATATTTTTTTTGCACAACTGCATTGGTTCACATGACTGGCAGATACAGTTAGGTTGCGTCATCATTTAGACAAGCGGACATTGCTTGTCTTGCGTTAAAGGGACTGTGCAACACTTGCGACAAACGTGTTCACTATTTCCTTCGCGTTTGGAAGCGTAGTGAAAGCCATAGTTATCGCCAGCACGGAGCGGCCCTGCATGATTTGCTTGTCGCAGCAGATACGCCTTCCATAACTCCTCTGCTTTTGTGGCTTCTTTCTAAAGTGGATACACATGCGTTTATTTGCTGCAGCTGAAATAAGCCGACCAATAGCCGCTACATTGCTGTAATGACGTAGTTCGAGCGCTCGAAGAGAGAAAATTTTCTGAAAGAGAGAAAATTTTCTTCAGCAAGTTTCTAAATTTTCTCATGAGCATAGAGTAATAGTTCCCGGCTGAGGTACTTCGTGACCTCCTATTCTATAAGTACTAAATGTGTATGCTAACTAGACTCTGAAAGCATTTAGGATTTAGAAAAGGTTTAAAAAAGCGCTGCAGGGCCCCTTTTCACCCTTCGTAGAACTTCGTCGTAGAACCCTTTTCACCCATGTCGGTAACCGTCGTGCAACGTTGCTGCCTGTCCCCGCACTTACGAGGAAGGTGGCGGCTGTTATAACGGCTTACACTGAGCTCCTAAGTAACTTTCACTACCAGAAAATGATTTTGTTTTGGTTCGCGGGGGACGAAAAGCTCAAGACTTGACGAGAAGCAACCTCAACAAGAGCTCTAATAATTTTTTACGCTGTCGAGCTATGATGTCGAAACCGTACGGAAAACTTCATTTTCGCCTATATCGAAAGAACATGGTGACATAAACGCGATATGTGGAAATTTTCATATACGACGAAGCTTCTCTGAAAGTTTGCTTTTCAGGGCTACACTCGATCCCGCGCGAGATTTTCTTCCTTTGCCAAGAGGTGGAGAAGGCTTCTGTCAGTTCCTGAGAAACGTGGCCGCTGTAGTCCACAAATTGGGGCTAGATTAAAGTTAGAACACCTCTCTGTTGGTGTTTAGGCACACGATAAAGACCCCAGGTGTCAAAATCAATCGTCAGCCCTCCAATGCACCGAACCTAATAGCCCGGTGTAGCTTTATTCGACGCGTCAAACCCCAAAACCTTTAATTTAAAGAACTTGGAGTAAACGAGGGTTAGGTTGATAATACGGGAAGGGTCTCTATTGAATTAGCCTGTTTGATAAAGTAGTTGCGTCTAGATATGAGGCTTAAATCAAGTGCAAGTCTGCTGGGCCTAAGATCAGCAAAGCGGTACTAAATTTAAATTTCCCACATTTACAAGTGGTGAAAAAACAGCCTCACTCTATCGTGATGCTCTTGGCATTTCCAAATCCCATTTTTCCCAGTCTTCTCGTATCTTTCCGAAATAACTGGCGCGTATAAGAGCGGTGGATTTTCCCTACAGCGTTATCCACGCGTACGTGCAGAAGCTCGTCAAGCGGGTATAATTAGGCGCGTGCGCTAGACAACGTAATATGGAGCCTTCTGAAAAGAAAGAAGTCGCTGTGATTCCATATGCACACAAACCTTCTCACAGGCTCGGGAATGTAGTAGGTCCTTTCTGTGTAACGGTTCTCTTTTCTGACTCTAATAAGACGAACAAACCGTGTGGAAACGACATGAGAAAAAGAAAGTTGGTGAGGGCTACTTTGCTCAAGCAATTAGAATAAACGTCCCGGTTCGTGCCTCGTCGAATAGTTTTTTTTTTACCATCTTTTTCTCCCTTTTGGTCATGCTTGCATTGTCCAAACTGGTTGCTGTTTAAACATTACATTTTCAGAGCACAAACCTCCGAGTGAGGGCAATGCATACTCGCATGTAGCACGGAACACGGCTGCGCTTTTCACGCACGGCAGTCGGGTGACGAAGAAGATTTTAAGGTCTACCACGCCTTACAAAAAAGAAATTCTGTGTGTAAACATACCCTCAATAGCTCTGCATGACAGGAAATTTTCAGTTTTGAGTCGCTCCCCAAATTACCGTATTTTCGCGATACTAAGCACTCCCCGTTTCTAAGCACCCCCCTCCCCCTATAATTTCAGAAAAAAAAGGAAAAAAGTTTGCACGCGAATCTAAGCCCCCCGTTTTCTGTGAGGAAGCGCGCCGTTCCCAGGCTATAGATTTATACGGCGCAGGCCGCCAACCGCGCTTTCACCCTCTGTTCTTGGGCCTTTCGCTGCCCCTGAGTCATTTAAAAGAAATGTTTGACGGAACAAAAAAAGAACACGCTGCGGGATGCAGAGAGCAGCGGCTCAATCGGTGCTACACACCCGAGTGATATTGAGAGTGGCTATCAGACATAAACAGTGAGTTCACTGTCTGTGCCTACTTTTTTATGTTTGCAGTATAAAACATTAATTCCTTGCGGCTGTCTCATATAGAGTGTGTGTATGGGAGGGGGGGGGGGGTACATTTTAGGTTTTCCGAATCTAGGCACCCCCCCCCCCCCCCCCGACTTTGGGCATTCCAATCTTGGAAAAAGGGGGGTGCTTAGAATCGGGTAAATAAGGTCGGATTCGAATTACACGCCTTCCCGAATTCCCGAATTCCTGTACTGTTTGTATACACTCTACAGAAATGACGTCGTCGGTGTGAGAGCACATTCCTGTACTGATTGTATTTATGCACTCGTGTGCCTTCCAATAACATTGGTTGCGCCTTCAGGGCTGTCCCCTGTATGTCCTGGGCTGTGTACTTCGTTCATTGCACCGCATTGAAGAGTTCCTTAAATATTTGAATGATTAACTTTTTTTTACAAGGATGGGTAGGGGGCATCCGTAATGCTGAGTTGTGCGTCCGTTTCTATTTATTTATACAGTCACGGGACGCAACCTTTTTTTTTTTTTCGCTACTGCCTCAGCTGAACGAGCTTGACGCGGCAGCTAAACAAGCGCGCTTAATTCGCTTTGCTCGCGTGCTTAACCTAAATCCAGGGACCCGCCCTTGTTTTCGTGTTTCCCCGGGCATTGAACGCTCCGTACGGCAGCCGGTTGCCACTGCTCTGTGCATCTGCATAATTCAAATGTCGTCAACGTCTCCATTTTCCTCGCGAAATCACACCGGCTATTGCGCTCCCCTCGTCGCATCGATCTGTCCATACACACACATGTGTATACGCACACACGAGCGTGCATGTGCTTATGTGTGCGCGTTCGTTACTTTATAACCAGTGCGTGGTTATATCCAAGCAACCTGTACACAAACAGGGAGACAGGGAAAGGCACTAGAATGCGTGCTCATTCTGTAATTGCAACTGTTGTGTGCTTGCTCGCGCGCGCGTGGTCTCGAACCGGGTCCGCGTGATGCCTTCTCATGATCTCCGGTCAGTGGCTTCGACTGTTTGTTGGTTCTCACGTATTTTCGCATGTTAAAGGTATATGCTGTCATTACGTTATCTTCTCGAGCAGCGCCGCACTCTTTGCAGAACGACTGAGAAGTTACAAAGATCGCAGGCAATGTTAATTTATCGTACATTGCTGCGTTCTGAAATAGCCTTCATTAAAACTTGTCACATTTCGGCTCTTATTTCTTGTTATTATTGAATCGTTGTTGTTGCGTGTCAGTTTCATAGTGTTGCGTTTCGGTTTGTGGTTTCCTTACTGATCCTATAACTCGAAAACAGCGAAAACAGACGAACGAGAGGAAGGACAAAAACACGCGGCCGTCCTCCTTCCGTATCGTGAGGAATATCGTTCACTGGTCACTGACCAAAGTCAAACATATACAAATGACGTTACGGGAGCGCTACGGCGCCCTTGTTCAAGGGAGCCGTAGCGCTCCCGTAACGTCATTTGTATATTTTTACTTTGGTAGGCCGTCAAACCCTCGACTTTTTCGGTGTCGTGTGTTTGTCTGCTTGGAATGTTGCTCAGTTATGGGATACCAACTCACCCAAGTTTCCATGCCTTACAAACATTACTGATCTTGTTCTCTCAACCTTCATTTTTGCCGAACTCCGTTTGGGTAAGCGGGTACCAACCTATATTTACCTTGGGATGCCATCCTACCGGTATCCTCCCAACAGGTACCATCATATCGGGTGCCGTCCTAACATATTTTTTTTATTTCGCGGAACTGCAGGACGCTTGCACGTGCTAGCGTGTTAAGCGCACTAGGCGAATATGATGAAGGACGGCTTCTTCCGAGGCCTCCTGCGAGAAGAAAGAAACGGGGTGCTTACAACCACTTCGCGACCGTCTCGCTGCGCTAAAAAAAGGAAAAAACAAAGAACACTGCCGGCGCTCCGTCTGCGCTGTAGGTGCTGGACGCCAAGGGGCACCACTCACGCAAGCCGAGCTTTGTCATTGTTCTCCTTTGGCGAGAAAGAAACCCTCAATGGGCCCTTACGCAAGTCCTTCCTGGTATACGTAACCGCGGCAAAGAGAGTGGTCTTCAAGTTTACTATTCGGCAACGCCTCGACCTGTGCCTTCAACAGTAGTTGCATGCCTTCCAGGTGTGGTGTCAAGAGGCGCATGCCAAGCGCACCTTGATGGAACAGAACGTCAACCGACTGCGAAACGCACAGGTGCACCACGTACAGAGGGCAATACACTTGTCTGTAACACCGGTTTCGTACTTATAGCCTTATCTTGCCTCGGCCGAAAAGCATTTGAAGAAAACTATTGTGTCATTCTGAAGTCTTAACCATTAATTTTGACATCAACGTTTTTGGTGAGTAGTTTCATTCCGCAGTTTCGAGATGTAACTAGTTGAAGTTGAACTCAGTGTTATAGACAAGGGTGTTGCGCACCGTACGTGGAGGGCTCCGTCGCAAATAAAAAAAAAAGGAAGTAGTGGCGCGACAGGAGTTTAACTTGTCTTGCTGCTTGATTGGTTGCGCAATAGCTATCACACCAAAAATATCGATGCGGAGTTCGAGTTTCTGGAGGGTATTTTTTGCCCCGCCCATAGCCACTGCATGCTCAGCGCGCACTCCGTGTGCACGCAAACAGCACCGTCTTGGTGAGCTCTCGGCGGAACCATGAACTGTCTTTCTTCTATTCGAATTCTCGATAAGATAGACCGACGGCCTCTGTATTCATTAGATTGCATGGGAACCACCTGAACTGACACGCTGTGTGAACGTGTGATACAGGATTCGCCGAACCAATTTTTTTATCTGGATTTCTCAACCTGTATATTCAATTTACGCGCGCCGTATTGGACGTCAGGGCATGGGGTGGAGGCTATTTAGCAGGCTGTTCTAACGCTGGCGTCACGCAGGACGTCTCCGCAGGGTCTTGGCCGCCTTCTAGACCGACGTGGCTCACATACTCCGCGGCAGCGTGTAAAGCAGAGCAGCCCGGGGCTCTGCATGAATGAAGAGAATGGATTGGTCGATTTGTGGGGACATTGGTGGTTCGGAGCGGCGCAGCAGGCTGTTGCGAAGGGAGGCCAGTAACCAGTGAACGCCAGGGATTTTCAGGTTATTGTACTTTCTATATAGTCTTGGATAGTCGCGACTGCATCGAACGCAACCGAATAAATTAAGTGAACTAGACTGACTCAGACTTGTTGAGCACTGAATTGCTTTTGGCCAGTCGCCCTTACAAATCATGTCAAGGTACATGAGCATGCATGCGAGGTTCGTAATAACTATCAAGATCTTAGCCACGCTTAAATGGTGCCCTGACCGGAGAAGAAAGTACGGATGCCGAGAGGACACAACTGCTGTTGTGTCCTCTGTTTGCTCTGGGTTTCTCACGTGCTTCGCATCAAAATCCTGTTCGCCGGAGCTGCTGGCTGGTGAAGCTGGGGGCTTGATGATCTTCATTTTCAAAATAAACGGGCATGATAGTAGAATTGGCACGCTTATCCAGGAGACTGCTAGTGCCATTGATGCTAGACCTAGCAGAGAAGAATCCTGCACATGTTGAGTGCGCACTAAAAACAAAATTGCGTTAAAAAAAGTATACGTTACAGTGCCAAAAAACACAAATATACCACTCCCAGTGTCAACCGCTCTTTAACAGCGCATGATATCCCGAAAGCCCGACCGAAGCCCAAAGCCGTCTTCGCCTTTTGGCACTATACGGTTATTTATGCAACAAATAATGAATACGTAAATTCTGCAGGCGCAGCTTATCTGCAAGATAGCCCAAAAACATATTCGACTGGGTTTGCTAAAAACATGCTCTTAAAAAGGCACACACTCAAGTTCTTGAACATTACCCACCACACTGTACCGCAACCACTAAAGGGAAGTTTGCTTCGCTTTATATTCCTGCCAGATGTCTTACCTTGGTGTACAAGCTCAGTAAAAAGTTTTACGCGGATGAACGCATCCAGGGAGAAAATCGGCTATTATCAGAGCAGTCGGTTAGGTGACCATTCGTGCCGACAGTTTTAACGTTCACAGCGATGGCCAATTGTCCGGCCTTTTCTACGCAATCCGCCAGGTGGTAGTGCTGCAGGGAGGCCTTGCTTTGCTCAGGTGGGGTTGGTAGGTTCATTTTGCGACGTGCCCTGTCTCATCACGAAAAAAGGGTTCAGAAACAGGCATGCAACTGCGACATTTAAATATTTATTTCTAATCAGACAACTCATCACATTCTAGAAAACGAACACTCCAAGGCGATGAAAGGTGTGATCTTTCTTTTAAAATGTTATTGGTCTTCCAGCTTTTTTTATTGCGGATAAAAGTTCGCGAAATCTGAATGTGTTAACAACGCGTGGGTGTTTTAACAACGTACCTTAAGGTACGTGAGTGGCGAAGACCTGATTGTGCCTGCCTGGCTTTGCTTCGAGAGGAAACAGAGACAGCAGCTAAGAATGAGGTACTGAGTGCCGGAACTTTCGCGGGGCTCTGCCCCCGATGCACAGTCTTAGGGGAGTACAACTGGATCGCCACAATAGCGTCGTCACGACAGCCCATTCACAATTTTAAGAGCTGCCGCAACGAAACGTAACTGTATACGACTCTCATAGAGAACAATGTACAATGGGGCCTCACGGCAGCGAAACACGGCCGCTCTACAAGATGTTCCGGGGGACACGACGCTCGTTCAAGAACCATTAAAGCTCCAGTGTCCGCATTACAGGTGTCGTTCGATTTCTCGACACCGGTTTCGTACGCGCGCACACGCGCACGGATACAATGCTACGACCGACATCACGTATACGATTGAGCAGGCGTTCCGGCCTCCCATCCTGACCCGATTTCCTTTTTCATTTTACTTTATTTCTGGTGCGGTTATTTTTTCTTCGGTAACTTCGCCTGTGGCAATTTTATTCCCGTTAAGACCATTTTAGGCAGTCACTGATTTTGTAATAGCGCCGACAGGTAGACATTATTCTCTGGGTGGAGTTAGCTGTGACTTTTTTCATAACACCAGGACAGTCCTTGCCTCCGATTTCTCGTCACTGACCTGACAGCGTCCGTCATTGAAGCGAGACAGCCGGCGGTACGGGCTCCTCAGAAGGCCCACCTACTTATTTACTTATTTCCTTTTTACTTTACTTTTAGTTATTACTATTTACTTATTTACTTAGTTCATAACGGCGTCGATCGAAGTGATGATATACGCACATCCGTTTCCTCTTCATAATAGGCCCCTGAAGCACCCTTTAAACACGTATTACTACGTGGGCCAATGTAAACGGGTTCGTAGGCAGTTATTTTCCTTCGAACCAAGGACCACTGATAGGCATGTCTGTAGTGGGCAGGCCGCGTATGATGGCCTTTAGGCCTAGCGTGGATTTTTAGGCGCATACCATTCGTTTTACAGTAAGCAAGAGGAGCCATTGAATTGCTAGCAATGCAGGCACGCACAAATTTTTATGCGCACGCTCGAAGCATTTAAGCCGCGTTTATCAGAAATGGAAACCTGAAAGGGTTAGTTTTATTTCTTTAACGCGCCCCTTTGACGACACCTAAAAAAAAAGATAATTTTAGTGAGTTTCTTTGGGAATCTGAATACACGGCAATACACCAATTTGAAATTAAAAACTAGAAAATTCCGCCTGGACAGTCAAATCGCTCGGTACTTCTCTTTTAACATTTCTTCGTTGGTCCTTATTCTTCAGTGCGCGAACTAATTGTTTCATGTGCTGCACGCGAAACCTGGAATTATGTGTCGGTATGCACGGTACACGTCCCTTCGCGTCCCGTCTTCTACCCTCTCGGCGACTAGCAGGGTCACTCTTGGCGATCCCCATCATCGCTTCTAAGAGAGAGGCACCCTCCGTAGCCGTTGTATAGCGGTATCGCGCTCTTCGCCGACCCGTTAGTTTGGATCTCGGGGCGTTGCCCGAGGCACCTATAATATGAATACATCTTGCGTACGGTTCCTGAACGCGGTACTCGAACGCAACTGCGCTGGCACTCGCACCGTTTAATAACTTACGCCCGGCGACGAATGCACGGCCGTTCGCCCTCTAGTATAGTGCGAAGTGGAACAGGAAATTAAACTAGAAGCGGAAGCTCAACGGAAACCGAAGCAAAACCTAGATGCCGCGCATCACCAAGCGCCCACATGATGTGATATATTTGCATCCCACGAGTGGAGGATGTCACCTGGCTGGGGTTATCGTTGGGGTTATGAGTTATAAGCGTGATTATGGAGGATTCTGGACAGCGAATCCTCTACTTGTAACCTATGACAAGAAAAGTTGCTATTTAATGTCGGCTATCGCCGACAGCAGCAAGTAGAGGGAGTCAAAGTGTTGGATCGGCAACAAAGCAGCCTTTAAAGCACCGCTAAGGAAAATTCTAGCACAATAACAAATGATGGTCGAGGCACGACACAAATAAATGTAACGTGCACGTTGGGCACGTTAAAAAAGATGAACAAAGGAGACAGAAGGCAAAAGTATGAACATTATATACCAGAACGCCAACGTCTTTGGAACTAACCCCTGGCGTACGCAGGATCTTATTCCGACGGGGAGGGGGATTTACGCGATTGATTAATTATATCCTTCGTGTCCCCAGCGTGACCGTTGGAGAGTACACATTTTTTTCTTTGGTCAAACTGATAATATCATGTGCTCAGGACTGCAGGAGGTCTGTGCCGGCAACTTTTACCTCTGTTTCGTCTTGCAATTTCCCTGTATTCACCGGCATCTTAAGTGCTTGCGGCATTTGCGTAAATGCATATCTTGCTAACGCAAGCACTCATGCCAAGACTCGCAAATCTATGCGATCTCTTTCGAACGTGGCAGGCGACAACCACGCACTCACTGACACGTCAAAGTGGGAATATACAAGTACGCATTGAATGGGGTATATATGTAGTCGGCAAGTATGACGCGCAAGTGGCGTGAACTTATCGCAAGGGCTCCGTCATTTGAAGCGACTTCGTTTTCAGTTGCGTCCAAGTGTGAGGCTCAGTCGTTATCCTGGGGAGGTGCGGATTCAGCCATAGCTGTCGGGAATGACAGTATACTTAGTCCCGAATCAATGGTAATTCTACTCTAAATTTCAACTCGTTACATGCTGTTTTGGCTTGGTCGCACACAAGGATACCAGGTGTTCTCAATGGTTCGTTACAAAGGAAGCTCACTGTACACGATCGCATGAGCGACAAGCCCTAGATCCTTCTAGTAACCCACATCAAGAAGGTGCCGGATCTCAGCATTCCAGAAAACAGCGTGGATTAGGGATGCTCGGATCACCACCATCCGATCCTCATTAAGGTTTAGTGTCCTTTTCTAGAGCAGAAGAAGTAGTGTAAGGCCCTTGGCCAGAATTTCATGTCAAAAATTAAAGCAGCTTCACTCAGCGTGAAAGCTGTCGGAAGTGCAGAGCAGTGATTAATCAGCCATAGGGGCTTAGGTGCCGTTATCCGCTCATTGCTACCGCCCCTCACGCTTTTGCCTCCCTGTCTCACTCATCTCTTGATGAAGTGAACAGCCGTTTTGTCCAATGCAATTCAAATTTACCGCCTCCGCAGTGCGCTCTCTGCCTGGAACAGCACGAGCAGAAGTTCCGTTCTCTCGCACGTGCCGGAGCCTTAATGCGCAGTTTAGAACGCGTCAATCTTGGCAGTCACTTTTTTCGCTTAATCGTAAAAACTAACCCAACGGGCGTTCCTAACTCAGTGGACGCGGGGGCTGCTGGTTATTTACAGAGATTTTGTTTCAAATGTACCTGCAGTTCTCTGTGCACCAAACAACGCGGAGATGTATGACAAGCGCCGGTGGTTCAGGAGTTTTGAACTGTTATGGGTATATAAACCGCTTGTTTTTGGAAGTCTCTATTTTGGGTCCGTTACGCCGATACGCAGTGGACTCTGGTTGGGTCCGTTACGTCGCTACGCCGTCTGAACGGCGGTGGCTAGACTGCGTGACAGCAAGCGAGCTACGCCGACAAGGCGGGACCGTAAAGTACTCTGCACTTAAAAGTGAGCAATTATTATAGGCTTTGCCCCAGTGCTCTACCAAGCGTAGGCTTCCACCCCCCACCCCTCCCCCAAAGGCTTCACCCCTTCGACGCGTCGTAACATCAAGAGTCACAGGGTACCACACCGCCTCCGCATCTCGCAACATCATGCTTCAGGGGAAATTAACCTGTATACCGTGGCCTCCATTTAGTGTGGTTATTTTAATTTTTTTTTTCATTTCTGGCACCCTCTGTTTACGCCCTACAACAGATACCCATATCGCTGCTGGCAACAGAGCCATTTCCTACCGAAAGAAAGTGGGTGGGGTCCGTCGGTCACACAGCGTTTTATCTTTACCTAACACCCTTTAAATGCCATGAATTTTAAAAATCGAAGCGGCAGGGGCCATTTGTGAATCGCTATCGGCGAGGCATCAGAACTATATACAGGGGCCCCATTCTCGACTGCACAAATTCACAGTGAACTGTGATTTTGCCAGAAGTTTTTTTCTGACTGGCTTTCAATTTTGGCTGCGTGCTTCCGGTTGACAAAGCGGATGTGTGTGCTTTCGTCATTTTAATGTTTTATGACGTTTAAGGGCACCAGTTCTAAAGCTTGCCTTATTTCTCTTAACTGAAAGCGCATAATTCTTTGCCGGAAATGAAAAACTAGACTAAGTGCAGCGGACATGACAACGTACGACTGTCTTTACTGTTCAACAACAATACGGCTTGTATGTCACGCACTCTCTGTGATTGGCTGAGAAGGCGTGACGTAATTTAAACAGCTGGCGGGAATGGTCAAGTCACACATTGGCAACTTCAGCCTGCGTAAAAGTGACGTCATGTTATGTAACAGTTTGAAAATGACGGCTGCTGTCGCCGTGAAATAGGGCAAAAAATTTCACCGACCTTCGGTGTCGTGAAAATCCCGTGAATTTGCAGCAGGCGCAGTTTCGCATGACGCGCGGTTTAGAGCATGTTTTCTACCGAAAGAAATAACAGTTTTGACTGTTTCCAAGTCAGCGATCAGGGAGCATACAAATAACGTGCCGTAGTTTGTTTTTATGTTTGGAAATAAACTATTTGTTTTGTTTGGCGTAACAGCCACATAAGAGGGCAGTACAAGCTTCTCCATGACGAGAGAGTCCAATGCATAGCATTTGTCCACACTCTTTTTAGTAAGCTGCTGGGTCACCTGATCGAACTCAAGTGAAAAATAACAAAGAATAGTGACTGCTTTATGCATTACGGCGCTGATTGAAGTCGAGCTTGACGAATGAGTGAATCGGTGACATCGGTTCGCTGCGCGGTTATCAGGTGTAGCGCTTCGCTGCCCTTATGCGTGATGCAAAAGATGGTCACGACTGTCTTTTAAAGACGATAGTCTTTCTTGGGCTACTTGAACGTGAAAATTTTGGTCTGTCTCTATGTCTGTCTGTCTGTCTGTTACTCGATTCATCCAGCTGTCCAAAGTGAAACAGATCCTGCGCAATAGTCTTAAATGCTCACAGCCACATCTAAATGTCGTAATCCGGTGTTACTGTTCGCACATAGTAACATTACTAAGCAAGAACAAGACGTTACGAAAATATAAGGCAGAAAATCAATACATGAATGATATTTGCAGTGCTCCTTTATTCAAAATTTACGAATGCTTGTTTTCTGCGATAGCAAATTAAATATATACTTTAACGGCAGAAAACCGCCGCCTGCTGTTGACCGCGCTACCTGGCGGAATTCTAAAAAATCAAACGGCAACAGCAACGAAAGGTTCCACTAGATAGGTTTCGCGTTCCGCTAGGAACGCTCGTGGAGCCTGGCAACGTGGTTCTATAAACGTTGTAGTAGGGCGACTCGATTCACGCGCGTCTCCGCCGTACGGCAGGGCTGGCATCGAGGCACCCGACTTGGAGCGGTGGAACGCGGTAAATTTAATTTGGCTTGAGCAAACCTCTAGCGTGTTATCTGGGAAGGAACGAGACGGAAGAGGAACAGCATGAGACGTGAGCGGGAAAGAGAAGGGATGCATTCACTTGCCAGCGGCGCCAGTCGGCTATCGTCTTTCGTCGACATTTGCTACGAAAAGAGCAGATACGCAGCCAATTTTTCTGTGATCACGCCATAAACTTGTAACATAGCAGCAGACGATAGCGTGGCGGTGGTGGCGGCAGGGAAGGTGATAACGCAACAAAGCTTGCATTGAAGCAGAGAGCTCAACTATGTTACTGAAAGCGATTGAAAGAATGAAATAAATAAGGTAAAAAAATTGTCTGATGTTCTTTAGCTCAATATCCCCCTTTCGCTCGCTTTTGGATCACTGTTACTCGATCGACTTGTGGTGTTGACGCCAATTTTGACCTGAATAAATGTTTCCCTTGCCAGCCTCAGCTACCGTCTTAATTTTTGTAATACATGCCAAGTGTTTTTATATCTTTTATGCAAAATATTTGATATCTAGGTTGTGATATTTATGAGGGAAGCATCAAATTGCACTGCATGTCGTCATACCTATACGAGAATACCGGCACTGACTGCTTACGTTGCGTTTACGCAAAAAAAAAAAAAAACATGCCGAATTCACTGTGAATTTGTGCAGTCGAGAATAGGGCCCCAGATTCCGTAAGTGAAGGCAGCTAACAACATATTTCACCTCGTTACGCAGGCTGTGTGGCGTCATAGCTGGTGACAAGTATAGATAACCACTGCAAACAACGTATCCATGCCGACTACCCCACTCCGTCGCAGCATGGCCAGCCTATGGTCGCGTTTCCTTATCGGCGGCTTCGAGAGGGAGGCCTTGAATCTATTGGGACGTCACCGACCTGGAGTCGGAAACGACCTCGCGGTTTGCTCGAAACGATAACATCGCACGTGTTCTGAGTCATATGCACTATTATTTGCTTCCGTGTATCAAACAATAATCAGCAATTTAGCCAAGCAACATGCTACTGTCAATTGCCTTGACTCTCATCTTCCGTGTTACTTATGCCGCGGAGCAAAATGCATATGAATTTCTAAAGCAAAGATTTCTAGCTCTACCAGCCAACGGTTCTTTCGTGGCGTGCGGGACAACTATCTCTTAACCCGGCAGAAGCGGGCGGGGGGGGGGGGGGGGGGGGAGTGTGGCGAAGGGTTCTACTCACGGAGCACACTGTAGATGGCGCGGCGAATTTAGCCAGCGTCCCACGCGCGGAAGTGCCTGCTCGCCGGCGGCTGCGTCGGCGATACGGCTTTGTCGTCTGCTTTAGCGACGGTTGTTTTGGGCCTGTTTTGGCGCAGCTTCGCGTCCATTGCACGGTGCCTTCGCACGGCTTGATTAAGTTGTTCGACAGCACCCTCCAGGGTAACCCGCACCCGACGGAATTAAGTGGTCGTACGGCAAACATACGTTAAGGATTGGTTTGCAGGGCGGGAAAACAAAATGTAAAAACCACATACAGCTAGAGAAAAGCTACCTTTTGCCGACTGCTTGCCACGAATGGGACTCCGTTTTCTAAATTGGTGATTACCAATTTGGCTGTGTTTTAAGAGGTATTAAAAAAGGCGGAAGGAGCAACAGGTTCTGATGAAAAGGAATTATAAAATTTCCCTCAGCTTTATCGCAATTCTCAAACTTACTGAACTAACTAGTTTGAATGGGTATCAATGGGAATCATTAAGCCCACATGCCAAATTGTTTCGGTGTCTGCGCTTGTGTCGCGCGGTGGTGTAGCCCCGAGCTAGCCCATCAGGCCGGCTAGGTTCCGCTGTCTCACCCTTCGAAGACGCTCCTCTCCGTTTCCTTGATGCAGACGCACGGCCGGGCTACAGCGGCGGCGTCCGCCGCTCTAGCCCGGCGATGGCCGACGATTCTGCGTTCGGGACGCCGCCCCCGCGAATTCCTGGTAACGGCTGGCAGAATCTCTGGTTTCAGTCTTTGTAGAGCCACGTGTGTGAATTCAAGTGACGTCGCATGGGCAATTATTAAGGGTGTAGTTTAAAGCTTTGCTTTCGAACCCCCTTCACAGCGTGGATTGGAGCCATTTTTTTATGTCATCACGCGGGGACAACTCCGAAGAAATCTAATTGAAGCCCCCGATTAGTCGTCCTTAATACGCCGATTTCGGCGCCTGATAAGGAGACAAACATCATTTCGTGATAATAAATTCAAAGCCCCTTTCTTAAGGGATAGATGGTTCAAAGGCGACGCTTTCTCCCATGTAACATGAGTCAAAGTCATAGTCTTAAATTCAAACTGTTTCCACGTCGGAATGACTCAATAGGATAGACGTCCGCCTCATAACGCGAGGGGCCTAGGTTTTATCCCGACCACGGGTTTTCCTGCAGTGCGTTTCGGGGGTAACGATTTGGATATTGAACTTCGTTATTGCACTTTGAAGACATTGGATTTCTACCAGAGAAAGCTTTGCGTTTGAACCACCTTTCAGTCCACCCACGATCATCATCGCCGTCAGAGAAAGTTGGCTGACCTGCCGTGCGGTTTGGTGTGGATGGTCGCCATAATGAGGCAAAGAAAGCTTCGCTTTAAAATGATGGGGACACATAAGCAATGCTTATGGTGTAGTGGTCTCAAACACATATTTTTAAGTGACAGGCTCCAACGCATTCATTAGGTCCCCCTTTAGGGAGCGAGCGTGGCTCTTGACCCGGAGCCCAAGGAAGTGTGCATATAGCTCCTTTCAAAACGTTTTAACGACGTGTGCATACGTTAACCTCTTCAACCGCACCGCAAGGACATGTCCCTTTCAATGAAATATTGAAGAGCCTTGAAAATAGAGGACCTGCACGCGCTGAACCGCAACGCTGGTTTGTTGTTGTTGTTGTTGTTGTTGTTGTCGTCGTCGTCGTTGTTGTTGTTGTTGTCGTTGTTGTTGTTGTTGTTTTGAAGTTGGCTGATGGTGCTGACGTCAGTGACGTGCCTCCTCATAAGCTATCTGTGCACAATTTTGAGTACTGCCGCGACTCCTCCTAAGCCATCCCTGCGTCTTCGCTGTGACCTTCTGGTGCATATCCGACGCCGCTGCCGTACACCACGTTGTAATGGCTGCCGCAAGTTTGGTCCTACGGCCGAGGAGTGCGTGTTGCACCGATCGCCGGTCGTAACGAGTGTTATCAGTTCGGACATTACGTCAGGGCAAATAGAGCGCAAACTCACGACGAAAGCTTGCAACACACAAAAAAAATCACCCAGAAAACAGGCCAAATTTAAGGCATCACTGAAAACTACCCGCGCCGGCTAAACACTGTATAGCAGGTTTGCCGTCTCCAAGACATCCATGTTTGGTTGGGAGGCAAGGCAGCTATGTATCAAAGGGTAGCTGGTATACGGTGTAACAGATTACAACATGGTTGACAACGCGTACTCGTACTTGCGGATACGATGCGACTACGTTTAAAGAAGGTGCAAGCTTAGTATTGCATTGGCGAACACCCCACTAAATTAGGACCATCTCATGTTACAGAGAGGCTCACCGTAGGCCGTACTGGTGGACTTGTGTCTTGACAACGTTTAATATAAAACTAGCAAAACAAACCTTGCTAAGAGAGTGTTATTTTCACTAACCCTGGTCATTATCACCGTCATAGCCGTTGTTGTCGTCGTCGTCGCAATATTATTAGTATTATCCTCCCACTTCAACCACCGTTTACGTCACTATCATCATCAACAGAAACGACAACAAAGGTAATCGTCCTTTGGGGTTGTCCACTGGCGGCCTCTGTTCAACCCCTTCCAACCATTGTTCTTCCCTTGTCATCAGAACGCACCTAGTGGCCATCTTGCTACTCGTCACCATAATCGCGTGTCTTGCCCAAGCCAACTTCTTGCTCTCAATATCAGCTGGTATTCTTGACCAAAGCTTTCCGACAATGTCCTATACCTAAGTGTGATACCTATAAACCGTTTTTCTCACTTATATACGTTTAGATCACTTTCTGGACGCTCCCTATGGCCCCAAGTTTCCACTACGTAGGTTAGCATCAAATATATGCATTCAGTGTATATGTAACATACATTCCTCGGTGTGCGCACTTGCCGTGCGTGAGCGTGTATTTGTATGAGAGCACGTGTGTATGTGCGCCTGTACCTGAGCGTACGGGTGTGCGTGTTGTCGTGATTCGGCATCTACCACTTCCACTAGGTGCTGTTCAGCCTTCGGAGATGCGACAAACTATTACAGTCGGCTTTCGGTAGTTCGAAGTCGCTTAATTAGAATTTTGGGTTAATTGGAAGTGATGTGCTGGTCCCGGAAATTTTACATGCAGTCCTATGGAAGAAACTGCTCAATAATTCCAAGCTAAAACCCATCACATCGGTTAATTGGAAGTTGTTTCGGATACGAAGTATCGAGGTCACTTTCCTTTCTCGGCGAAATTCAAAATTTTCAAGCACAGAAACAGCGCCGTGTTCTGTACTGACATCGGCGCCATCGCAAGTAAGGCAGCGCGCAGTTGATAAAGCGGCCGGCCAGTTGAGCCTCGCGCCAGCGTATGCACCTCTCTTTTGAAGTATATATTCAACCTTTTTAAAGCTCAGAGCACTTTAAGGCTTCGAAAGCCAAGCGGTTTACATAGTCATATGCGTTCGAAACTCGTGAACAGCTGGCGTTTGTCATACATTTCCCCGTTGTTTAGCGCAAAGAAAACTGCCGGTACATTTGAGGCAAAATATACGCAATTAACCAGCAGCTCCCACGTTCATTTAGTTAGGAACGCTCGTTGGGTTGGCTTTTACGATAGTAAGCGAAAAGAAGTGGCAGTGCAACGCCGGCACGTGCGGGAGGATAAGCAAGCACAACAAGAACAGAACTCCCGCTGGCGCAGTTTCAGGCAGGGGGCGCGCGATCACTGCGAAGACGGGAAATTTGAATTGCATTGGGTGGTAGCAGTGAGCGGATAACGGCGCTACAGCCCATTATGGTGAATCACTGCTCTGCACTTACTGTAGCTTTCACCTTGAATGGAACGGCTTTAATTTTAGTTGTTGTTGTTGTTGCGCACAGTCTGTGTGGTGGACGCTTCAGGTTTCGATTTTAGGGATAAACCTCAACTATCATGGCAACCCGTGTCGCACGCTCGACTTGGGGACGAAAGTCGAGATTCTGAACGAAATAAAAAAGAACTGAGATGTGTTGCGGACTAATAACAACGCTGTTATTCTGCTCTCCGGTTAACTGGAAGTTCGATTAATTCGAAGTTTTTTGCGGTCCACGTGGAGTTCGTATTAAAGGGAGTCAACTGTACCTATATCAGTAAATTATTATCCGAGCATACTAAAACGTAATTTAACAGCTCGTCACTATCAAAACGTTACGCGCCTTTCTTTTGTCGCTGTGTTGGTAGAAGCGGTCTGTCGCTTCTACCAACAGAAACCTGCACAAGAAGCGCCGAGTTGCTTCCTCTTTCTGTCACACTTCTTAGTGTTCGTGAGGACATCGAACATGTACTGGGTGTGTCCCCTTTTGATAGCCCACGGCTCACCAAGAAGACGACTCTGCGACGCAGTTCTGTTGCACTCCTCAAGGTCAACGGCACCATCGGTGCATGGCACTGCGCTGCCACTGCAACACCAGCTACGAATGTATTGGTGTCTTTTAAAGACGATAGCCTATCTTGGGCTACTCAAACGCAGAAATATTGGGTCTGTCTGTATGTCTGTCTGTCTGTCGACTTGATTCAGCCACCCGGCCAAAGTGAAACAGAAACTGCAGCAATAGTCTTATATACCCACAGCCAAATCTAAACGTTAACGTCCAGTGTCAATGTTCATACTTGTCAACGTTGTTGACAAAGAACACGAAATTACGCAAATATAAGGCAGAAAATTTATACATAAGTGTTATTTGCAGTGTTACTTTATTAAAAAAATTACGGGTGCTTGGTTTTTGCGATAGCAAATGAAATACTACATCAACGGCAGAAAACCGTCGCCTGCTGTTGCCCGCACTACCTCCTGGCGGCATTTAAGAAATCAAACGGCAGTAGCAACGAAATGTTACACTAGATAGGATCCACCTTCCGCTTGGAACTCTCGTGGAGTAGGGCAACGTTGTTCTATCAACGTTTTGGTAGGGTGCCTCAATCCACTCACGTCTCCGCTTTACGGCGGCGCTGGCATCGAGACACCCTACTAGTATTAAACCAGGAGTATAAAACATAGGTATATTAGTCCTTTCTGGTAAGATGACAATTCATCACCCCGCTACAAAGGGAAACCAATAGCAATCATCATCAACATCCTACTCGGAGCAGTGGAACCGGGTAAACTTAAATAGACTTGAGCGAACCTCTAGCGTGTTATCTTGGTAGTGACGAGACAGGAGGGGAACAGGATGAGAGGTGAGCGGGAAAGATAAGGGAGGCATTTACTTGGCAGGGGCTCCAGTCGACTATCATCTTTTGGCGACATTTTCAACGAAAGGAGCAGATACGGCAATTTTTCTCCGTGACTGCGGCTCGGACCAAATTCTGTCAACGTTTGCCCTAACCACACCCCCTCGCGTGTATTTCTCGTGCAGTCCTGCGTCCTTCAGCGTTTGTGTACGCTTTTGTGTGCTCACGTGTTTCGCCCATCCTTGCCCTTTTCATTCTGATATAGACTAGCAAGCCAACCTCGCTGGCGTCTTTACTTCTTTGTATCATTCAGGGTATCCCTCCCTCCCTCCTCTCCGAAATAAAAAAAAACTGTGGCAATACTCTGAGAGGAAGGAGAAGGATGTGACAAAGCAGGAAAGGAGAGGGAAGAGCTAGAAGACAAGCTCCCATACACGCTTATCGAGCTGGCGTTGGCCGGTTCCGTAGCAGTGCGTGCCTTGACGACGTTAGGCAAACACTCGAAGCGTAGAACACACGACGTACACGAAATCCAAAAGCGGTGGCGGGAGAGGAGGAAGCGCTTATGAAGTTCTGCGATCGGCCGATGACCTGCTTGGGGTCAAGATACCCCGCCGCAAAAAGCAATTAAATTTCTCCTTCGCTAAACGAGTTAGCTGAAAGCAAAGGCCCACACTGAAATGCAAAAGCATACGTGGAACGTTCCCGACATGTTGCTATGCTTCTGGTTCGTGTTTGCTAACCTACGTTGGTAATCTGGCTAACAATTAAGGCTCGTTTCGCTGAGCGATATTCAGCAGGCGCTTCGCGACAATGTAGTTTAGATCCTTCTTCGGGTCCAGTGCTTTTCGCGCCTTTTAAATGCAACTCCGGACGCACAAACTTAAGAAGAAAGTATTTGTTAGGATACTGCGTGCCGTATCATAGATAAAGCCCCAAGCCATTGCCCTCTCAACCATTACAACTTAACGATGGCAATTAAAAAAAATTGGCTGGCGATTAGGATACTCCCTAATGCGATATTTGGGCGCAGCAGCAGTGCGCTGAGGCCGAACTCACTCGCGGCTTCTCCCGACGGCAGCGATGATGAGCCTCTGCGTCGGCGGCCCGAAGCGCGTCTCAGGAAGGGACACGAACTGCGTCTTAAGCGAACGCACATCATAGTCACGCGCACGCCCCCCTCCCGTTTTCGCCAAGGGTCGCGCCGTCGAGCCCCTCATGCGGGCACAGCATACTGCCCCCTCTTCTCCCCCACCGCACACTTTCGGAGAGCGCTATAGCTCGCACCGCCACGGCGAACCGACCTACCCTTTCAATTTGGCGACACTCTCCTCCCTTGCTTTCTTTCATCGTTCGCTTTTTCTTTCACTTGCCATCGTTCACTCGGTTACGCCGACAACGTGGCTCAGCCCAGAGACGGCCGCCAAAGGGCTGCGCCCTAAAATTGAAGTCCGCTCGACGGTATGTGCAGTCGCACGCAACGCGAGGGCACAGCGAATGACCGTCAGCCCTTGTTGGACCGGCCTATTGGGCCCCCTGCTCCATAACTCTATTGGGTCAGAAAATATCAGTTCATGTTAAGCACAAGCCGCGCAAGAACAAGAAACAAACCCGTACCTGCACCTCTATAAGAAGGACCCCCTTCTGCAGCCCGTACGCACGAATTAGCATGCGGTGAGCGGCTGTTGACAGCGTGGTCAGGTCCATTTCCAGTTGTGTCAAGAGATCGATAGAGTATACTTAACCTTGCGTTTGGTGGGTATCAAAGGAGTCAGTGTGACGCGGTTGATCGGTCACACCCGTTCGAAGCAAACGCTGGGGCAAAGAGGCCGCGCCCTGCAATCCATCACAACGGCGTTTGCTGAAAGTAGCCTTGCTATGGTAGCCTACGCTGCTGACAAGTTCAGTAACACGTCTACTGCGCTGAGTGCCAGCTGATATTTATTTCTTTTTAAAGACGATAGTCTTTCTTGTGCTACTTGAACAGATAAATTTTACAGTCAGTATGTGTCTGTCTGTCTGTTCTGTCTGTGACTCGATTCAGCCACCCGGCCAAAGTGAACCAGAGGTTGCGCAATAGTCTTATATACCCACAGCCAAATCTAAACGTCTAAGACCGGTGTCAATGTTCATACTTGTCAACATTGTTGAGCAAGAACCAGACACTACGCAAATATAATACAGAAAATCAATACATAAGCGATATTTGCAGTGTTCCTTTATTTAAAAACATTATGGATGCTTTGGTTTTTGCGTTAGCAAATGAGATACAACATCAACTGTAGAAAACCGTCGCCTGCTGCTGCCCGCGCTACTATCTCCTGGCGGAATCCTAAAAAATCAAACGGCAACAGCAACGAAAGGTTCCACTAGATTGGATCCACGTTCCGCTTGAAACGCTCGTGGAGTACAGCAACGTGGTTCTATAAATGTTGTAGGAATTCACGCTCGTCTCCGCCGTACGGCAGCGCTGGCATGGATGCACCCTACTTGGAGCAGGGGAACGCGGTAAATTTAAATTGACTTGAACAAACCTCTAGCGTGTTGCCTTGGAGGGAACGAGACGGGAGAGGAACAGCATGAGAGGTGAGCGGGAAAGAGAATGGATGCATTCACTTGCCAGGGGCGCCAGTCGACTATCGTCTTGCGTTGACATTTGCAACGAAAGGAGCAGATACGCGGTCATTTTTTCTTAATGGTTTGATCCACCTCGGAGCTGCCTCTGCATAAAAAAAGAACAGACATTATTTGAACAGATGACTGCTTATGGAAGGTCATTATGTAATGTAGACTCACGACGTGCGTCTACGGTGCACATGGACACGCACGCCCACGAAGTAAAGGACGTCATCCACGCAATCAAGAACGAAGCAAGGTTATCGTAGAAATAACGTGTATTGGAGAGAACTTGTGCCTCGCAATAAACTAGAAGAAATCAAACGTCGAAGAATCAGTCAGCAAAGGGATGTGCACAGACGCACGTCGGCGAGTAATGCCGCTGCGTTAGCTCTCCACGCATTTATCTCGAGTGCTTTCCTGTCTAGAAGCACCGAACCAGATCGAGAACATTGTCGATGAAGCAAGAGCAGTCTAGGATAGTGACCGGAAAGCTACACCCTTTCTCTATATCAAACAACATTGCCGGTGTGACGTATAGGAAGGAAACTCGCATTCCGCTTGAAAAACAGGATACGACAGCTGGGCGTGGCCACGCACGGGTAGCACTGGTAGCACTGGTAGCACAACATAATCAAACAAATCACAAGGCGTGGTTCGCGGCACTGGCCGCAGGAGGAGGGGGGGGGGACGAAGGCGCCGCGACGCCCCACCCCCCAAATTTTGGGGGATGGGGTGATTTTCAAGGCTGCACTCATCACGAGCCATTTTTGTTTTTGGGTTTGTTTGTTTTTGTTGCTTTTGTTATTAGTTATTGGTTTTGTTTGTTTGTTATAAATATTACTTGGTAATTTTTGTTTGTTATTATTTTCTCAATTCTTTAATCGCCCCCCTCACCCCCAAAGCAAAGTCCTGCGTACGCCGCTTGCGGCAATATCCTGCTGACATGCAGAGTAACACGTCTGCCGCGGTGAGTGCCCACTGATATTATTCTCTGATTTGATCAACGTCGGAGCTGTTTCTGCGCAAAAAAGTACAGACGTTACATGAATGGATAAATGTTTGCGGAAGGTAATTTTGTAAATTGGCCTAACGACATGCGTACGGTGCGCATGTGCCAACACGCTGCAGGGCTTGAGGGCACAGTCGGAGTTTTTGGCGAGCAGCGACATTTGGCGAGCAGCGACGAAGGAGGAATTTCGAGCTCGTTTTTAGCTCGTCTGGGGACATACCTCCGTTTGCGACGGCTTAGAGGTGGCTTTCGCTCCATGACCGTCGAGGAGCAAGTGTAGAGTGTGCTGCGGTTTTACGCGACGGGCAGCTTCTACAGAACCGTTGGTGGCGTCCGCACCATCGACCGCCACCAGTCGACCGTCAACCGGTGTGTGCGCAATAAGATCAGTGGAGACGTGTTTCCAAGACATCGCCTTTCTTTTAGGTGGTTTGGCGGACATGGCTTCCGCAGGTTCCTACCGCGCGTCTATCCGACTGCAGCCGCGGAGCGCCTGCTTCAGTTATCGTCTTCTCGCAAAACAGTTTCGAACGAAACATTGCATGACTGTGGGTTTTGTTTATCATCAGTGCGGCAGACAGACTCCCTCGAGGGGTTGCATGACGCGAATTTCTTGTGAAAAGGTTACTGGCAGGACAGCTTATAGGTATTACATATACTGTCAAGGAGACAGTCGACGCACCGATAGCCGTTTGAGGTGGTTTATTTGCAGGGGTGAAGCCGATAGGAACGCAGGTCCGAGCGTTGAGATAAACCAGCTCGTTTCTCGCGCATGCACCTTATGGGGTGCACCTTCTTCCCCTAACACGTGTTTGGCGCATATCCTCGCGTCTAGATTGGACATAATCCTACCTTCTTCTTCAACATGGTTGATGCTGGTACGGCGCATACCCCGATAGCTTGATGGCCTGTTGCATCTGTTCATTATCCTCGCTACAATACAATCAACGGCGCGTGCCTATTGTCAGAGGAGATCTTTACACATTTCAATGAGTTTTGATCAGCGTCACCGTCGTATGACAGGAAGAAGAGCATGGGAAGCGAGTAAAGGGGAGAGCTAAGAAATAAAGTAACCGCGTGACGCCAGGGGTAGGGTAAGGGGGAGGGGGAAGGGCGCGAAAGAAGAGAGGGTTAGGAGGGGATTGAACTCTATGAAAACAAAGCGACTGTGGAGAGCTTCTTCGAACGAAAGCGGGGAAGAGCAAAATAAAAATAAATCAAACAAATCTGAAAAGTTGTTGTCATTATTGCTAATCCTTCCTTCGTAACCAATGGCCACTTGTGGGATAGGCTTGCAATTGGGAGCTTTGTGGAACTAACGTGCCCTGTTCGCAAAATTCATAAAACTGTGAATTTGAAAAGTAACAGTTGAAGAATAGTGCGTGCAGAGTGAAGCCTGAACGTGATGTCACAGGAGTAGGACAGGTGCACACCACCCTCGCAGAACCCCGATCCTAGGGAGGCCGTGGCGTGTTCGAGTCTGCTTGCACACTAAGACGAACAAATGAAATAGACGAAACTGACGCAAACACGTAATAGCAGAAAAGAAGCTGTTTAAATTAATCCATGCCAAAGGGCAAAGAAACGAAAGCTTTGAAAAAGGCACAAGTACAATGTATTAGAAAAGAAGTTGCTAATACGTATCGCCAGGCCTTCGCCTTAAAAGCACGTAGGCAGACGACCACGGCGGGGAAATTTTGTGTCGAAAAGCCGAGGGTTTCGATAACGTAATACGAGCAGCAACTGTTTTGAAGGTGGCGCGCTTCTATCACCCGCTTTATTTTTTTGCCAGTCGCCCATAGTCACGTGATTGCACTGTGTGCCACCGACGGCAGAAACTACATCTTAGGACGAAAAATTTCAAACAAGAAGCTCATATGAACGCCTTAAATAAGAAATAAATGAACTTTGTAGTGAAATAGAGATTAATAAAGTAAAAGTACAATAAAATAAAGTAGCTGGATTTGCTTGCCTCCAGTAGCCACCAGTGCAGCAGTGGAACGAGAGAACGCACTGAAAGATGCGCCACGCCCTAGTCGCGCCTCTTGGAGCGCGCTGCCCTGGACCGATTGCGTCACCTCAATAATCAGCAAATAGCATGAATCGCATTTTTAAAGAGTTTCAACCTGCCCCGAAATATTACCATGAGCTTATTATTATCACCACAGCTCCGCCTTGCCCGAGTTTTCGCTCAAACTCGGGCCTTCTGGAATAGCACCCCTGGTGGAAAATATCCGAGGACACCTAATCACTTCTTTTGGGTGCGAATGCAAACTTGCATGAATGTCCAGCTGAACGCCTGGGACGCCTTGTTTCACCTCAAGTTATCGAAGGGTTTTGTAATCTTGCCACCTGGGGATCTTTAACGTGTGCCGGTATCTTGACACATGTACGTTTTCGTGTTTCGGCTCCGCTAGAGCCTTTATTGAGTGAGACTAGCCTCCGTCAGTGGAAACCGCCAGCCGCATCCGGGAACGAACTCGCGTTCTTAGGCTCTACACCAGTATACGCTTTAGCCACTGAGCCAGCGCGGCGGGTTCAAGCAAAGTGTGGATGTAGCCAATTGTAGAGGCGAAGCACCTGCGTAGCCACATGTCAGCCCCATTGCCGCTTCGTCATGGCACACACTGTTACGTTACGGGCTCTCGCCTACCGCCTGTGTGGTCGTGAATCGACTGTCTGTGCAGTTGCGAGTCAATCAACTGTCAATTTATAACTCAAATATAAGTTCGGCAGCGCAAACTTATTTTGATAAAAACAGAGAAAAAAACATCTTGGGATATTTTTATTTCTAATTTCTGGGTCACACTGCAGGCTGAGGACTTAATGCCAGGTAAATTTTCAATAATCTATGATTGATTGATTGATTGATTGATTGATTGATTGATTGATTGATTGATTGATTGATTGATTGATTGATTGATTGATTGATTGATTGATTGATTGATTGATTGAGTTCTTCGGTCTCAGCTTCGGTTTTACGGCGTTGCATTTCAGCTTCTTCATCGCGGATGTAACCTGCGGTATCTCAGCGACGCAGTCTCTCCTCTTATTCCCCATTCCCTCGTCCAGAAAGAAAACGGTGACAATGATGATTTGGTGTTACGTGTCCACACATATGTAAGACACATCAACGTCCCCTAAGCAGCCAATTACGCTGTAAAAAAATTCCTCAGGAACTTACGTCTGCTGATGCGCTTTGAAGGCAAAAGCCTGCGGATTATCAGACTTCTTTGCTACTACATACTGTCCGCGTCTCTTTGTTCACTTTCGTTTCTTCGTCTTTTGAAGCGAATTACTCCGACAGCCGGCCGCAATTCAAACGGCAGCTTCGCCACAGCCACAGCTCTCCTCCGTGTGCAACTGTTCTATATGACCGTGCCGCCACGTGACCTGTCACGGCGCACGAATCAGGCTACTTTTTGTTCCATTCTGGCGCGGGTTCCGGGTTTGCGCTGTGCTTAGCGCACCTGACTCTGCAGCTCTTGCGACCCGGGTTCAAATCCCACATGAACCAAATTTATTCTCTTTACACAGCGGCGGCCATTTTGGCACCACTCGTGTTGACGCCGACGACGACTACGGCTACGGTCACTTTTCGCGTTTGGTTAAAGCCCCAAAGGCTTTCGCTTTAATCTTTCTAAACGAGTAAGCATGCAAGTGTGTAGACTGTGCGAAGTTATTGAGGCGTAAGACTATGAAAACACACGTGGCGGTGGAATTTCAGGAACGAACTCACCTGAATTTCGGCCCATCTTGGAGCGAAGCCCGAGTGTCCTCACTAATGGCGTCTCTAACGCGAAAACGCCCTGCGGGAAGACCAACTTCGTCTGACGATGAAGATGAATGATTGTGGCTGAAGTGAAGAAGAAGAACAGAGTGGGTACGCGCCATTCTTGTTCCGGATCAAACCAACCAACCAAGAAGAAGAAGAAAACTTTATTTTTGCAAGGATCCCCTAGTCCGGAGCTCCCAGGATAGCCGACAGGGCCTTCTCTGCGCGTTCAATGAGTGTTCTTTGCAGAAAGAAAATGCTACCCGTGGCCGGGATCAAACCTGGGTGACTCGCGTTATGAAGCCGGCCTCTGTCCGATTGATCCATTTCGACATGGTCGAAACTCACTCCAAACTCACCAAATATTCCGTCATGAGTAAGCTTCGCGTTCAACCATCGTCGTCGTTAGATGGAGGGGTGCATTATTTTTTTAGTTGCACCATAACGGCAAACATGTTTGGACTGAGTGACAGTAGTCGTAGTAGTATGCATATGAGGGAGCGCTGCGATGTTCTCGAGGAGATCATCCTGAATGGGTGGTGTTTCTTAGACCAGGTGTAAAACTATAGGAACGTGTCCGACTAGCCAACGACTAGCCAAATCATACATGGTCCACCACTCGGCCAAAAGAATACGCCAATGTATTGAGTCGCCCTTAGATCGTATAGGAATCGAACCTCAAGAGCGATTCGTTTGCGGAGCTTCGGATGTTCGCACACACTTATACAGGAGCGATATGCGCAAGCTCTGGCGTGCCAAGTTGATATCTGTCCTTCGATTCACACGTCACTTGCTGAGCATTTCTGTATTTTTAGCTCGCATGTAGCGGGGTCGTCTTTGATCCGATACTGCGGCCCACTTGTCCTTTCTCTGAAGAGGAGTGTCCCTTTGACGTCAGTGCAGTGGAGGACGTGCCCACCGTGCGTGCGATCCTCGTTTCACGAGCTCTCATTGTCTGACAAGCAAGCCACTCGAGAGAAGAGATCAACGACCAGTGAAGGCGAACTGCCGCCCATTTCTTGGTCCTCCGCATGATAATGAACTCAGCGATTTTTGTCTAGCAGGGCCTTCCGTGTATTATTCATATTCACTGCACATCACTGGCACTCAAGTGTCACGTGTTCCATTCCCAAGGCCCTCTGTGTAGCAGCACCGCACAATTCCGCTGCTGGTATCGACTACCTGCTTGCGCACGAGCAATACGTAAAAACAATCGCTAATTGCGCGGAAGTAGTTTTGTTGCGTATCGGAAATGGCCTCTCTAACCTGTATGGTCCACCCAATCTGGCTTTGCTTTATCTCTCCACCTGTCAGCCAATCGGCTGCGAGTCCTCCTGGTAAATTGTCTCCAGGCTCCATTTCTTTCTGTTTTCGTCTTTTTTGTTGTTGCTTTTGCTTGGGGGGGGGGGGAGGGGGGGGCTTCATATTTTGTGACCACAAAATCTTGGATAGCTAAAGCATAAAAGCGTCGGTAGTTCTTCATCCCTTCTCCGCACGTTTATCCCCTGAATCATCCCGCGTTCCGGCAACTTGTAAAAAGCACTGAAGACTCCGTTAAGCCCAGCTGTATTGCTATGCACAAGGTCGAGAAGCCAATGTCCGTCAGCTGAAAAAGCACTTTTGACACATTTCGCTTATATACAGCTCATATACGTCTTATATAAGTAGTAACTCTTGAGGACGGGGTTACTCCGTCATACCGTAGTTCCTATACTATTTTTCGAGCTCGAAAAACAGACTTAATGATCGTCTGGGGGAGTTTTTTTATAAATAATTATTATCAGTAGTACGAGTGAAAACAGAAATGATGAGTGTGGATAAAATAAAACTTGACGTTACTTTTCCCCCGCTTACATCGGCGTCATGAAGCATAAAAAAAGCTGCGTTGGTGCGGAAATTTTTGCCACCGAGGAGTGAGGGCAGGGGGGGTGATTGAGCTCTACCTGTATTTGTGCCCGACGTGGGATAGTGTTTTGTTTGCATCGTAAACGAAGGTACACGTCATCCAAAGTTTTCTGCGTATACGAACCTTTGTCATTGTCACCCGTTGTTCTAACGCCTATCCAAGCCTAACCCCGTGGGCTCGCCTCCTTCTTTATGAACACACTGGCGCCATTTCTGATCGTCGAGGCCGACCGTGAGCCAAATCAATGGCTGGAATCCACATCCGTGGCGTGAGTATGGGAACACAATAACCGGAAGAGCCCACTGTCTGGTCTCGGTCTACGTATCGCGTACGCGCGCGCTGCCCAAGCTCTCAACAGGCTTCGGTGACTGATAAGATCCCCGTAGAACGTACACTGTTAATTGAGTGATCTTGTTTGCAGAGACAACAAATCCCCGCAGCTAGACATGAACTGTTCCTTTCACTGGAACAATAGCGAATACAAAAAAAAAATAACGAACTACTTCACTTTTCTTTGTGTTGGTCATATATACGCAGCGGCACAAGCCATCGGCGCCCTAGCTGTACTAAGGGCCCCATCACCAGCAGCAGGGCTACACAAGCCCGCTGCAAGAAACCAAAGCACATAATTAGGTTTATTCAACTCCCTTCAATCCGCTGTAACATGTACACTTGCTCAACCGATAATTTTTGGCGCCAACGCCCGTGCCCTACACATCCAACAGCCGTGCAATATGAGTACGAGTGAAGGATGGACGTGACCGTTTTGCCATTTCCTCGCATTCCCGTTCAAGTGGGTGTTCTAGGAATCCCGTTTCTAAATGCGAAGATGCCTCAACTACATACGACCTGTGGCTTATCAACCGCGACTATATAGTTCCGCGGATTTCACTGACGTCCGTTCATATCTGCGGCTACACTATCAGAGTGGACGTCGCACTGAAAGCAAGTATCTCCTGTTCCCTCTCTTTTGCATTACAAAGGCACGCGCTGCCGTCCCGCTTCGGGTGAGATTCGAACCTGCAGGGCACCCGGAATGCGAGCCTAGCACGCAAACCCTGGACCATCCGCGACTCGCTGATTCTATAGCCGACAAAACGTGGACGTAGCGAATGGGTTGTGGCCTTCGACGTAGGAATGTCTGCTGCAGGCATGTATACAGTGACCTACAGGCGTAATTTCAGCGTGCTAATTACACAAGTAGCAATTAGACGACCAGCAAAGCACATTTCCGTTGATAGAGATAACCTAACACCAACAGCACCTACCAACAGCAAAGCAAGCCATCAGAAATGTCATACTCACAAATATTTTTCTGCCCTGCATGCTTTTGCTTTTGGACGTGCCAGGTGCTCTGGCACTTCCAAAAGCAGGAGAAGGACAGATTTTTTTTTCTCAAACAAAGCAGAAATTCTTTGGCAGCTATCCTTCCAGAAATTTTCTGTAAATTTATGTTTTCTGTTTTTCTATGCTTCTGTTAATTTACAAGCATTTTCTGTTTTTCCCTACACAAAATTTATGCCAACTTCCTGTTTTTAGTTTTCAGTTTTCTGCTTTTTTACAGAATGTTTCTGTTATTCTGTGAATCTGTGAACCTGTGAACCTTCTGTTTTATTTTCTGCTTTTTTTACACAATATTTGCGTTGTGCATACATTGTTTTTTTCTTACCAGAACTATAATAACTCACTATTTCACGTTTCTGGTTTCTGGCAAAATTATTTTGTTCATTTAACAAGGGTAAGGTAGGAACTCAAACCCTGTCAAAATAAGTCTATTCAGCCATTTGATACAAGTTCGGTTACGGTACCTTATAAAATATATTCTCTGTTACTTTTCCCCATCTTGGAAGTGCTGCAGTTGACTTTGCGGCTTCCTGTTTCATCAAAGCATGTAGTTGGGCTAGTTGGTTCATATTCATACGGGACAAGGAAAAGAAGACACAGGACGGGCGCATGTTTCATGGGTGTGAACAATCTTACGTTGAAAAAACTGGGACATCTCCCCTAACGTGAAACTTGGAGAGGGGTGAAGCCTGCAGTGTATAAGTGTATTCTTGCCGCCTTGGCATTTTTGCCCACGGAGATGAAACCATGTTGGGGGGCGGGGAGGGTAGAGGTGTACAGTTTTGCTGTAGAAGTCTCGCGTCTTTGAGGCACGAAGCCTTCCAGCGCGAGGCGTTTGAAAACGAGTGTCGCGGTGTTTTAGTACCGTGACTGCACGAAACGACGACGCCGACAGCCCGAGCCCCTAAAAGAGGTGCAAGGTGGTATTTTTCTTGCTCTTCGTTTTCGCTTTCTTTTACCGCTTGATCCCCACTCCCCCAGTGCAAGGCGCAAACCGGGCTGTACCTGGTTAACCTCCCGACCTCTTCGTCCTTTTTTCTCCTCCTCCAGGTGATCTTATTTGAAGGAACCCTAAACATGTCACGATTTCAAGGGCGCCATCGCTAGTTAGGTGTTATTTTAACAGCGGAGCTGTTGTTACTGGCCGTGAGTTCGCCGTCGCAGGAAAAAATACCAAGAAAATAGCGCTCGTGAGCGCATGCCTCGCGGTGACATCCGAGTCCCCGGCTCGCTCAGTGGAATTTAGCAAAAAAGAAAAAAAAATGAAACTCCAGCGCTGCGGTCAAGCGCTATAGCACATGTAAAAAAGAAATCTCAGGTATCAATGCTAAATGTGAAAAGACACCCTGCTTTGGAGAGGTAACCGCGGCCACCGCATTCTCTAGAAGCCATTATGTCACACGAGCTTAGCCAAGTTTGCCATGCATTGCTTGATACACCACCGCTGGTATCGGCTACAAGGTGCACCATGGCTATAGCAACAGCAGCCATCGGGAATGCGCTTGAGATTGGGCTACGCTTTGAGGTCTTACGACCTAAACCGGTACCCAACCTTGTCGTGTAATGAGTACAATGAGTATTTTTTTACAAAAGTTACCGATTGACGACATTAGACCTGAAAATATGACGTTAGGCCTAGCCTGGGGTTGTCGCGTATACCCGCGCCACCTTTACCTCTGCTGCGCTTTAACTTTCGCTCAAGTGAGTTGTAAACTGAAAATACGGTAGGATTCACGAACTAGGCTTCATGAATGTGGTTTCAGCCCGTTCACTTAAAATGGGCCAAGGTAGGCTAGTAATCTTCGCGCTAAAAGGTGTTGCAGGGGCCCTTTAATGGGGACCTAAATAGGATTCCGAAGGTCACCATTTCAATCGCGCAATCGCTAGAGTACCCCTTGACGACAACATATACCTAATATTACACCTCTGCGTGAAACGGGGGACGCACAAATACGCAAAAAAAGATCTTGCTTTCTTTCCTTGTATACCGATCCTCGTCACAATACTTCCGCGCTCTGAAGTGCGGCAGAATGCTCCAACGCAGCCTCCATGACGCACGAAGCACTGAACAGTATACTTGTTCAGTGCTTCAGTACGGCGCCGGTATTGGTGGGCCCTTTAAATTCTGTAGCCAATCAGCATTCCCGGCTCTGGGGGAAACGCGGATGCGGATCCGGCGAGCGGCGCTCCGGTAACGGCAACACGGCGTATCATAGGGACGAATGTCGACCGTCGCCACCCGTATCACGAGCTTAGCTGAGTTTATAGATACAGCGCGTCGTTTACAAGGTATGAATAGCGCTGAAAAACACGGAGCGGCTCTGCGGGCACAAACGCCCGCTACACGCGCGACTGCGGCAAGCACGTGCTTGCACGGACGATCGACAGGGAGCCCACTGCGCGGTGTATCCGCGATACGGCATACACAGCAGCAGCTAAAACTGGTCACCGTCCGCCAGGGCGGGGCTCAAAATCAGTTTACAAACGCGTCAAAGCGGGTGATGTTGCAGTGAAAGTTTGCGCTGGTTATCGTCGTCGGCGATCTACGAACGGTCTAAATGTATACCTATACGTGGTTAATGAGATAAAGCTATATCATTATATTCCTTCTTCGTGATCGATGCGTCTATTGTCTAATCTAGAACCGTTCCCGTTTCGAGATTTTCAAGTAACCGTTTAGACACAATGGAAGCCCGGTCTCACGCACGCGCCGTGTGTCCAGAGATCTTATCAGAGATTTCCGGTCTACCAACAAGTCTACAGCGAAATGCATTAGTTTTTCGACAGGGCGCCGTCGGTCCCAGTAAGAAAGTTTTCGCTTTAACAGGTGGAAAAAATTAGCGGTGGCTCAGCTCGGCTATGCCAGGATATTCGTAGCGTGAGCTAAGGTTCAGCTGGTTATTCTTAGGTTTCCTGCATGGTTGTCTAGTATGAGCCGATTATCATGCTTACTGCTGCTAAAACGATTTCCAATCCAATCTAATTCAATCCAATCCAATCTAGTCGCGGCGGTGGCGGCTCCGGCGCGCCAGCTGTGCGCCGTGAGACGTCACTGCTCCTCGCGCATGAGCAGCACGGCTTTCCAAGCCACGCGAAACTGCTCCACCTCGGCCAGTGTATACCTCACAAAAACACGAACAACACTGATACCTAGCTGCTGATGGAACCGCGAACAAGAAGCTACAAGAGCTACTGAAAGCACCGCGGGACGCGGATATGGGCGTTACACAACGGGACCGGCGGTGCCTTTGACCCGTGGCGCTGGTTGCGCGAGCATTTCCCGGCCTCGTGACAATCAGGCGCAAACAAAGACCGTGTTACGGAAAGCCGCCACTGAGCCGTCAGGAATCGTAGATTGTGCTAGACAATACCTTCGGCCGGCAGGAATGTAGCTGATTGCGTCACGGACAGACGGATACGTAACCTCGTCTCACGGTTTCAGGAAAGATATACGCTCACTTTTTTTTTGTCCGCGCTTTTATGCTATTTCCTCCCATTGGCGTTATTTCATTGGACCGCACGGTGACGAATACGTGCGCTGATGTTTTTGTCGCAACGCAAAGAAGTCACAACGTGGATGGGGGGGATGCTATTGGGCTTCCGGCAGCTCTGCGATTGTGACGCAAGCGGCGCTGTTTTCGATCGCTAAAGACGGGAGGCTCCGGCGCGTCCCTCCATTACGAATCAATCACGCAGAGACGCATGCCGTGGGAGCATTGTTGCAGCAAGCCCATCCAGTGGGCCTTCATTGGGAAAAAGAGCGTCACATCCTTCGCTAACTGAGCCCATGCAGGTAATCGCGCAGATTCGCTCAAGGCCATTTGCGTGAGCATCCCCCAAGTTGAGCAGCAGCGAACGTAACGCTGTTGCAAGCTAACAATCTTTAGCGTCTTTAGCGAAATTTATAGACAAGGAAAATATTGTTACGGGGAAGGTACTGTATTCACAAGAGGTACGAGGGGTACGGCGAGAGGTACGGGGATCGATATCCCGCACCTCCACCAAGATGTTACGGGGAAGGTGAGGTGAGGTGACTGTGAGAGGGAAAGAGGTTCCCAGCCTGCACCACATATGTATCGCAGGGAGAGAAAGGGAATGGGAGGGGGTAGAAATATGGGTTGAGGTAGTGGTACAAAGGTGGTTGGGGCAGGAAAAGGAAGGGGTAATGGGGAAGAGAAGATAGATCAGCGACCACCGCGCGGGAACGGGAAAACTATCACCGGGCTTTTTTGTTCTTTTGAACATGAAAGGAAAATTTCCTTGTTTGAAACGAAAAATCAGAAAACTCTACAAGTATTAAAAGAAAAATAACAAACACTAAACCTTAAGAACACTTCGTTCTAAAAATTGATCTTCACTGTCGACTTGGATCCTCGGTAGACGTCTTGTCTTGTTTGTTCTTGTTCTTGATCTTGAACTTTACTTGATTCTTGATTCTTTGATCTGTTGATCTTGTTCTTCATGATTTGTTCGTGACCTGACTTGACCGGGTATATAGATCTGTTACGCCTGATGGTTTGTGATTATGTGTTGTTGGTGTTCTGCTTGGTTTCCTTGTGTTGTTATGGTGTAAGAAGGGAATGACTGGAGATATGGGCGGAGGAAGCCTCACCAACATGGCGTTTCTGCTCCATCCCCGTATCATATCCCATCTTTATATTGTCGTGATTGGTCGTGTTGGTGTTCTGTTATGTTTGGTCTATTCTTATGCTTGTAGAATGAATTCGTTAATTTTTAGAACCATCTCTTCTAAAACTAATCTTGTATCCTCTTTCTTAATTATTTCCGGTTTTCTGTTCTCTAAGTGCTCTCCTAGTTTTTAACGAGTCTTTTCCTTTCATTTATTAAGAGTGGGCATTCTGTTAGATAATGATCAAAGTTCTCTATATCCTTGCTACACTTGCATGTAGATGCCTGTGTTATTCTGAATCTTGAAAAATAAAACGGGAATTTACCATGCCCTGTCAGGGCTTGGGAAGAGTAGAAGTTTGTATGAAAGTGGTCCGGAATTAGATTTACGTTCTTAATCCACCTATAAGTATAACTTGTTTTGCCATCTTTATTCCACACCTTATTCCACTCCTGGTTTAACTTGGTATATAAATGTTTCGAAATGAATGATTTTGTTATTGGAACATAAGTTGGTTCTCCGTTTCTTGCGGCTTCTTTCGCCAATTCATCTGCAAAGTTATTGCCTATTGAGGAGCTGTGTGCTTTTACATAACTGAGTTTTATACTTACTGCTGCATTCTCTCTAAGGACTAGTTTTAATTCGTTAATTATTGGATTTGTGTTAAGTGGGTTTTTTAGTGCTTGGTGTACCGACCAACTATCGGTAAATAGTTGATGGCTATTGTTTGCTTTGTTTGTTATTATGAATTCTATTGCCTTTTTAATGGCTATTAGTTCAGCTTCGTAGTTGGAACTGTATTCTGGAAGCTACAATTTTTCCGTTCTTGCTATTTGGTTGTTGTTGTTAAATATTACAAACGCTGCTCCTACTTCTTTTTCCGTCTTTGAACCATCCGTATATATACGGTAGTCTACTACTTCTTCTGTGGGAGTGATTGTAATGCCGCTTTTATTTGCTGGGTGATCTGTCCAGAGATCGTATTTTTTCATGATTTGATTACTTGTGTATAGCTTGTCGTCACATGAAAATGTTTTGCCCTCTTTTAGTACTCCATATTGTTCAATTTCTTTTTCAATTGTTAGATACACTGGCGGGATTTTTGCCATAATGTTTAAAGACAGGTTTGATGTTGTTTTAAAATGCTTTCGTTATCATTAGTAACGGCAACCTTTGGATCGCCTGTAGTTTCCTTAAAATAGTTACCTTCCGAGTGTACCACACCGGTGCTGCGTAGGTAAGGATTCTTTAAATGCCTCTCTTATACATAACTCGCACTCATTCTCTTTTTGAACTCTTGTCGTCGTTTAGCGTCCTGTTCAGATTGTATGTTATCTTAGCTATTTTTTTCCTTTAAATATTTTAGATGAGGTAAAAATGTTAACTTATTATCTATTATTACACCGAGTAACTTTATTTCGTTGACTGTTCTTATTCTGCTTGAACCTATTTGGAGTATAGGTGGATGCGTTCCATACTGTTTTCCTATTATCATTGCTTGTGATTTGTCATTATTTATTGTTATTCATTTGCTTACAGCCCAGTCATTAGTTGTTTTTAATACTCTGTTCGTTTTTTCTTCTGCATCTTTTCTTGATTTAAACTGAACGATGATTACTATATCATCTGCGAAAGCTTGGATGTGGGTTTCATATGGGAGTTCTTTACCTAGTAAGTCAGCTATGGGAAGGTATTGCATTCACAGAGATATTTGCAAAGAGGAAGCCAGAGCGGAGTGCCCAGATCCACGCACCAACCAAATCGACTCCGATCGTCGCCGACTTCTAGCTACTCAGCGCTCATCAGTCCATCTCCCGGTGCATGGCCAGCACAGACACCGACGCATCTCCGTCGGCTTAGTACAGATCCCAACAACCTCGTCACAATGTCAATAGAAAGATCGCTGAACCATGTAGAAACCACGATTTTTATATCCTACCATTTATTGGTCAGCCCGTAGTCTACTATCGCCCTTGCGTCCGTTTGAAATAGAATTTTTTTCTTTTAGTTGTACTAAGAGCCCAACTGCCAGGGAATGCACGAGCAACTCTGTCGCCGTGATTTCTACTACTTCTTTTGATGATTCGATGTCATCCGGCTGCTCCTACCCTACTTTTCATCATTCTGGCCATTTCTTCGAAGACATATCCAGCACCTTTTTTTGTGTGTGAATGTACACGATTCTCAGTCCTCAGAAGATTCCCCTCACATAATTTTTGTGCCGGCCGTTCACAGTGAGAGTATACAACTGAGGGGCGTATAGTACTCGCGAAGCACAGGTCTTGCACATGTCCTGCAAAAACTTTTATGCATGTGTAAACAGAACCGCCACCATTATCGTAGCCACAACATTTCATGCAAACGATTCTTTCAGCATCATCGTTTTTCAAAAATTTCAGGCACCCTCCTGCGTATATCTGGATTATTCAAACTGGAGGCGTCTCTGCTGGGCTATATGGGAAAGTGGAATGGTCATTCCGACCTCTCCTCTCTTCTGCTCTCTCTCTAACTCTCTCCCCTTGCTGCTACTCTACTCTCTCTCTCTCTCTCTCTCTCTCTCTCTCTCTCTCTCTCTCTCTCTCTGCCTATATTTATCATGAGCAGCAAAATTCACCGCTTCCTCGGAGCTTTCTTCCCATATATTTCCTCCGCCTGTACATGCAGTACTCGTCTCGTTCTGTGGCTCGCGAGTGTTGACCGTGCAGTCCATCCTCTGCACGACCACTCGGCTACTGCATCTTAACTTCGTCTAGAATAAACTCTACAGTAGAAGTTTATTTGCCAATCTGCAAAATTTAATTTTCTATGCTGAACTTTAGATACTTCAAGACCGAACTTCGTTTTCCATAAACTGCGGAGCGTGGCAGGGACGAATGTCGCAACATCGCATAAATATCTTTGCCACCCTTATTCGCAAAATTATACACACTAAAAGTGCTCGAAGTAACTGTGAACTGCTGAGCGTATTGTAGCGACGTAATATCGTACGTCTATACGCTTACGCAAGCGACTATCTCTAATGTACGACGAAGAGATATTGTTCCAGCCCGGTTACTCTCCATTAGACCAAGCCGCACCTAATGCAGCTACCTGCGGTAAACGAGGTCAGCGATAGGCTTTCCTGTCCCATTTGCCCATCTGCCAGACGGTCCTGGGCTTGAGTCATATCGCAGGCTCGTTTTGTTTTCGCTCAACCCCGTAAGAGCACAATGGAAGGGGGTGGGCCGGGAGCAAGCAGATTCCGCTGCGTAGTAAACAGCAGACGCGTGTCTCTTTGTCTCTCCTTCAGTCGTTCCATTTTTCCGCTATTCTCTGCATCTATTCCCAAGCTTGAGTTCTGTTTGTTTCGATCGACCGCTTGCGTGGCAGACGGTTCGGACGCAGAAGGTTTGACTGGCAGATTACTAGTCTACGTGAGGGTGTTTTGTCAAGATGAAGTGTATACGAGAACGCGAAGACCAGGTTGTCGTGAATCTACGGGAGTTGTTCATCTGTTTTTATAAAAGTAGCCCTCAACTAAAATAAAGCCGTCGCATCTTTCCCTCTTTTTAACAGCGGAGCTGTTGTACAGGCCGTAAGTTCCCCGAGGAAAAAAATACAAAGAAAATGCCGACGACACCCGAGTCTCCGGCTCGCGCAGTGGCTTTAGCAAAAAAAAAAATTTTTTTAAATAAACTCCGGTGCTGTGGTCAAGCGATACCACGCATGTAAAAAAAACTCCACCGCTAATGCTAAAGATGAAAAGGCACCCTGTTTGGGAGAGGTCACCGCGGCCGCCGCATTCTCTAGAAGACATTTGGATAATTGGAGACATAGCTACGAGTGCGCCAATCCTTCCCGAGACGGAAATTTTGCCCCTTCAGGTGAGTTAGGCGTGCTCAGCGCATAGAGTTTCACACTAATATACACCAGAAGGAAATCTGGCGCCACTGTCTAGGGGAGCCGCGCTTCAGCGAGCGTTCCGTCATGTACCGGGCAGGCACGTTCCACTTGTCCTTGGCATGGCTCATGAACAGGCTGAAAAGTTGGCTCTGGCTGCGAAAAAGCAACAATATTACTGTAGAAGGTTCATCAAATTTGTTTTGTTATTATAAAATTTAACCTTCAAAAATAATAATTTGTCAGTGATTATGTAGAAGCTTCATGCACGATTAACAAAAAAAAAATGTTACCCTTTTTTGTTGATTTTGGCTTCGAAACAAAAAAGAAGCCATACGGCTAGCTGAGCCAAGTAGGTGAGGAACGTCGCTAGCGGCAATGGCGCCGCCTACGGCGGCCCGCGACTGCAGCGAGAGATTTCCCTCTAGTATATTAGTATGAAACTCTATGGCCCAGCGGGCGGATTGTTGACAACAATGTAGCCTCGACAGTGTTGCACGCAGCTTCTGAAATAAACTATAGATGACTAGGGGGCAGCATTTCTTTATTTATTAACAGATACTGCAGCTTATCTCGGGCCCATGCAGGAGTGAACACAAAGAAATACGTCGGATGAAATGCAACATGCAACTCAAAAATACATCAGTATAGTGTAAAGCATAAATAAGCAATAAACACAAGGAAATGCAATTGTAATGTATTCCAATTTTGAAACACAAGACTTAAACCAAGACATCTTTTTTCAATACGTTGGGACAATACTTCTAACCATACAGAGATCACTGTTTGTTTAGGTAACTTATTCCAGTAGGGAATTGCACGAAGAAACAAAGGGAACTTATTAATATTAATGTGGCTGACTGGCTGCCGAATAGTCTTACTGTGATGTGTTCTCGCTGAACGTTTGAAAGGGTCTTGGAGGAAGTATTCCCGCGAAAATTCCCGCGAAAGTAAAGAAAAACTTTTAAGCAAGATATGACTCTGCGCTGCTCTGATTTCTGAAGGTTGGCGCTATTGAGGAAAATGGTTACACCAGAGTGACGGGAATAAAACGAATAACCGTCTGGATGAAAAATATGTGCGAACCATTTCCATTAAGAGAAAATTTCAGCTTTAGACATCAAAATTGGCATAATCTTAAAGACATTTGCATATAAAGTAATAGTTGCATATAAAGGCTCATAATAGTTACGCCTTTATAAAACACATTTTCGTTACTCAGATAGATTTGGTACCCCGAACAAATTATTAACTGTATTTGTTAAACACCCAACCTCGTTCTCGGCACGATACGAACGCTACAAAGTGGCACTGCGGCCGCGGCAAAAAAGGTTCTACTGTGTTAAATCCCATCCTTGCTTTTTATTTGCGTGTTGCATATGTAAAGAAGGGCTTGTGCATGCATTCGTATGTAAAACAATTCAATACCACTCCCATACAACCGCCGGGACTAGAACCCACAGTGTTGCCGGAGTACGCATATGCGCGCAAGACGCTCCAGACCGCTCGACCAACGCGGAAGCAGACGGAAAGGGTGCGGACTCGTAGGTGCGGGTCAGGAAGGCGGCTGGCGCTGGACCTCGTGGATGGGGCCTCTTGTTATGGGGCCGGGGTGCGCGGGGTTCCCTTGCTTTGTTGTCCTGGGAAGGTCGGGACTCTCGTTCCGGGGCGCGGTGGTGTCCACGCACGCTGCAGGGCCGTGGGGAGAACTCAAGGTGCTGCTTCGGGCTCACTGGTTTCCGTAGGTGGGTACGAGGCGGAATTCACCAACGCTATACCGGGTCAGACGTAACGCAACAACGTACGTGTTATTTTTTTAATTGACGCCATGTATAGTAAAATGAACCTTTGTCATTAGGTTGTGTAGATTAATAGGGCGTGTCTGTACTTTGGTTCCGTCAGCCGTAACTTTTTTTTACTGTGGAATACGACGGACGTCGCTCCAATTTAATTTCCAGGTTACGTCGTACGCAAGTGCAATTTTTGACTTTGCGTTACGTCGGACGCAACTCAAAACATTAGGTTAAAGTACACTCGGACGTAACATTAATTTCAAAAATAGCACGCCTCGGTCCGAGTCGCCTCAGTCGAACTGGGCACGTAATTCAGGGAAAAGGCTAAATGGGCAAATACGAAACGGGAGGGAACACAAGCCGGAAGGTTGAAATGGGAATGTGTTCAAACGGCAACCTCTCTTGCTTAATTGCATATTTCACCTAATCGGAACTGTGCCCATGCTCACCAGGAACGGACCACTCCTGAAACCCAGTTCATTTTCTCGCCAGAATTGAAATAGACTTGGGGCGTTTTCTTCCAGCCTGCAACAACTTTAACCAGTGTAGCTTTTCTGTTGTAAATTTGTTCCCCTCTCTGATTTCTATTCAATATCAAGTAATGTCTTGGCTACACGGCAACTTCCAAATGACAGCTGAACGTTCACTTGAGCCTTCGGAACGCCTTTGAAACGGACTTAGCGCAGGTATAAAATAGAGCAAAAAAAAAAATAAAAGATGCGCAGCTTGTACTAGTGGTGCAAGGCTGGAGAAACAGCAGAGCTGGCGGCCACTCTCACTTTGTCGGAGACCCGGCTGTCGCACCTCACATGGATTTCCGATGTTGCCGCTGAAAGTTCTCCATGATGCCAGGCCCGGAACGTTCTAAAAAGTCCTCGGCCCTTTCACATCTTTCCCAAAGTGGACCGCCGTAGTACGCGCTAGAACCCACGGCAACCGGCTTCGCGAACTCGGCGTCTGAAGCGCGAACTCGCCGTCTGGGCTCCCCACTTCAATAGAGCGACCGCACGTAAACTTGCAAGGACAACACCTCGCGAGAGTTCACGCCCCAACGCTGGTCATCAGAGTGTTCTCGAAGGTCGAGCTGGCCGACACCGGGCGCTTCTCACGAGGCGCGCGCTCACGTACGCTCTGTATTTTTTCTTGGTAATTTTTGCGGGCTCCTAACGTCTTGCAAGCCCACGCGCAAGCCTGGACGACGCCGCTTTACACGAGCCTTTATACCATGTGTTGCGCAGTGATGTCACGGCGGAGCCATAGACTAGCGAAGCGAGCGTGAAGCTATGCACAGCTGCGCCAGGGGTTGCTAGGCAACGCGAGGTGACGCCATTACTCCGCGGGTTTTTTCGGTGCGACGGACGGGCAATCCTAGGCTTAAACAGCTCTGCTGTTAAAATGAATACGTCGTATAAGGAAAAAACGATGCATCAGTGCAGTGGTCTTTCGGTAACAAATTCACTGACGCGAAATACACGCACGTTGCACTGATGTTTGCCTCGCAAGCAGCAGTGCAATTTTCTATATTCTGGTGGTTCGGCGCGTAGTTTCTATTGTGTAAGATACCACGCTCATCACGGCCTCTGTTCGCAGGATTCAATTTACGCAAGTGTCGGCGCACTGTCCGAGATACCAATAACCGGGATCATCACGAGTGCAAGCACATGCCCCCACACAGAGAACGGCATACAGGGTAACGTCGTAATAACAAAGGCCGTGACGAACGAGCTGTTTAAGTGGCGAAGATGAAAAGACGTTAGTTGTTGACAATGTAGCCGACCATCAGACTGTAGATAACACGAAAAGAAGGGAGGAACCTAGGGGTTTATCACACCCGTCTTTCTTTACGGCGTATACAGTTGGCACGGCATGCTGCAGGAAGTAGGTGATAACTCTTCGAGAAATCGCCTCGCTTTATCGATGCCCTAGCGTTCGCCACAGACAGATTTATTAGGAAGAGTTCTGCCTCACAGCTTCCTTTGTCTGGTGCAGGGTGCCTACATTGCTAGCATAGTACATGTAATTGGCTCGTTACAGACTCTTACTCCGCTTGGTATCTTCTCGAACGCTCAGCGGGCCCAACTAATGCACGAAGTAATTTTCCAAGATTGCCTTATAATGATAACATTCCAAACAAAGTCTCAATAAACATAGCATTAAGGACAAAACAAAACAAAAAAAGAACCAACGCCGTAATAGAAAGCAGGCACTGCTGAAATAGCTCTAGATGCCACGCTCTTGAGCGGGCGGAAGTTAGTATGCCAAAACGCTCTTGAGTGGCGGGGCAGGGTGCGCAAAGGAAAGAAGGAAAGACAGAAACCAGAAGCAAGCAAGCAAAAGAGTGTCGTGCGACGCTATTTTGCAACGCTGTCAATCAAGCCACGATGGAGCGCGCATGATGCGCCCTCCGCAGGCAGCTTCCTCATGCAAAGCGAAATCGTGCTCCCCTAGGAGCCGCCGAGCTACCGTCATCGCATGGGGCACGGCGTAGCAGCACTTACACATACGATATGCCCCGACCGCACAGCCGCTCTCGCTTGTTGAGTGCAGCGTCGCCATACTTCGGCGCCCGCGGAAGGCGACGCAGCTCCGTCCGTGCGATAAAGTAGTTTCCTTCAGGTGAACTCACTAAGCAACTTAAAATAACAAGACTTTTGGCAAAATGAAAACAATGAGGCCAAAAAGGTTGATTTTCAAACCGTGATGTTCCAAACCCTGGTGCGGAAGTGTGCGCCTCCCAGCGAAAGGTCATGGTATCAAGCGGATGAACACAGAGCTCGAGCGTTCCGTTCGTTTACTGCTAGCTACTGCTAGGCTCCCGTCCACGCTGCACCGAACTGCTGAGTGGCCAGCACAGCGTGCATGCATTCCAGCGGTTGGGGTGAACCCCAACGGGATTTCGTAGTCGAGCGGCTCGCCGCAAGTGTTTGTACAGAGTGAAGCGTGGCGTTATTGTGCAGCCCGGATGCGGCTGATGCATTTTTGACGCGGGTAGCGGGGCTTGGCGCATCGTAAGCGGAGACGTGAGAAGAGGTAGCAAAAATAAATTGGCCTTTTTAAGGCGGCCGCTCGCGTTGGTTGGCAGTTCGACAAGGCCGCTCTGAAGAAGAAAAAAACGAGTAAATAAGCTGCCAGATAAAAAATCAGACCGCTATGAAAGGATAGTTTCGGGGGTTGAGCAGAAAGGGCAGACGAGCACTTCATACCGGAAGAGATGCACTGGCAGCAAAGGTTTCGCTCTTAACGTGTCTTTCTTTATGTGCTTTTTGGAGAATGCAGAGCGGCGTGGATTCCTTTGAGACGCCTATACAGCGGAGGCAGAGGTCATCCACCACGGCAGAGCATTGGCCCTAGGCAATTGGTCAGGCCGCAAGCTTGGCCCTTGTCGCGCCAGTTCATACCCGTGTCAAGTTTCCGAAGCGGCTTTCGAGTGAGTAAGTGCCCAATAGAATCACGTTCAAACAAGAGGGGGTAACTATATTCCACTCATCAGGAGTATCCTTTGATGAGGAAACCAGCAATTGTCCCTCGCCTTCTGTGCATACGGAACAAGGCACCAAGCTGTGTGTGGTTTGGGGATAATGATCTTGGTTTAAAAGTTGGCCTAATACAATGTGTCTAAATATGAAAATTCAGGGCTGCATGCAAACACTGGAGAGTGGAATGTGGTCGGTGCAGTCTCCGTAACAGCTTCAAGGTCCTATGAAGCCCCGTGGAAAGCTAGTAATAAGACAAGCTCGTGATCAATTCATTCAGCTTGTACGATTGCAAAACACGAACCCACTATTGAGGTACCCCGCAGGGAAAGATGCACTTCGTCCCCGGAACCACTCTCCCCCAATGAGTAGACGGTGCCTGTTTGAGAGAGGGCTCCTGACCATCACCTGTCATCCTCCCGCTGAGCAGCAGCCCTCGCGAGGCGTTGCCATCGAAGCGGCAGTTTGGTGTCCGGTTGCCATCAAAGCATCGACACAAAGACAAGGGAAATGAACCATGCCAAGAAGACATAGGGGGAAAAAAAATTTAGTCCTTCCCATGTTTAGTCTTCCCAGCTCCAGATGGAGATTGCCCGGCCATTGCTCAGGGCAAGAGAGACAAGAGAGAGAAGGAGAGAAGAGAGAGAGAGAGAGAGAGAGAGAGAGAGAGAGAGAGAGAGAGAGAGAGAGAGAGAGAGAGAGAGAGAGAGAGAGAGAGAGAGTTGCTTTATTGGAAGAGAAACGAAAGTCGACTCAGCCGATAACTGCCTCTCGGGTTGAGGGCACCTCAATCAAGGCTACTGAGTCTGGGAGGAGGATAGACAGAAAAGAGGGTGGACAGAAACGAAAAGATAGAAAGGGAGAATAAGATGACGGTTTACAAGCCGCGCAGCATGGACAGTACTGGCGGCATCATAGCCGGTCCGAGAGTCCCGTGTCCTTTAAAAAGTCCAGCAGGGCTCGGAACGCTTTTTCGCGATTTGATTTGTGACAATCCGGGAAAAACAGGTTTGATGAGGTGCATGAAGGCAGTCCCAGTTTCGCATACGACGCTCTCAGCGCTGATCGAGCCTGCGAATGTTGTGGACACTCGCAGTCAGTGCATGCGCGAGTGTCTCTATTGCCGGTCTCTCTATTGCTGGTATCTCTATTGCGAGTCTCTCTATTGCTGGGTGAACTGTTGATGCCAAGCCTGTGACTTCTTCCCGCGCAGCGGTGACAGTCGATCTGCAGACGAAGGAGGAGAGCACGGTCAGCTCGGGTCAGTCGCCTCGAATGAAGCGCGTGCGGTGGCTTGCCGGATGCAACTCGGGAGTCAGGGGGCATGGCTTGGAGGTCCCTTCGGATAAGGTACCGCGCGACGTCCAGGGGCCTGATTGCCTCACTCATCGAAGTGGATGGATGATGCGCTTCTTTTGCCAGGCGATCAGCTCCTCATTTCCCTTGCTGCCTGGGTGAGCAGGTAGCCATTGCAGATGAATGCTAAGGCCTCTGGCGCTGAGGCTGTGCAGTTTGCTGGCAAGACTTTGTACAGCGAGACAGCTGAGGTGGGCCCGGTCGAGCCTCAGGAGGGCAGCCTTCGAATCTGAGAGGATGGCCATACTTTCCGGTTGATGAGGTTCTGCTCGCACTCCTTAATGATGTCCGCAGCCAGGTGAAGGCCCGCGATTTCTGCCGTTGTGGAGCTGCTGGCCACTGGTAGGGGGCATTGCCTGGCTGAAGCGAAGGCAGGCGCGATGGATGCTGCAGCTGTCACCGCCTTGTCTGGAAGCACGGACCCATCGGTGAATATCAGCACGTGCCCCTCAAGGTTCTCCAAGCAGGCCACTGCTTCGTGCCTTAATTCACACAGTGGAGTTATCCCTTTTGAGGTCACGTGCGGTAGAGTTGCACTTTTGGTGATCTCATTCGTCACGTGGGGTGGAGGAGGTATGATGTGATCCGTCGGGGGCTGGCCGATCACCGTTTCGAAGGTACGGACAATCACATCCATTCCAGAGTGACGTCGTTCTCGTAGCCGTGCGAGGAGGGCGCAGGAAGGAAATGAGTGAGTGAGTGAGTGAGTGAGTGAGTGAGTGAGTGAGTGAGTGAGTGAGTGAGTGAGTGAGTGAGTGAGTGAGTGAGTGAGTGAGTGAGTGAGTGAGTGAGTGAGTGAGTGAGTGAGTGAGTGAGTTTGTAAGTAAGTGATGGAGTGACTGAGTGAGTAAGTGATTTAGTGAGTAATTAAGCAAGCAAGCACGTGTTCGGGCACTTCGTTTAATTTATGAAAACCGTAGGGCTGCTTGCATATGCGGGATTAGCGCGTTTTGATTTGTTGTGTTTCTTTGTTTTCATGCCGGCTGGGCTGACGTAGTGTGCGAGGGGTGCAGCGGGTGGCCGAAGAAATTCGTCTTTTTGTTTCCCATGTGAGTACGTCGTGGGGAACCGAGAGGCCCCGGCCGCGACAATAGTGGTCAAGAGCGACTGTACCTTCAGACGAGGTTTTCCCCCCGACTCTTTTGAGAAACCCGCCGAATGCGTCTTTTCCATTTAACGATGGTAATTACCGCGTTACAGCGTGTGAGACGCGGGTGCCATCTGGTCGGTACCGCTACGGTAGCTGCGAAGTCATTCGACGGGTCGGAACTTGAATGGAGAAACGCGCTGCGGTGTCTGAAGATGTCGTAAAGTTACGGAGTGCGAGCGCTATTTGTTTTGCGTCGTGGTGCGTCACCTCGGTGATGGGCTCACGTCAATAGGCAGACGGTCAAACTTTGTAATTCGTGGCGCGAGTTCTTGGCGCTAGTACGTATTTTGCGTTCGCATAGTCGGCGCGAGTTCTTATCGATGCGCATTGCATGAATGGTACTTAGGCAGGCCTCGCGAGGTATGATTGCTGAGCTTTGCGAGTTTCTTAGTTTAGTTATGTTTTCGTGTTGTTTGTTCGTTGGCGAGTTCTGATGAGCACCTTGGAGTTCTCTCGTGAGAGTGAGAAGGTTGGGTCGCGTGCATGAAACTAAGATTCGTTGTTGCTGTGGGTAATCGGCGGACTAATGAAGATTAATTGATAGGCCCTTCTCACTCTTTGCCGTGACGCGCTCTTGGAGGCGGGGTTCTTGTGGTAAAAACGAGGTGTTTGGCGAGAAGAGAAGAGAGCCCCGGTATTGCTAAGAGCTGCAAGTACTTCGTATAAATAAATTATACATATGCACCTTTGAAGTAGACCGTCGTCCGATAGGTGCAGTCGGCCAACGATCCAGTCATCTTCAATGGTCAGTCGACCGGCCCTCCCAAATTTTAACTGGAAGGAAGGAAGGAAGCAGGAGGGTTGCAAGCTGGGCTAGTTGAAAAGACATTCTTGGATAAAACCAGCGCGAACTCAGACAAATACGAAAGAAGTGCAACACAAGGACAGCCACTGTGTCGCACGCCTTTCGTCTTTGTCCGAGTTCGCTCTGGTTTTATCCAAGAATGTCTTTCCAACTAGCCCAGCTTGCAACCCTCCTGCAGTTCATTTCAGTTACATCGGGCTCTTTTCAGTGTTTAAACTTTCCCAGCGGCTGTCCTTGTGTTGCACTTCTTTTCGTCTGAGTTCGCGCTGGTTTTATTATCCAAGGAAGGAAGGAGGGAAGGAATTTCCTCGAAACCCTGAAGTGCAACGGGGGCGGTACAAAGCTATATTCTCTGCCAGCTGTGTTATCACAGCTCCCGCTTTTAATGTAGGCAGTTGGGGAAGACGGTGTTTCACACGCTGCTGTATTATTACTCTAAAACTGATTAATTTCCTGAATGATTGATCGAATAAATCTTAATTGAACCGCGATGTTGCCGCAGTATTAAATCGAAACGAGAAGGAATGTTGGTGAATCAGACCAAAAACAAAGGACATCAGAAAACAAAATCACATACAGCAGTACGGAGGTTAATTATCCGCCGAATGCCGTGACCTTATGACTGAGACACGACGCACGAAGCTGCCAATCTGCTTCTGCGATAAATATGCATACGCCATAGACAAAAATAAAATAAAAAATGTGGAAAGCAAGCGACGTGGCGCATCCTGCTTTCGTAACGAGCTGCGAGGCAACCACACCTTAACCTCAGGTCACATGAGGGGCACGTGCGCTGCGTAACGTGCACCCAAGCCGTCGGCACGGGCGTCGTCGCGATTAGTGCCACCTTGCGCCGGTGACGAAGTCGTGAGCGCCGGCTCAATGTCCTCTCCTTTTGACCTGCCCGCCACGCGCTCTCCCTCACTCTGCTTCCGCTGTCGGCAGCGATTACGTCGCGCCATGAGGTCAACTCGGACACAAGTACTGAAAGCTCCGTCTGCTGTGGCTGTTCGTTTCTTCTTGCCGTCTGTGGGCGGAACAAGCATATACCAAATGGAGGTGCCCTTTCAAATTCCAGGTAATTGATACTGCCAGCCACTGTGGTTTCACGCTGGCGCGTTTTAAACAGATAACTGATGCTTTACGTTTGATCCCCTTACTGCTTCGTCGGCACTGCCGCCGAAAGTGCGGAGAGTGCGGTGAAATCGCGGAGTAACAAGTTGAGGGTGGAGATTTCTCACCCCCCCCCCCCCCCTTTCTCGAAGCTGGAGTCACAACACTGCCCACGAGCATTCTAAACTGGCCAGCTCCAGCAGCGAAACTCAGCTTCGGCTGGTGGAACGTGCGGAGAAGGCCAGCCAGCTCCGGGGATCCTGAATGAGAATCCGACCACGTTTCCCCCCCCCCCCCCTTTTTTTTTTTTTTTTGCAAAATAAAGTTTACTCTCTCTCTCTCTCTAACCCATGGCGCAGAGCCACGCTGACCACGAATGGATAAAGCTACACGCACCGCGCTATGAATGCCGGTTTGCTTGCTTGTTAAGTCAGTAGGTTCATTTTCGTGTTGTATGCACTTAACCCGTTCCTGGGAAAAAGTTTGGCTGGAATTGTTTTTTTTTTTTTGGTTTTTTCATTTAATGAGGGAAGCTGTGCTGATAGAATTCGGGCTCCAAGTCAAGCAGTATACTTTGGGGTGTTCCTGATGACGTATCAATTATTTAGTTGCTTGGAATATTATAACGGTGCCGGGATCGTATACAGTTGCGAGTCCTACTCATAAGGATTCACGGTGGGTAAGCGGCTCCGGCGTAGTCCTTAAAAACGGCCGTGGAACCATTTATACAAACCTGGAGGCAGGTCGACGGTCCCCTTCCCAATCCACCCTTCCTCGACGTTTGCAACACGATGGTGTGCAGTGTCTCCCGCAATGCTGAAATCGAGGGAGCAAAAAGATGGGCCGATCAAATTCTATCGGTACTTGCCTTCCATTGCGAGTTATCGATTATTTCTACGTCACGCTACACAGCAGCTATAGCTCGCTGGTTAAATCTGTTGATAAAACGACTGTTGCAGGCTGGTGTACCCTAAAGCCCCCCCATACTGCCATAAGCGGCCCTGACCGTGATGGAGGGGCTTTAGTGTACCCTAAACTCCTAGCGACTGTTGGTCTCCAGCGCGCCAAGTCGTTCTTGTGCTCCTGGTTCGAATTACAGTATACATATCATCCCTGATCGATCTAAAAAGTGGTCGAGCTTCACCTTGTTGTATATCCACATTATTCGGTATAAATGGAGGATAATTCGTTGATTGCATCCATGGTGTAAGATTTGCACCATAACAGGTTTGTAAAATTTCGGTGCTATATTGTTTAGCATCCGAATGCACAATGCATAGCTGTTGCCCTTCCAGTAGAAAGAAAATACGTTTAAAACTTTCAGCGCATGTTCGAATCGACTGCTAGCTCGTGTCAAAAGAGAAGTAACGTATTTTATCTAGCTACTGCAGTGATGGGCCCGTCGCACGTCGGCTGCAAGGCACTCCGAGTGGTGATGCTTGTTTCCGGATTGGAACGAATCAGGAATGATTGCAGCCGAGTCCTAAATGACCTCGCAACGCTGCCTGCGACTGAGACATCACGCACCGCCCTCAGGCCCAGTTCGCCCAGTCACCTCGCCCCGCGGAGGGTGCTCCACCGCGCGCGTCGTACCGGTGACTCCACAGACGCCTCCTCCTCCTCTCAACACGCGAGATAAACAAGGGTGACCCCATCTGGGGCGAACTGGCAAGGTAAGGTAAACAAGAGCTAATCGAGGACTAGGAAGGAAACAACCCCTGCGGACTTGCAAACTCCAGAGAGCCTTCCCACTCAAGGTAGCAGCGTTGCCGGCGGCAATGCACGCTTCTCGACAGCTCATCTGCCACTCGGAAGACGACGCCCATCCGCGCATCAATCCAGCCATCCCCTCCCACGTAAACGCAAGCCCCGGTGACGAATCGTCACCAAACGCGTGTCAATCCTTTTAGCACTCAACCGTTTTGATCTGAAGATACTAAACAACGAGGTGACCCAGAGCTTTACCATGGATGAGACAAACAAGCACGTTAAAGACACAAGGTTTCTGGGCCTTTCAATCTAAGTGGTGTTAACACCAAGCGACGGAGGTGTGCGGCAGACGGGCAAATGTATGCGCCCAGCGGAGACTCGGGTGCTGGGCGCTGCGTCGTACGGCATCGCCTCTCATGCTCATCCGTGGCTGCTCACGCTCGATTTTACGGGGTAGGAGGAGGAAGAGGGCCAGGCCTGTCCCAGGCTCCAAAAGTGGAAGAAGAGGAAGCGGGAGACGAGAATCATCGCATGCACGCTCCGACTCTTCTCCGTTTCTCGAGACAGGATATGCGCGGGAGAAAATACGAGTTTCTTTTTGGCGCGGAGATAAGCTTGTTGTTGTTGTCTTGCCTTACGCCCTGTATCCACTTCCTGTCTCGCGGTCGCATCCCTCCTTTGAAATTATTCCGCTCCGCGTAGGAAGGAAGGAGGCCGGGTCTCGTGCAGCCCATCTTTTGCGTGGAGGTGCAGCTCGGTGCCGAGCCGTATTTTTAGCGTCGATAGGGGAAGGGCGCAGTCGGACGTATGTGTAACGGGGCCTTTTCTGGTGCACAGGGCTTCGTGACTAAATGCGGCTGACTCACCCAGCAGGACGTCGGGTAGATCTGGTTCAGGCTTCGGCTGGAAGGAGTCTCTGAACGGGGATTATAGCAATGTGGGGTCAATACGCAATCGCCTCGGTATGGCGCACTCAAGGTCATCAGTGCGCTATAGTATATACTCCGCAGGGAGCTAACCTAGGACCTCTACTGCTCGTTGTAAACCAGACTTGCCACGCGGTGTGCACGACATTGATCCCGAAATCAGAGCGAATGCATTAAACCGAGGTTTTGAAACCGTTTATTTGCAGGATATTCTGGGCGCTGGAAAAGTCTGAAAGGTTTTTTTTTTTTTTTTCGACAATTCCTTTTCCTTGCCTGTCGGCATTCCTTGCATCAGCACTTGCGGTAAGGTAACGCAAAAATGTATGAAATAGGTTCATTGCCTAGGATAGACAATGACATGTTCTTAGTCATAATGACGAAGGAGACTGAGGACACCCGGCCAGTTTCCTCCGTGCAGTTTTCCCACGAACACTTACCGCGGCCTGTCTCCTGCCCAAACAACTCGGTGAAATTACGGCGAAGTAGAGGATTCAGGCAAATGCATCACTAAACGAATTTTATTCTTTTTAGCAGCGGAGCGGTTGTTGCTGGCTTTAATGTGTGCGACGTCATCAGAAAACCTAAACTAGTAGTTACACCCGCCGTTTACCGCGCTTGTGAGCATGCGTTATACTAGGAGCGCTTGGTGCCGTCCAGGCATGCGCGTAGCGCTCGCAAAAATACCAAGAAAACAGTTCACGTACGTCCGCGCCTCAAGGGGCGGTTACTTGTACCTGGTTACTTGCAGAAACTGTGGCACCCCTCTCTGTGGCACTTATGTGTATCTGTTTACGAGCAGAAACTCCTCGGGTTATCCCGACATGTCTGGTGCCCAACGTGAGCATTCGTTACGTGCGTGTCCTTTTTTTATTTTTGTCCCGCGCAGTGCGGTTCGCCCGCTCGAACGCGTTCCTTGGCAGCCCGGAGAGGTAAAGCAGGAGAAGAAAGCCAGCATGGACACATGGAGGAAAGGGGCTTGGACAAAGACCAAGAGCGAAGACGTGGCCAGCTCGAGCCAAAGAAGCGAAGCACAAGGCCAACGGGGCGTGGGGGGCGGAGGTGGCAGACTGGCCGCGTGCGCTGGTCGCATCCTGGTCAAGTGCTCCCCGTGCCGGACAAAGGTCTCTCCGGGCCATCCCCTCCTCCTCCTCACCATCTTCCTTCTACTCTCAGCTACAAACGACGCCATCATCAGAGCGACCACGACCACCAAGGGCGGTCGCGCTCTGGGCATTGCCGGCAGGAGGGAAGGGGGAATAATGCACGTCGTCGGGACCGGCTTCCGCGTACGCGACCGCGCTCAAGCAGCGCCTATTGAGCACGAAGGTCGCGTAACTAGCACTCGCAGCCATATCAGTGTCAAGAGATTCCATTACACACATCTAATTTCTGTCCCCTCGCGCTTATGTCTTTTTCTCAGTGCCCACCATTGATTCATGAATGATGACTTACTTCGAAGACCGTCTCATTAACTAAATGGCGTGTTCTCAACATGCGTTTGTTTTTGTCCAGTGGTAATCGCAGTGGCAGCACATTGAAGGTGACAGCAGACCTTGGCACCTCCGCACGTATCAGCTTTTCGTTGTTATTTGTTTATTTTTGCCGCCCATTAGCCATCAGAAAACACCTACTGTGACGCCTTTTTTGTAGTCAGGATACTCAGAGACAGCCATGCCATTTTCTTTGCCTCTGTAGCGGTGCTCCGCTGTCTGTGATTGCATCGCAGACCATGACCGGCGTCTGGCAACCGGTGGAAGTGATCACGGTACAACGCTGTGGTTGAAGCAACGACGATGCGAAATAGTGTGCGCAAACCCTCTCTGGTTGCAGCGTGGACGATGATGATGATGATGATGATGCTGATTTAATGGTCATACCCTTTGCAACGGGTCGGCACTATAAGTGCTCTATAAGAAGCGCTATAAGAAGCGCCCTCTGGTTCCAAGGAGTAGAAGGCCTCCGACTTAGGACGTGTGGGCGTAGGTCGTCCAAAGAATACTCGCTAGGCTAGCCTCCAGTCATGCTGCCTCCAAGCTGCACGAAGAATGTCCTTTCGGTGCCCACCCTGTCCCGTGCTGCTGTTTCTATCTTTCTTACGCTACCTAAACGCCAAAATGTCTGTCTGTCTGTCTGTCTGTCTGTCTGTCTGTCTGTCCGTCGAATTAGCCAGAAATGTTAGCGGTTGGCCTACCCAGTAGTACATCATTTAGTCAGTGGTAACTGGTGGTTAGGAGACTTGTGAGGGGAAGAGTGTTGAGGAAGAAGGGGAGGAGAGAAAATGAAGCAGAGGGAGCGAGATGAAGAGAGATGGGAGAGGAAAAGAAGGCGAGCTTGTGAAACAGACTAGCAGGAGAGGGAAGGGATTTGAATGAATGGTACGATATGATGAAGTGCAGGGTGATGAGATGGGTTGGAGCGGGGAATACGGAGGCAATGGTGGATGGGGGCGAGGTATAAGTGAGAAGAACAGCAGTGTAGTGGAGGAGGTAGTAAGGAAAAAGCGGTGTAGTGGCCGGGGCCCAACAGAAGAGAGGGGAGACCAGGAAGTGGGAGGGTAATGAAGATATATGGAAATGGAAAATAGAAATGGGTAAATGGGAAATGTGGAGCGGAGGGGGTGGAGAAGGGGAGGATGCAGAGTGGGCGAGAGATCAGATGTGATCGGAGGGGAAAGGAAGCCGAAGAGAAGGAAGGGCAACAACAGAGGGTGCTAAGGGACGTCCAACGAGGCTAGTTGGTGCTGCTTCATCTGGAATCGCGCTGGGTATATGTAACTGCAACTTCAGCAGGATGGAGAGCTGGGCGAGTTGGTAAAGTGACATGGTTGGTTGGAAACAGCGCGTTAAAACAGGACCACGAAGAAAAGAACCGTCCTGTCCGGTTCTTTACCTCGTGGTCCTGTTTTAACGCGCTGTTCCCACCCAACCATGTAACTGCGACTTTAGTGGATGGCAAGAAGACGAGACGGTGGGAAAACTGTTTGCGCATCGTCTCGTCCTCTTGCCGACCACTTTCGTAGTAGTTGAACCCAGGGTGATTTAATTAAAGTTTATTTTCTCTCTTTCTCTTCAGATGGAGACACAGGATGACGGAAATAAAGGGAGGAAAACCGATGAGCACTAGAGCACAAGGAGGAAATGGGAAGGAGAGATGATCAGTGAAGAGGGTGAGATCGCGGAGCAGGCAAAGTAGGAGTGGGAGAGAGTTCGATAAAGCGCCAGTGAGACAGAAGGCAGGGTAATCGAGGAGTGTGGGGGAAGAAGAGTGGAGTGCGAAGGGGAATATATTGAAAACGACAGTGTGGAAATGAGGAGAAAGCAAAATTTGAGACGGGGGTGATGGGGAGGGGTTAAATGGAACGAGAGCGCGACGAGTGGGAGGGGAGTAAAATAGCGCGAGGGATGTAAAGAGAGAGAGGAGGGGGCGTTACTGAATGCAGCGCTAGAAACGTTATTGCCTTCCGTCTTCTTTTAACAATTTCAACATTGAACATTTGCTTATCTGCCCACGCCGTACATGGGCGGGAACCATGGAAGAAAGCTGGATTAGAGCAGCTTGACCGGCCCTACGGCCCCGTTGACCAGTGGCAGCAAGTGGCAACTTATATAAACAAACGGAAAAAGAGAAGTTATGCAAGCGTTATCGTCATTATCAGCACGTACAGCATTCACGCGAGCAGAGAAGCAAAAGAAAGAGGTCGAAACGCGAATACTACACAAAGCTTACTACGAGATAAAAAGATGACAAGGAAAAGATAGAAAAGGTTGTTGGGGGGGGGGGGGAGCGGCGGACGAATTGATCGTTAAAAGTACGTTCGGCAACTTATACCATTGGCACAGTTAGTGCAAAAAAAAAAAGAATTTATACAAAAGGTAACATGAGTATTCAGCGGAGAGCACGGGGTGTAGTCCTCACAGATTTCAGCGAGTCAAAATTCATTTAAGTGGAGAAGCAAAAAAAAAAAAAAAAAAGAAATACAAAGCTTACTGAAAAAAATTGCACCATCCACGTGGGAACCCTGAGGGGATACAAAGCCGTGGAAGTAGTAGCGTGTTTAATTGGTTGTTAGAGTAAAGACACGTGTAGTACGTCCTTATAAACTGTTCTTCTTTATTTATCGAGTAGTGGGGAACCCCGTTTGCGGTTTCTCGTTCTCGAAGCGAGGAGGAATTCCCGTGTTCGACGCTGGGCGTTTACGTTCGGCGTCGCGAGCTCTTCTCTGTGCAGCCTTGTCTTCGGAGGTGCTCGCGGTTCTGACAGTGTGCTAGCTGGCTGGCGATAGTTGAAGATGTGCCAGTCAGTCCGCTGACGGAATCGTTGGCGTCCATTTTCCAGTCATCGGACGGCGCAGTACTCGAAGAAGCAACTGAGCGGAGACGCCGGACGGGTTTATTTGCAGAGCAGAGGAGTGGAGAGGAGTGAGCAGCGCGCATGCGCTCGTGATATTGGACAGCTGGTGTGCAGAGGAGAGGAGGAGCAGCGCGCGCTAGCGCACAGGTGGTGTGGTGAGGAGGAGGGGAGAGAGAGTGGCGTTATCACAGCTGTTGTGGAGAGGAGGAAAGGTGCGGACGCTGGACCCCGGACGACGGAGGGTCGACTAAGAGATACTTTGCATCTAAAAGGATGAGAACAAGAAGGGGGGGGGGGGGTAGCGGCGGTCGAACTGATTGTTAAAAGGTGTGGTCAGTCTACTTAAACTAGAAAAACACGTCTAGAACGAGAACTAGCAGACACTTCAGCAACGGTAACAGGCGATATTCAAATTACAATGGGCAACAACAATAAGAAATCGCACTGAGGCAACCAACAGCCGCAGTTTTTAAAGCGGCAGCTTTCTTAGTGAGACCGATGGCGTTCCGAAAAAAACCAATTCATTTTCCCATACAGCGGTCGCTCGCTTGCTTGAAACCGGCTTCCAGTGCATAAAAACGGTTAAAGGAGCCGTTATAGATAAGGCAACGCACGCATCGATCATGTAGAAGCAGTAACACAGTGTACCCTTATCTCCTAAACCACGTATCGGTATACATTTAGATCGTTCGTATACATGCGCTTACTTAGTTCGCGAAAAATCGTCTCATGGGTCCGTCCTGCATTTGCGATTTGGGTCTTTGAAGGTTGGACTCACTTTTAGCTTCCGCGCTTCTCTCAACTTTCATTAGGAAGAGATGGTAAATTTTGCTACCTACGTCCCTAATTCATCACGGCTCAAACCCGGCTCCTGGAATTGCGGCACAAATGTTGGAGCGCGAAGTGGGCAGACCGAGGAAGATGCAATCGATGTCCTCATCACTGCATCGTAACTGCCGTCTTTGCGTAGGAGCTTCCGGTAGAATCAGCCTTGCAGATCTCGACAACAGTTCCTTCGCCTCAGCATTCTCGGTGGAACCACAGGGGCGCTTACCGTTCATTTTGCATCCTATATCGTGAATGAAGTGGAGCTATAGTTATCGGTAAGAGTGCGCTTTAATTAGGCGAGAAGTGTGATTATCGGCTTGGGAGAAGCGACAAATGTCCTCTCACCGTGGTCGTATTTCACTGCGTGAGACACCACAGCGTTGAACCCGTTGCCAAAAGTTGCTCGCCAAATCACAATGCTCCCCTTGAAGCAGCCGTACACATGGCTTCTGCCAGCACAATCAACGCCGGCCCATGAAACTGCCTTAACACAAAGCGCATACGTTTGCAGAACATTTTCCAACCAGATAGTTAGTTCATCAGTGTGTAAGTGCACCTCTATGACTTAAAATAGCGAAGACGCGTCTTGACCTAAGCGTGTACTCCTTATTAAGGAGCAGTCATGAAATTTAGAACCCCTCGTGATCTTAAAGGTTATACGCTGGTGAATCGAACGCAGTGTTTGCAAACGCAGCAAAAGGTCACACATCCTCCCACATGACATGGTCGGTGGCTGGTAGAAGTCTGGAGTCCAGTGTATAAGCCCTGAGGGTGGCGCTCAATACAGGTGAAAAAAGAGTAGTGAGCTGTGAAACATTATTACTTAGCGCATGAGAGAACCGGACGGAAGAACCCAGTACAATTCGCTTGTCCTGTGTTCTTCCGTCCTGTTCTCTCGTATGCTAATAGAGCTTTAGCATAGAGGCTAGAGTACGCTACGCTAGTGGCGGCGGGTTCCGGACCGACTGGGCCTGTGCCCGACTGGGTCCTGCGGCCTCCCCGCCCGCGCATGCGCTGCCCCGATACCCTCCCCCTCTAGCGTAACGCACGCTAACCGATATGCTAAAGCTCTACTGTTTGACAACCATAATCAACTAGCTCACATCGACGCCCTTGACAAGCAGTCAGCTGTTCTGATAATCGCAAGCCCTAATCGCAAGCCCCTCTTTGCGTATTTTTATCCATTGCGTTACCCTCGAAACCTTCTGTTCAGGGCCTGACGCTAACTATCTCCACAAGAAGACATTCATTCTGCTTTATCTTGAGCAACCACCGCGCAGATCCCGTGCGACCATCGTGAGCACGTACATCGGACTGCCGTGCGCTGGATGCATTCATTCTTCGGGCTTTCCTTTCTCAGCGCCCAGCGGCGCGGCCCCGTCTGGTGGCTGGGCGAGCGGAGAGGGGCGCCTCTCGAGGGAAAGACGTGTCCCTCCGCCCGGCCAGCAGCCGACCGGCGGCGGGCGGCAGCGAGCGTGCCAAGCGCGACGACCACGCTGGGCTGACCGCCGAGCGTGCCAAGGCCGACGCTGTTGTGTCCGAGCGGCGGTTGGGGGGAGCCCCCCTTTCTTCCGGCCTCACACCGCTACCTTCACTGGCCTTGCCGCTTGCGCTCGCTTTTTCCGTTTAATTCTCTGGAGTAATACTTGAGTGGCGGCTGCGACCTGAAGAGCTTCGTTTCGATAACGCCCACCATTATGTAAAAACAGCGCGAGATACACAACGACAAAAAAGAGCCTACTTTTTGTTCTTTTTTGTGTTGCGCCGTTTTTGAGATCATGAATCAGAACCAAATAGCCCTACTTGCCATTTATCTGAGGCGCACCACTTCAAAGACGCGTGACAGAGAGGGAGAGGGAGTTTTAGCACTGCGTGCCAGGAGCCAGGCAGCCTTTGGCATTAGTACGCTGTTGATGCCTATAGGCCCCATGGTAGGCCTGTGCGGCTGCACTTCTAGCGTGCATCGCGCGCCTCTCATGATGTGTCCTATCCGTGGCACATGACTGCCACTGCAACCACCGGCACCTTTCAGCATGGCCTAAGATGAAGAGAGCTTGCCCCAAAATGCTTAGTCAAAAGCTAAGTGACCTCATGTAGTACATTTTTCATATTCCCTTTGCTTTGACACTTTTTGGAACGTCCGAATTTAGAACATTCCCGTATATCGAACGTCCCGAACTCTGGGGGCACAGTTTGAGTTTGGATACAATGTAAACGGGAGGCAGGCGGCGTGGAGGGGGGGGGTCGAGGGGGGGGGATGAGAGAGTTCGAAAGCGTAGCGCATTGGATGATGGTGATAGGGAAGAGAGCGCGAGGAGGCAAGCGAAGGAGGGGAGTACGGTTATTACTTTTGGTTCCGGGTTGATTTGAAGCCAATTACCACTGCAATAAAAAGTAAGATCAACGCAGTAAAAAAATACCAACAGTAGCGCTCAAATATCGCGTTATAGAGAAGAGTAACCATCGACGTGTTTTTTTTTTTTTTGTGCGTGCTTTAAACATTTCGCAATTCCTATTTCCCCACGAAACAATGACGAACTTCTTCGTTTATATTCGTCTCGTCGTTAGCGTTCTGTGTTGCTGGCTTTCTCTTCTGTGCGCATGCGCGTGAATGTGTGCGTGCATACGTGTAACACATGTGGCGCGCGTGCGCGTTCCTCACCTGCCCTTACATTTCCTTCCCCTACCGATTCATCGAAACTGCAATTAGCCCTGCGCATACTTTTTTTAATCCTTGTTTCGAGTAGTGAGCCTCGAGATGCGGCAATCTCATGCGTCGTCGCGATCCGGATAGATAAATCTGCATGCACTGTGCACGTGAGAGCGCGCGCAACTCCCTTCGAGCCCCGTTTCTGTTCGCGATAAATTAACGGGGAAAATTCGCCTGCAACACCCGTCTCTCCACCACCTCTTCAGCGACAAATATTTCAGGCACTCGTCTATCCGACGGACGCGTAATTATAGCGGCTTCGAGGTAGAAGGGCGGACGCAACGCTCTCACACATCCTCCTGCACAACGTCCTTGCGAGTTTTCGTTTCTTCTCTTTTTCCTGCCGCTCTTCCCCTTGGCCGAACGCGATCGTCACCTTTCCAAGCCGCATATTTCGCCGAAGGCAGAGCTGCCGATGATTGTATCTCGCCTTCACTTTTGTGCACGCGAGGTGGAGCGGTTAGCCGCCGCGCTCGCTTCGACAATTGCGGGGACGGGCCGATTGGCATGCACGCACTCCCAGCTGCTCTCGCATGGCGTAACGCGGTGCCAATGGCCAATGCAATCCCAGCACCCTGGATTCGCTTCTCGCGCCGAAAGGGAGTGGCGTCGCTACTGAGCGGTGCCAGTCACTCGATCGGCTTTGATCGGCTTTGTCGCCCTGCGGAGTCGGCTCAAACGACCTGCTTTACTTTCTGTTTCGTGGGCTAAGCGTTACCCGCGGAAGTTTAGCTCATGTGGAAATTCCCTGATTGCATTGGGCTTGGAACTTCGTTAGTGTGGGCGCGTGGCTGTGTGCGGGAATTCCTGCGGGGATAACTCTTCGTCGCAATCCGGTACTATTGTAATGCGAAAGTGGTAAACACTCAGTTTGCTGTGTTGTTTCGAATAGGAGAGTAAACGACGATGTTGGTGCGAACGAAACTCAATTCTAACAATGCATTTTATAGTGTTGCGTCCCGATAGATGCGGACGAAGTCGGCCGTATGGTGATATACCTGTTTTTGAGGGTGCTCAAATGGAGAGGCAGCGGGTCTTAGCGAAGATGGCTGACGGATTCCAGCACGCGAGCGCTGGGCACGCGTGCTTACGCCGTCTTCTTCGAACTACGGGCTGCCCGAGGAACACGGCTAGTATCTCTCACTCGGAGATTGGACAAAGCACGTTGACCAGTACGCACCTCAAGCAGGGAATTGTCGGCTGGATACAAAACTGGTATCCACGCGGCATTTGATCTCCCCCCCCCCCCCCTCCCACCCGCTGTCTAAACAGCATCGTACCAATGCACCCAGGGTTAATATAAAGGCGCTTCTGGCATTGTGCCAGAAGATACCGTCAACCCGTGAAGTATAGGGCTTAATGCGCACGACATGAACTATGTCGGGGCGGAAGGCGGAAGGGGGGGGGGGGGGGGTACGGTATACGTACTTTGTATACCATCAAATACATGACCGTTGCCAGCAGCGTCGCTTCTGGGTGTGTATAGGAAGTACTCGCTTTTGAATCCGCATATATGTGTGCCTGGTACTGTTGAGCGCGTAGCGGCTGGTGGCCTAACTCCTTTCCACCATGGTCCATTTCCATTTCTTAGGAACTGTCACAACTACACAGTGCATTTTGTGCCACTATCGTAGTTGTGTAGTAATGATTTCAGACTACCGCACTGGCAGGGGCATTTATGTTCATCATGAACTCGTGGAATCGCGTATCCTGGGAGCCAACCCTATACTATACACATTGTAATACGTGGCATTGTCATCGTATACGAGACGACGATTAACTTGATCTGGTCAAGAAATGGTGAGTATAGCTTTACTTCCATGAATCTCAATGTCTAAAAAAACCCAGCGCCCATGCTAAAATCATAGGGGTCGAGACGTGCCACTCGGCGTAAGGATATCTGGCGCGGATCTTCTTATCTGTTATTCGGCTATATGGAGCAATAGTGCGAAAATACAAAAGCAACGAGAATAGCAAGGCCTTAAGCGGGGCGTTAATGTCGCCTTAGTCTTTTTAGCCTCAGGTTGAGAAAGCTATTGGTCTTGCCTTAGTTTTCACTACATGATGCATAGCCTTGTCTTCTCTCTGCGTTTGTTGCATGCCACTTCCTGTTTTGCCCGCCCTTTTCCGCAAGAGCAGGTGTGAGTAGTTTTAGCATGTGGTGCGTCACGTGCGCGTAGGTTACCCGCTTGCGCGGTGCTGACGACCCCATCCTCAGCGAGCGCCCCAGTGGGCACATAGCCTTCGATCTAGTCGTTTGCATATTACGAAGTCCATCCTTCGTCCTGCATGGATGGTCAGTAGGCTGATGGAGGTGATTGTGGTGATGTGGAGGAAATGATGAGTCATAAACGAACTCTCACGCTTTGCAAATCTAGCCGTTGAAGGAGCTGGAAGCGAAGCCCGGCATTTGGTAACTTTGAAGCCGTACTGACACACGCCTGTTTTCATTTATGGTATCGTGCCTCCTAGCATATATAGCTATTTTTTTTTTGCAGTACGTTATTCCATGTCCCGTCGACATTGCTATCTCTGTAGTTATTTGCACAATAATTTAGTAAGGTTTGTGGCGCTATTTGCGACTTAGGAAGTTATGACTCAAAACGACAACTTTTTTTCATGTCTGTTGGTGACTGCCGACGCATGAAACACCAGAAAGACACAATCGTGGCTACAAACCCGTGATAATCGGTTTGACGTGCGCCTCTCACGTCGGAAACAGGTCAGCGTGATCACTGCGTTCACGTCCCTTTGCCGAGCGTTATTAGATCATTTCAAGCCCGTTTCCACTCCGTACGGAAGCAACGGAATAAACTCATCTCTACTCAAGAACAAGCACGATTCTGGCTAGAACGGAGAGGAAAGCTACTGGTGCGTACAGCCTGGACTTAACCCAACTCAACTGGCAACTCTAGCCCAAATATTAGGAGACTAAAAATGTGTGTCTCCAGTCATTTTAAATCTTCCTGTCTTGTAGTTCTACTTTCATACCTAAATCATACAAATGGAAACAAAAAATATTCGACCCCATCGAATAATAGAAAATTCGTGGGATTTTATAATCGAGTGCGAATCGAGTAAGCGAAATATTCCATTCGTATTCGATCTTTTGAACCATCCCCGCAGATATAGTTGTGTTCAACGCTCGTAATTTCGGTAGAGAAAACTCTCTCGGAACGATCATTACAGAATTTTTTTTTTTTGCTTAGAATGACCGACACACAGTCATCTTTTATACTCATCCACTTTTCGGCCAGGTGTTTTCCCCTCCGCATCGAAATTGGGAATCAGGCAAATAGATGTGCCGGAATTTTATGCTGTAATTGCCAACGTGCCGAACAATGTAGCTTGTAAATGGGAAACCATGCCGAGCAACAGGGTTTTAGTCTTTCTGGGCGAGGACCACGTAGGTGACTACGCTCCATCCGGTTTAGAACGGGTATGCAGAGAAAGAAAAGTACAGACACACCGTTTCCAGCCGCACAAAAAGAGAAAAAAAAGAGAAACAAGAGGTAACACGGTATGTCGCATACCTGCTCCGGCACTTAGGCCGCAAATCGTCGAGATTTCGTCAAGTTATAACTCAGAAGGCCTGCCGGCCGCTTCTCCTGCTTTTTTTACGATCAAGTGAGCAGGAGAGAGAGATGGGGGGGAGAGGAGTTCGCGCGGCGCTTTTGTCGGGGACTCCCGGCCGACAGAGGGGCGGGGGACGGCGCTCACAGAGGCAGCAGTGCTCGCGTGGCCGAGTGCACCACACGTGCACCAGTGGCAGAGCCGGCCACAGGGCTTTCCCGTTTCCGTGCAGGTAAGACCGAGCAGCGAGATAAGGACGCCGAGCGGCCGAAAGAAAAATGAAGCTGACGGGAGGAGGCGGCCTGCCGGGGAGACTGGTCACACACGTGCCTCGAAAGATAGAAAAAAACAGGAGCGTGTTAGGGGGTCTTCCCTGCCCCTGCGGCGGTAAACAAGAAATAAATGAAGGATGGGAGGGGGGGGGGGGATACATCGACCCACCCCGCATTACACCCTCTCCCCACCTGTCCTCCACGTTTTGTATATCCCCGATGGCCGTTTCACCCCTGGGGTATCTCCTCGGTCGCCTCGTCTGCCCTCCTCGCCTCCGGCGTCGTCGTCGTCGCCGTCGCTCTGGGGCTACTGAGACGCCGGCCCCAGCCGCATTCTTTCCATTAAACGATCCTTGCTCGGCCGCCTGTTTACATTCCTGGGACGCCGGCATTTTGCCGCGCGCTGACCGCCATCCTGTCCGCGACCGTCCAGCCGCGCTGGTGCATCCGTGTTGTAGCCGGTGACGCTGGTTGATCCGGGCTGGACGAGGGAGGAAGATAGAATGACGGGTGGTTTGAGTGCGCCAACCAGAGTATCGCGCGAAGGCAGCATGCATTCCTGCTTACAAAACTAGTCCAGTACCCATCTGGGAGGCGGGTGTGTGCTACTTTTATGGGTATGGAACACTTTGTAGACTAAATCTGGCATGTGATGGAGTTTAGGAGCTTAGGCGTAACAATACGCCCTGAGGTGGTGTTTCGAGCGCGACCGCAGAGGCGCCAAGCAGTCGGCGCCGTCAGAAATCGGATGTTGGTCAGCCCGAAGGAGCGGCTGTACCGGGCGGAGATTCCGCAGTCGTTGTGAAAAAGTCGAGCTAGTAGTGCGTATTTCTGTATGCATTGCTGGGTCTACGGCTCCAACAACATTTTAAAAAGGTCGTGAGGAGGCTGACAAAAAATAGTTTATTTCGGTTCCCTTGAAACGAAGCGGAAAGGCGACAGCGATGAACTCGCGCAGTGCGACGAGTAATGTAAACAATGCCGATGGGCTTCTGGCCATAAGCGTTCGTTTTGCTGTTTTGTGTGAATGTGGTTTATACTCTAGCATCTTGTTTCTGTGCACACCTGCTATCAACTTCGGAGGGGACCTGCGACAGCCGGTGCCCGGCAAAACTTGCATAGGCAACGCAAACTCCATCGGGAACAATTCAGCGCGCCAGCATACACCCCAGCAATCTTACCTGAGTGCTACGGAATATGACGCAGCGTAACGGTCGACACAAAACTGCAGTGATCCCACAGGCAACCAGCGCAGCTAAACGAATGGGCCATTAATAGGCGCATCAATCATCTTGAAGCAGTGACGGTGTCGGTCGTTTTCTTTCCTTCTTTTTTTTTTTGTCGCTAAGCTTATGCCTCCCCAGCATTTTAGCATTACGTGTTGCTTATGCTTTAGCAATCTGTACCGCTTATTCCTCTTCTGTATTATGGTGCTCATCGCTGCTTACTCTTTCCTAGGTGTACGCGCGGAGCATCTGCCCGTGCGGCCTCGACCGCTGCTTTGGCGCAGATATCGCGGCCAACTACATACGACTAACATTTCGCTGATTCGGACAGAGCTGGAACACCGGCGTTGATACCGGCGCTAAAATTTGCCATAGCTGCCCGGTGCTCACCGTAATGAGTTGACGAACATAGCAACTGCGTCAGCATGTTTACGCGAGCCGAGCCGTGCCGAGCCGTGCCGTGTTTACGCGAGCGTGAGCGCGTGTTTACAACTGAAATCATAACCATTCACTGTACCCGCCTTTAACTAAAACTCGCAGCCCAGGGTCACGCCTGTTATGTGCCCAACGCCATTGCTGGAAACATCGGACGGGTCCGTTGCATTCGCTAGCTCCTCCCGGACGCAGTAAACATCGTTTGCGGCGTGTAGCTGGCGACCGCGTTTTGAGGTTTTCTTAGACCAAAAAAAAAAAAAAAAAAAAAAACGAGCCAATATCTCCCACCTCTCTAAAACCGTTAAAACGAGCGCGCTGGTTTGAGCAATCAGTCATCGGAGCGTAGCACGGGCGTACAGGGTAGGGCGCAAGCGACGACACACAACATCCGATAAATGCCTCTAGTGGCCGTAGATACAACTTCATTCAATTTGAAAAAAAAGTAGTTTTTGGTAGCGCGCTCAGATTACAGCCAAGACGGTTTTAATCACAAGAAGGAAAATGCGACAATATTTGGGAAAACTTTCAAATTTCGTGCTACAGAGACGTCTTATTGGAAGCAGCGACGCAATATGGGATGTGATGCAATAGAGCTATATCGCCGGAAAGCGGCGGAGGTGGGAGGGGGGGGGGGGGTCGCCATTGCTTCTGATGTTTTCTTTATTTCTCAGTTATTTGTTTAAAGCTTGCGATAAAATTGGTATCAAAGCAGTCTTTTGGATTAGCCAAATTTGTATTTCGTCTTGTTAAAACGGTTTAGGACGTTAGGATTAACGTCCAATATGTTCGGGCTTAACGTTCAGTAACCTTCACATTGAACTTCAAGACCCGCCAAGCGATGTCATACTTATTTCACGACGAGCTGCGGGAACCGGTTGACAACGTTTGACCTAATCTCAGGCCTTTAATACCTGCATCGCCCTTTCCCGCTACTGCTATCAACCCTTGTGCAAGCGAGTTATATACTCGAAAATACAGGAGCTTTCACGAAACAGGCTTCTCAAATTCCCCGCGAAACTGGCAGGCTAATTGCGCTTTCCTACTAGATAATAACTACAAATGCACGAAACAACATGAAACCTGTGAGCCAGCTTTGGCGGGAATTATTAAGGGAACCGGGAATGCAATTAAAGAACCAGACCATGAAGAAATTTGTTTTCATCAAAATAAGGTTACAAATATGGACCAACTTTCAAGTTCCCTGCCATATGACATCCGCAGTGATGTCATTGGTAATGTACAAATAAAAAAAGGCCAGCTTTCAAGCTGAGATAAAGTGACACAAAAAACATTAACACAATTTTACAATACTGTTTATTTCCCCGACCTTTGTCAATGGAGAGAGAGAGAGAGAGAGAACGCCTTTAACGAAAGCTGAAGAGGTCAGCCCCACTAACGGTAGGGCTTGCTACTCCAGATGGGGTGAATACAGTGAGGTGACAGCGAAAAATAGACAGAAAAAGAAAAGGAAAGAAAGAAAGGGGAGTAAGAGGAGAAATGCACACATATACAAATTGTACATGCTCAGAGAGTTCACAGAACCTCTTCCAGCCCTGTTTCCGCAAGAAAAGTAAGCAGTGTTTTTGTACCGAGCACTGCCTCCTCACGATTTTGCCAGGGTCCAAGGAAGTGTGAAAGTTCTAGAGTACCTCCGCGTCGTAGTCGCACAAGTGCATTCGACGCTGTTGCCCGCTGAGTGGCATATCGCGAGCAGTGGCTTAAAATGTGCCTGATGTTGTCGGTAGTAGAGCACACTGTACACAATGGCGACTCTACCCAGCCCAGCTTAAACAAGAAGCTTCGGGTGTATGCAACATTAAGTCGCAGCCGGTGTAACACGCCTTCAGTGCGCTTGGCAGACCCCGTAGGATAGGGGAAATCGCACTGAGGGTCTATAGCATGAAGAGGCGCATAGCTGCTCAGAGGATCCTGCCAAGCCGGCAGCTGGAGTTGCCATCCTAGGTCGATTGCAGCTGCTTTCTATCCTCGTTGGAAAACGGGATTCCAACGGTGAAGTTGAGGTCGTGGGCTTCTCTGGCGACCGCATCGGAGATCTTGTTGCCCGTTATACCAGAATGACCTGGTATCCACTGAAGGAAATTTCATGTCCCTTCGCGCACCGCACTAGAAAATATTTCGTTCATATCGCAGACAAGTTGATTGCGACAATCAGGCGGCTTATTTAGAGATGTTGCAAGGCTGGACGGGAATCGGAAAGAATTACCCACCGCCGAGCGGGTCTTCCGCTTATGTAAAGAAGTGCTGCTCTGACAGCTGCTAGCTCAGTTGCCGTGGAGGATGTTCGTGGCTGAGCTTTTCTTTAATGGACCGTCCCGCTGACGGAATCCATACGCCGATTGCCGAAGACGCCGAAGCCACGGAATCCATCCGTGTACACTTGGATGTGGTCTGGATACGGGTTTGGATATGCTCCAAGACGAAATAGTGTCAAGGCAGATGCTGGCATAGACGACTTTTGCCTATTCCAGGTACAGTGGTGCACACAGCCCATGCCGCGTACAACCACGGTGGAGTAGCAGGCAGCTTGGTCGGAGGTAATTAGATGGCAGGACGTGCACCACGCGAGATGCAGAAGCGGCAGCCCGTGGATGAGCAACGCATCGAGAAACACGTCGAAGGCCAGTACGGAGCAATTCTTGTGAACGGAGAGTGGTCGCAGAAAAGCACCTTGCCTCACATAAGGTTCCTATCGTGGAGGTGCATTTTGGAAGGCCCAAGCATGTTCGCAGTGCTCGAGCTTGCAAGCCTTCCAGAACCTTCAAGTTCGTCCTGGACACAGCATGTAAAGCTGGAAGGCTATATCGCAAGAGGCCTACGAAAGGCGCTTTGTAGAGTCGCAAGAGTGCTGACACTGAGCAGCCCCAGGTGCTTCCTGTCATCATCCGAAAAACGTGAACGAACGAAAGGAGTCGCTCCTTTAGCCGCCTGATATGGCGAGCCCAGGACAACGAACGGTCAATTGTAACGCCTAGAAATTTGTGATTGCAAACATAGGGTATCTGCACGCCGTGTATCTCCAGTGGGTATCGAGATACATCGCGCTTGGTGAATGCCAGCACACCACACAAACAAGTCATTGTGACGTTATAGGGGACCTGCGCGACAGTGGCAGGTGAGTTTTGATCTCTTTTTTTTCTTACTACCTTAATTTCGGAAAGCTTGAATTGAATGTGGCATGGCTGTTGTTTTAACAAGGCAACCTTTCGAATGAACCAAACTTGTATTTTGTCTTCACGCGGTCTCTTCAAGTGACCTCGCCGACAATGGAACTTTCACGGTCTTTGCCAGCCGTATATTACAGCTGGAATCATGCTTGCTGTTGTGCCAGCAGTGTGCGATGTCACAGTTTTTCGTGCAGGTTATCTATCATCAAATTATTCCGTGTATGAGAGTTGGAATCATACATGCTGTCGTGGCGGCAAAATGTGAGCCCACGACTTTCCTAATTCCGAGCACGTTATCTATCTTCCAGCTATTTTGTCTTTACTAAGCGAGAATGGGTTTATTCGGGGTAAAAAAAAAAGGAAATGCGAGGCCATCGAATTTGCCAAATGATACGTATAATTAATCAAAATTCCAAACTGGGAGTATAGACTCTATCGCTTGTATTTACGACAGTTTCAAATGTTAGCCCAGCTCGTGCACGGCAAGAATTTGGGCGAATGGTGTGGTCATTTCTCAAGCATCAGTGGTGTATGTGGTGACAAGGCTCTTCAAGCCGATGCAACGGCGTATACACACATCAAACTTTGAAACATTGGTTTTGCAGCTTCCCGCTTCAATCCCAACTGGACTGGTGACGCACTGGTGCGGCAAACTTGCTCGATCGATGCTCAAAAAGTTCAGATTTTTGGAGCATTTACGCTTCGTACCTACATTTCCCCGCTGAAAAGTTCTAAATGCAGTTAAAATCCGATCTAACGAGGTCACCGGGAGCCCGAATTATTTAGTTAAACCGATCGAACTTCATAAAATTCGGGACTGTCGATTTACGAGCAGTTCATTTCATTTCATTTCATTTATTCGTCCTTAAGGGCCCAGAGGCATTACGATGCCATACAATTCGATGCCTAAAGGAAGGCGCGACCCAGCAGCTACCATGACATCGTAACTACGATGTCCGCGGCACTCGCCTGCCGATAAAATTAATCAATGAGCTAAATACCGCGGTGAAAATGACTGCAATAAAACGCCGGGGGTTCCGGGGGGAACGAGATTATTTCCTGGCAAAAAATCCTGTGATCTTCGCCTGCGTGCGCTTCGTCAGCATTAATGGGGAGACGGACTTTTCGTAGCACGCAAACACGTTCAACGCGTCATCAGTTTCTCCGTGAGCCCCAGCAAAGAGCCTGAGCAAGTCAATAGCGTCCATCACCTACCCGCCGCGGTGGCTCAGTGGCTAAGGCGTTGTGCTGCTGAGCACGAGGACGCGGGTTCGATTCCCGGCCGCGGCGGCCGCTTTTCTCATGGAGGTAAAGGGCAAAAACGCCCGTGTGTACGAGATTTCGGCACATGTTACAGATCCCCAGTGGGTCAAAATTAATCTAGAACCTTCAACTACGGCGCGTCTCATCGCCTGCGTTGCGTCGGCGCGTTAAACCCTACAATCCGTCAATCAGCATCCATCACCTGGCCTGGAGTGGGTACACGAGCTTCAGCAGTTTCTGCGCAGTCAGAATCCACGGACACCTCTTGTGTGCCGGAAACTAAGTGCACGAAATTTCTTCATTGTTCAAAACTTTCGTCGGCGTCTGCGACTGCCTCGGAGCTTAGAAAGTCGCGAAAGCTCAGATATGCTGCCACCTACGAAGCTGTTTTTAGGAACTGGACGGGATTTCTTCTTCCCCATGTTGAGCTCCTGCGAAACTCGAAATACTTCGTTAAATCGGAAATAATGGCGCTGAATCTATTTCGTTAGTTCGAGTTAATATAAGAATTCAGCCGAATAGGCACCTGCGCGGGAATCCCGATTTGCTCGTTAGATAGGGAAAATCGCAATATCGGGTTTCGTTAGATCGAGTTTTGACTGTATACAGAATTGCAGAAAGACGGAGTTCATACGGTGTATATAGAGCGCCGAAGCATAACTAAAGCAGATATTCTATGCAAGAACAAACGGCTCAGGTGGTTTCTTTATAATAAGAACATTTGGCGCAGTTGTGTTTCTATCTTCAGTAAAGGGCGAAATCAAGCTCCGAATGTTTTTCATATACAACGTAAATACGAAGTTCATACAACCATAATTTGGCGTTTCTGGCTCTCTTATAAAAGTAAAACAGCTGCCAATGTTTCGAAAGGTATCCTTTATTTTATAACTCTGTGTTTCCTAAGAAATATCTCTCGTTTTGTGGTGGCCTTGTGCCAGGTAAGAACTCCATATTCCCATAATTCCGCACATACTGAACGTTTCAGGAGACTGGGCTATGCGGCGCGCCGTATAGCGGAGTTGTACGAATCAATTTAGACATCTGGAGAATGTTTAACGTGCGCCTAAATCTCAACACACAGGCGTTTTTCGTTATTCGCCTCTATCAGAAAAGTATAGCCACGGCGGCCGGGACCGAACCTGCGCCCTTGGTTTCAGCATCCCAATATTTTAGCCACTGAATTTCCGCGGGGGGCACCCTACCAATGTCAAATCATTCGAGAGTTATAGCAGAACGAAGAACCGATCCCGGTACGGCACCCGGCATGACCGGCGCAACTCGGTCATGCGCATGCGTAGGTGCGCCGACCGTGTACCAGGCGTAGTACCGGGACCGGTTCCCCGCTCTGCTATAACTCCGTATTAACGCGCACAGAACGCAACAAATATTTTAAACGGTTGCGACAAAGTGACTGGTGGAGCTCTCGGGCGAAATGAATTCCCAGTCTAAAATCACAACAGGAATACCGCAAAAAACGTAACGGGAATTCCTGTCGTACGACAAAAAAACTTTGTTGTGACAACAGAAGTCATGTTGGTACGACAAAGCAATCTGTTGTTACGACACACAGTTCTGTCGCAACGACAAAGTCAATTTTATCAACGACAGAAATTCCTGTAGGCACTACAGAACTGCCATTAACGCTACTCTTCACAATGGGAAATAACATTCAAACCATTTGCAACTACTGATGGAACATCAGGATCACGACAAGACAGGAATTCGGCACGACGGAGAATCAAAATCAGGACAGGAATATGACACACGACAGAACATCAGAATCACGACACCAAAAGAATACGACAAGACAACAGGTACGACACGCGAAAATACGCCAAACTACAGAAATTTTTCTTGCTATCATTTTCGACTGGGTTTCAATTGCAATTTCAATTTCAATTTGTTTATTTCCTCTCCAAGGAAGCAGTGGGCTAGGAAATAAAGGCTCTAACTAGCTTGACAATGTTCCCAACTCAACAGAGTACGGCAGCATCTATTTACAACAATGCAATCACAATCTTGCTTTGTTGAAAAAAAAAAGAAAAGTGCATCACTATGGTACACAGAATTGTAACAAAGCAAAGTAGTATATCATTTGCACAATGTTAAAGCAAAAGAACACAAAAACTCGAGCCCGCGGTGCAGTTGAGTTTCTTCAACTATACGATTCATTGACTGTAGGGTTTAACGCGCCGACGCAACGCAGGCGATGAGGCGCGCCGTGGTGGAGGGCTCCGGATCAATTTTGACCACCTGGGGATCTTTAACGTGCGTCGAAATCTCGTACACACTGGCGTTTGTGCTTTTCGCCTCCATCAGAAAAGCGGCCGCCGCGGCCGAGAATCGAACCCACGACCTCGTGTTCAGCAGCGCAACGCCTAAGCCCTTCGGCGTTACACAAGAGGTTCAAATTTTTTGTGCCCCTGCGAAAGTTTGCATATGCGGTATCATACAGGCGCCAGTGGATACAGGCGCCAGTCTCTGGCGCCTGAATCTCTCAGTTACCTTGTTTTCTTCGTCCACGTCTATTTTGCGTCACGTTTTCTTCTTTCTTTAAGTATGTACCAACTAGCTCAGCAACAAGTTTTGTTAAACGCAGTGTCTAGAATGCCGTCCCACGGCACTGTAGCTGACCGCTGCAGGAACGGCTCGACTGCCGTCCGACGACATTCGAATATTTGAGACTAGGCTAGCACCGGCCGAACCGTCTATGTGTACGACGAGTGGGGTAGCTATCAAAGAATTTTTCAGTTCTCGACCGAATTAGAGCGCCATGGTATTTTCGGTAAAATATTGCTGAAGTTGTGCTTTAACAATGCCAATTTCCTCTACACCCGATCCCGGACTGACCGCTTCGAGTTCATGAAGCCCAACCAATGTACGAGTTAGTTCCCGAACATAAAAACGCCTTAAAAACGAAAGGCGAGCGGACTCTTCTATTGCGCAATTCCTTACCTCCTGTTTGAATAGATTCCATTTCTGATATAAAGAAAGACTGTGTGTTTCAAGAATACTAGTGAAGCAATCTGATATACGTTTACAAAATATTCCATCAGCCAATAAAGAGGTGTTAAGTTTCCATAGATCCCATTGAGGCAGCACACTACGCGGTCTTGATCTTCCTAAGCAAGCAGATACCATGCAGTGGTCTGTGAAGAAGATCGGGCGCACAATATAGTCAGAAATGGTAGGCATCTATTCTGCTGAAATGTATATGCGGTCAAGACGGGCATTCGAATTGCTCTGAAAGTGAGTAAAGTGCATGGTACTCTCTTTTTCCTGAACAACATCGACAAGACCATTGTCACGCACTAAATCAGACAGGGTGGCCGCACGATAAGTGCGCTCTGATTTCTGGGCCTATTACACTCGAAGAAGTTAAGGCTGCTATCTCTGACCTTGAGCCAAACAAGACCCCTGGGCCAGATGGTTTGAGTGGGGAGTTTTATCCAAAGTTCTCTGCTATCCTTGCTCCCGTTCGGTTAGACATATTCGCAGCAGCATACGAGCATGACGTTTTTCCGCCAACCTTTTACTTGGGACACACAGTTTTAATTCTGAAAACGCAAGATGAACAAAAGCTGAAATCGGTTGACGGCTATTGGCCAATCTCTCTGCAATGTAGATTATAGAATTTTTGCAAACATTTTATCTAAGCGCCTTCAACTTGTCATCACTAGTTTAGTAGCACCTCACCAAACTTGCGGTATTCGAGGTAGGAACACTTAAACAAATATACATGCTGCTCGTTCATAATTGGAGTTTGTATCTGATTCGGCAGAGCAGGTGGCCCTTATCCAAGTTGACCTTTCAAAGGCATTTGATCGAGTTTCTCATGATTTTCTATTCGCACTATTGGCAGCGGCAAATTTAGGGGATATATTGTTAAAAGGCATTCAGCTTTGTTACAAACAGTGCACCACACAACTGGTCGTCAACCGCGTTCTGTTTAAGTCGTCTTTTAGACAGGGCTGCCCCCTTTCCCCCTTGTTGTTTGCCTAGCTTATACCTCGAACCTCTGTGCCTTAGTATACAGCAGAGTCAGAGAGTACGGGGTTTTTCCTCACTATCCTAGAGGTTAAGGTTCTTGCTTACGCGGATGACATTGCCTATTTTTTTGTTGACAAAAAAAAGCGCTCAAGAAGCCCTTAATGTGACCAGGCAGTTTTGTGATGCGTCTGGAACGGCTGTGGATATGGAAAAAACAAAGGGATTTTGGTTTGGTGAATGGGGTGCGAAACCATCCTTATTTGCTGGCATTACTTGGGATAAGGACGCTCTTCAATACCTTGGTGTATCTTTGCACCAAATACAAAACACCGGGCCGCATTGGTCATTGGCACTACAAAAAGTCAGCGGAGCCTCGCAGGCATGGATGGGGCGAGAACTTTCTGTGTTTGCGCGCGCGCAGGTTTGTAATGTCTTCCTTGTCGCAAAGCTTGTTTATGTGTTGCAAGTACTTCATTGTGCGCGTTCTAAAGTACAAGCTCACATGGAGTTTTTGCGACATTTGTGTGGGGGTCTCAATGGGAATCTATGCGCAGGGACAATTTGTTTCTTCCATTAGTGTCTGGGGGTGCTGGGCTGACACATTTGTTTGTAGACCAGCTTGTATCTCGGTTTTTCTTCTATAAAGTGACGCATCATCCACTTCTGCTAAACGTTATTCAACAGCGAATAAGTTTTCATTTACCGTTTTTGCTTGTCTCCACGGGTGAAGTTAGTACGAAGCCGCCATGGGGCTTTTTAAAGGAGGTGGTCGACACCTTTCATTTTCTTACTGCGAGGTTTTACCTGCAATATCTGTTTACCCTTTCCAGGAAGGATTTGACGAACACTTTATTAGGGAGTCTGTTCCCAGTGCCGGTTTATCGCCAGTCTTACATTGGTCACCATAAGGACAGTGTTTTGAAGCGTGTCACACGTATGTGTCTTCCTCCAAATGCAAAAACGTTTTTCTTTAAGCTGCATACATCAACACTCCCAGTGAAAACATGGTTGCGCGAGAAAGGAATGTCCATTCCTTGGTCTGACAATTGCCGCTTATGCAATCAACCTGAAACCATTGATCATTGTTTTGTTTTGTGCCGGGATGCGGTGTTTTTCTGGGATGTGTTGCAACGAACTCTTAAAAAGGACATGGACATTACCCCTTATACAATTCGGTTCTTGCCTTTTCTAGATGTTACTGGAGTGCCCTGTGATATATTTGTTGTGATGGGATTGTATAGCTTGTGGAAGTGCCGCATAACGGACAGGCACGCGGAACCCCTCGCCCAACGAAGTCAATTTTTCGGGAGCAAGCTGCGTTGGTACGGAGCATTTATGCGGCGCAAGTGACCCACCAGAATGGCTGCATCTGTTGGACGTGTGCGTTTGCTTGCCGGAGTTTTGACGGACGGCTTATTTTAGCTGCAGTGATGTGCATCTTCTTGGATGATTCATAACGTTTGTAGGCTGTAATAAGTGCAGTTTTCTATGAAGTAAAGAAAAAAAAATCGTAGTAGTGTAGAGGATCGGTCTTAGCTCCTTGATCCGAGGAACGTGGTTCGAGACCGGTTCTTGTATGTTTTTTTTTTTCATCTTTAAATAGCACGATAATTTTTACGGCTTAGGTTAGTCTTGCTGTTGTAAATGGTTTATTTGTGTGCGTTAGGTCATGTTATGTTATGTTTAGGTTACGTTTAGGTTACGTTATCTAGGGCGATGTAGTGCCAGACGCGGCAATTTTTTTACAAAACTCCGGTATACGTCGATATAGTGGAGTGCTTATGATACCGTCGGACGGCACTCTAGACACGGCCTTTGTTAAATCATATGGTATCATTTAGTTAGTCTCGCTGAGTGACAATGAGCCCGAAACGTCAGCGTTTCCTCTGTCAAACAGAACGTGCCTTTTGCCCGAAAATGATTCCCATTCAGGCGCACACGACGGTCGATAGGTCGTTCACTGGACTTGACCGGACAACGGCCCATTGTGCAAATAGATCGACCCAAGTTTAGGAATGGACACTCATTATGAAAGCGACCCCGTGATTTGAAAAGCCAGTGAACTCGTTAATTTGAGATAGTTTTTTTTAATTGCAATCAGCGGCCTGATCCCCCCAGCCACCTCTCTCAAATTCAAAGTCCTCCCAGTTACTTTCTTCCCGCCCTCTATATTACACGGCTAGGCAGCTTAGCGTCAAATCGTGCTTCATCAAGGGGCTCTCTCTAGCTCTTTCTAATCGGCTTACTCTTTCCCTCTCTCTATAAAGTTCTCTGGGAGACAAAAGCAGCGTTCGACCGTTCAATTAGTGCGTATTGCGTCAATGCTAAAGCTTAAAAGCTCTTATTTCCAGAGACCGCCGCAGGACGAGCTTTCCGCACCCGCGGGCGAGGAAAGCTTTCAGAATCGTCCGTCAGACTCGATGGGTCGAATGGTGAGGAAACCGTCCAAAAACCGTCGATACAATTGGAGGCAACCCGCGATTGAGCCTTCCTCTCTTTGTTGGCCCTCTTATCGCAAGCTTTGTGTCTAGTGCGATCACTGGCACGCATCCAATGCGGCGGGCCCTTCCTCCGCCGCAATTCACACGGAGATTGAACCTTGCGATGGCGGCCCCGCATAACGGCGGAAGGCGAGCGTGCTGGCCAAATTGTTAGGCACTTTACTCCGTTAAAGCACGTGACGCGGCGGGATAACGCCCTTCCGCCGACGTTTGTGTGTTCGACCTTGGAGGCGTACACACTTCGCGTGGAGCGAAGACCGATTCACCGCGTTTCGCCACCTCCTGCCATTGCCATCGTTGCGTTAAAATACATTACTCGTTCGTGGAAGCTCGGCAGACAGTGCCAAAGGACGCGTAATTCGCAACACTATATCCGACCAAAAGAATCATATGCGGCCTTGCAATGCTTTGTCGCACAGTTGATAGTGCCCATTGAGTTTTCTTTTTTTTTTTTTCTGATGTCCTCGCCCACTACCAACTGGAGGACTGCATCTCCCCCCCCACCACTCCTTATGATGACCAAAGAGGACGCCGTAACCCTCGGACAGCTGCAAACAAACACCTACCCCTACGGAACACTGATCCATGCCATTTTCCGCCTATACTTGCACGTTGGCTTGTCAACACTTCCCGCACCCAACTCTCTCCGCCACGTGGTGCGGGAGTTCCGACACTCGTAATCGCTCACCCCTCTACCAAATCTCACCCTGGAGCAGTGCGAGGACTAGCTGGCCAGCTAACGCCCTTTGGACCGGCAACGACTGGTGGACAGGGGCCGCCGGGCAGCAAAGAACCAAGGCTTCCTGGACTACGTAAGCCTGCCACCGAGGGGATGAAATTTAAAGGGACCCTGCAACACTTTCCATAAGCGCTCTCAGTGTTTCCTTCGCGTCTGGAACCACCACTGCGAAAGCTATAGTTATCGCCAGCACGGAGCGGCACTGCGTGATTTGCTCGTCGCACCAGTTGCGTCTTCCATTGCTGCTTTGTTTTTGTGGCTTTATTTTTAAAGTTGCCATCGAAAAGCATTCATTAGCTGCAACTGAAAGGAAAACCGGCCAAAAGCCTCTACATGGCCTTAGGGACGTAATTCGAGCCGTCTAAGAAAGTCAAGACTGGAAAAGAGTGAACAATCGTTTGAGCGAGTTTACAATTAGTTATCAGATGGGCATAGAGCAGTAATTTTTGGCTGAGGTACTTCTCAACCCCTAATCTAAGTACTGGGTGTGTTGGGTGACTACGTTCTGCAAGCATTTAGGATTTAAAAAAAAATGTTGAAGAAAGTGTTGCAGCGTCCCTTTAAAAGGCCGACCGTTCAGGAACTATAGTAAATTCATTGTAGAATAATAATGCGTACCGAGCAAGCAGCGGTCTTGGACGTGAACACCGAAAATATACATCGCAGAACTAATTAAAAATACGTTTTTTGCAATCCGTTGTCAAAAGTTAGTGCCCATAGATTTAAAGCTGGTAGTTTCCCGCGGCTCAAGAACTTGGTATAGAACAGCATGCTAAACGTGAAACTCCTCACAAAGCAATTTCTCGCCGTCAATGCTGGCATTACGAGAATACTTTGCATTAGACTGAATAACTCAAGAGTGATAATTTCTGAAAAAAAAAGAAATAAGTCGGAAAGCCGCTCCTGTACAGAAGAAAAATAATGAAAAAGAAAAAAAAAAACAGGCAGCAATAAAAATGAACACGTAAAGCTAAGGCCATTTTTCTGCCACGTGCGGGCGCAGATACCCAAGACATTTTTGGGGTAGCTTGGAAGGCCAAGAGTACAGCGGATATCTTGGTGAGATAACCCGGATACTCGGATAGACTCACGAGGCCAGTTGCTTTTTTATGGCGGATAACGCTTACAGTATTGAGAAGCATCCTGAGTGACTCGTTTTAACAGGTTAACGTCACGTTTTCCCGTGCAGGACTGAAAAGCTAGAGCCAACCGCTCGCGCTGGATCCTGGGCGTTAAGCGAAGTACCGCTTCGAAAACAGCTTGTACTCAGAGACGTGATTGCGGACGAAAGAGGACGTGCCCTGCCGCTTAAATTCCTCATTGGGCGATGATGTCTTTTGAGATGTCGCGAATACCCTGTATGTGGCGGTGCCTATTCTAGCAAAACCGCACAAAAAAAGCTAGCCGGTTTTTTTTAATTCGCTATGTGTTCCGTTTCAAGAAGAAAAAAAAATACCCAGGGCTCTTAACTGCTTACGTGATTTGGATGCGAAATCCTAATAGGTATGGCAACTGGTGAATCGGCTGTGATCTTCTAAAGGTAGTTGTCATCTTCACTGGCCTATCCCCCTGAGGGAATTGTCACTGTCATTCGCCAATTCCCTTGGGTGGGTATGTGACCACACCTCAGACCACTCGGAAATCCGTACGGAGAAGCTACACAATCTGTATTATGGTGGCCTTATGAAACCAGCTTGGCAGACTATGTGGCGAAGTCCCTTGCCTGTCATCACGTGTCCCTTAGTTCGATTCCTGCTCCTGTCTCCTCGAGTGGACATGTCACGGTTATTTCTGTGGGCATTTGTCGTGGCTTTTAGTGCTTGAAGCGATCTGTCGATGGATCTATTCTAGCCGCGGCTGAGGTCCAGTATAAACTACTGGCAGGTGTGCTGTATACATGATTCACGTTTACTTTTAATTAAAAACGCCTCGTGCACGTCCAACGTGCTTTTATGCGGGTTGACCTAATTAGTGCCGTACGCCAGTCTTATCATCGGGACAGAACATATCAGCTAAATTTTCGTCGGAGTCCTTAATGGAATATAGTAATTGGTGCAAAAGAAAATGTGTATTTCAAGTTCCTTGCGTTGTGGAGAACTTGAAAAAAAAAAAAGACACAGCTTTCTCGTTCGTGTGGGTAAAATTTGGGCAGCGGATGAAAACCGGACCTCCTCATTACTTTGTAAAGAGGTTCAGAAAACCACAATGAAACTCGAGCGAGTGGGTGGAAGCGACAACTTTTAACGACCACAGAAGAGGTCAGTCCCGCTAACGGGAGGTGTTGCTACTTGAGATGAAAGTCCGAGAACATTAGCCGAGGCGACGCTCCCCAAACTTCACGCGCACCTGTGAACGCTCTTAAATCGCCCGAAGGGCGCGACTATCAACGCCGGCAGTCGAAGCTAACCACCCGTATTGCGCCAAGCCTTTCTTCAGTGCGCGCTCCACGAACGAGCGTGCCTGCCGGCCGACCACCGCCCAGGGCTGCAACGTCAGCGAAAGATTCCCCACGTGTAATGAACAGTGTGGAATAGAGGTCAGTGGGCACAGTGAATTCGGCCGACGTCATTATTGCACGCAACGAAAAATCATCCCGCTTGGCTGAGCGCGCGGAGGCGCGCCATATGCATAAGAAAGGCGCCGCTGCGCTTAGAATAAACGTCCCGCTAGCTGGTCCCAAGCACGCGCCTTACTAATCGCCCTTTTTTAGTTTCCCAACGGCCGTTTTTGGCTGGTAGCGTCCAAAATAATTTCCCCTCAGTGTTTTCTTCTCTTTTGTTCTTTTTTGTTCCCCCAGGTAGCTCAAACAAAAGAGTACAGCAGCGAGGAGACAGTCAACAAGATGCGGCGTTGCAGCAGTAGCAGCCCACTCCTCCGCTGTGCCGCCGCCTCCTCCACGGGCGCACGCATGCCATCGCCAGAATCGGCGGTAATTTCGGCGGCGTGGTGCGCGCTCTCATTTTCGCGCGAGGAAGGGACGAGGCGACTTAATTGGGAGGCGTGCGGGCGCGTAGCGCGCGTGGTTGTATTTTTGGAAGACGCCGCCGCCGCCGCCGCCCCGTTGGGGGAAGCGGCGCGTGTTTCTGTGGGTGGCCACGGAGGAAGGAAGAGTAAGCCTGGCTGAAACAGCCTCGTCTTCTTCCAACACGTGTCTCCTGGCCGGCGCGTCCTACATGCGCGTACGCGGCGGAGACCCTTGAGAAGGCTTGCACTTGTGCGAGCAAACGCTTCCTCAGCCGTCCCTTGAGGGAACAGCGCTGCTGTGGAGGAAAGTCGGCAAACACGCTTTCGGATTCTCGGAACTTGACATTTCAGGAAGATCTGTCGGGGCTTACTAGGGCTGTGAACTCTGGTTTCCGCAGGGATTCCGGCTCTGTCGTCCCCCTTGGGCTAACGAGGAGAACTGGCGTTGGACAGCCGATTCCAGAGCTTCGCGAGAAGTTTCCCGGCGTCGCGGTGTTGCTTTGAATAAGCGGGTGGGTGAACTTCATAAGCGACACTTTTGGCCTGAATCCCGGGTACGAAATAATCGTAAAAATGAAGTAAATGTTATTGCGGACAGTCTAGGCTTGCGGGGAATCGGCAGCGCACCTTAACAATGAGAAACGAAGGACGCTCGAGTTGTTTGGGAGCGTAACCTTGTGGGCGCGAAAAAAAAGTTTACTAACACACTTCTACCGCAACTTTCCACAAAGCGAAAATTGGAGCTGCTTCTTCAAACTAAAATAACGCGTCAGCTGATATCAGCGATGTTGCAGACACTAGAGGCATAAATAGATTGCAGCCCTTAAACGCACAGTTGAATGCAGCCGCAGGCAGCCATGGAATGACCCTTCCTCGTAGCCGGCTGCTGATATAAATCTACAGCTCGCGTGGCGAACGGGGATTATGTTCCACCGAAACAGGGAAAGGAGGTTTGGTTATGTCTAATATGTGTAATAGTCCGCCAGGGCGGAGATGAGGATAAGCCGACGGGGTTATTGCATATATCCATCAGTAGGAAGCTGCGGCGAACGTAATGAAGGAGAGAGCCACTGCGCACAGATTAAGCATAGGCAAACACGGTCGCAAGCGGGCCCCATAGGTGGCCTGGGCGGGAATATGGTTCGGGAGGCAGCGCCTTATGCTCGCCGACACGCGCACGAATGCGCCTGTTTGTTGATCGTGTTTGATAGCTAATAAACTACCTACACGTCAACTGGATATCCGGCTGGATCGAAGATATATAAACAGACTGCCAGGGAATCAGCGTTGATAGACAGAAGCCCATCCCTCCACCCATTGGGCGCGCCATGTTAGCTACACCCTGGCCCCAGAAGAGCAGTCCAAGCTTGTGCTGGCACTCTACGAATCAAATGAGGACGGGAGAGTGGATCCGCTACTGTACTGTACTCCGGGCTGCATATACCTATAATAGCGAACAACGAGGACGCACGCCGTGCGGACCTCAGCTTCGATGCCTTCCACAGCAGCACGACGCCGCGTGTGCCATTGCCCCCCACCTAGTTGTCGAAGCCCGACTCAAAGCGTCGAAATCGGTGGGGGACTTCGTTAAATAACGTGGGTGTTAATTTTAAACGAGACATACGTTAAGAATGTATTGTCGACGCCGATGCTCCAATGATCTGTCGTCTTGAAAGTGGCACGTAAAACAGATACGTCAAATCTTCCCCAAAATAGTAGTAGTAGTAGGAGTAGTATTGATTGATTGTAGGGTTTAACGCACCGACGCAACGCAGGCGACGAGACGCGCTGTAGTGGAGGGCTGCGGATTAATTTTGACCACGTAGGGATCTTTAACGTGCGCCGAAATCTCATCCACACAGTAGTAGTAGTAGTAGTAGTAGTAAGTAGTAGTAGTAGTAGTAGTAGTAGTAGTAGTAGTAGTAGTAGTAGTAGTAGAGTAGTAGTAGTAGTAGTAGCAGTAGTAGGACGTTTTTATTCAGCCCAAAACTCCTGGCAGAGCATGCCAATCGCTTGGCACGACCAGTTTGCGCTATTCTTCTTCCGATTTCGAGCTAAGCCAGTCGAGCCGGGTGGTGAAGGCAAGGGAAGGGGAGGTATAGGAGCTCTATTGCTGAACCGCCGGGCAGTAGAACAGGCAATGTGGTAAACCAGCGTAGGCAGTGGGACAATTGGAAAATGAGGGATCGGATCGATCGTGATAAAGAAATGGGGGGGAGGAAGTAACAATTTGGATCTGCCGGAGAAGTCCGACTGTGAGCGATGGATCAGGGTTGGATTAGAGGCGTTTGTCCAGATGGAGCTGGAGGCAGACCTCCTTGATGGTGTGGCTCAGGGAGAGCCTCCGAGGCCCCGGGCAAGGAGATCAACGGTGCCCGGTAAAGGGTATCGCCGGCGAGTTGATAAGCCAACTCAATGCCCTCAGTCACGGAGTGTTCAGAGAAAGGAACTTTTGTCACAGCCGCAAATTTTCGTAGCTGGTGCCTGCTATCGCATTGCGAACGACCTAGAGATCGCGAACGCATGCCCTTACATTTTGATGGTGCGCTCCTGAAGCATGAGGACGAGCTGAAAGCGAGAAATGGCTGAACAATAAATGAAGTCGCGATACGTGGTGTGGAGAGGTCCGGCCAGCTACACAAATAAAAGAATGACGTGGCAGCTGACACCGTTCGCGTGGCCAGATCCTTTCAACGGATCGTGTGTCTCACCGGATAGAACAACAAAGCAAACGCTATGTAATTTCATTTTGGGTGCCTACGGGTGAAGAATTAACGAAAGCTAGGCTTGGCTGGCTGGCGAGAAGGTGCTCAAAAGTACCCGATCACAAAGCAAATGCATTTGTAATGTAACGAACTTTCTCGAAAACGCCGCGACTTCAGGCTGGCGCAGTTCAACGGACCCCACGCTTGCCGCTTCAGCGTTGGACAGGTGGGGTGTTTTATCTGCTGTTTTTATTTACATAAAAAGAAAAGAAAGAAAAAACGCGTGCATTTCTGGTGCATGTCTTCTGTGCTCCTTTAACTTGCTAAGTAAGTCAACTTCTCAATCCTTCGTGCCCGGACAACTTGCGTTTATGTCAAGTCCGACAACGAATCCTGCACAAATAATGAAAAAGGGGCTGCATTGACAGGTCATACGCTGATGAGGGAGAAATTAACTCTGAGAGCTGCAGTACTATCCCCGCAATATTGCTCTTGGTCAAACACCACCAGCATTTTGAAGACGATAGTCTTTCTTGGGCTACTTAAACCCAGAAATCTTGGTCTGTCTGTCTGTGACTCGATTCAGCCCGCCGGCCAAAGTAAAACAGACACTGCGCGATAGTCTTATGTACCCGCCTCCAAATCTAAAAGTTTAAGTCCGGTGTTAATGCTCATTCTTGTTAACATTGTTGAACAAGAACAAAACATTACGCAAATATAAGGCAGAAAATCAATACATGAGTGATATTTGCAGTGTTCCTTTATTAAAAATTCACGGGTGCTTGGTTCTTGCGATAGCAAAAAAAAAAAAAATACTTCATCAACTGCAGAACACCGTCGCCTGCTGTTGCACGTGCTACCTCGCGGCATTTGAAAAAAAATCAAACCGCAACAGCAACGAAAGGTTCCACTGGATAGGTTGCACGTTCCGCTTTTAACGCTCGACCCGCCGCGGTGGCTAAGTGGCTAAGGCGTTGTGCTGCTGAGCACGAGGTCGCGGGTTCGATTCCCGGCCGCAGCGGCCGCTTTTCTGATCTAGGCGAAAAGCAAAAACACCCGTGCGTTCCAGATTTCGGCGCACGTTAAAGATCCCCAGGTGGTCAAAATTAATCCGGAGCACTCCACTCCGGCGCGCCTCATCGCCTGCGTTGCGTCGGCACGTTAAACCCTACAACAGGGGTCTCAAAGACGCGGCCCTCTCATGAGTGTCCTGGTTCATTTATTTTTGTTTTTTAAGCAAATGCGTGAGTGCGCCCCCTGCTTGTGTAGCCAAAGACGCGGATGGCCAGAGACTGCTCGAAAACGCGTGGATCTTTGCTTACCAGAGTGGGGACAACCCTCTTTTCCGGAGGCCCCTCAATTCGGGCGCCGTTAAGTCGGGTGCACAATGGTCGCAAGCAACTCAGACTTGTGAATCGAGCACTCCACAGTGCGCACAGGGCTGGGCGAGAACAGGCCGCGGAGAAACTCCCCGCGGCGTTTTATGACCCTGCGAACGGGGCTGCAAGCCGCTAATGAGAAGACGGTGCCTTGACCGTAGTTTTGCAGGCTTCCGCGAAAGTGCAAAAGTTTCCGGGTGTTGTGTGGTGTTTGCGGATATTTGCTTTCCTGTTCGTCTTGGTGTCAAACACTCTTCACTGCAGATGTGGCAAAAAGGGCGCAGCCACACGTCGGATTTTGGGTTCGGGCTCCAAAATGCGCCCACGTGCGTTTAGGGGCGGGTCGCAGCGTTATTTATGGCCTGGGAGAAAGCGACATCGCGCTGCTGAGGAAACGACTGCACATTGTACGTCGAAACTGTGTACTTCCAGACATCAAACACCCCCAAATCGAGACTCAAAACTAAGCGCCTATCCTCCGACTCGCAACCTGTTGACAGCACTGTGGAAGGTAGCGGCGCCCCAAGTCAATCATGATAGAGCGCACTACATAATCGTGCTCCTACGCGCCTGTCGCCTCCGTAAATGTGACAGGTGTCTTTTTGACCTGTTGTTTTCTGGAAGATCTGCAAACGACTTAGGTTTCTGCTGTGGAAGTCTAACGGGCCACAATGTCGTTATCCAAGCAGTCTGCAAAGCGCAAAGTGGAATACGAGAAGAGGTGCTTTCAGGAGCGATGGAAACTCTTATTTCTTCACATAATCAAGAGACACGGTGTTGTGCTTAGTCTGCCACCAGACTGTGGCTGTGCCGAAGGAGTACAATGTTCGACGCCACTTCATGTCTTGCCATCCCGAGAAGTATGGTGCTCTCACTGGCAACGTTCGCGACCACACCGTGACTCAACGGAAGGCGGCTTTGGGAAAGCAGCAAAGCCTGTTCAAAAAGGCGGCCAAAGCAAGCAACGAAACGGTAAGGGCAAGCTTCGTCATTTCTGAGCTGATCGCCAAATCATCCAAGCCCTTTACTGAAGGTCTGTTCGTGATGCAGTGCCTGCTCGGAGTCGCTGATGCTACCTGTCCCGGCATGAAAAAGACATTCGAGAAAATAGGCCTCTCTCCAAACACAGTCACCCAGAGAATTAACGAGATCAGTGGAGACATTGAAAAAAGGATTAATTAACCGATGACACGAGTTTGAAGCATTCTCTATTGCAGTTGATGAAAGCACTGACATTACAGACAACGCATAATGTGCTGTTTTTGGAAGGGGTGTCGACAAAAACCTGAACGTCACTGAGGAACTCCTGGACTGAATCCCAATGAAAGGCACGACCACAGGGGCGGATATTCTTTCTGTTCTCGAAAGAGTGGTCGAACACTCTGGACTACCGTGGGAAAAGTTGGTTTGTTTGGCTACAGACGGTGCGCCTTCAATGGTTGGATGTAAGAGAGGGCTTGTTGGTCGATTGCGGACGAAACTCGCGGCACTCGGAATCACCAATCAATTTGCCCCGGTTCACTGCATTTTGCACCAAGAAGCGCTGAGCGGCAATTCTCTGCAAATGAAGAGCGTCATGGAAATCGTACTCAGCGCAGTGATCTTCATCTGTTCAAGAGCTCTTAACCACCGCCAATTTGTATCTCTTTTAGAAGCGGTTCGCAGCGAATATGGTGAAATTTCGTACCATACAGAGGTACGATGGCTGAGTCGTGGAAGAGTGCTAAAACGATTTTTTGATCTCCGAGAGGAAATTGACGCCTTCATGAAGTCCAAGAACAGGGCCATTGTTGAGCTGTCAGACAAAACATGGCTTCTCTCCCTTGCGTTCCTCACTTATATCACTGATCATTTGAACTGCCTCAACGCTAAACTTAAGGGAAAAAACAAACTGATCGCAAAAATGCATGACGACATTCAGACCTTTCAATTCAAATTGCAGCTTTGGGAGAGACAGATGAGAATTCAGAAGTTTGATCATTTTCTAACCCTGAAGTCACTGGAGAACGTGGATAAACAATCCTGTGATAACTTCGCTGACCTCCTCCATGATCTCCCAAGAGAATTCGAGGGACGCTTCCAAGACATCACCAGCCTCGCCGATGAATTCCGAATTTTTTCGTTGCCGTTTTTCGTGCCGGTGGATGGCGCCGTGCCCGAGCTAGAGATGGAACTTCTTGAGCTGCAGGCTAACACCCCGTTGAAGCAGACATTTCCGGACGTGGCTGTACTAGACTTTTACAGGTTTCTTGACGATGCAAGCTTCCCGGCGTTACGTAAACAGGCTGCCAGGATCATCGCCATATTCGGAAGCACCTACTTGTACAAACACCTGTTTTTCTGTTGAAGGTGAACAAGTCAGCTCTCCGGTCGAGGATGACTGATGAGCACCTGCGATCTACCATGAAAATCGTTTCCGCACAAGAAGTTCATGCGGACATTTCTTCTCTAGTCGCAGCCAAGCGTTGCCAAGCATCAAGCCAGCATGTTTAGAACAATAGCAGCTATAGTGTTCTTCTCAAGGAATAAAGTTTTGTGACTTTCCTAAGTGATACTCGCAATATTTTCTCGTCTATTACTATCAATAACGCTTTATTCTAATACGATACACAGATGCAACTGCCTTCAAGCCTTTTTTTTTGTGAGGCACCAAATGCGGTCACCATGTGTTGAAGCATAACTGTGAAACAAATATTTTACATTTCAGAATCGGAGTCCCCATTTTAGTCATCCTGTAGATCGGTATCAATATGTGTCTCAAATTCTGACGCCAATTCTATTCAGGAATGACCAAGCATATGTACAACATGTGGGAAAGCCCTACTTGTTTCTTTCAGATGGCAGCGTTATCTCACATTTTGTTAACCTCCCCCCTTCCTTTGTTTCAACCTTCTTGACTATCCCGGCCCCTGGGGGAATAAAATGCGTGACTGCGGCCCGCTAACTCATGTGAGTTTGAGACCCCTGCTTTACAATCAAATCAAATTGAACGCTCATGGAGTAGGGCCACGTGGTTCTATAAACGCTGTAATAGGTTGCCTCGGTTCACACGAGTCTCCTTCGAACGGCAGCGCTGGCATCGAGTCACCCAACTTGGAGCAGTGCAACGCGGTAAATTTAAATTGACTTGAGCAAATCTCTAGCTTGTTATCTTGGTAGAAACGAGACAGGAGAAGAACAGCATGAGAGGTGAGCGGGAAAGAGAAAGGAGGCATTTACTTGCCAGGGGCGCCAGTCGACTATCGTCTTTCGCCGACATTTACAACGAAAAGAGCAGATACGCGACCAAAATTTTTTTCTTCATGCAACTAGGGCCCGCAAGTAACAAGTAGCCGTAACTTCAACAGCGGCGAGAACATCTTCCAACTCCTTCCTGCCGTCTCTTCCCGCCTCCTTCAGACACGCACCCTTTCGCAAGTTAGCAGACACTTATGGGAAGGCGACGAGCAACGACGCCACAACTGAACGTTCTTAAACTGCGTTTGAAATACGGGGCGCTTTTGAAAACGCTTTCGTGCTCACAAGTAGTCTTCAGAGAGTGCCGCTGTTTCGTTTTAAAACTAACGGACCGCTGAAGGCGACGCAGAGCGCCGCATCCTTCGGCTGAAGGGTGAAAAGCCATAAGCATCCAGTGAACACCCGTGCGTGCCGGAATGTCATACTGAGCGGCGCATTCTGGTCACGCAGGGCGATACATTACCGATGTGCCGGAATCGCCATCGCGTCCACACCGCCTGCGTGCAGAGCGGCTGGCAAGTTTATCGCGCCAAATCAGACAGCCCGTACATCACCACACTACACATATATATTCGTGTCAGTTTTGTTAACGAGCTGCGTGGGCCACGTAGACACTTGTTTCAGATGTACTGCTTCAGGGGAAATGTCATTATAGAATACGCCCGCCGCGTCTTACAGTATGAAGCTTACTGTAAATAAAGGTTGAGTTCAGAGGACGCATAAAATGAGAGGAAAAAACAACACCACTCGAATGCATTGGTTAAGCAAAGAAGGAAGGAGCAAAATTATATCAACAGTACTTAGAGCCGCCACATTTTGTGCCAAGTTACAAAAAAAAAAAAAAAGATCACGATTATTCGATGCGCTTTAAGACATGGTATACGGTATACAGCAGCGGCGTAATTTCTTTCCCCGTCGTTGCTCAAATGGTTCGAAAAGACTGCCTTGAACTGCCCGTTTTGTTTGCACGTTTTCAAGCAATCAAATAAACCAAAACGCTATGAAACAAACAACTCCTCTACCGTCTTTCCTCTCTCACAAGCGATTTAGATTGGACTACTAGGGAACGTCATTTCATTTATTTGCTTATTCATTTACTTACTTTGAGGATTTGTTGTAGGCGACAATTGATTCCTGAACCTATGCCAGCTCGTTGCGGAATCGGGACACATTTATTTTCTAAACCGCGTTGTTCATTCAAAAGCAGGGTTTTATGATGTCAGTAACACTATATCATATTTTTGTGTTTTTGCGTGCGCTGTGGGTGCGCATCTTATTGCACGTGTCCAGTCCAGTCCAGCACTTCCTTATTTTATTTTTTCTAACGGTGACCTGAGAATTCTCAAATTCTTCCCTCACCCCCACCCTCTCCCCTGACCATGAGCAGTGGGAAAAAAATTACGCCCACCTCCCCTCGCGGGAACCCTGGTGTGATGCGACGCTGAGGGGGGGTTCAAGCGCAAGCGGAGAGCCGCCGGAGAGCGGCACACTGGTTATATGCGCAGCGCGCCCGAAGGAGAGGAGACCGTGGAGAGAGTGCCGCGGCTATGACGCAACACAATCCAACACAATCCACTTTAATCCATTCAATCCAATCCAAATCCGATCCAATCCCATATAAGCCAAGCCAAGCCAAGCCAAGCCAAGCCAATCGAATCCAATCCAATGCCCCTCGCGAGAGAGTGTTCGCTATCGGAGAGGAGAGGGGGAGAGTGGCTGCGGACAACAACAACGGACGCACGCAGGAAGGACAGGGCCGCCGACAAGAGATGCTCTCAGCGTCGCATCTAAAATGCTAGCAAGCTCGGACCCCGGCGATCAACGCAAGCTTGTCAAAGGGCTCGCTAGGCGGCGACCGCCCAGAGACTTCCGGACTAGGAATTCCCATCGCCACGGGTCCAAAAATTTAATAATCGTTGTTTCAAATCAAGTTTACTCGTCTTCTTCCGCCTCCCCTGAGAGGCAGATATCTAGACCGGTTTATATGCGACGAGATCCGAGAGACAAAAAAGGGAGAGTGAAATCTTTCAGGAACGTAACCTAACTTGAACCATATATACCTCTGGACACCTTGACTCGTACGGAAAAAAAATCATGTAGTTTCACGCATGGGCTAATCTTTCCTCTCCACACTGAACACTGTGAATTAACCGGTCGTCGATGCATCTTCCTGTCTGCGCTAGCTAACTTTTATTTCTGCAGGATAGCCATGTAGACATATGACAGTACGGCTGAACGGAATGAGAAAGAACAACAAATTGAGAGCAGAGAAATAGGGAGAGCGAGTAAGGAGTTTAGCACATAGTCTTGTAAGCGGCGTCTAAATGTACGCATACGCCCCTCTACCTATTCTTCCCCCTTTCTTCATTGTGTATCTGGCGGGAAACCAGCATGAGCGCGGCAAAGAGAAAGTTGGCATGAGATTTTAAGAAAATGAATGGCGGATTTCTGGGCGACTTAAGGTGAAAACGTTTTCACACTGCTCCAGGGTAACGGTATTCCGTTCCCCCCCCCCCTCTCTCTCTCTCTCTCTCCTCTCTCTCTTCCTCTCTCCTCTCTCTCTCCTCTCTCTCTCTCTCTCTCTCTCTCTCTCTCTCTCTCTCAGCAGCTTCATCTCTCACTCCCCTCACTTCTTCTATGACGTGCTGTGACCAGCTGCAACGTGATTGGCCTGGCTAAAAGTCAAAGGTGAAATCGGCGTCAGGCAAGATTCTCGTAAGACTTGGTTGGACTGTTGTACGAACATTTCAGGTAGAACAATTTATTTTCCCGGGCGAAACTCGTCAGCCCGGCAATATTTGTATCACCTTCCACCTTCCAGTGCCGAACGATTATCAAAAATGTTGCCGCCGCTAACGATTCCGTCCGTAGCCCCCACGACACGGCGCGTCTCGTAGCCCAGATCAGGGGCGTAGACAAGGGGGGGGGGGGGGGGGGGCACACCGGGCCCGTGTCCGCCTGAAGTCGCCTGCAGGCGCGGAACCTGCAGCTTTAAGGACATTCTTGCTCATATAAAGCTGAAAACAAGGGCTACGTCAAGGTCTGATTCCTGTGCCCGCTGCAGATGCTGTACATGTCAACATATACAGCCCGGCTGCATTTCGCGCCGGATACACCGAGCAGCGCCGGGAACCTGCCGCGAGCCGATCGAGGCAGTCTTGCTGTTTCGCTGGCGGAACAGCACGGCCGGAAAAGCAGGAAAAAGCATCATATGGGCACACATGTGGTCTGGACTTAGCGCGTCATTCCTTGTCTTTACACTGGTACAAAGTATAATCACATGACAGAGCACGTCACTGTATTTTGTTCAGTCAGCTATCAATCCTTGATAGGTTTATTTTTCTACCGACCTCGCATTTCATTGACTATTGCAGTTTCCATAATTTCTGCTGTATGAAAAGCATTGCCCCTCCCATCTTGTATTTCCTCCACATCAACAAAACTGATTGATTAATTGTAGGGTTTAATGCGGCGACGCAACGCAGGCGATGAGGCGCGCCGAGTGGAAGGCTGCGGATTAATTTTGGCCCACCTGGGGCATCTTTAACGTGCGCCGAAATCTCGTACACACGGGCGTTTTTGCGTTTCGCCTCCATCAGAAAAGCGGCCACCGAGCCCGGAATCGAACACATCAACAAAGCTGTACAATTTTTTTTATTGCGGAGCTTTGTCTTTTTGGCACTATATTCCATTGTTTCCTTAACCTCCCTCTTGGTTAGAATCAGCACTCTGTATTTGCTTAACCGGAATTTTACTGAAGCCATGTCTGTTCGATTCAACGGATAGAACTAGAATGAAATTTAAGTAACGTGCAACAAGCTCAAGATTCAACAGCAGTGCAATAAGGTGTTCCGCTAAGCGTAAGTTTACTATTCACGTTACATAGCACAAAAAATAACAAAAAGGGGATTACTTAAGGACGAAGGCGCACGTTTGCTAGCTTCACCGTCATAATATACCAATTTTTCCGCACGTACAGTCCACTGCGATTCGAAGGTTATCGCGGGAAAGCTACTCTTTCAAATGAAGCAGACAGAACACCAGCTTTAGCAAATCTTCCATGCCAGTTTCGTTATCGTCGGCGTAGATTAAAGGCAACCAAGTCTGTGCTTGATAACAACGAATGTAAAGCTTGAAACCCAAAGGGTGGCAAGTAAGTCGTGCGGGCCATTGTTGTAGCATGGAACAGCCAACAAGGGAGAGAAGAGTGCGAAATCTTGATTTTCATGGTTACGAAACGAAACCATAGGACGGTGGCACGCGTGTGCCGCTCGATGCTGGCGTGATAACCTTCAAGTGCTCGACTGTACTTCATATCTGATAAGAAAACTTATTAGTCCCTTTCCTAAAGGAAAATCTAAAACACGCGAATCTTGATAGTAAACACCCAGTGTTGGCCTCCACTTCCGCCTGACGAACTTCGGGGACCGCGCGCCACTCACGAGCACATTCATGATCCCGCTCACGAGCGCGTGCCCGCATAACCGCCTGCTCTACGGACGAACGAATCATCCCTGGCCTACCCATAGACCGGCGAGCGGGAATTTAGGTCATCATCATTATCATCATCCTCTAAGCTCCTTAAGGTGGGCTTTACTGTTAGCGTTCAGCCTACACAAATCGCATGTTAAAGTCAGTTCTTTCAAGCTTCGTAAGAAAAACAACGCGCAAGAAGTCTTGCCTACATATTTCCCCGTCCCATCTTTTGGTCGACCACGGGCCAGCCCCCGAAAAAAATTCCTGGCTACGCGCCTGGCCCAGATGTATAGCTATACGGCGCGGAAAAACCCTATCTAACCACTTTTTTACCCCTAAACCGCGGAAAACCCCTATCTACCACGAGTACGAAATTTTATACTCGTTCCCCACGTGTTCGATATTCGATGGTACGTGATTCAAGAACACACTTCTAACCTCCGGTTTTCCGAAACGCGAGTGCCCGCTCGCATCTAGCAAGCTTGACTGGGGCGTTATTTTTTCTTCGCAGCAAGCTCGTTGCCTCTGCTATTGCTCCAGCTGTTTCAGAGCAAGCCGCAGTCAACAGGTGCACAGGAAACGTGCATCGAAAACGCACGCGGTTTTTTATTCGCGACCGATAAAAACCGAGAGGATAAAACACCCCACGTGTCCAACGCCGAAACGGCAAGCGTGTGGTCCGTTGAACTGCCCCAGGCACAGGTCGCGGCGTTTTCGAGAATGTTCGTTACATTACAAATGCATTTGGTTTGTAATCGGGTCCATTTGTTCCCGAATCACCTTCTCGGTAGCCAGCCAAGCCTGGCATTCATGAATTCTTCACCCGTAGGCACCCGAATCGAATTGAATAGTGCTTACTTTGTGTTGTTTCATGCGGTGACACCCACGATCCGTTGGGAGGATCTCGGCACGCGAACGGTATCAGTCGCCACGTCATTCGTTTATTTGTGCAAGCCGGACCTCTCCACACCGCGTATCGCGACTTCATTTATCATTCAAGCCGTTTCCCGCTGTCAGCTCGTCCTCGCCGCTCGGCCTTTCGACATCAGCGACATTTCGACATCCTGATAAATGATGTACGGGGGGAGTCTGGTATGTTCCGTGTATACCTGGGCAACCCATGTGCTATAGCCCTATGGAGCGAGTGCCCGACAATGCAGCGGAGGTTTCGGACACAGCTTAGATACGGGGAATTTAAATTATCAGCACCGTCACGCGTTAAGAAGTCGTCACATGACGCGGGGCGCTCATCGTCACAGTATGCGCTGACGTTTTCTAACGTATGCGCCTTGATAAAATTAATGGAAGCACAGAGATGTAGCGCCGTTAAGCGACGTGAACATTCTTGCCTAATTACTTGGCGTTTATACGACTGCGCGTAAAAATATCGCCGTCTGTGTTTGGACCTATCTCAACAGTGGAGGACATGAGGTTGTTCCGTTTACTACGTTGACGTAGTGGAGCGCAAAATGACGTTTTATAGAATATTGTGACGTTTACAGGCGGACGTATCGCAAAGGGAGAAACAACTCCAAACAGCGCGGAAAAAAGATATAAGGGACAACAACCAGAGACGAGAGGACAGCGGATGATCGCATTTAAATTTTAAATACGATCATTGGTCGAAGCTGGCACTGGTTATGCCCCGTGTTACGGTCCCGCATCCCTATCGTTTTCCCGAGGTGCTTCAAGTCACGTACCCGCAAGCCCGAACATCAGCTGTACTGAAGTTGAAAACAAGCTTCAAATGCACGTATCGGCTTTGGCTTAGAATTGTTGGCGCAAACATACGTAGATGAGCATCAAAACTGGAAGATTTGGTTCCGAAGGAAGAGAAAACGTTGCAGCAGGGGCCTTCAGCTCAACATTACGTCTTTCGGCGACGGGGATATTACTTGCACTGTCCCGACAAGGTTTACTCTCAAGGCAAGGTTTACTGTAAAGACAGCCTACCTTAAAGTACAGACGTTTCTAGTCTGTGCTGTCTAGGAGGGTTGCCAGGTTTAAATTTTTGGGGGTGAAAATTGCTCAGTAGACGAGGCGATGACGACCGAGGAATATATTGAGGGTGTAGACTCAAAGGAGCTTCGCAAGTATTTGATGTTTAATTGCTGCCTTCGACATACTGTCATTATCCAACATCCTGATGGCCCATGGCTAATTAGCTGCATTGTGAATTGTTGCCGATAATTCAGTGCGGCATTGATGCCAATGGCCTAAATGCACGAAATCGACACTGGAAGGAAATTAAGAACACAGCAGAGGAAAATCTCCAGTGATAACAAAAAAGGAAGGGCCTGGTGGGTGGATGGTATCTCTTGCACTGTGTGCAAGGGTAATTGTAAAGCACAGGTGTAGGGTGAAACGCCGGTTTAAAGCGGTGTGACCACCACGCTGAAGTACTTCGTGTGCATATTTACACTTTGGTGCTTGGGAATGAGCCTATGAAAGAAAGGCTCTTTGCTACTTTGGCTGAGGAAAGCAAGAAACTGAAAGCGCACACGAGCGTGCGGAGATCGATTTTATATAACCAAGGTTTGAATAATATCAAACTTGTTTTAACTTATTATTGAGATTGCACGCATTGCTCACAACAGACGTTTTATTGGTAAACAAAAAAGGGTCATATAAATCACGCACTTATTCACATATAATTATTGGTTCATCACCATGGTATGGGCTTGTAGTTGAATCACCTTATGCAGAGCAAACCATACTGTTTAGGCGTTTTCATTTAAAAGAACCACGGCAGGAACGTGGTTTGAAAGCGCACGTTTACGCTCAGTGTATAATCGTACCCATTTATGCACCACAGGGAGGTGCCGACTCTTCCCCCATCCCGAACCCCTCACGCGAGCAGCGGGAGAGTACGCTGGCCGGCTCCTGTCCTGAAACGAAGCTTTTGCTAGCGCTACGAGAGAATACAGCCGGTCGTACCAACGGTGACTTGGACTGCAGACCCCACCACAAATAAGAAATAAGCTCACCGCTCAACTCTGATTAAAGTCTCTCTCTCTCTCTCTCTCTCTCTCTCTCTCTCTCCTCTCTCTCTCTCGACAAGTAAAGCACCGAGGGGCGGTCTCGATCACGTGTCGCGCCACAGCTTGCAGCCGACAAAAACAAAAAGTACCATGAGTTGGGCTGGCTGTCACGCATATATAACATGCATTTTGAGCAAAAAGTCCGAGGATACTTGGGCGCTCCTTTTGTGTTGTAAATGCGAAAGCTGAGTCAAACGCTGTAAACGCCCTGTTTCCGACTCGCACTGTAAAAAGGCTGTGTAATCTCGCCGCCTGAGACGCTTTGCTCAGAGATCCGCATTAACGCTTTCGAATGTCTTCGATCTGCCTCCCACGCGTTGAGCCACCGCTCTTCTCTGCCGCAGTGTAATGGGAGAGTTGACGACGACGGATAATTTCGCTGCTTCCCCATTCGCTCGTTCGCTACTTTCTCCCTCCCCTTCACCTGCAGTGTACTGGCGTGGACTGCCGCCTCTCGATGCTGAACTACGGAACGCCTCGTGCCATCGAACGCCTCCAAAGGAGCTGCTTCGCGGCTTCAGTCGCCAGCCTCGACGCCCGGCTTGTTCGCTGAAGGGGCATTTAGCCTGGGGCATTAAAACAGTGTGACTAGGACATTACAGGTGGCGCATTGATGAAAACATGATAAGTGGCTTGAGATTCCTGGCCAAACGCTGACAATCCCCTCCCTTGACTTTCAAAAGCAGCGATCGGCACGTGCACCCTTGCTGCGCACGTGCCACTGCACCGCTCAGACCATGCTCCTCTCGCTATTTCCGTCGCTCGCACAAGTTTTCCCTGCAACGAATCAAACGACAAAAAAAAAAAAAAAAAACACGAACACCACAATCAAGTAAGCTGAGAACTCCCACCTGTTCCCCCTGATCTCGTATCTCGGTGGTACATATACGCGGCCTTCACGTGCCGGGTTGTTTTGATGCCGCACTGTAACAGAGCTTTCGTGCCTGGAGGCCGTGGGAGAGGAACAGCTATTGAAACAATTGCAGTTGCAGTGCGTGGGTGCGCTCCGGATGTCCAGCTCACATACGAGTGCTCGCATCACGTGATAAGACGCGATATGACGTGAGGCCAATGAGAGCGAGTGCACCCGAGCGCGCGCGCTTTAAATAAACCTCCCCCCTACCCCTCCCCTGGCGTTAGACAAAAACAAGGAGCTTGCTGCTGCGCAAAACGCCCACCCCAATTCTTTTTTGACACCAAGGGGGCTATTTTTAACCATCTTGTGAAGGCGAAGCGAATGCTTTCGGCTTCGCAGTTACAGATAGTATATGATGTTCAAGAAAACCTTGCGTTCTGTGGAATCGAAGATATAAAAACTGTTCAAGTTACGAACATTTCATCTCTCTCTCTCTCTCTCTCTCTCGTTTCTTTCTGTATTTCTTCCGATATTTCGTTCTTCCTTTCCTTCTTTCCTTCTTTCTCTCTTTCTTTTCTTTCTTTATATATATCTCTCTCGCTCTCGCTCTCTCTCTTTCGTGGTCCAATGTGCTTCAACGCACCGGCCGCGCGTATAGCAAGGCCCCTCGACAAGTCCGTGTTCTCGCGGTGCCCCCGTGAGTAAAGCTCTATCAATGAACGTATGGATGTCGAAAACTTTGATTTAGATAAGTCACACCAACGGGGTCCGTCCTTCTTGTTGTTGTTCTAACAGTCCGTTCTTTCTTACACGCACACGCGCAGAAAAGTAAGACCATGAAATTCACCTGCAACTTCATGGATGGCAATAAACAAGCAATACAACAATGTATAGAGAAACGATACGCAGCTCTACTGCGGCGAAGCATAACCAGAGAAGAGCACGTGTGCTCGACGAAAAAACAACTGGTGACGTATACCCAGCCGCTGCCTTCGCATGCATAAACCCGTGACAAGGACTAACGACTTACCGTGTCGCATGATTATAACGCGCACATTTCTTTTTTTGCTAAAAGTAACATTAAAATTTGTGTGGGCGTCGCAATCGGACTCAAAGCCAAAATCGGTTCAAAGCGGCCAGCAGCATTTCCACGCCTCCAAAAATACAATTTAATCAAATCTAAACCAACTTTTTTTTTTCGAAAATCTTTAAGCAAACTTTCCGGCGTGCTACAATGGGGAGCGTGTTGAATCGTGAAAATACGGTACTTCAATGGTGACTGTCCTCGGGTCTCTGTAAATGGCCCTCGAGACATGCCCGCGGTGCCTTCAGTGCTCACGCCATATAATCCCCAGATTGGCCGCGGATTGAACCAGAGGTAACAGTACACGAAGTACACGAAATTAATAATCTTATCATTGTGACGCCAATGTGAGAAGAAACAAGAATTCCGTCTACAACTGCTTACCCACGAAAGTCTGATGAAACCAATGTAACATTTCGGGAAAGAATGAAAGTTGATATAAAAGTGGAAACTTTAAAAAAAGTTTTTGAAAATGAGGCACGATTGTTTGCGCGATAAATAAAAATGAAAAAAAAAATGCCCTTTCCCGAGAGAGGTATACAGTGGTCGATGCGGAAATTGACGTTACTGCGGAGTTTGCTTGCAGTCAGGGAAGCCAGCGATCATCATGTATCTCTCTCCACCTTTTTTTAAATTTTTATTTTATGGTATTTAGTTCAAATATAGAGAAGCATATATACAAGACCTATCTAAAACTTGGTGCCTAATGTACAGGGTGAAACGGATAATCCGGAATTGGACTAACAAAACATTGACAACCGTTCTCGCGAGTAAGGGGGCAGTAATACACACCGGTGCAAAACAGGGTACCAATCACGTCTCAAATCATTTCGGTCATAGTAGGCTTTTAGCTCAATTATCATTTGACTAAAGTGTTCTCTGTAGGAAATAACATTTCAAATAGCGAGAGTAAGAAGAGGCTGAACTTAATACCCCCAGTGGCTAAGGCGTTGTGCTGCTGAGCACGAGGGCGCGGGTTCGACTCCCGGCCGCGGCCGTCGCTTTTCTGATGGAGGCGAAAAGCCAAAACGCCCGTGTGTGCGAGATTTCGGCGCCTGTTAAAAATCCCCAGGTGATCTAAATTAATCAGGAGCCCTCCACTACGGCGCGCCTCATCGCCTGTGTTGCGTCGGCACGTTAAACCCTACAATCAATCAATCAATCGATCAATCAATCAATCAACTTAATACCACTCGTTTTATCCTTGCAAAAGAAAAAAATAGAATTTAAATTCTAACGGCGCTCGAGTGAACAATTCGTGTTTTAAGACTAGTTCAGGTCGATTTATTTGCTTAGGTGGCGAAACAAACAAAAAAAATGACGACATGATTACATCCGCACTTTACGGTTCTATTCAACGTTGGGCACTTGATTCGCCGCTTCTGCTTCTTCCGGCAAAAACATTCGTTAGGTATCGCGAATTTGATTGTAACGATCACAGCTTGTCACTATGGTTATTGCAATTATTAATACGGCGGTTGTTTTTCCACTATAGGGAAAAAACAATAACGTCAGGCACTGGAGATTTCAGAGCCCGTTAAAGATTCCCAAACGGTCCACAAAAAGAGATTGATTGATTGATTGATTGATTGATTGATTGATTGATTGATTGATTGATTGATTGATTGATTGATTGATTGATTGATTGATTGATACGTTTAACGCGCCGACGCTGCACAGGCGATGAGGCGCGCCGTAGTGGAGGGCTCCCGATTAATTTTGACCACCCAGGGATCTTTAACGTGCACCGAAATCTCGAACACACGGGTGTTTTCGCATCTCGCCTCCATCAGAAAAGCGGCCGCCGCGGCTGAGAATCGAATCCGCGTCCTTCAGCTCAGCAGCACAACGCCTTAGCCACTGAGCCACCGCGGCGGATAGAGAGAGAGATCATTTTAATAAGTTAAAAGCCAATATGTCGGTCTGACGGGAATTCCCTGACAAGCTTCTTTAAGGAGGGAAAAGGGAAGGTGGGGAAAGGAAAAAAACGGTCACGTGACCAGTGACGACGACGACGTGCGGACACCCTCTGTATAACAGCCAATGCCTAGCCACAAAAGTCTCATCTGGCATAACGTGCTTCCCTGAAACGTTCGCGAATCTGCTGCAGCTGGGACATCCGCGGGCTGGTATATTAGAAAGTAACGCTGCTTCGGGGGCCGGAATGCGCCCACCTGCGCCGCGGCACGCGTGTTCGGACCATAACTCGTCCGCACGTGGAGACGGGTCTCGCCGGGCATTGTCCGTGCACGTATAAACACACGTATCCGCACCCTCCTCGTTTCGCTTCGCGTGCCATTGGAACGTGTGTTATTTCAGGAAGGAGTTGGGGGCCAGTTGTAGCGCGGTGTCCTACAGAGACGAAGCCGCATTTTTTAAATGCTACGCGCGTTCTTTGACTCTTCGCGCGGTCTTCGGTCCGTCGGATTATCTGTCTGACCATTTTGGTCTGTCGGTAGGCTAACCGTTTTACCGAGGCAGGGCATCAATCTGACCTTTTAACAGAGGAGGAGGGGTAGGGGGTGAGACTGGAAAAAGTGGAGATCGATCGATATAGATAGATAGATAGATAGATAGAAGATAGATGAGAGAGAGAGAGATAGGAGGAAGAGAGAGAGAGATGAGAGAGTAGAGAGAGAGAGAAGAGAGAGAGAGAGAGAGAGAGAGAGAGAGAGAGAGAGAGAGAGAGAGAGAGACTTTTGAGGTATGGCGGGAGGGCTTCAGTTCGTTAACCCGGATCTGTCGCCCAGCAGCAAGAATGCTAGCAGCAACGCATGTTGTACGTACAGTCAGCGGACGTGGCGTCTGCCTGAATTTTTCCCCTTTTATATTCTTCAAAATTTCTCATTCATCAATCTTGCACTGTGTTTACACATGCCGCGTACATGCCTGACCGCATTCTTCCCGTTCGATACCGTTCTTTTTGTTATTTCGCATTTTCCCGCCATAAGTGTGAAACGTGTACGAGGGGCTGTTATTCTGTAGAGAAACGAGTCGCGTTCACTGCATTCCAGCGTAAAATACCTCCAGCGGAGGAATTCGCGAGGATTCTGAGTGGGACAAATGTTCATGAAATTGGCCGGCAGAACCATTCAACGACAGCGGATTGCCTAGCGAAGCTGTTTCGGTTTCATTGAGTTGTGCACGCTCACGATCAGAACACGACTGACTGGGGCGCAGTACGAAGGAGTGCACGAAATAGCCGTGGCTAGCCGGCCGGCTGTGTCCACGTGATTAACAGCGGGAGCGGCTGCGTCGCGTTCGATACCCCACTCTCTTTCTTTCCCTTGACCGCGTTTTTGCTTCGTCCCTTCCGATCCTGTATCTGACCGTGTATCTGCTAGCTTCGTTGCAAGTGTCGTCGAAGGAAGGTGGTCTTCGGCCACCCCTGCTATGTAACCATTTCTCCTCTCTTCCCGCCCACCTCTCCGGACTCTTTCCCTCCCTCTCGCTCCTCCCCCGATAAATGCAATGCAGGATAGTGAAATTGATTCAATTTTCCCGCGTTTTCACTACTCGCGCGCCATGCGTAGGGACCTTTTGTTTCTGTTGTGTTTGAGCAGCCCTAGCCCGTGTTTTACCTCGCCTCTTTTTGACACCGTTTTTAACGCGTTTTTCTGTGCTTTTTCATTTGCTGTCGTAATCACCCAATCCAACGTGTATTCTTAATTGAAAGGACGCGGGCACTCGTCCTTATGTACTTGTCATCACAACCATCATCATCACCAGCCTATCTACGCCCATTGCAGGGCAAAGGCCTCTTCCATTAATCTCCAATTATCCCGGTCCTGTGCTAACTGCGACCAATTTATCCCCGCAAACTTCTTGATCTCATCTGCCCATATAACTTTATGCCGCCCCCTGCCACGCTTGCCTTTTCTATGTACTTATAGTGGGCCTCAAATACCCCTGATGTTTCCTTCGCGCCGAATAGTGTGAATATGTATAAGCCATGGCAACAGTTTTGATGGTTCAGAACAGTTTTGTTATAATGTATGCGCCGCATTGTTAGGGCACTCTTAACGGTGTTGCCTACATAAACACCTGGTATTAAGGCTTTCTTTAACCTGTTTTCCGGCTGGGGTGTTTAGTCGAGTGACATTGAGTATGATTGAGGCTTGTAAAATGAACGTAAATAAAATTGCCTCAGCCGGTACTACCGGAGTGTAACCAGCTTAACCCAATTGTAAAATAAATGAAATGGGACATAAACTTGGAGGCTCACTAAGAGGGTTCAACTTAAATTGAGGACGACTCAGCGAGCTATGAAACGGAAGATGATAGGTGTAACATTGAGGGACAAGAGCAGAGCGGAGTGGGCCAGAAAACAAACGCGTGTTAAGGACATATTATAAGAAATTAAGAAGAAGAAATGTACATGGGCAGGGCATGTAATGCGAAGGCAAGATAACCGTTAATCATTAAGGGTAATAACAGAGTGGATCCCTAGAGAAGGCAAGCGTGGCAGGGGGCGGCAGAAAGTTAGATGGGCAGATGAGATCAAGAAGTTTGCTGGGATAAATTGGTCGCAGTTAGCACAGGACCGGGACGATTGCAGATTGATGGGAGAGGCCTCTGCCCTGCAGTGGGCGTAGATAGGCTGGTGATGATGATGATGAAAATAAATGAATTGGCCGAAAGGCAAGTGAAATTTGTACTGTCTTGGGGTGGAGATAAAATAAAGGGGGAAAGCTACTAAATTTACACCACGGCGAGGAGAGCGGCCCGGGGTGATAAAAAATCCCCCGCATTTCCCCGAGGGAAGAATGTGAAAGTGCGAATGCACGAGTTGAATTTGCGCGGTTCGGTAATGTTCGCGAAAGAGAGATCACACACACACACACAACTACAAAGAAAGAAAGATGCATTTATTCACAGACACCTATTTGTGTTGTCGTTGTACTTGATTGCTAGAGCGGATCTCAGCTTTGAAATTTCGTGTCAGTACTCCTTTAAGCAGGTGCATTAGCCCTTCTCACGCCCGATTCTTGGCCAATCCCCCACGTGGGTATGTGCCATGTCAGCGGCCAGGCAGCGCGCGCCCATCTCCCCCCGTTGCCAAGGAAGACGAGGAGATTCCTGGCCAATCCCCCACGTGGGTATGTGCCATGTCAGCGGCCAGGCTGCGCGCGCCCATCTCCACGTGCGCGGACATCGCCGGTGGACGCAGGTTCAGGGTCGCTTAAGAAGTGCATTGCACTTAACAGACAGACAGACAGACAGACAGACAGACAGACAGACAGACAGACCAAATTTTCGCGTTAAGGTATCCCAAGAAATCCCAAGAAGATACACGTACGTGTTACGCAACTTGCGGTAACGTGCCCTTTCCCGCCCTCTAATGTCACAATGGCACGCGTAGGACGCGGGACTGGCGTTCCCAACGCATTCATCCTTTCGCGGCCTTGTGGACGTATGCGGAAAGAAACGGGCCGGCGCGGCTTTGATTGCTGTCCGATTAGGAAATAGCGAGGTAGCAGCGGCAGACAATCTCTCCAGCCAACTTTATAGCAGCTTTGCACCGGTCGTGTATACGCGGCTGGACGCGCCGAGAATACCGCTCAGCGTGGTATTTCTCTCTCTGTTCATTTTCCTTTTTTTTTTTTTCGCTCGACTCATTCGCTTGAAGGATTTAGGCTTACTGGTCAAATCTGGAACATTGACGGAGAGTGAAAGAAAAAGAAACGGATGTGAAATGTTGGCAGGCCATTTGCGGAAGGCGTGTTGCGATTTCAGTGTAACTGAGGCTGGTTCTGACTTAGGTTGAAATGGAATTGCAGACGTGGCCAAGTAGCAGGGGAACATTCATTCTGTGTTTCGTTCCGCGAAGACTACAGCAGCGATTACTGCGCTGTAAAAGGCACGATGAAGCAAGTTAATCGCCTCGTCAATTTCCCCGCATTCCAACTTTGCCCGGGAATCCACCGAAAAATTATTCGTGAACGGCTCCCTATTTCAATTGTAATACCAATATGTATTTGAGACAACTGAGGATGCAGATTAGTCTGAAAATTCGACTGGTGGATAGGTATCACTATTCGCTATTGTAGAGTACGAACTTATCGCTTGCGTATCCATCTATATATGATCTCGGTCTTTCGGGCGGTACGTCATCACAACGCCTTCATCGTAAGGTAGCTTGCACCAATAAATGCTTCCACCATGTTCAATTCGCTGACGACGCCTGCTGCACTTGTGGCATCAAACCGAAGATGTGTGTCATGTACTACTGGAATTCCCTCCAAGATGCGACCGAGCGGCCAAGATTAAGGGACGAGCTTAACATATTAAGAATATGACTCTCCTTTATTTGAAAAAAAAAACTATTGGGTCCGTGACAAAATCTACAAAAAAGAGCCTTCCTTGCCCTAAGGGAACTATTTCATGCCGCAAAGATGTGCGACCAGTATACTGATTGTGTATATTATCTATGTACAGTCATGGAAAAATGAAAGCGAAAACGAAAATATTAAACAGAACACGCAAAATGAAAGAACATATCTTTTAATGGGGCGGTTGTGGTACATTGGAAAGTCACTCTTCCAAACTTTGTTACACTTGCAGAGCCATGCGACAATTGGACTTAATTGCTTGGAGAGAAACCGAGCCTATTTGTGTGTTCTGGTTCATATTTTCGTGTTTGTATTTCATTTGTGCATGAGTGTACGTACGTACTGCGGAGGAGTGTAGCAACGCACACCTTGGTTTTATATTGCGCTGTATATAGACCTATGAATACAGTATAACGGTCATTTTCTGTTGTTTGCACACGTATTCATATAGGTTTAGGCCACCAGTATTGCGGTGTTTCGGGAAATGTATGTATTTACAGTAGGCCAAATCTTTAAGTAGCGTGCGTGAGCGGCGATTTTTCATTCTTATGACGCCCTTAGGAAGAAACAGCTTAGCGCAGACGATGGGCCCAGCTGAACGCGGTTTCAGAGAATTCATTTAATCTCAACCTATTTGTAACTTGGCTTCCGCCATACTGCGCTGACGCATGAACTTTGTTACTTAAGAAACTACTTTTTTGACTTTTGAAGTATGAAAAGTCGCCGCTCCCGAACGCCAGTAATATTTGGCCGACTGTACTATATGAACATTGTTACTTTACACATAGTTGTGTATACATGCTATGCCGTTCATGTTACTGGTGTATATACTGCACATAGCATATCGCACACTGAACGCACGCAGAATGTTTCCGTGTTTTTTCCTTTTCAAATGTATATATTTTTTCCCTCATAGTTTTTTGTCGCTGCCACTGTAGCATTTCAATATTCCAAAGTGCGAAGTAGCCAGCTTCTCTTTCGGTTGAAGCGATAACCTCTCCAATAAACCTATATTTCTCTCCGTAATTCTTTACTTTTAGTTCCTGGCCGACCTTCTGTGTTGACGAGGACGCGTGATGTTTGCGCTGACGATGCCGCTCCGGGTGCTTCGCGAGCACTAAGAGCAGGCTTACGGTGACGTGTTGCCCCATGCCGAAACAGCAGCTGAGGCAAGGACAGAAGATACAAACGTGTCCTTCGGAGGTCCAGGGTGGCACGTCTCTCTCGTGTGACCATGATTCAGCTGTTCTGTTTCCGCCCTGGCAAAGTGAACTTACGGGGGGGGTGTTCCACGTGTCGATGCGTCGTTCCGTGCCAGCTCGCTTTATTTTAGGGGCGACGCTGCTCCGGACGCTAGCTCGAGCTTGGTAGGGCGCATTCTAAACCGGCGGTACACCGCGACTCCAGCTGTCTGAATTGACGAATTAATTCTCTTGCTGACGCAATGGCCGCGTTGGAAGTCATGCTGGTCATTGGATACGATGCCTATGCAATTGTATTTGGAGGAATGTCTATGGAGCTAGAGCTAGGTGGCCATGAGGCCTTCAAAGGAAGAAATAATTCAAAATCTAAGCGTTGCAAGTTCATCAAGCTCGAGAGTAGCTGGCTTCCAGTCATTGCCAGCATACTCTGTGGTTGTGCTGAAGGCGCGTGACAACCGGTCCGTGTAGCCAACTTTTTGAGGGTGAAATCGGAGACGAGATGACAGACATGTTGTGTCGTGCTGTGCAGCGCTGAGTCATCGGCGGGTTTCAGAACAGTTCGCTCAACTGAAATGTTCCTTCAAATTGAGTGCGTTCAGTTTACTGCAACAGTTATTCCTACAGGCAACGAAGGACGCCAGGAAGCCATCCAGTAATCTGGTCTCGAAGGAACCACTGAGAACGAAGTCATCCGTGTGTGTGTCCAAAAACAATTCTAAAGTCATTGAACGGCTGGAGAAAAGAAACAGGTCAGGTTGAGAGGACATATACATGGCATGTTGTAGGATAACTATAGCGAGTGGGACTTCCTGTCTATTTTCTGACAGGTTGTCGGGCTTTGGTCGACTATATAAAGCTCCAATAATCTTGGAAAGTTAGTTTGCGACCTAATACACGGAGCCCGACCAGAAGCTTGAGGTAGCACTTTCATAATTTATGTCAATTCGAATATGGCGCTACATACTATAGTGACTGCGATCGAATGCAAGGGTAATGAAAGTTTTACAAACATCGCTTTACCCACGGCCTTTGATCGAACACATTGCAGAAAGAAATAAAAAAGATATACCTTCCTGAGGATAGATTTTTCTGCACACACACACATAAACGGTACAGCCATAAAATTCCCTTTAGTTTTTTTTTGCATTATTGTGTCTGGGCATACTTTTACAAATATTTTTCCTCCTTTCACCACACCTGGCCTAAACTTTACGCATACCTTCTACCTCCCTCGAATATGGTTATGCGGAAAGGGGTGAAAGGCGGAGAGATTTGGTATAGTTGTAAAACCCTGTACTCTACACATCGCGCAGATCGAGCTGCAAGCACAGCTAGCACTTTGCAGCACGTGCCATGGGCAGCCGGGTACGTGGTGTTGTCCTGTCTTCATAAACAAAGACACTAGCCCAGTCTGACAAACGTATATATATATATATATAATATGAAGTCGATATATCTAGTAGTATATTATATTAGTATTATATTATAGTATATATATATTAAGCTATATATATATACTAATCGAGAGAAGAGCGAGAGAGACAGGAGAGAGGAGAGGTTGAAATTAACAGTGGTTAACACTACCCGGTTAACCCGATTACAGGGGCTGTCTCTATCGAATGCCGAACTCTGCTCTAGTACATTTGTAACGCATTGCGCCGAGAGTCAGCCACGTGGAGTCAACGGGATACGACAAACTGCGTTGGTGTTCACAAGACAGGTGTGTTCGAGGGCATTGGGAAAACACTCCCATATGGCACGCCGTTTATGCGGATATCCGCCATAGCCTTTCGACGCTAATGGTTCTTTCGTCTTTTCTTTGGTTTGCACTAAGCAATGCTAGGCATACGCTGGATCGATCGCGCAAACCGCGTACGGCTTGAGTAATCGTTAGCTCGTGTCGTTTCAAATGACGCAGCCTGTATGGTGTAATTATATACAGACCAACTTCGCGTTCGTAAACAAAACGCGAAACGGCGGTAGACGTTCGCCTCTGGAATGCCTGCAGCTGGGGGTGCACTGTAATTGGAAATGTGTCGTGTGCTTTCGCAAGGCCCACGCGCAATTCTCACATTTATATTACCCTTGCATTGTTTTCTTTTTTTAAAGGGGGAGGAGGTGACTTCGTTTTATCTTCTTTGTACCGCTACTGACGTCAGCACCAGCGCATTTTTGCGGCGCCACTGTGATGTTAGTTGGTTCACACCCTTCCACGTGCGCATATACTTTCCAGTGTTGGCCTTGTCTATGGAAACCGTCATCGCTCACTGCCATAGAAAACGTCGTTTTAGAACTGTGATAGACGGTATTTATAACGTAGAAAGCTTAATAAAACTTCGCTTCTTAAGAAATCTTTTTAGCCAAAAGCCGGCATGCAGTTGAGCGAGAGTTGCGACAGCTTTCTGCAACCATGCATGCCCCTAAGGTTCCATGTTTATGACTGCAAGGCCGCCGGTAGTAGGCTTGTTCGCAACCGGGTTTGCATGCATCATTACTTTTGAAAACCGTTACATGAAACAAAACATGCGCGCCAGCGTTGTCGTTTCCGCTAAAGGAAACAATCCAACGGGTATTTTCAGTGGACACCATATTGAGCTTACCTGTACGTAGGTTTCGCCTCGAAACGTGAATAATATTTCTTTTTTGAAAATAAACTTCTGACACGTACGAGATTCTTCACTGGAGCCTCTGCGTGAAAAAAATTGGCAGGGCCGTTATATTTTTTACGTTTAGTAGGCGTTCCTGCCTCTGCGCAGCTTTCGCTATTTCACATTTCGGGAGGTGAATTTCGTTTCAAAAAGCGCCACCAGAAATGCTACGCCAAAACGGCCTGCCAACGTTAGCTGAGATGCCGTACAAAAAAAAAAAAAAAAAAAAGAAGAGTATAGAGCAGTGATTCGCCATAATGGGCTGTGGCGTCGTTATCCGCTCACTGCTACCACCCAATGAAAGTCAAATTTCCCGCCTTGGCAGTGCTCGGACGCCCCCTGCCTGAAACTGCGCCAGCAGGAGTTCTGTTCTTTTTGTACTTGCTTTTCCTCCCGCGCGTGCCGGCGTTGCACTGCCACTTTTTTTCGCTTACTATCGCAAAAACCAACCCAACGAGCGTTCCCAAATAAATGAACGCGGGCGCTGCCGGTTAATTACGTTTATTTCGCCTCTAATTTACCTATAGTGCGCTTCGCGCTAAATAACAGGTAGATGTAGAACAAGCGCCAGCGGTTCACGAGTTTCGAACGCTTATGAATACATATAAACCGCTTGGCTTTCGCAGTCTCTGGGTTACTCCGCGACGACAGCGGCTACGACAGAACGCCCTGTTGCTTTACTTGGGTCCAGCGAGCGAGCTACGTCGACAAGGCGAGCACCTAAAGTGCTCTGCACTTAAAATATTCAGAGCAAACTACAAAACCAAGAGGTATCAGCAGACAAGGCGTTTTCGCCAGTTCCACAAGGCGCCGGCGGAAGCCTTGTGCGTTTGCAAGGTAGCTTCCCCGCATTTATCTCTAACAGTGTAAATTGTCGCTCGAGCAGCGCGACCGGAAAAACAAAAAGAAAACAATGCTAACATAGAAAAAAAAATCAGATATAAAGAGCAGGACTGCCAGGGGAGGCAGCCTCTCCAGAGTCGTTCTCGCTGCGGATCGCACTCCGATAGCGCTTGCAAACGTATACCTTTGCCCTTGGTTGCCGCGATGCCAGGATTCCTCCGGAGTCTCGCGTCGTCGTTCGTCAAGGCCGCCTCTCGCCGAATGTAGGGCACCAATCAGCCCCTTTTCCATCGCCGATGCGAGCACAAAGGGTCCGTGGGGTGTAACGAAGCATGCGGGGGGGCCGTTGATGATCAGTGCGACGCCATTCTGGTTCGCCGGAATAAACCCAAACAGAATGTTCGCGTCGATTTCTACGCGAATGGCTGAAATCGATGCGATATTAACAAATCGATGCGATATTAACGCTCACTTGGGCTATCGGGTGAACTTACCGCTTTACATATCACATACTTGAGTAGTGTTAAAAAAAGTGGGAAGCCAATCTGGCGCTAATATGCTGAGAAAGAGAGAAACAACATTTATTTGTCCAAGATGGTTTTGAAGCAAAGGAGGCGAAGCCTCTTCACCCCTCTCAGACGGCGGCCAGAAGTCCTTGGGCTCCGGCGGCGTCTTCTTTTCAATTCAATCTCATCTGTCATTAGGCCTAACTGCTTCGTGTATTTTGTCTCCTGTCTTGGTTAAGAAGCAAAGTAGAAAGCGGACTAGACACCACAAACAGATCAATAAGCGTTGAAAAGGTTAGTGCTTGTTACCTGGCGGTGAAACCCCGTTGCTCCCGGGGAATAGGCTATTATTCAATCTCATCTCTCATTAGGCCTAACTGTGGGATGCACTCGCCGTAGATGAGCTTCACCACAATCACTCAACAACCAATCATCGTGACCAAATGTGCAAATTTGGCAAATGACGAGGCCCAGCATTCGATTAGAGCAAAATATAGTATATATCTGCGAGCGCAAATCACTATGATTGGTCGTTCTGTAGTGTTGTGGTGAAGCCCACCTTCGGCGATTTTTAAGAGTGTGTACCCTCCGCGGCATAGAGACGCCAATCATGGGAAGCAAAGTATGAAAAATACAAAGAATACTCTATGAGTCAATATGCGTTGAAAAGGTGATGTGTTCCTCACTTGGCGGCGCTAAGTTTATGTGCATGTTTGTTGCCCACTGTGCCAGCCCTTTACGCGCTCAGAACGCGAGGCGGGCAAAGGTAGGAAGCGTCGAAGAAGCTGGTTACTGGATATCTGTACCGGAGTCCCTACTCAAAGTGATGGGATGCGGCCGCCGCCGGCTCATGTGCCCATCTGCGGCGTCGTAAGTCGCTATGCGTAACAGCAGCCAAGCCTGATAGACGGTAGTGAAATGTAGACAAAAGCATCCCAGGCTGCCAGCGGGAATCACTGTCGAACCTCGTTTATTCGAAGTCGAATAATTCGAACCAACGAATAATCCGAACTGGTTCACTGGTCCCGGCAAAGTGACGTGTATTTCAATGGGGGGAAACTCTTGCTAACTCGAACCTGAAACACGTGCCACGGTTAATTCGAATAATATTTCCCGTACGCATAGACTACTTTTCGTGAAATTCGAATCCGAAGGCCAAAGCTCAATAAGTCACTAGCCTCTAGAGCTTCCCAAACCCGTAACCGCGTGCTTTGTCCGCGTACATTGAAGCAACTGGCATGCACCACGCGACCTTCGCACTATGAATCGTAGTCCGCAAGTGCGCGCCTGCTTCTTCTGGTTTGCATCTTGAATTTACCATGGCGTATGCCGTACTTTCGCAGCCCGTTATTATTGAAAGTGCGCTCCGAAGGACATGCAACACCATCTATTTTATCGCGCATGCGTTTCCAATACCGGTAGCGTGCGCTGTACCGCCTATCAAAGGGATCCCCGCTAGTTCGAACTCCGGCTAATTCGAACAGATTTTCTATCCCCTCGGAGTTCGAATTAACGAGACTTCGACGGTATTTTGCTTCACGCACCAACCTTAATGTTATACCATATGCGGCAAGGTTAAAGTCTAAATGCTGAAGTGAATACACTTACACGGAAATGCAAGCCAGTATGTCGTCAATCGTGGCTCAAATGAGATCCAAGAGACATCGATAAAAAAAAATGTTTTTTGGTGTACTAGAGCCAAAAAAGTAGGCTATATTTTAAGAGCGCAATGAAATATATGACATTGTTCAAAATTACTGCGCTCATGTGAACGGCAACTAAAATTGCTGACGTTCAACGACACAAATAAAACAGCAACGCTTCGGTTGAATCGGTGTATTCAATATCGGTAAAAGAAACGTCAACGCAGGCAAAGAACAATACCTACCAACGTAATTCCCAGAAGACCTAAAGAGCGGGCAGGTTTATAGCGCAGGTCACCGCGGAAGTTATAAATGCGCGTTCGATGTTGTTATGTGGCGTACGAGGTCGTGGCTTTGATTCTCGTTAGCGCAGGATGTACTTCTAACAAACGTACACACAAAAAATCCTCGTGTTCACTGATATTTGATCAAATGTTCGTGTCAGCGGTACTTACCCTCATTTGATCGCTGAGTCACGAAAACTCGATGGGCGAATCATATATGGTTCTCCCCGATCATTAAATTAAGATGTGGAAGAATCACAAGTACCCTCCACAGGTACGATGCCACTCACCCGCTGAGTCATTGGGAACGGGTCACACTGCCGACGCCGCCGACAACGACGGCCACGAAAGGTTCAGCAACGAAAGCAGCACTATATATACCAGCTTCGCTCTAAAACAGCCGTCTCAGCGATAATTTTGCGGACATCGAAATGTCCCACGGCTGGGGTAAAGTATAATCCGTGACCCTTCGCTATAAAAAACGGCTGACAGACAACCCCCAATTCGAGCTAAAACGAGTGGACTGCGTTCTTACGTATATCCACGGCCGCTCGTTTAAAACTCCGTTCTTTACAAGCGTCGCCATCAGATCTAAACCTTTCAATGAAACGGCAGTGGCGACTTGTACGCATGTTACCGGTAGATGATGTTCGCAGATGAAAAGGCCACCCTCCCGGGCATGTCCGTATCGACTCCCGCACCCGCGATGTTTTCGTTCTCGTGCTCGACGGGCGAAAGACGGAAAGTCCTTGTAGGCCGGCTTACCAGAAGGCTCAGCATTATTAGTTTCTGGCAGCGAAGTTCATCGTTGACGTCAGTGTGAAGCTCATTACCCGACCGCGTGTGTAGCAGCACAAATTCCAAGCTTCTCAGTACGTGCGCGTAGCAGTGAGAGCTTCCAAGAAGTGACGACTTAATGCTCAACTACGGCGTCTTGTTAAAATCGACGCATGACGGCGTAAGAGAGAAGTTCCGAGAATCAACTCATTCGAGATTAGTTACCTCTGAAAAAAAAAAAAAAAAACGATTAAGGCTGAGGTCTACAGGAAGTTACGGAAATAGGATCACGTAATGACGCTGTCGGAGTGTAAAAATGTAGAACGCCACAAAAATATGTAGCCGTCGGAACGTACACAAACATTGCGAAATACACAATGACAAATGTCACGTTCTTTTGAATTCCGTATGTTAGAAAATTTAGCTTGACCTGTGACCTTAAACTTGCACGATGTTGATATTTGGGCACAATGCGTCAAGCCGTTGTGAGAATTGGTTTCGCAAAACTTGTGGTTTCATAAAGCCAGTAGAACACACGACTTGCATTTAATTTTATCCGCCTGAAACACTTTAACAGGTAAGCATGTAAAAAAAGAACTATCCCAATTAACCTGATTACACGAGAAAGTTCGCCGTATAGAAAACGAACTTTAGCGTCCTACAGATATTATTCTACAAAACCGAAACCATTCAATACCGCCCTGTTCTTTTCATTCCCTTAAAATTTCTACGTATCCAATTCATATACGTCTCACGAGCGAAAATTTTCGCTCGTACTCACGCTGTCCGGGCACCCTGCCGGATACAAACTCGTACCAATTAACGCACTGCTTCTACCGCAACCACGACGAAATTCTACCGGAAATGCTATCTATGTGGATCACTGCTGGTTCAAATCCACGTTTTTGGTAGCGTTCGATGTAAACAACCTCGACGTAAGTTAAAGCTCGTAGACATAGACTCTGGTCGCACCACGCCGGCCCTGTGCAGACGAAATAAACAGAAATACTTTTTTTCATCCCCTAAGCAATCATCCAAGCGATCTCTTCTAATTACTTGGGACCTTCGTACCTCTTGTGTCCAAAAATCATTGTAGTGCAACTGCTACTCACATTACCAAGTATATTGCGTAAGGCTAGCCCCTCTTTTCAGAAATACGCAGGTCTTCATTATTTCCTGTTTCTACCCAGGGTTCGTTTCGTACCAGACCGAAATGCGGGTTATGATGCCAGGGAACATTTTCTTCAGCGCCCCGAATTGAAAACGCGCAGTTAAAAACACAACAAGCCGCCTCAAAACATTTCAGATACACGTAGTTTGCGCCGACCTATGTCCGCGACTGGCTGGCCAGCCATGCCATCGCGACCATTTCGGAAGGGAACTCAAACAACCCACATCATACTTACCCCGATTAGTTCAACGTACTCCATCTTAAAAAGGAAATTGAGCCTTCATCCAGCTCATTTCGCCAAAATGACACTTTAACCATGCCGTGCGACACGGGCGTTTGGGAGAACGCGCGTTTGATAACGTCGAAATACAGCTCAGTACTCCCCTTCACTACCCGAGTGGGCAATACTTCCTCGACTCCATCAGCGTTGTTTTATTCGCCGCAGCCCGACCGTTCGATTCGTGTTTCGAGACCCACATTCGCCCGCGCACCATTACCGACAGGCGTCAGCGCTGTTTTCCGACCATTAAGCCAGCGCCCCGCCGAGGCGGCGACAGCGACTCACCCGCCCGCGTTACGCTCGTATAACACGTTGCGCAGCTTCACGCGGAAGAGAGAAAAAAAATAACGAGACCGTACTGCGGCGGCTTGCATAAGGCGAGTCCGACGGCGTACGCAAGCTCTCAGCGTTTATGGCTTTTCCAGTTCCTATATCGCAATATCCCCCGCTGCGTCTGCTACCGGCTTTAAAAATGAGAGCGACGCCGAGTACGGGACAAAACGTAGCACAAGTGGTTACCCGAGGAATCGGAGCACGCTCTATCAAACTTCAATAGACATCAAGTCGACCTCCTTCGCGTTGCCAAGTGACCGCCCGCCCGCGGGGCTGTTCGCTTTTTATTTTTTTAATTCTTTAGAGCTCTGGTCTGCAGCATCTTTATCAAAGGAAGGGCTTTGTAACGTACGCACCGCACGCACTGGGCTAAATGTGCCAAACGTGTATTGAAGAGCGCGGCGAAAAAAAAAAAAAAAGCTAAAGAATGCTGCGGTAACTTCCGCACTCGTATATAATGGCTCTCTTTGCTCACGCGTTCGGTGTGCAAGTAACACAGTGTATTCGTCGAATAGGCTACGCGTTGCGTATGAGGGGCACGCAACCCAACAAACGCCTATTTTTTTGTTATTTCTATTTACAACTGGGTACTGGACAGAAAGCGTTGGCCTCCTTTTTTGATATCTACATTCACTTAAAGAGGGTGGTTAGGGTATTGGGGGGGGGGGGGGGGCATGTGGTTCCTTCATTATGTGAGTTCCGTTCACGTATATTTTACCTAGTTTCATTTATTTACTTTATTTTACGTTTGCTGACTCGCCTGATTGTAGATAGTGTCTAGGAATCTGCTCAGCCATCATTTGACGTGAAAGCCGAGGTCTTCTCTGCGTTATTCGTCGTGCACATCCATAGTTGCGGTTCTTGCGAAGCTTGTGCATCTAGCTGAATTCCCGTACGTCTCAGTTCCGAGTGCATAATGCCATGACGATAACAGCAGCTCCGCAACAACATTTGGTTAACTCGCAGGTGAAAAAGGCAATGGATAAAAGTGAATTCCTTTACTGTTCGGCGACCTAATATTTGCCCATTCACCACACCCTATCTTGGATTAGTCTTTTTTTTTTTTTGCTGTATAGTATACTTTTTGCGCGGAGTTTTGCAATTTTCGTTGCTCACATCACGCGCGATTAATTGAAACGTTCTTTAACTGGCGTCACGTCACAAAATCGGGCTGCCCGAGTACGACACCGAATTGCTGGACCACGTGAACCGATTTCCGGTCAAGCGAAAACACTTTCGTTTGCACCAAGCAAGGGTTAAACAACAAACACGCAGTATTTAGAAATTCCCACGTATTCGCCCGTTGAGTAAGACCCCACCACACCTTATGTGAGGTTTGTGAGTAGCGTTTTGGGAATTGATCGTGCTAGTGGACATCAAACAGCACTAAGCGAAGACGCGTGTGTTCCGTCTCTCCTTTCACTTGGTCCAGTTCGATGTTCGCTAGCACGACGTATTCCTTAGTTAGCGACCAACGTGTCCAACTTCCCTCTATAGTTAGCATTCTGGACACTTCGATAAACATTTTCCAGTACACCATCGCGAAAAAAAAACAGGCGCGTGCGTGTGTCCGAAGTTGCGACTTAAGTCGAGCAACTGGACTACGCAGCACGAGAAACAAGGAATAGAGAAATGAAGTAAGCCATGAACAAGCATCCACGCTTTTAATTATATCATCGCTTATTCCGTGCTGTACAGTTCCCGGTAACGGGATGACTTCTTCCGAGTCGGCGGTGCCAACTGGGCCAAATAAAATAATCACACGACACGACAAACACAGAGTTTGTTCTCGCGCTTCTCGCGATGCCGCGGCAACACAGTCTTGCCCGAACATTAGCCACGAGAGACAAGAGTCCTTCGGAAGGCACACGTATCCAGGCGTGTGCGCCAACCACGGGAGGAACTTATGCTTCAACTCTACCTTCGCTCAAGCAGAGCCTTCAAATACTGATTCGAGATTCGTCAATCACTAAACAGAAGCGGGTGACCTCTAAAAAAGACTGGGCACGACAAGTACTACTTACATACACAGAAGAGGGGACATTTTTCGCGACAAACTAATGGGTGAGAGACTGGTCGGGGTCTCTTGTGATTGGTGTACTTACAAAGAAATGGGTGCCACGCGAGATGAGAGATGATTTTTTTCTTTGCCGATTCGGAACACACGCACACACGCACTCGGTTCCACGCGCACTTGTCCTGAGCGTCGGTCATCAGCCGTTTTAAGGGGAGACAACGTGGGTAACAACAACAACAACAACGCTATGTACAAGTTCCTGAGGAGGTTTGCTCCGACGCTGTGCTACTGGGACACCGACGCGAACGACTCATATTTTCTCTTCCGAGTAACCCGACTCGTCCGACACATTATCCGACTCCTCGTCCACCGTCTCGTCGATGGAGTTTAGCGGCCTTCTCCGCAACTGCGGGTTCGGCATGTCCTCCACCGAGTCCGAGTCCACCGAGTCCGTCTCGCGAACACCGACACCGAGCATGAAGTGGTCCGAGAGCGAGTCCAGGTCGGCGTCCGTGACCACGTCCGACGTGGACTCGTGCTCCGAGCCCGTGGTGATGAGGTCCTCGTCCTCGTCGCCGAAGTCTTCGTCCTCTTCGTCCTCCTCGATGGACGTCAACTTGGGCGCGCTCCTGGACCTCTCCAGCGGCGCCCTGAAGTTGCTGGATCCCGTGCTCAGCATCTGCTTCCGTCGGGGCATCGCGGGCTGCTCGTAGATGCTGCCCAACGAGAGCCGCGCTTTCTGCCGGCTCAGTTTCTCGCGCTTGAACTCCTGGAGTGCCGCGGCGAGCTTCTGGTTGAGTTGCGCGGTCATCTGGCGGGCCATCTCCTCCTTGACGCAGAGCACGGCGTGGCAGCGCAGCTCCTGCTTCATCTTCCGCCCTTCGTGCCGGTATATCCAGCAGAAGATCTTCGGGTGCGTGAGCACCGAGGTGCAGTGCGTGATTCGGCTGGCCCAGTACTCCGTCAGGCCGTGCTCCTTGGTGACGGCCTTGAGGCCCGAGTTGCACACGGTCAGCTTCATGTGTATGTCCTGCTTGACGTTGGTGCAGTAGTTCTTCCACAGCGTGGCCAGCGGCTTGTCGACGCAGCCTTCGCCCTTGGCCCACGGCGTGAGCACGTTGCCCAGGTAGACCACCTTGTACGTGGGGTCGTACTCGGTGATGGTGACGGACTTCTTGTTCCAGAACTTGTTGAACATGGGAGGCCACGAGGAAGACATGGTGCCACTGTTGTCGGCTGGTTATGCGACGACTAAAACGATCGCTGTTTCTGGCGTAACAAATCCTCGACGCAAGCGTTGGCGCGCTTTTCAGTCTACATGGCGCTCCTAACACCTTGCGAGCTCTGTCGACGAGAAACGCACAGGGACGCTCGCGGCGCGGGCTTCACGCACGGCCGCCGCCGAAATAGGCACTTGGCTCCCCTTCCTGCGAGAGCGAGGGTTCCCCCCGACGCGCAACACAAGCACAGTCCACGGTTGCGGCGGCGAAACTGCCCGCCCGTGCCGCCACCGAGGAAACCACCTGCCGACGACGCGCGGCCAAAAACGAGCGGCCGGAGCACGAGTCGACGCAAATCCTTTGGGAGACAGTCCCCGTGAGCGGAGGAACAGTCCGGCAGTGCGACGACCCAGACGGTGCGTATCCAGAGGCAAGCGTCCCTGCAGCCGCCGGCACTCCTGGGCGAGGTAACAGAGGAAACCGGCTCTGTGGAGCGCGCGCGCGCGCGTTCTCCAGGCGAACTGGCACAAACAAACGAGCCTGCGAGAGAGACGGGCTCCGCGTTCCACTTGGCTTGTGGCCCACGCGAAAGGTGCAGTCGGTTCGACTTCTGCGTGTACCTGCCGAGGGGAGCACGTAAAACTAGAAACGGGACGCGTGACGTCACGACAAGCTGGCGTCCTTATTGGCCCGCGGACTATCAGAGAGAAAGGAGAACGCGCACTGCTGCCGTTACGCGTCTACCTTCCCGCTCGCGCGCGCGCCTCTAACGCCGGGTCGTCTGGTAGAACGACTGGTGTCGCCATCTGTCGCATGCGGCGCGAACAGGAACTCCGCTGGGGTCTGGCATTGCCAGCTGCTTTTCGGAGCGGCTTCCTGCCATCGGGGTCAGGCGCCTGTTACAGGTCGCCGTTATCATGCAGTGTGGTATGCCTCACGGCGTTATCGTTTACCTTTCGGAGGCCTCAAAAGTGCTGTGGTTGTTGCTCACCGCAGGAATAAGCTGCGCAAACATGCGATAAAAATCGACGGCACGCGAAGGAAATTCTGGGACTACTGGGTGTTGCAACAAGAAATGCCCCACGTTGAACAATTTTCTGGGGCAAATCAGAGGAGCTATTAAACTGCCATTTCGCAATAAGGTCACGCTTTGGTGTTCACACTATTTGAAAGTAACGGAAGCGACGCGAAGGCCCCGTTATTTTGAAATGTTATACAAACCAATTTTGGCCCCAGCCGCCAAAATTTCAAGATTTTTTTTCTATGCGCGTAGGGGCAGACAAACTAAAAAGGCTGAGCCAGCGTCAGAGAGCGAGAACAAGTTTTTATTCAACTGCAAGATTGCGCGTGCATTGTTGTACTGACAAAAAAAATCTTAAAATGCAATGACTGAACGTAATGAAGCCAACGGTTGCCCCGAAACCATTTTGATAGGGGCTGATTCATTTTTTTCAACACGCTGTATACCAAATGGTTGCAACAGGGATGGAACGCAGTTCAGGGGGCAACAACGTAACTCGTACAAACACTGCCAACATATTATGAGCCATTATTATCCCCACTTTTAAGCAGAGGCCGAAAATAAATGATATCGCTTTGATCTCGCGTAGCTCAAACTTGCCTTTTTTGTGTCTTCTTTGCATTTTTACTCCCCGGCTGTAATACACAAGTATGGTTGCAACAAAATAAATAAATAAATAAATAAATAATAAATAAATAAATAAATAAATAAATAAATAAATAATTTTCAAGGTCGTATGGTTGACTTGACCTAAATTGTACACTCAAGACATTCCTTTAACGTCATTTCTCCCTCTAACCCAACTCCAAACCCAACTTCCCTCGTAGTCAATCAAATTTGATACGACTATGCATTGGTTCGCGGGTATTTCAATGGGAGACGAGAGAGGGGGTGAGGATGGTTTCAACTTTGATCCCGCACTTCGGCGTACACCACTGCTCTGCAGGAGACAATTTACTAATTAGTTACCCTTGCTAATTCCAAGTCAAGTGGAAGCGTTATTTGGAGGTTTTTGTGTAATAAAACAAATACCCCATACTTCATATTCACAGCGGTATATCACTGGTAACATGTTAAATGCATTACCGCGAATGTATCGGTCTCATTTTTTTCGGTGCGCAGACGATGGACAGCCTTCATTAACCGGACAGCGCGCTTGCCAAATGGACACTGAATCAAAGGGCACTGGGAAATTGAAAAAAATTAAAATAATTATACGCTGCTCGGTAAAGTAAACAGTTAACCAAACGCAGGCAGATTGTGAAGACATGTACTCGCAAGTCGCAAAAGGCAATGGCGGTCCTGCCGCGTCTCACAAACGTCACTTTGCAAATACTGCATGCTTTGTAGCGTAGACGGAAAAGCGTTTGTTTGGAGGGTTATGTCGGAGGACTTCATTACGTGCAATACCAGCCCCCCCCTCCCCCCCCCTTCCCCCCAAAAATAGAAAAAAACCATTTTCTACTGGAATTATAAGCCGCTGACTTCGGGTTTCTCCTATTCAGGTTCCCTCAACCTGAAGTTCACTCACATTGAATTCACCGGTTGAGGACTAGGTCCGAACCAGTGGCGTAGCCAGAAATATTTTTCGAGGGTGTTATGCCCCCACCGGCAGCAAAAATTGAGAAATATAGCCTGCGCCCCAAAATATATAAAATATATTATTCTCATTTTGCACTTCACTTTATAGATGGAGTGTGTGAACAGCATGGGCTAAAAAATGACGAAATGAGGGAAGGGGGGGGGGGGGGCAACTGCCACTTATAAAATTTCGGGGGTATTTTGACACCGAACCCCCCCCCCCCCCCCCTCCCTCCTTTTATTTGGCAACGCCCTTGGTCCAAACTTCTTTCTACATTGATCTCAGGTCGGGTGTACGGGCTGGATTTCTGCCTATGACCTCATCTCGACCTCACCATACAAGCGAAAGTTGGCGCCTACCTGAAATTGAGATCATGAGATTGCTCACTCTTGGTTTTAAGAATCAGAACAGCTATTTCACTAAAAATGGAGAATTCGGGCAAGTTCAATACAACTGAAGACGGAGGGTTCCTAAACACGAACACAGCAACAATACCAGCAAAAAAATTTGAGATTTAAAGCAGGGTACGGCTCCGGTACTGAATATTCAGACAGCATTGTGAAAGCCGTTTAAATGGTGATCCAACAAAATTGGGCAACATCAGACAACTAAGGTCATAACGGAAAGAAACGATACGGATACGGGGTCGTGCAAACACTGAATTTAGGGGATCGAACGAGTGCCCATATCTGTGAAAAATTGTCTTCCCATGTCAAATGATGAACCGATTATTATCAACATTTTCCAATAATCGGAAAAACAGAAAGGAACTTAACAACGTCTCGATTGTTCGCATCGAAGAAATAGGTGGCGTATCTTCAGGCAATTTCGCAAGCTCGTACTTCTGCTTCTTGTCCCTCTTTCTAGAATAACCGTGTTCCGAGTCATTGTTATGTCGAGTACTGTCCATGTGTTTTCGTTCAAGCCCTATCGGCATACTTGTGCGGTGAGTGGTGACCCCTCCTACCTTTATCCACAGTCCTTTCCCTTCGCAGCTGCGGGAGGACCTGATGAATAGCGCCGGCTTGGATTCCCACCAACTCCTGGTGGGGCCTGTGGGGCCTTTTTCGAAGTGTAGCGGTCGAGCAAAGGCAAGACTGGAGATCGTACAGGAAAGGTCTGACTACCCTGAAGTTGAAAAAACTCTTTTAACGACCTTTTTTTCGCATGCAACTACCGACAAAGCGGCTCTTCGTCCCCTGCCTGTTATTGATATCACTACACCCCTTGGAGACCTCGACACCCCTTTCACTTTGAGCGAGCGGTAACGAAACGACAGGTGCTGCGGAATTTCCAAAAAATGGTACGGAAGGGATAACTACCATAACTTGCCCAATGATTCAATTTGAAACTTTAAAAATAGACGCCATGCGAGGCGTTCACTGGACCATTTGATAAAGATGCACCTACTTTGTACCACCTCGTGCTGTTATAAATAAGGTAGACCTGATAACGCATAACTGTAATGAAAAAGAAGTAAACAGATTGCAACTTTCAGAGCAAAGGAAACATATATCTATAGCTCCCAACTGTTTACTGCCGACACATTTCGCCACGCCAAGAAGCACGCAACAATGGTTGAACCGTTATTTCTGCCAACGACAATGCACATTCCTACAAAAGAATGTAACGTCAAAGCAAAACGAAAGAGTATGACGTCCAAGATGCCTGGTAGCAATGATATTGACTCGGCAGCAGTGAAAGGTGGCCGTCAGTACAACACGGAAGAATAAACGGAGAGGCAGCCGAGCCGGCTAACGGACATGCAATGAAATCAACCATCACCGTAGCCAACTCTCCCAATACATGGCGGCAGGAACGAGCAGCGGCGCAGCGCGTAGAAGACCGATCGAAGCCATTCGAAAACGTAGGGACCAAGCGGATCGCGAAGCTGGGCGGAAGCAAAACAAACGCCGCAGGCGTTCAAATGAACATCAATGATTTCGCATTCAGAACCCTTAAAAAGCGCTTCTGTTTCCGTAGGCTGTCCACAGACCGTGGGTTGGTTGCGATGACACTACCCATGTGGTTGTAGTTGACGATTTCAATGTGTACGTGTAGGGACCAAATGAGAGTCGTTTACACACCAATCCGGTCGGTTGCAACCGACCACCCATCTGCGTACGTGAATCGATTTTAGATGATCAAAGTAGATGTGTACCGCTGCGAGTAGTCTATCGATCAGTGTATATCACAGCGACAATAAAGCCGTTGTGACCGTCGTTATTAAGTGGGAATCAGTGATGTAACAAAGTCTTTACAACAAGTTCTTGACTACCATGCGTACAGCTCCGCTGGTCACCTTCGCAGGAAGGAATGTCTTTGAATTTTTAAACACAGCGCTACCCCCTCATCTGAAGGGCAGGCTAGGATTACATTGAATAAGAGATTGAATACATTGAATAAGCCTCTGGTCGTAAGCCTGTCTTCAAAGTCCGAAGTCAGAGTCCCAAATACAAATCGTTAAACCCAACCCTCTCAGGGAATGCCAACTCACACAACGGGTTTCCGAAGAGGCACATCAAGCGCTGCAAGAAAAAAAACGCTTGCCGTGGTTGGAATCGAAAGTGGATCCCTCGCATTACGGAGCCGACGTGTATCCCGTTGCGCCATTCCGACACGTTTTTTTTTTCTTTATTGGGCGTCATTCCGACATGACCGCAGCAGTTTGGATTTTGAACTTTGACTTTGACTCCGGTTGCATGGGAGAAAGCTTCGCGTTTTAGCCATCTTTTTCTTAGGAAGGGGCTTTGACATTTACTACATGAAATTCAGATAGCTGTTCTCCTCATCCGCTGCAGGCTGGCTTACGTGTACAGGTGAGGATATGTGAATCTGTTGCATGTGTGGGCTCGATTCGTAATTCACAGACAGCTTCTCCGATTGACCTTCTCTGTTTTTCTTCGCTGTATTCTCCTAGACGTGGTTTTATTGGGGTCAGTTTGTTGTCAGTTTGTTTTTCCCATTTTTCTTGCCATTTGCACCGTAGCTGGCGTCTTATATATGGCTTAAGGTCTGGGAAGGGCAGTTTGTTTACATCTATAGAGCCTGCAAGAGCAGACGCGGAAGCATTCTGACGTGAAACTTCATTATCCGAAATGCCGCTGTCTCAAAACAAAACCCCGCACACTATGGCTTCAAGTCCTAATGCGTAGGCTGACATGGGTGCTCTTACAAGGTAACTTAAAACTGCGTCTTTGGGACGTTTGCATCGTGCCAATGAAGTCGCTACGCTTAATGAGTCTATATGCATACATGACTAAGTTCTGCGTTGATATTTAATGTTCCCCAGGTCGAAATACACAATATGCTTGTTTTACTGGAAAACCTTCAGCTGGAAGGTTTTCCAGCGATCCTGAACCGACTCGCCCAATCCCAAGCATGCTTGTTTTAGATGTTTCAGATGCTTGTTTTAGATGCGTCACTGTAAAATTCCGCACATCGGTACTTATCCTGAAGAGACAAACATGCTGAATGATGAGAACTTGAGCAGCTCTCTTTTTGTTAAGACGCATGAAAGAAAAATCGCATGCGACAGGCTGTAGTTTGAACGGTGCAAGTGCGTCAGTGAAGGTTGTCAGGTAAGAACCCCTAAAATAGATTCCAACACCAGATGCTTGTGTATTACAGATTTAGTGCATCGAAGGGCGTGGATGGATGTTTAAAGGGGCCATGCAGATAAAACACAAGTTTGGTTCGTTCGAAGGATTGCCTCGTTAGAATCATACTGACACCACTTTAGCGTAAACTTCGCTCAAATAAGCTACATAATTAGGAAAAAAGGCAATGGCCACTTCACCCACTAGCTCATTTTCCGCAACAGAACATATGGTGTCATATGCCCAGCTGTGCGATTGGCTGAGGACGGCAGAAGCAAACGCAAGTTAGGCAAGGCTTATAAGCTTGCAGAACGAGCTATTTGCGCTTAAAATTTTAGGGCACATTTTTTTTTATAGCGGTAAGCATTGTGGGTTGAACAAAGTTACGAACGAACGCGTAAACATCGAAGCAGTTAGTGCGGCACTTTGCCTGCTGATGCTGCCTAACACAGCCGTCAGACGCGTTGGACTTGTCTGACACAACACTGACCAACTGACATAAGCGGCATGGTTACTTACATGACCATGTTTGTCGAGTCATAGCTTACGTTTTAGGAAACGATTAGTATGAACCCTAATAAAAATACGCAGGTATAGAAGTCTGTCTAGAAGCTAAGTGCGAACACTGGCGATTAAGCGGTATTGCAGCGCTATCTCTGAAAGTGGGCGATAAACAAGATAACGAAACCATGGCTTCCGTGATCAGCTGCCGGCCGCCGGCAGTTGATCGCGGAGGTTATGACAACTGCGGAGGTTACGTCTGGGAAATGGTAGCAGCCCTGGTCAGCAGGCTATCTTTAGTTTCAAGGCCCTGCTCCGGATACGTCATTGTCGAAGTCATGGAACACACACAATTTAGCGGGAGAATTAAAAATTTGGATGAAAATAAATTTATGAGTGAATAAAGCACCATTGCCGTACAAGCGCTGAGGGCACTATAGTACACTAAATCTTTAGAATAAAACAAACTTGTATGTTGTCTGCATGGCCCCTTTGAGAAAAAAGACCCACAGCTGAAGTGGTATGTATCAATGTTTTGAGGGGTGCTGTGTGAAATGTGTTTTCTTTTCACGAGGACACAATAAAGCTGTCTAAGCAGGCCAGGTTTCAAGTGGCCACATATCAGCCTCGGCACAAAAACTTTGTACTGGGCTTGCACGCAGGACTGCAATCCCTAGACCGAGTCCTCGATTGTAAACGGGGTCTAGATATTAAGGACTGCCCTTGGTGCCGATTGGAATCAAGGCTGCCGTTGTCCAGCATTGATCGAAGAAAAAGTTGATTGATGGCAAAGTTTGCGCCATACATTTTCCAGTTAAACCTAGAATTTAAACTGAAAATGCCTTCGAATATAAATGCCGCACTTTCGGCTGCGAGGTTATATACAAGTCTAAAATCCCAATAGGAATACCGCAAAAACCTAAGAAGAATTCCTGTTGTACAACAAAAAAACTGTTGTGACAACAGAAGTCCCGTTGTTACGACAATGCCATCTGTTGTTACAAACACACATTTCTGCTGCAACGACAAAGTCAATTTTCTCAACGACACATTCCTGTAGTCACAACAGAACTGCCATTAACGCTACTCTTCAGAATGGGCAATAACATACACACCACGTGCAACTACTGATGGAACATCAGGACCATGACAAGACAGCATTGGTTACGACGAAACATTAATATCAGGACAGGAATACGACACACGACAGAACATCAGAATCACGAAACGACAAGAATACAAGACGACAGTACGACACGCGAAAATACAACAAAGAACAGAAAATTTTCTTGTCGTCATTTTCTACTGGGTTTCAGTTCTGGTGGCATGGAATGAACAACAACGATAACGACAGATAAGGAGAGAGAGAAAGGGTACATTCTGGCGAAGCTGAACCGCGGGATTCCTTTAATGTACAAAGAAGACACTTTGGCGTGGAAAAGCGATGAAATTGCTACTCCGCACATACCTGGCGAATAAACGCAACAAATGGAGGAGAAAATGTGGAGGAAGAAATGTCAACATAAATCGTACGCAGGGCACCCTGCAAGCATCTGGCCCTTGTAGCGTAGAAAAGAAGATAAAGTGAACAAGTTTTTAAAGACGATAGTCTTTCTTGGGCTACTTGAACGCAGAAATTTTGGCCTGTCTGTCTGTGACTCGATTCAGCCACCGGCCAAAGTGAAACAGAAACTGTGCATTAGTCAAACTTTTTTAATCCCAACCAGCATGGTTTCCGCAAAGGCCTATCTTGCGACACTCAACTGATTCTATTCCTTCACGACCTGCATTCGCATCTGGACCGCAACATTCCAATTGACGCCCTTTTTTTAGATTTCGAGAAAGCCTTTGATAAAGACCATAATTTTCGACTAATATTTAAGCTATCTCGTCTCAAGCTACATCCGTCCACATTAAACTGGATTCACCGTTTTCTTACCCATCGTCAACAGTTTTTTTATGCCAACTCGCACTCGTCCGCCCTGTCCCCAGTTCTCTCGGGTGTCCCCCAAGGCACATTGCTTGGGCCCCTCCTTTTTTTAGTCTACATTAATGAGCTGCCCGACGTTGTTACTTCTAATATCCGCCTCTTCGCGGATGATTGTGTTGTATACCGGCCAATAGTCGATTCATCAGACGAGAATGCCCTTCAACACGATCTTCTTGCTGTTGAAGAGTGGTGCAGGAAATGGCTCATGTCACTTAACGTCAGTAAAACATCTTTGATCTCTTTTCACCGTCGTTCTAATTATGCACCCCACTCGTATTACCTAAACAATACGGTGGTACCCTCCTGTACATCAGTCAAGTACTTAGGCATCCACATTATCATGATTTAACTTGGTCCAATCATATCAGTCGTGTTACTAACGCAGCAAATCGTGTCCTCGGCTATTTACGTCACAACCTTTCCTTGGCACCATCGTCTGTTAAACTACTTGCATACAAAACACTCGTTCTTTCCAAACTTGATTACGGCAACGCCATCTACGACCCACACCAAGCCAACCTCTGTAACGCCCTTGAATCCGTTCAAAACCGCGCAGCCAGACTCATCCTTTCAGATTATTCGTATCACTCAAGCGTTTCGGCATTAAAAGCGCAACTTCATTTCCCTCATCTCACCTCGCGTCGACAGATAGCACGCCTGTCTCTTTATCACCGGTTATTTTATACCTTGCCCCTAAACAATCAGTTCATCCTACTCCCTCCTAAAACCTCGCGCCACAGCCATCGTAACGCTGTTTACCCGTCACGCGCTCACACTACAACTTTTCAGCGTTCATTTTTTGTTCATACAGCGCAAGAATGGAACAATCTTTCTGCCGACTCGCCATTATTACCGATAGCAGTCGTTTCAGGTCTGCAATAGAACATTTGTGTCATGACCTGTAACCCTTATTGTTTACATCATTGCACTGTATTTTGCCTGCCTTTTTTTCCTGCCCACCCCTCATGTAATGCCCCAAAAGGGCCCTTGAGGTACCAATAAAAGAAATAATACCCAGAGCCAAATCTAAACGTCTAAATCCGGTGTTAATTTTCATGCTTGTCAACATTGTTGAACAAGAACAAGACATCACGCAATATAAGGCAGAAAATCAATACACGAGTGATATTTGCAGTGTTCTTTTATTAAAAAATTCACGGATGCTTGGTTTTTGCGACAGCAAATAAAATACTACATCAGCTGCAGAAAGCCGTAGCCTGGTGTTGCCTGCGCTACCTGGTGGCATTTAAAAAAATCAAACCGCAACAGCAACGAAAGGTTCCACTAGATAGGTTCCACGTTTCGCTTGGAACGCACGTGAAGCAGGAGAACGTGCGTTCCACGTAGGGCGCCTCGCTTCACGTGCGTCTCCGCCGCATGGCAAACGCTGGCATCGGAGCACCCGACTTGGAGTAGTGGAACGCGGTAAATTTAAATTTACTTGAGCAAACCTCTAGCGTGTAATCTTTGGAGGAACGAGACGGGAGAGCAACAGCATGAGAGGTGAGCGGGAAAGAGAAGGGAGTTATTTACTTGGCAGGGGCGCCAGTCGACTATCGTCTTTCGGCGACATTTGCAACGAAAGGAGCAGATACGCGGCCAATATTTTTTTTCTCGCAGGTGCACTGGAGCGGTGGGAAAAATATAAACGTAAGAGTGGAGGCTATGTCGGTGAATTTTACGGTTGCCCTGTAAAGATTTAAGTGAAGGTTAGTGCACACATTTATTGCTTGCGGCTTCCAAGGCAGTGCAGGTGGGACTTAAAGCTTGGGCTGTTGTTCTTGGAAAACGGGAAGGCGACACCTTCCTTCCGAAATTTTGAGCCTTCAAACATCTGAAACATTTCCGTACATTCTGACTATTCTAAACGACATGCGAATGTTTGTTTCAATCCCCAGACGAGGCAACGTTGCCAGTCGCCCTCGGCAGCATCGATGAAAAGGGAAGTCGTCTCTTTGTTCACGTTGCTGACGTAAGCAGAGGTTAAAATAGCGTGAATTTGACAACTATAGCCGAGTTATAATAGACGATTCTGGTAAAAGAAATCGTGTGCTGTTTACATTTGCGAATAGTTCGCACAAAGCGACATGTCATTCTTTGAATACGTATGGGTATACGCAGCTGTTTGAAACCCGTATGAGTCGTGACGCGGCAATAGAATTTTTAAACCCCTAAGCACATAAAATTGCTGTTTAGCTACACGCACAAACGACTAAATATTGCAGTATGTTTACAGTCTTGACCAAGTTAGGCATAAAATTCTTGGGTTAGAAAGCATTATCTTTCGTTACTGCCCGCGGCCAACAACTCTGTCTTTAGGGAACAACGTTGCTATGGATGCGAATTATGCAGTGTCCACCGTAAAAAAAAAGAAAACCGCGTCAAAGGTTAAGTGTTGAGTGACACACGCTGGACAATGCCAACCTAGAAAGAATAAATCTGACTATGTGTGCCCACTTTATTGAGCATCATGTCGGTATTACTATTTTCTTTGACAACAAGTGACATAGCCACTTCACATAACCTTATAACAGATGATATTACGAAGAAAAACATGCGATGTGAACAGTGCGTGAACACGAGGTTTGCGAGGAGGCGTTTTGGAATGATCCCTATGCATGGCAATGGGGTTTGCATACCCTCCAGTTCGGGACGCTTGTTCTTAAATGCACTGCTGTTTGTGACAACTCCGAGGCTCTCTCTCATTCCCTATTTTGCGGACGAACGGCGACAACCCTTTATTTGTACATGTGCAGGGTGAAAGTGTGGCTAACACCGAGGCAGGCGCTTCGGTTCAGTTTCGATAGTGGTCCCATACTTGGTCCCGACAAGAATTCAAAACGGAATTTGCGCGTGGTCTATAGTCAGCAAAATCACTTTATACTTTAGTATGAATTTCAAGATTTCGACACGTCACCACTGCGCGCGTGTGGTCGCACGTTCAGGCCCATTTAAACCATTGGGAGTATCTGCAAGGACACAGACCTCGTAACCTTTCGCCGAACCAAGACGCGGTATTCCAATAACTACGCTTTGCATAACAGGAAACCCGCAGTCCTGCCCAGTGGCCCGATGTTAACAGAACAAATGTTTTCCGCGAAATAAAAATTAACGGACACCTTCCCTCCGGAAACAGCGGTGACCGCGAAGCTTGAGCTCAGTGAAAACTAAAACGACCAAAATCGAAACGCAATGACCGGAAAACGAAAACGAAAACGAAAACACTTCTGACAAAGTCAAAGCGCAGTGACCGAAACGAAAACGAAAACCATCGATCGTTCAAAACGAAATCCTTTAGATTCGCTGAGCTTTACACGAACGCAAATGTTTGGTATACGTTATTGTAGACCATCCTTCTGCGATCATCTCGGAAACGTTTACGTATTTTAAGGGCTGCGCACTCTTCCGCAGAGCGGACCACGCGCGGCCTACCTGTGCCGCGCTAGAAGGTAAACTCCCGACGAGAGCGAGCGACCGCACCTTCGATGTGGCGTGATGCGGGCGACGGCGCTGATTGGCTGCCGTTGTGGCGTGATATAGTGCGACACTTGTGCGCACGCGCCCACGCCAGCTGCAAATGGCGGGCGAAAGCTGTGCCAGAAGAGCACGTGGAGAAAGTTGGCACAGTCAAGTTGAGTCAACACTTTATCTCTGGCAAGTCCCCCGAGTGGGTACGTTTTAACACTTCAAATGCATCCTCATCATGATCGTCATTATAGCGCGTGGATAAAGTTGGCTTTGCCGCAAAACCTTTCGCCATACGCCACCACCGACGGCTCAAGTCTGCCAATGCAAGCTTCACTTGAAAAGAAACGTTAACCTTCCGGCTCCTCTGATGCAAAATAAAGAAATTGCGTATTGTTCGTGACGACCTTGGTTCCAATCCCAGTATTCAATTTTTCTTGGCTTGAAACTGTAGTTTACCATTACTTCCGTTAAAAAAAAAAAACTTGTCTATACTTCATTGGGTTTGACACGTAGTTTTATTTCTGTTCTCCGCTAGTACTGGCAAGTCAAATTTTGTTTGTTTGGTGGCTCGCAACAGCCAAAAAAAAAAATGCAAAGGCACTTCCAGGACCGATTTATCAGTCTGTCATACACACCCAACATCTTTCCCGCAAAAGCAGCAAGAAGCGGATTGCAGCGCTAATAGCACTAGACCGCAAAGTACGCAGACTAGATGCGTCTAATTAAGTGTCTACAACACAGACAATAATGTATACCAACAAAACGCCTCCGCAACTTTTGCGCACGTAAGTGAAATTTGGAGAAGAATTCTGAGTTTTGCCCACTTCAAAATGTTCACTTTGAGCAGCCCCCCATTCCATCCGCGACCATTGTCACTCACTCTTATCCCGGAAATTTCGCATCATTACGGATTCTCACATCGCCCTTAAAGAATTGAACCGAACATTTCCACCTAATTATGCGGCCACGAATGTACTACATGCCATCCGAGACCTTCAACTGGAAGACATCGCCATCCGCATCGTCTGGTCCCCGGGACACACACCTGGGGCACATGGCAACCACGTGTCTCACACCGCCGCCCGGGAGAGACTTGACACACCTCCAGTGGTTTCCAGTGCCCCATTGCAACACCTACCACAACCAGACTGGCAACTTTACCTGCGGAAATTCAAGGCAGAGAGTCGCAAGAGGCTTCAAGATACCACCCCGGTAGGTGTACTGGGCCCGCTCAAGACGCTCACACGCTCGGGTGAGGTGGTAGCTAATAAGATTTATGCTAACACGGCCCTAACCCCTCATGTACTACATAAATGGACCCACAGAGCCAGCTCGCACATCCAACGCTGCCCGTATTGTGACGAGAAGTGCATACCTAACCTGTATCATTTGATATGGCACTGTGCACACTTCAAGACCGGTCGCGAGCTACTATTGGACCTCGGTTCTCCCCCCGGAGATGAAGAAGCGCATCTGCAACGCGTTCGAGTGGATCCCTCAGTGCTTGAGAAAGTTATTGAATACGCACTAACTTGTGGTCTCTACAAGTTGGTGTAATAACCTGGACCGATACCTATCAAAACGTTGCACCTATCTCTTCGCGAAATTTGCGAACTATATGTTAACGGACTTTAAAATGCTATCCACCATTTCAAGTGATTGAACCTTAAACAGTATTCTTTTTTCGATTATTCCCTCCCTTCCTTCGTGTCCCTCTCCTTCCCCAACAAGGCATTCATGCCCCCTATGATAATAACAGCATTCCTCCTCCACTTTGAACAATTCCCGATTATCTGAAGGTAGACAACCCAGAGGTGAAGCGAAACAAACAAGGTTTGTTTTCTGTGCATATCAGAGGCCTGACAAAGGCAACTACGTCACTACTTGAAGCGGATGCTTAAGGGACTTATTTGAAACGGACACCACTCAGGATTCCTCACCTTGGGACGAATACATGCCGTGTTTGAGCTCTTACTTGGGGGTAGGCGTCCCCGTACCGACCTCCGTCGCCTCGGTCACGTAGTGGTAGTGTATAACGAGCGGCGAGCAGGAGAGCTACCTCCGTTTCAAACGACGAATAGCCGAGAACAAAATTTGACATTTTTAATGCATGGCGAGAAGAGAGCCGCGATGTTAGAAGAAAAGCGTCCTGGCGTGCTTACAGCATGACAACGGGAAGAGAAACGATCTAAACTTGAGCCCGGAGGGAACTGCTGGGTGTTCGTCAAAAGCCCCGTTTAATAACCAGGAGGTCAAACAGCCAAAACGAGTTTGCGCATGGCGCCGAAAAGGACAAACACACAAAACATTTCCTATAGGTCCCGCGATAGGAGCCGGCGGACGCTGCGCCGGACAGAGGGAAGGAAAGCTGGGGTCCAACGGACACCAGAGTCACAACACACGCACACCTACAGCCACACTGTGAAAGCCGGAGAGGCCACGAGTCAGTCGCCCCAGCCAACGGCCGCCCGGGAGAGTTCCGGACGCACCGTAATTTCAGTCACGTAATCGCTGCTGTTTCATCACATTTACCCATCCGCCTACCCCTCTCCGCTCTGCCCGCAATTTGGCGCTAAATCCACAGTGCAACACCACATGTGGGCCTGCCCCTCTGACCCCCACCCCACCATAACTTCCCCTGACCACTGGACGGAGGCCCTGGGCTGCTCGGACGAAGTCTCCCAGCGCCCACTGGTCACCCGAGCACAAGCCGTGGTGGCGGCCCTTCGGGAAGCCATGGCGACCCCTTGGGCCAGTGGTGTCAATAAAGTTTTTATCTCTCTCTCTCTCTTCCTCTCCCAGCAGCAATGCTATGTGGGAAAGTACCTAGGTGCTTTACCTAGTACATAGGAAAGAACCTAGGTCGAGGAGGAGGAGCAAAGCTTTATTAACAGTGAAGTCGAGCGGGTTAGTGGGCGGGGTCGTCAGTCCAGGACACCGTTGGTGAGGCCGGCTCTTTCCGGGAGCCAAAGCGCACTCTCCCACCGCTCGTGGGTCAGATTATGGATTGGATTAAGGTCGGGTTTTTACTGGCATGCCCTAACCACCTGGTAGAGCGTAGCTGGGCTGCCGCAGTGCGTGCACAGGGGGTAGTTGTGGGGTGTGAAAATGTGTTCGTCTGAAGCTCTAAAAAGGTGCTATTTCTTTTGCGCGCTTGTCGGCCGGCAGCTAAAAGGTGCGTCGTGCGAGCATGTGGTTTTGGGTGATGCCGTTGTATGTGATCGATTAACTGACTGGTCCTCTCGTCATCCTCTTGCGGTGCTCGGAGAGCTCGATTGCCGCGAAGGGATGAGATGGCAGGCGTCCAGATGATTTTGATTGTACTCGTTGGGGGGGGGGGGGGTTAAAATTTGTGCAGCTTTCTTGGAAATTATCGCAGCTGTGTAGTACGTTCCACACTCCGCTTGAGAGTCCGTGATGATGATCGTGGCTTGGGTCTGCATGTATTGTAGCTAGTGCGAGCGCAGCTTTGTCTGCTTCGAGGTTGGTGGATTTACAAAAAAGGTGGCACTTGTAATGAGTGCAGTGCGGGTGGCGACCACCGCTAGTTTAGGTGTTTGCGCGTGCGTAGTCCGACGCGTCTCTGAAGGCCGCCGCACTCAAGTCGCCGTACTCTCCTTCGACGGTTAGCGCCCTGGCCGTTGGCTTGGTGATGCTGGGGCCCATGTTTCTTGTCAGGGGCGGGGGGAACGTTTAGCCTGTATCTTACTTCCATGGGTATATCTACCGCTGTCTCTGTTTCCATCCGAAACACGTATCCTAGGTTTGTGAGTTCTCGGCGTTCTGTGGGCGTAGTAACTTACTCGCGCTCTTTGGGCGCTCAGGTGCGCCTCCGTAAGCTCTTCTAGGGTGTTATGTACTCTCAGCGCCATCAGGTAGGGGTAGAAGTGCTGGTCGGAAGTGCGAGTGCTTATTTGCAGGCCTTGCGTATGTATGGTGCCAATATTCCGGCGTTCTGGTGCCAGTAGGGTGGCGTAGGAGCGACGTACGTTATTCTCGAAATTATGAAGGCTTGGGCAAGACGCATGCCCTGTTCCTTTGTGCTGTGTTTTTGGCTGGCAATCCGGCGAAGCATCCTGAGGATTTGGGCGGTGGACGAGTCCAGTTTCTTGATTAGTTAGGATTTTTTGCATTCTGCCTGATAGGTCACGCCGAGTATTTTAATGGTTGGGGTGGAATGGATCTTAATTGGTCCCATCCAGAGTGATAAGGCTGTCCGCAGTTGCATCTCGGTGGCGTTTTTGCACCACGACAAGCTCCGATTTCTCAGGCGTGCTGGTGAGATCACACACTCTGGCGTAGGCATTGACCACGTCTGCAGCCTATTGGAGGCAGTCCTGATAGTTTCCTGCCGACCATTTGTTAACCCAGATAATGATATCGTCGGCGTAAATGCCGTGCCTCAAGTCCGGGATTTTGTTCAACTATTTCGGCAGGTTTATGTGGGATAGGACAGCGTCTTGCGGCGTACCCCTACTTCCGCATGCCAAGGTGTCAGATCGGAGGTCGCCCACCTTGGTGGCAGCTTGACGGTCTGTAAGGAAGTAGCGAACGTATCCGTACCTTTTTTTTTCGCTGCAGGTGAGGTGGCTGAGGTTCCTTAAGATGGCGGCATGAACCACGTTGTCGGAGGCAACCTTGAGGTCTAACGTGAGGGTAGCCTTGGGCGTGGTCCTACTGGCTGATTCGGAGACGTCGGTTTTCCGTTGTCTTGTGTGGAAAGGGGTGGATGAAACCCGAACATCGTATGTGGAATTTGTTCAGTTGTTTCTAAATATCTTTGCAGTCTGTTTAGACTAACGTGCTCCATAACCATCTCTATGCGGGAGGTAAAAGTGATCGGGCCGAGGTTTTCGATGCATGGCGTCTTACCCGGTTCTGGTAGGAACTTCACCTCTGCCTCCTTGTATGCAGTCGGGAGGATGCTTGCCGGCCAGCACTCGTTCATATAAGAGGTCAGAGCCACGATGGAAGCGTCGTCCAGGTTTTCCAGGGCCTTGTTAGTTATTTTTTCTATACCCGGTGAAGTGTTCCCTCGGATCTTCAGGGCCGCCCGCACCTCAGCCGTCGTTATTGGCTGATCAAGAGTGGAGTTCGGTGATCCAATGTATGCCAGGGGGGGGGGGGGGGCAGAAATATTTTCTTTTCAGGATACGCATTAGGTCTTTTCCAGTGCTTGGAGTATTGGCTTTTTTTAAAATTGAAAGTACCCTTAAGCGGCCCGGAAAGGGGCATTACATAAGGGGGGGGGGGTTAATTAAAACCAAAACAAAAGTAAGAAACATACTGTAACACACTGAAAAAGTGGTACGAAATATTCTCAGCGAGTGTACATACGTAGGGAAAGCACATCAACGAAAGTAACGTTATATAAGGAAAAACAATGTAACGTTGAAGAGAAAAAGAATCTAGGTGACACTAAATGGAACAGACAAACATAACAGTGTTGGTCGCGGAAAGTGTTTACATGTCTGACAGGGCTCTGCAGAATGCGTCGTAGTTACTGATGATGGCAATGTGGCAAGGCAAGTCGTTCCATAGTTTTATCGCTAATAACAGTGGTGAATATTTGTACAGGTTAGTGTGCCCAAATGGGGTGAATACTTTTAACGGGTGATCGGTACGGAGGGAGATGTGCGATGCCGGCTGGATGTGTAAATTACGAAACGAGGATGCGCTGTGGTAAATTTTGAAAAAAAAAAAAAATACTGAACTAAGAAGTTTTGGCGACGTTGTTGCAAGGTTTCTAAGTTTAGGCTAGTTCGGAGTTGGGTTATACTGTCGTGCGTGCAGTTACGGAAAATGAAGCGAATAGCGCGATTTTGGACTGCTTCGAGGGATCTCCTAAGATAAGTTTGATGAGGGTTCCAGATGATAGCCGCGTATTCTAGTTGTGGTTTTACAAACGAGGTGTATGATAGTCCGCATTGTCTTGTTAGTCTCTCCCCTGCTCTTGGTGCGGTCTATAAGGTAGCTAAGAATGTTCCATGTCTTGGAAGTGGTGAGTCTTCCGTTGAAGCTGTCACAGATGTTTAGCCAATTCTGGCGGTTGAGGTCCGCCGCGTACTGGGCCGCTTCCTTGTTTAGTTTGGCGACTGTTAAGCGGTGCTTCCTGTTATGTCTTTGCTTCCTCCATCTCCGGAGTAAGCTGCGCCTGGCTTCCGAGAGGTGGAGCAAATCAGACGTTTGAACCTTTTGTGTGTGTTGTGCATCATCGTTGCATAAGTCTTGGGTTCATGCGCGTATGCATCCTATCGTGTTGGCCGGTGCTTGGCTTCTCTTTTTCCGTATAGCGTCCCAGTCTGTTAATTTCGCTTCTATTTTTCTTCCGCACCCATGCACTTTCGTCTCGATGATCATGTGATCACTGCCCATGTTTTCTTCACGGCTCCTCCAGCAGACGTTGGAGACGTTTGCTGTTAACGTGAGATCCGGGCAGCTATCTCTCGTTGTGCTGGTGTCGATCCTAGTACCTAGTAGGCGTGAATGGGTCAGTAATAACGGTAAGATTCTCTTCGTGTATGATTTCGGAAAGTTCTCTGTCTCGTTCGGTTTGATAAGTGTAGCCCCAGGCTTGGTGTGTGGCGCTATGGTCGCCTACGATGGCAAAGTGGCTAGAGCCCACAAGACTGTACGCCCGCCGAATGATATCCACATATCCGCTAGCCTTGCATTTCGGCCGGCAATAGCTGTTGAGGATGAAAATGCTTCGAGCTCCTTTATTTTTATTTCGTAGGACCAATTCTGTTAGGATATTACGGTGAGTGTATGTTGTACAATGGTGTTTAATCGCCATGATATGTCTTTCCTAATTAGGGTGCAGACGTCTTTCCCGTTTTGGGTGTTGTGGATTGCGTATCAGGAAATTTTTGCGTGTTGGTTTTTTTTCTTGCAGCGCTATTATGGGGGTGGAATCAGATTATTGTTGCAGGTCACTCCTCGTAAGCATAAAACTTTCGACAATGCCATTGCTAGGTTAGTAGTGGGGATCGTGCATTCTGCTGTGAGTTAGTCTTCATTAGTGGTGGTGTAGTCTTCGGTCATCGCGTTGGTCTGTCCTGGGCGGAGGTGTGGTTTTCTCTTTCTTGAATGTCGGCTGGTGCCTGCCGGGTGCGAAATTCTAGGCGCTCGCTTCTGGTTTGTGTGCCCTGAATTTGTCACGACAGCTGTGCTACTTGACTCCTGACTTGTCCCAGCTGAGTAGAAATTGACTTCAGCTGGTCCTGAACAAGAATGGTGAGTTGCTCAAGACTGGTTTGTAATTCCTCTTCGGTTATCTAGAGTGAGCGAAAAAAAAAAACAAATCCAGTTCCACCCGGTAGGAAATCTGCTGAAACAACGGAGCTGTTTTTTGATTGTTTGTTTCGGCTCGAACGTCAACCGGGCTTTCGCCCGAGAACGACAGCACAATCGCCGCTCAGATTCGACGGTTCCCGAAAAGGAATTGGCAACTAAACGTCAGTGGCGGGAGGCTCAGTCCGGGGGAGGGAGAGTACCCGCTCCTGCGACACCACTGCGCCATCTATCGGTGCTTCCGGGAACCGTTTTCTGCGAGGTCGCCGGCGGATCTGTGAACCTGGTCCAACCCCTGCGTCGCTCACCAGCTTCAGCAGACTTACTAAAACCTCGACAACTTATGTCCACTGTTAAAAACTTCTATAAAACAGAGAAATCTGCGTAGCAGAAAACTTCGCTTACTTCCCCAGACGGGAGCAAAAAACTGGTGAAACACACGCACCTCTCCCCACTGCCTTACTCCATCTGCCCAGGACCACCTTCTGTGAAACTGCCTGCATAACCCTACCTAACCACACAATTGCGACAGGGTGTGGCTGGCTGTTGCGGAGAGTCTTTAATCCCGTGTTTAATATCCCGTGTCTAATAAAGTTTCTACAGTGATGGTGGCTTGTATCATATCAGTGTGTCGGTATGATTGATATTGCATTCTGTTTGGTTTCATGATTTATATTGTCCATGTGCTGTTTTGATTTGTGTTGTTTTGCAGGTAGTGTTGCGTTTTTTTTTTTGTTGTGGTTGTTGCTGCTGATACCGAGTAGGGACCATTGTATCTTCTCTTGCCCCTCCTGCTAGGGCCATTCTGGCCTGCAGTATTTTGAAACAAATAAAATCTATCTACAAAAACCCACACAGACGCAAAACCACAAGCAATTGGCAAACCACCAACTGGCAAAAAAAAAAAAAAGCTCCCACGTTCGCCGTAATCGTGGCAACACTTGCTCAGAACGAGAAGGACTCCAAGGAAGCTCACACTTATAGAAGTAATCATGGTGTAAACGTCGTTGCGGCAGCGAAGAAGAAGCAAATCGGCTGCAATCGTGGACTTAAACCGTCGTGAAGCTTGCGTACAACTTTGGCATCTTCAAGTCTTACGCGTTAGTGTGAGTTTCCTTCATTTTTTGTGGTCCTCTCGCCTTCCAACATCTTTTCATCTTAGTTTAGTCACGGTCCGCCCTGAGATCGTAGAAGGAACTCTGCGCAGCACCGTTTAACAATGACACGCGTGCTCCTCGGCCGTCACGCGCTTGTGAACCACGAGAAGCGAGCGTTGCCTCTATATCCACGTTCAGGTAGTTTTCTAAAATGGGAGCCATGAGTTTAGTCACGTTCCGTCTTGAGATCATAGAAAGTACTTTGCGCAGTACCGTTTAGCGACACACATGCACATCGCGTGCTTGTGAGCCACGAGACGCGAGCGTTGCCTCCAGACCCGCGTTCAGGTATCTTTCTAAACGCGTGACGCAGTGTCTTCGGGCGGCAAAACCTTCACAGTAGTGTCGACGGCACCGGGAGCCACGTACCGACAGTGCTCGTGTCGATAAACGCGAGCTCGGGTTTTTTCCACCAGTTGTGAATGTGCACGCCGCCGACGCGATCACCGTCAAACGGCGTCGCATTACCCTTTGGAGGACTTTGACATACGGCGGCATGAAGCCGACTTTGCCTGCGTGGTTATTTGCACGGCTACGACGAAGCTGCGCCGAACGGCATGCTGACGCCGCCTCCATCGTTTATCCGGGATCTTTATGTGGAGTGCTAGTACGACGCCCTAGGCAGTCCAGCAGAGATAGAGAGGCTGGGAAGTGAAGAAGATAGATAGATAGATAATAGATAGATAGATAGATAGATAGATAGATAGATAGATAGATAGAGAGAGAGAGAGAGAGAGAGAGAGAGAGAGAGAGAGAGAGAGAGAGAGAGAGAGAGAGAGAGAGAGAGAGAGAGAGAGCTTAACTTTCTCAAGTCCGCGCTCCCAATGGCTCCTATTCAATGTGCATGCCCGGTAAAGTATACTTTTCGGACCACGTGCTCGTCCATCATATTAGGCGCCGTGATTTTTCGGACAGTCTTTCAAACTGCGCGGCCTGACGTCGGGAGAGGTGTTCCCGATATGTTGCTGGCGATATCTACTTTTATGAGATGTATAGGGGATGCATGTGCGCAATTTTCCAGGGTGGTCAAAACAGTGTGGCCATTTAGGCGGACGCTGGAAACCTGGAATGGGATGCAAGTTGTTTTTTTTTTTTTGGGGGGGGGGGGGGGGGGGGTGACTGTGCTTGCGACCACGGCACGAATTTGTGAATCCCTCGTGATGTGCTGTGTTAGACGGGGTGGTGCGCGATGGTGCGGTTGTAGCCAGCTAAGGAAGCAGTATTCGTGACTGGCGGGAATTTTTTAGCCGTTTAGTGGAAGTCGAATTTACCTGGCTGCGTAGGCGAGGGTAGCTGGGCCTGCAGTGACAGATGGGTGGATGTCGTCGGAGCTGCTACGTCAGCGATGGCCGGGAACCGACCACCAACTGTGGAAGGGGTTCGTTTTTTTCATGGTGTAGAAAATGCGATAAGACGAGGTATACGAGCAATCGGTTAGCAACGAATCTTCGAAGCCCGTTTAGGTCACCAGTGCATAGTTTGCTCTTGAGCAGACCTGACGCTGCAGTGGTGGCCTGAATGACCGATTCGGCATTCCATATGAGACGCAAACGATCATAGAAGGTCTGGATGGTGAGTGAATTCCTGTTGCGGTGCAATACATCTCGCCAAACTCAGATCCTCCAAACACGCAATCACCGAGTCAATGTCTGGGACTCGTTATGGCTGCCTTAATGTTGCCATCAGCATGCCCCTGGTAGTATTGAGAGATTTTATTCAGGACGCCTGAGCACCAGACAATCGAAGTTCTTTTGATGCTTGAAGAAGGAAAAAGAAGTGATAGTGGCAATACACCCTAGTTTTTAATGCATGTACGAAGCCCCCTCTGGAGCTGCCAAGCCTGTATTTATTTGTGATCCGAGTTTATTTATTACATCTCCGTGGCCTAAACGTATTTCCCCCCAAGTGCTATTCGTTCAATCATGCCTGGGTTGTATTTTTGTTAAGCTATATGAAGTTATTCCGGTATCCACAATTGAGCGAGAAACTGAGTTTTCCGTTCAAAACCCCTTCCCTTCGGCTGCAAAACTTCTCCCCCGCTCGCTATTACCCGCTATTTTAAATGAATATTTACCCAAGTATCCTGCTTCTTCTGTGATTTATACTGATGCATCTCAAAATGGCGAGAAAGCTGGAATTGGTATTTTTTCACAATCTCCAGATTGGAGTTATTCGTTACGAATCCCGGATTACACACCCATTTTTATGGCCCAATTTTTAGCAATAGCTCTCGCTCTATGCAAAGTACTGCAGCATGTATCAAAAATCATCATATTATCCAATTTGATGGCAGTTATATCGGCATTAACTTTTTCTTCCGACTCTCCATTCTACCGCACACTATTATTTTTTGTTCCTAGGCACGTGAAGGAGGTACGCTTGTCTTGGGTCCCTGGCCATACGGACGTCAGGGGCCACGAGCTAACGGATCATTTAGCTAATCTCGCTGTCACAGCTCCCATCCAACTCGGAATTCCTAATCTGGCTCTATTTGCATCTTCAAGATTAAGACGATATTGGCATTTAGACGCCTACTTCGTTCCGACTCACTCTTTATCATTTCGAAGAGTACCAACATTTAAAGTTCGGGTGGAATGTTCATTTTTGTGGTTCTCGGCAATGCGAGGTGACCTTCACCGAGCTGCGCTGCAGGATTCCAATGCTTAATTTCTATCTGTTCAGATCAGGACTTTCACTTACGGAACTATGTGTGCGGTGCCAGGTCCCTGAAACAATCGAACATTTTTTCCTCGACTGCCGCCGTTTCTCAACAGCTAGAAAACTGCTTTTGAAGGGCCCAATTGAGCGTTTGGGGTTGACTTTTTCGATTCCACTTATATTATCTATTGGCGCATCAAATTTGGGGTTTGAAAAAAGGGATATATATATATGATTGCATTCAAAATTTTCTTTCTGCTTCAGATCGCTTGAATTGCTGAAGGGGTCAAATTAATGGGTAATTCTGGTTTGATTCATAACTAAGTTTCCTTTTACAGCTTCTTTCCGGAAATAATTTATTATTTTGAAGTGCCCACGTATTTAACAACCGCTTTAGCCCTGGCCAATCCCCCCTTGTGGGTACGTGCGAAAATCTTTGAGGACATCATCATCATCATCATCATCATATTTTAATGCGACATTCGCCACAAAGTGTGTGTGTCGTAAAGTTGGCTCAGACACAAAGCGTCTTTCGCGCACTTCAGGCAAATGTATCGAATAGTTCTTGCATGCTTCTTAGCACTTGGAATTGTAATGTAATGCTGCTGGCTGTCTTTACCAATGAGGGTGGTGGCCGAAATATGTTTACATGGAGGTTTTAAAAATGCAATCTCAACTTTATATACAGCTTGACTCGAAAGCTTTGCAAACGCAAATTTTTACAATGAAGTTTTAACACTCTACAACATCATTTTAGTAAAACATCATTATTGAAGTGCGACAATTCAACATTTGTACCGCTTAAAACACAAAATGTTTTGTGTTTTGAGTTGTACTGGCGCATTGTTGGTGCACCGATATTATTGAAGTTGCAACTATATTTGCGAGTTTGCGACCGATGGGGAAATGCCGCGTCAGCTCCGCGCTCCAAGCCGCAAGCGTAAGCAGGATTAGGCAAACACTCCGGCTTTTTTACGTCTTCCTGAGTCCTCAAATAGTATTACAGTCGAACCTCGTTATAACGAAGCAGTATCGGGACACCAAATTAGTTCGTTATATCCGATATTCGTTATAACGGTAGAGGTAAAAATCGGCTGCAACAAATCGACAACTGGCTCGCGCAAAAATACTTGATACAAAAATGCATTATTTAGGTTTCCAACCCACTATAAACAATGCAACCCTTACCTTTCTCCTTGTTGCATTTCAAGCTGAATGAGCCGGAACATGAGTATGGGAAATTATAACAAAACAAGGTTCACTTGTCAAAACCGGAATGCGTCTTTATTTATTTGATGAAGGATGTGACCTCCTTCATCTGGTGGCTACTCACAGCACTGAGCAGGATGGACTTTTCCACAGTGTCCACGAACAGAAGGGCCTCTGCAGTTTCGGATGCCGGAAGGTCTTTTCAAGTATCTTCTCAGCCTCCTGGTAAAATATTTCTTCGTTATATCCGATATCACGCGCGGCTCACGGTTTCAGTTTCGTTATAAAAGAATACGCGTCATTGAAATAACGCGTGACCAACCAAACTTCGTATTTATTTCGCTATAGCCGATGATTCGCTATATCAGTGTTCGTTAAAACGAGGTTCAACTGTATTGAATTATCCTGATCATTATGTTTCGGCGAGGCAGTTTTAATATTCTACTCTCGTCTTTTCCACGTCACGATCGTCTGAACTAGCACCATTCTTGCCAAGCTTGGTACTGGTTTAGCTCACCCGGACAATGCTTTGATGTTGTTAATCTCTTTGTTAAGAGGGCCGGGGAGACGAAATAAAACTTTAATTTGGTTTATTAAAAAAACTTCCTGTCCCGATAACAATGATATCAGTTCTATAGCACACTTCAAACAAACAATACAGATATCGAATAAAAAAATAGCAGTGGCTTAGCTCGGCTATACCAGGATATACGTAGCATGAGCTAAGCTTCAGCAATCCAATCCAATCCTATGCAATCCAGTCCAGTCCAGTCCAGTCCAGTGCAGTCCGGTCCAGTCCAGTCCAGTCACTGCTCCTCGCGCATGCGCAGCACGGCTCTCCAGGAGCCACGCGAAACGGCTATCAATATGCTCCGGCGCAGCGTCAGACTTGGCTACTGCGCAACGGAGGCGCACAGCTGGGCACGCGCCAGCGCCAGTGCGTCTGCCGCGGCTATGACGTCACTCCTCTGGAATGCGCAGACGGGCGAATGTGCAGACCCAATTCTCTACACACCCGTACTCCAATTGGATTGGATTTCCAATCCAATCCAATTTAATCCAATCCAATCCAAATCCAATCCAATCATCCAATCCAATCCAATCCAATCCAATCCAATGCTCCCCGCGCTTCAGGGTCCACGCGAAACTGCTCAACCTCGGCCAGTGTAGCTTACGCTACAACAGATGAAGCTGTGGCGACAACACCCAGCCACTTTATAAGGCGAAGTATTATGACTGTCGCAGAATCTCGCTTGTGCGATTGGCTGCCGCCGATCAAAGCCACTGCCGAGAAACATGAGTGGGCGATTTTAATGGGGCATCTAGTTGTGTCAGATTGTATCACTTGAATGCTAACGTGGAGTTAACACTGTGATAACTGTTTTTAGTGCTGCCTGCATGGCGTCACTGCTTCCCATATTGCGTCACTGTAGAGGAAAACATGAAACGTTTTTCAACATTTCTTGAGTTTTTTTTGTTATAAAAACGCCTTTCGTGGCTGGGATGAATTAAAATAGTTACCAAATTCTCTGAAATAAACTCCGCAGAACGCTGTCCTCATTACCCCTTTAAAATGGCCATGAAGACATCATGCAAGTTTGGTTCATTCACAAGATTGCCTCGTTAGAGTAACACTAACGCCACTTTTAGCGGACACTTCACTCAAGTAAGCTATATAATAGGTAAAAAAGCGAATGACCATGGGACCCACTAGCTCATTTCCTGCACTAAAACCTACGACGTATTATGGGCAGCTGTGCCATTGGCTGAGGCTGGCATAGGCAAACGCAATAAGCTTGCAGAACGAGCTATTTGCGCTTAAATGCAATGAGTAATATTTTTATAGCAGTAAGGATGCCGGGGTAAAATATGAAAGTTAGGAACGAACACGTAAACATCGAACAGGTTAGTGCGGCACTTTGCCAGCTGACACTGCTTAAGACAGCCGTCGGACGCGTTGGGCTTCACCGACCCAACGCTGGCCAACTGACATAAGCGGCACGGCCACTTACGTGACCATGTTTGTCAAGTCATAGTTTATGTTTTAAGAAACGATTACTATCAACCCTAACAAAAATACGGTCAGAAGCAATGTGCGAACACTGGTGCTTCGGCGGCGGTACTGCAGCGCCATCTATGAAAGCGGGAGATAAACAAGATAACCAAATGGTCGTCTGCGAAGTTGTGGCAGGCCCGGATGAGCCTGATCTTTAGTTTTAAGGCCCTGCCCTGGATACGTCATTGCCAATGCCGGAAAACATGCGATTTAGCGGGAGAATTGGAATTCAATGGCTTCAATGTTTAATTTCTCAGTGAATAAAGCATCCTTTGCTGCCGTACGAGCGCTGAGCGCGCTACAAAACTACAAATCTTTCAAATAAAACACTTGTATTTGGTCTTCATGGCCCCTTTAACAACAAAATGTTCCCCGCAGCTGTGCTTGTGTATGCTGGCCAAAGTGTAGCGCTGACAAGCAAGATGTCGGGAGCTCAGTTGCTGGCAGTGAGGGACTTTGAAGAATTAGCAGTTTCACTCCCCGTAATGCAACCAATTAACCACCAAGATCATAGCCGCTGATTCTCAAGACGCCTGCCTGAGGCTCTTGTCGGGACAAGTGGCATTCGCGAGCTCAAAAACAGGCTAGAGATATCTGTCACCGAGCCGCTGAGAACGGTGGGGTCTGCGCACCTCTTTTCACATACCAAGACATTATTACCCAGTACTATCGAATCACGAGAGACTTTCCCTAGTACTCGAACATCGAACAGCCGGTAACAGCGCAGAGGCTGACTCTCTTAGCATTGAATGGACAACAAAGCAACATTTATGACCAATCACAATCTAGGACTGAACACAAACTATAACGAGCTCCTGGGCAACGTCACAAAAAGTACAAAAATTGAGATAAGAATTCATATTTTCACACTGATTACACTTAATAACCAGCAGGAATAGCTGTGCGCTGTGTACCAAAAATAACCACCCGAACGGAGAGCCAGAGTCTTTACAGGAAGCCCTTAAAGCTACGTTGCAAATGTCGCTGGAAAATACCCGGCACGGTTGATGACGGCGCGCTGGGACACTCGGTGACAGCGGAGTTCGCAGACGTCGGTGCGTTGATCCCGATGACTCACCGGGGAGCACTGGTGCCGCAGTCTCGCAGGGTCAACTAGCTGGCTGTTTAAAAGTCGGCGTTGGCGTTTACCCTTCTGAAGGAATTTATTCTAACAAAAAAAGAAGACGTGCAAACAATGCGTTCATACCTCTGCGGACAGGGCCTTCTTGGGCATATATAACCATATCACTTGTGGTTATTTACCTGATTTCAGTTGCAGTACGTCCAAGGAACACGCCGTTGCCTTGTATAAAAATGAACGGGCAGGACCACTTCCGCAGAACTCTTGTTCACCCCTCCCTTAAAAAGAAAACAACCCCGTTTCTATATGTTCCACAAGAGTATTGTAAAGCAGAATCGATAGATAGCAGGAACATTGGTCGGGCTACGAACCACACTGCTGAAGTGGACCGCGTATCTCATTTTTACATCCTTTGTCATCCCCGGTTTCCTCAAGCTGCATGCGCTGAGTCTTGAACACCTGCTGCCGGGGCCGTGATCGGCGGCTGGCCGTGCACGTGTTCGTGGCGTGGCCCATACTGACTTCTTTCCCCTTGAGCTTCAGGTGTGAGGCTGTGTGGCGTTCTTTCTCTATACGGATGTTTTTTATGTGGTCTCAATGAGGAAATCAGCCTGTTCATCTGCAACGTTGATATGTCACACATTTCGCGGCTCAAGAAAATGCACATAATTATAGACCCTAGGGCCCTGATATAGGACCCCTTACATAGATAGCTCCTAAAAACCGCTTCCCAGCAAATCTTTTTTTTTTGTATAGTAGGGAGATAGTACAGGGACTCGGTAAATAGCGCCTAATAGGGACACATGTGGCTCTACAAACGCATTTGAATAATGCATGCCCTACCTTGGCATTAGACTGAATACATGGCGCCTAGGACAATGTCTTTCCAGAAATGCATGTGTGTGCAGTAGAGAGGCCGGATTTGCAGAAGCACGAGGTACGGCTAGCGCTCCATACGATGGGGTCTTCATGGTTTCAGGCTCATGCACCTTCATTCTTTTTTTACTGCTTTTAAGTCCGCCAAAGAAAATGTCTGCCCAACAGTGCATTTGAGGGGATCATAGTAAAGCTGACTTGTGTAAGAACATAATTTTTAGTGGGTGTCGCAGGGACAGATCCTAGTGCGGAAGACCGAGAACTCCCCCGTTATTTGTATTTCTTGTGATAGGGACCATGAACGAATCTGTGTTAACGTGTACCATTCGTGTGACCGATACTCAGTCTGCACACAGATATTTCAGTTAACCTGGTTTCGTTTTTCTGTAGTATATTGACCTTATGGTGGTCTTATTAAATGTAACTCGTTAAGTATTTGTTCGTCCCATTCCTGTTGCCAATGTTGCCGGAGATTTCCTCGTAGAAGGGGCTTCATGTCCTGATAAATAAAGTGGGCAGTCGTGAAACCGTAGGAGGCTGATGTAACATGTCAGCGAGCATGTCCTCTCAGAACCAAACGCTGCGCCGCGCAGTCAGAAAATCAAAGCTCCTTTCTCAAGAGAAAGATGATTAAAACGCGAAGCTGTCTCCCACGCAGCCTGAGTCAAAGTCAAAGAGAAAAATCTAAACTGGTTTGACCGTGTCGGAATGGCGCTGTCGGATCGACATGAGCTTCATAACGCGAGGTACTCAGGTTTCGATTCTGACCAGGGGAGGCTTCATTTTTCTTGAGGCGCTTGATGTGCTTCCGTGGAAACCCATTGTGTAAGTTGGCTTCCCTGCAGCGCGTTTTAGGCTTAACGATTTGGATTTTGGACTGTGGCTTTGGACCAAGAAGGCTTCGCGTTTCAACCAGCTTTCACTTCACCCACTATCGTCATCACCCTCAGTGAATGTTGGCTTTCCTGCTGTGCGTTTTGGGGAAACGTCACCATCAATGAGGCATATATCATCATCACCACATCACACACACATAATTACACATCATCAGTCGTCATCGCATCATAATAATATTATATTATACATCATCATCATCATCGTCTAATACTACGCCACTGCAGGGCAAAGGCCTCTCCCATTATTCTCCAATTACCTCGGTCCTGTGCCAACTGCTGACCAATTTATCCCCGCAAACTTCTTGATCTCATCTGCCCATCTAACTTTCTGCCGCCCCCCCTGCAACGCTTGCCTTCTCTAGGGATCCACTCTGTTTTACCCTTAATGACCAGCGGTTATCTTGCCTTCGCATTACATGCCCTGCCACGTCCATTTCTTCTTCTTAATTTCTACTAATATGTCTTTAACACCAGTTTGCCTCCCTGACCACTCCACTCTCTTCTTGTCCCTTAATGTTACACCTATTATTTTCCGCTCCATTTCCCGCTGAGTCGTTCTCAATTTAAGTTGAACCCTCTTAGTGAGCCTCCAAGTTTCTGCCCCGTAGGTGAGTGCCGGTAAGATGCAGCTGTCATACCTTTCTCTTCAGCGACAATGGTAGGCTGCTATTCATTATCTGAGAATGTCTGCCATATGCACCCCACCCCATTCTGATCCTTCTAATTATCTCTGCCTCATGGTTGAATCTGGGGTCACCAACTTGGCCTAAGTATATATATTCGCTTACCACTTCCACTGCCTCGCCATCTATCTAAAACTGCTGTGCTGTCCCGAGGTTATTGATCATTACTCATTGAGGTTGCAGCGATGGCGTAGAGGTAGAAGACCCGCCTCGCGTGCAGAAGGACCGTGGTTCGAATCCCGGTGCCGGACAATTCCCAACGGATTAAACAAAAATCGCGTATTGATGGAATTGCACAAAGGGGCTTGGGGTGCGGCCTGACCCCGGCGACCATTGCCGGTAATGCACTCCCTCTCACCAGAGCAGGATTGGCCACCCTGGTGTAGTAACGGCCACAACCTCCCATGAATACGCCAATGAGGCATATATAGCTTCTATACTACTTTTACTTTACCCCCCCCCCCCCCCTTCCCCCTTCCTCTCGCATGGACATTTCACAGGCTTGATGCGCGAGAGGCATCAGGAATATATCTCTATCGGCATCTCTCGCATGAAACTGAAGGGGTCACGAGTATACCCTAAGCTCTCCGTCGTTAACACGGCTTTACGCAAGCTGTGCGCGGGCCCACGCGAAGTCATAAAACCTCTAACTCGAGACAATCACGAGGCTAGAAACGACCGCGCGAGCATATAACACGCGAGACGGCGAATTACGTGGCAGTTTTCCTGTCGTTAGCTCGAACGGAAGATATGCGCCGCGAGTGACGAGCAACGTGCTTTCCAAGACTTATGCACGTGCCTCCACGTCAAGCTCTGGTGGCCCATGCACGTAAAAAGACAAAGCGTCCCGTTAAAGTACTAACGCACGCCGCCGATAAGACCTCGGGGGTCAAGAAGCAGTCCTCCTGCGGGGTTAAGGCAAAGAAAGGAGCTCTTGTTCTACGAGGACGACAGAGATGCCGTGTGTGTGTGTGTGTGCCCTCGGCACCGGTCACGTGTGTCCTCGGCCCGGTTATGTACACAACTGAAGTTCCCATAAAGCTCTGGCACTCGGCGACGACGTGCTATCCGGCTTCATGGCGTACGACGAAGCGGTGTGCCGGCGCCCGACGTCTATAATGCCGACGATGGCGGCTGAGTGCACGCGGCTTCCTTACCGATAAGGCAGTGCAGCGCGTCGGACGTGTTTCCGGTGGCGTTTTTTACACGCAGAATACTGTGTGTACCTGGCTTTACACAGAAAATATGTCTGTCTGTACGTATGTCACGACCCATCGTCACTATTACCATCATCATTGCCAAAAATACTGACGATGCAACGACGATGCCACGCATTCATGGTTGCCTCGTCCACGACGTTTACCCCAGCGATGAATCATTGTGGCTTGTAAAGTAGGAGGAATAAACATCTATTTGAGCAAGAGAGTATTGGGACGAGGTTGCGGTTAGCCTCCTGTATCCAGGAGGCCACGAGCCTGCACCGAATACAGGGCTCGTTGCACGAGGGCCTCCTGAGGGTCCGGTGCCAAGCTTGTAAGCGTGAACTCGCACTGCTCAAGGGATGGGTTCTTCATGGGGTTGAGGTTATGCGGGCAGAATGCCAAATGGTGCGTCGTTAGGGTGAGTTTTTATTTTTTTACTTATTTACAGAATAGTGCAGGCCCATTTAAGGGCCCCAGCAGGAGGGGCAAGTTTCAGTACGGTTAGTCAGGTGAGAATAGGGATGGCGATATCTTAGAGCGGATTATGTACTTGTAAAAATGTTCGTGTTTGGGGTCTTCGGAGTGTGTATGCATGGTACTTGGATAGTGAGGTGCGCGGAGGAGGATATGTTCTTTTCAGGTGTTTGGGGTGTGAGAGTATTGAGTTTTAAGTGGGCTCGATAGGTGCCGGACTGCTGGTTGAGTGTTCCGTGCTACTCGAGGTGTCCTGTCAAAAAGTTGGGAATGCCCGGATATGAAGGTCGCAGGTGGCGGCATGTGCTGCCTTGTCCACCACAAGACGTGAGTGGCCTGGGACCTAGACAATGGTTATTTAGATGTTGTCGGGAAGCTTTGCAGTACGGGGAATATCCTTGGGTGCGGCTAGTCCGTCTTGATACAGGCGACGGTGCTTGTTGAGGGTCTGTTATTATTGTGAGTTATGGTTCGTTGCAATGAGTCGCGGTGGAATGAGCAATATCTCAAAAAACAAACTGCGCGCGAACTAACGGGGACAGCAACACATGAAGACAGCAAAAGTGCAGACTCGCAACTAGTTTATTATTACACGCAATAAAGCGTTAAATGCCCAAGCGCCCAATCGACACGCCCCACATGCGTCACAGTTCTCGGCGCACTCAGCCGCACGTACAGATAACAGTGATAACAAAACCACAAAACAAACTTTGAGACGCACGAATGGCGAAAAACAGCAACGATAACCGCATCACACATGGTTTGAGACCCCCCCCCTCCCTCTCCCACCCCCAACACGCATGCCCAGAAGAGGCACTGAAATCGCGCTCACTGCGCATCTAAGAATGTGACTTCTCGACTAAGCAGGGCGATAGACGGATGACCGATGCAATCGGAACCAGCTTTTGTGAAGTGGCTGGCTTCTACAATTTCTCGCGTTTGCTGGTTCTTATGTCGGGATAAAATGGCTGTGCGCTCAAACACAGGGACACAATCAGGAATGCATGCGCGGCAATGGGAAAACAAGTGGCTCAGCTCACGTTTTTCCTTGGAATAGTTATGTTCTTTAAGCCTGACATTTAAACACCGTCCCGTTTGGTCAATGTATACTTTCCCACAGGCAAGTGGGTTCGAATAAACGACCCCCGTAGCACACGGTAAGAACTTCTTTGGGTGATTAATACCACACGTCCCTGACGGTTTCTTGCCTTTTTGTTCGCTCTTCGACAGATCTCACCCAACTTATTAGGAGCCGGAAACACTACGCTCACGTCATGCCGTCCTGTCACTTTTTTATTCCGTGAGACATCTTGGGACCATTGGGCACCACGGCGAAGTTTTGGGTGTTTTCTTTTGGTATATCGGCCTCCTTGTCAGCCTTTTTTTTACGTGCGGCTGAGTGCGCCGGGAACTGTTACACATGTGGGGCGTGTCGATTGGGCGCCTGGGCGTTTAAGGCGTTCATGTGTGTAATAATAAACTAGTTGCGAGTCTGCGCTTGCGCTGTCTTCAAGTGTTCTTGTACCCGTTAATTTGCGCATTTTTTTTTTTGAGATGCATCATTACCAACTCGCCCAACTTTCGACCCTTTTAAAGGGGTTACGTTCGGCCTTGCACGCACAGGTTGAAACGACCTTGCGGGGTATTGTTTAGGATGCGTGACGTATGAGCTGAAGCTCTTCAGGGGTAGACAGCCGGAGCAAGACGAGCGTTTTTGAGCGATCGCTGTTAGTTGGTTAGTAATGGGAAGGCTAACAGCCCCTGCTGATACCGCGCAGCGCTCCAAATTTTCCACTGCAACACGTGGCCTGTGACGTAAGTAAAAGCTGCCACTCGAAGAATTCTCCGCAGGAATTCTGAAAGGCAGTTCGAAACTAAACTATGCACGTTTGAATGCTCAGTGGAAGATTTCTACTTCAAACTTCACAATTCGAAGCACGCGACGTAGGGGAGGGAGTTCAAAGCTTAATTCAGCTCTTACGGACGCAGCACTTACTAAAAATGAAATGTTTCCTTCCTTGCTGGCAGTCTTCTGATGGTGGTACTTGTAATACAAGTAGGACTTTTACCAGCTTCATGTTTCCATTCTGAGAACGCACTGCTTGTCGAGATCGAAAATTTCAGTGTTGAAATGGCACATTTGTTTCAGAAACACAGTTTCTAGAGTTCCGTCCGACGATATTGCAGTATTTCAGACTAGGCTGGCAGAGAGTCTGTTGTTCTGGTTCCGTGTTCCCTTCTTGACCCCAAGTGCGGTGGTTCGAACACAGCTCTTAGCCTCTCTTATTTTCTTTACATCTACAGTTTCAGTTATAATTTTCATTGCTTAGGTTTTTCGGGGTTTTTAATTATTGCTTTCTGTTGGTTTGGTTCTGTTATGTTAGGTTAGGCTACGGGAGAGCGGAGTAACGCCAACGCTTTCGTGTAGAGCTTAGGGTGCCGTCGTACGGCCCTCTAGGCACAATCTTCCCTATTCGCCCGAGAAGTGGCTCCATCGAGAAAACTAGGAAAACTTAAGGTGTGACATATACAGTCCATAGCTTAAGGTATCAACCATTTAAAACAGCAAAATAGCGGCCGAGTTCTACTAAGCGGGGCGTTTAATTCTGCGGTGCAGAAGACCCCGGCCAATCAGCGTTGCAGGATACCGTGGACCTTTAACTTAGCTATGCATCGCAACCTCACATTACTGTACAGAAATCGATTGATTCTGGCAGTTAGCTCTAACAATGATACAAGAATGCGGAATGGCACCGGTCCTCGTAGTTTAGTTAACATATTTCGAAACGAGCATCTGTAGCTTGGGGTGCCACTGACAAATAAGCGAGTTTGATCTGCTGTCTTATCTATGGTTAAGGTCACAAGCGAGAGGCGCTGAAGCCGCACGGGTAGCATAATACTAGTCACAGACTTCCGGCTGTGTAAGAGTGAAATGCTGGTGAGTATATGTTATTTTAGGCATTTCTAACCGCAAATAAAATGAGATTATTTAAATACATTATTTCTTCCACTTGTAAATTTTCACGGGTTTTGTTGTTAACTCGTTGATTTTTTAAGCTAACGAAGGAACTCAACGTGGAATTTCGCGGCTGATTAGACGTTCTTTTTCTGTTGAGTTTTCCATCTTGTCCACACGGTCTTTGATCAACCACGACATCACTGACGAGCGTATATTACTTTTTCAGGAGTTCATATAAAGCGGAATAGGCAGTATGCTTAACCATTTTTCTTGTGTTTTCTTGTGCATCATGTACGCGAGAACCTCCTCAAGACGAATTCGTCGAGCAAGAAAGATACTTTGTCGTAAAAGGTACATCGCTAAAAGCGTAGAGAGCTTGCAGCGCATGCAGTAGAGCCGAAAGTGTTGAAACCTCGCATAAAGTGCTTTCGTTATAATGAGGCTTCACTGCGTTTTTTGCCATGCCTTTTCATTCGTTTCAATTTCTAAAAGCCCAGAAGTGGCTAAAAGTGAGCGTCGAAGACCAAAATCATAAAATCCTTTCTACGTGCACCATTTTCAGTTCGGTTGCCTCTATATTACTGGAACTACTCGCCGCGGTGGCTCAGGGGCTAAGGCATTGCGCTGCTGAGCACGAGGCCCCGGGTTCGATTCCCGGCCGCTGCGGCCGCTTTTATGATGAAGGCGAAAAGCGAAAACGCCCGTGTGTACGAGATTTCGGCGCACGTTAAAGATCCCCAGGCCGGTCAAACTTAATCCGGAGCCCTCCACTACGGCGCGCCTCATCGCCTGCGTTGCGTCGGCGCGTAATTGATTGATTGTAGGGTTTAACGCGCCGACGCAACGCAGGAGATGAGGCGCGCTGTAGTGGAGGGCTCCGGATTAATTTCGACCACCTGAGGATCTTTAAAGTGCGCCGAAATCTCGAACACACGGGCGTTTTTGCTTTTCGCCTCCATCAGAAAAGCGGCCGCCGCGGCCGGGAATCGAACCCGCGACCTCGTGCTCAGCAGCGCAACGCCTTAGCCACTGAGTCACCGCGGCGGGTGCGTCGGCGCGTAAACCCTACAATCAATATATTACTGCAACTACCAAATCTCGCCTGTTTCATGCATGCGTTCTGGTTCGTGCTATGTTATTTCCACATACGTTCTTCTATTTGAAAACCGTTTATAACGCGTCTTTCGTTTGAGCATTCAAACGCGTTTTTCCTTTCAAGAATACGCATGAAGCCCGGTAAAGTTCGTACTTGTTTTACAAATAGCACTATCAGCAGAGTGCCAGCGAGAAAGCAAACATTTCATTTTTAGAAAAGTGCTGCGTCCGTAAGAGCTGAATTAAGCTTTGAACTCCCTCCCCTACGTCGCGTGCTTCGAATTGTGAAGTTTGAAATGGAAATCTTCCACTGAGCGTCCTAACGTGCAAAGTTTAGTTGCCAACTGTCTTTCAGAACTCCTGCGGAGAATTCTTCGAGTGGCAGCTTTTACTTACGTCACAAGCCACGTGTTGCAGTGGAAAATTTGCAGCGCTGCGCGGTATCAGCAGGTGCTGTTAGCCTTCCCGTTACTAACCAACTAACAGCGATCGCTCAGAAACGCTCGTCTTGCTCCGGCTGTCTACCCCTGAAGAGTTTCAGCTCATACGTCACGCCTCCTAAACAATGCCCCGCAAGGTCGTTTCAAGCTGTGCGTGCAAGGCCGAACATAACCCCTTTCTCAGCCAACAACTGAGTCTGGCGGTGTAAGAATATTTTTTGTGAGCGTGAAGTTTGTTCTGTCAGTCTTCTTCGATCCTTTGCTTAAAAACGTTTTTTTTTTTCTGGTAGCTGGAAGAACCAGGAGCTATTGTTTTCATATTTTGTAGGCTTGAGAATCATAGCACCGGATACATATTGTTCTGAAGACGGTGGTTCACCCAAAGGTGCCAAATGGCAGTGCAACTGACAGGACATACGCCCCATAATGACGATACGCCTGGTGGTGAAGGGAATGCACAAAGCACTGGCTAATCATTGGGCCAGACCACAGAATCAGGTTCTGTTTTGCGTCACTTTTACTTTTACTCACATACCATGCACGTTGACACCCCCGCCCTTTACACCAGTCTCATCTACATTGTCTTTTATGTCATCTCACATATATTTTTAGTAAATGTTTTACGTTTACTATCACTCCGTCCTTATAAAATAACTTTCCATTGGCGCTCTTTGCCCTTGCCGGCCTTGCGCCATAAAAACCCCGAGCCATCATCATCATCATCATCATCATCAGTATCAGAATCAGGTTCAACGTTATTCTGCGAACCAGACCTCCGGATGACGTTCCGCTTTGAGCTACTACCCGCCGTGGTGGCTCAGTGGCTAAGGCGTTGTGCTGCTGAGCACGAGGTCGCGGGTTCGATTCACGGCCGCGGCGGCCGCTTTCTGATGGAGGCGAAAAGCAGAAACGCCCGTGTGTACGACATTTCGGCGCACGCTAAAGATCGCCAGGTGGCCAAAATTAATCCGGAGCCCTCCCCTACACTCTAAGCTGGGTAACCCTTAATAGAGGTGCACATTTTCGAATTTGTGTAACCTATAATATATAAGGTACAAAAGTAACCTATAGCCTAGTACCCCTTATATACGTATACACGTATGGGTTACTTATTTATAAGTTACTTCGCAGCTTTCAGCATGTATACCTTTATATAGGGGACATCTGCCGCTGTCCAAGGCCACACACCTGGAAAGTGTTATGTTGAATACCCGCGCGTTTCCGCTGACGTCGCTGTGGCGAGCCTCCGATGTCGCCTTTCTGGCGCTGTAAACACACAATGTCTCAGTGGAAGACGATATGCGCAACCACGCTCTCCATTGCGCAGTCTGCGCTCAGAAAGCCTCGAGTGTCTTTTGTACGCCCCTTCAATAAACTGCCGGCCACTATTATGGCTGTGCAAACATTACAAAAAGGATATACTAAAATAAAAGTTTATTTTATAATTACTCAAATTGCGGTGCCATAAAGCTTGAAAATATTCTCTTAATATAGTGCATTCATATGTTTGCATAGGATGACCTGTTAGACAGTCATTAGCCAAGTTGTCACTCAAAAATCTTCGAGAATATTGGCAACGCTTAAGGAACAGGCATGATTGAATCTGGTGTTGGCATCAGCTTTGTGCCGTTTAATGAACGAGCATCACACATGCTTGAAAGCTCTTATAGTAAATTGCGGGCATCAGGTTAAGCTTTAGTGAACCCGCATTTCATAAAATAAGCCAGATGAGATGCACTTGGTAGTTTACTTTAAAAGGACGCCAAAGCTGCGATAAAAAGCCTTAAGCTAAACGATCTTGTGTGACAACTTGGGTCATGATGATCAAAAAGGTCGTGCAATACGTGCACATATGTTTGCACATATAACAGGAGCACATTTTCAGAAGTTTGGCATGAGTATTTTAGAACATATAGTTCCCCATTTAAGGAATAACACCTGAGGATTATTCCTTAAAAAGCGCCAAAGCTGCGAACTATCCAAATCTTATTAATGTTCCTTAATGAGTATTAGTCTTTTCCTGTATTGCTATATATTTATTTCAAGGTAGAATTCGCTTTAGTCATATATCCTTATTAAACCTGTTTAATAAACGTTGCGTGATCTACTTAACAAAGACAGCCAAATATACAGATACTTCACTTAAATAGTTGCGCGGATGTATGCAAAGTATTCCAAAATTTTGGATTGTGTGGATACTGCCACTGAACAATTTGTGGACCAGTTAGAATTTCAGCTAAATTTATGATATTCTTCTCAGACGTGCACTTCCCCAGTCCAGCGTAAATGTCATCGTTCCGCACAGAAAAAAAAAACAGAATCGGGGAAGTATAAAGAACATTTATTATAACATCACTATTTCATACAAAGCAGCACTTATATTCTCTGCATTTGCCGTGTCACCCAGAGTATGTAATTTTACACTCGGAATTCATTCGTCTTTACGAGTCCATCTTACACTTCGTTCTTAGGCTTGTCTTTACAATTGTTGTACATTGTGACACTAAGTTATCTTTTAGCACGTTTTTAGGCAAATTGCATTCTGTCTTTTCGACAAAAGTTCTCCTGGCATATAATTTGCTGTATGAGAACAAGCACTTGGGAAAATGCAAACACATACGTTTTGCATTTTATGTAGTACACAAGCAGGCCCGAAATCAGGGCACACTGAAGATTTGCGGAGGTCATCTGAATAACTTGTTCCCTGCTGCCGTAGATGGAGGTATATATGCGAAGGGCCGTCACTTGGATTTCCCCACCTTGTAAAGTTATCTACAGAAAATATCGGAAAAAGTACAAAATCCAGTGCCACCATAAGCCCCACAACCAAAACCGCAGGCATGTGAAGCACTAAAATTACACTGCATGGAAATGAAGATGCAGAACAGCGAATGCCAGGCCACACCAGAGATAGAGTAATTTACGTAATTTCAAGTAATTTCATTGCACTTTATCCATTATTACACAAATTAATTTTGTAGCATAGTTAAGAACAACTAAGCCGACTTTAGGCATACCGGCCAAACCTCCCAAATTTTATTCGTGCCGTGTTCCAGTTTATCTCACCCAATGTTTATGCATACTCACCCAGAGCAGGCAGAAACTTTGCGCCACGAGATAAAACTGGAAGCATGGGGTGTCGCACATACATTTGCAAAATAGGAGAAACAACCACTTCCGCGCCTTCATGGGTAATCATTGATAGTGCAGCAGGCAACAAAGCGAACGTCGTATCCCCCCCCCCCCCCTTTGGTACTAACAATGTTATTTTGAACAAGGCCCCCCTGTAGAAGCCGGCAAGTCTTTCATTTCGGTAAACTGTTTGGATCAGTGTTTTGATTCTCTGCTATTAGTAACAAGGAACAGCCGACTTACAGTTTTATCCCGCCAGATGTGTTGTGGGAGTGGGTACATCTAGAATTTCCACCGATCTTCAAGTGTCATTTGCCAGGAGATCCAAAACAGACTCTCTGTAATGACCGGAAGGGTTATTTGTGTTAAAATGCAAAAAGATTGAAAGCTGGGATAGTTGGTATACATTTACAATGAGAGAACACCACAAACTTGATAAAACGAAGAGAAGAACACAACATGAGCCCTCACTAACAAGCGGATATTTATTAAAGAGCTTTTTTTGTAATATTTTGTTGCAGCACAGCAAAACAACCCATGTTATAGACTAGCTACAGCTGCTGAAAAACTACAAAGCTCAAAGCTCTGTGCTTAGGACATTGTTATGTTAATTTATAATCTACATGATGTAACAGACTGATAGAAGGAGTCGCTAAGGATGAGACAAAATATAGTAGGAAGTATAAAACACTATAACCCTACTTGAAGAAGGACCTGGTATTTTTAAAGGTTTGAAGCTACTTTTGTCTGTGCAGGCCTGAATGCCATCTTTACATAGAATATCTAAATAGATATGTTCCAGTTTTTGCATTTTCATACCCTTGTTTCCACTGAAATCAGACTTCATTTACCCTTCTGTCATACTCAGCGGAGTATTGGTTGTCAGCTCAAGGAACACTGTCTGCCTGCAACAAGAACAGTAATGCTGATAAGTCATACCGTAGGTGTCCACATGCAAGCCCAGTTTTCGAACAGCCAGGCACCCATGAGGGTGCAGCACCCATGTTTACCCCTGTCTCTGTGCAACCTGGCCAGCCCAGCCTGTAACCAAATTCGTCACAATTTCAATGTCATCAGAAAACAACAATCCAGCAGCCTGCATGCTGCTTCATACATGCCCCCATCCCCTAAAGGAGCTTTGCTACTTTACATTGGGATGACGGTCACAGCCATTGGCCCTGCGATACCACGCGAATAAATAAACGACAGATTTGTGCTAACCAGTATAATGAACCCCTTACCATAGTGAAAATGATCCACTGTCTCAAAATGAACAACGCCAAATTTACCTGCTCAAGAGAAAAAAAACTTGACAGAAATAAAGAGGCATATGCTAGAGCAGAGTCAGTTTAGAAAATTTTAGCAGCATTTAGTGGACGAATTTTCGGCAATGCACAACTCGTGTTTACCCAAATAGGTTCCTACAAGATGAATAAACTAGAGACAATTCCGAAGATATCAAGCGAGAAAATGAGCATTCCGCGACGGCTGCAACAAAACGATAATGCACAGAGAATAGTATAAGTGCTTCACGGTAGGAAAATTCAATTATTCAACCAGAGCTATCCGACAATTACACGGGCCAATCACTTGTTGAGTGCACTCGATGGCCCAGCCAAGAGTGTAAACGAAACGCTCAACAGATCAAGGCGCACAAGCTGACGCTCTACTAATAACACCGCTAAAAGCAGGACATGAGCGCCCTTATCTGTTGCAATGAACCGGCTTGCCCGATCGTCCAGTCTAATCCGACGCAACGAAACAAGCCCGTGATTTCATTTAATAGCGGTCGTGAAAAAACAGAAAACATACAGCCAAGCAGCCAGTCAGGTAACGAAGATCCCTCTGGTATGACGTAAGTTCAGATATACATTTGAAAAGTCTCCAGCGAAAACATACATCCAATGAAAACGCGCGAACCGTTACGTGAACACACTCACCGAGTTCTCTTCCGCTGGCGCCGGGGAATCGGTCCAACATGCGGACTTGATGGTCGTCCCGGGCTTGGGCGCTGGCGGCCTGGGTTTGAGCCCCAGCAGTTGTAAAGTTTTTTGTTACGAAGTGAATTCTTTACTGCCGAGTGTTTTCAAATATACGCATTATTTTTGTAAATAGGGGGAGTGTGATACCATTTAGGCCGGTTTATATGAATAAAGCTCAACTATAACGTGGTACAATCCCCCGAATAAGGCTGAACAATAATGCCGCACATTATCCTGTTGTCTGGTCCACAGAATATTGCACTGCCTGTGCACAAGTTGTTAGCACAAGAAGAGGAAGCATCATCGGCATCGCTGAGGACGGCAGGTGCCTTCTCTGCAGCATAGAGTTTCTCACTAGCTTACCTAGAGTGGAATATGGCGCTAGCATCAACGTGATTCGGCGGAAGCGCCTTACGCCTCTATGAGTGCCGCCATAGTGTATAGTTCGGCCGGAAGTTCGGCATGGCATGGCCGGCAATGACTTCGTGGCTCCGCAAACTGAGTTTTTGTTTAAAAAATTGCTGCCGAAAAGTGCCGCTGTATTCTTTTGTTTTGTGTAAGGCACTGTGTTCGAGGACTTATGCTGCAAAACAAATTAGAGCGTTACAAAGAAAAGAAAAAAGTAGAAGTTCTTCCTTTGGCTCACACTGCCAGATACAGCGGGCCGTCTCGGATATATTTTTAAGTTATTACATTCTTCAAACTGGGTGAGGTTTTCTTTGATTTTTTTGTAATATTTAGCTGAAAAAAAAATTATTTATATTTTCTAAAGCTGTGTTCTTGCTCCCTATCATTAGTCTCATTATCGTATGCTACGCGCCTTTGCAGGCGATGCAGCATTACAGATGCGGGAATGATCCCGTTGTATTTATTTGTTTTGTCAAAGCAGGTATAAATTAACCTAGAAGTGAAGCCTGTTACCGCAAGTAAGTCATCAAGTACGCGCGCAAAGCATTATAAAATTGCATGAATGCTTCAAATGGCAAATAAATACTGGCTTGTCGAGTTGCTATGTATGTTGCCCCACTGCGCCTGCCAAGGCAGTGCATGCTTCAAGGAGTAAGTAAACGCAGCGGCGGCGACGAGGGATTCGAAAATCGTAATTGAATGTGTGCAGAAAACGGATAGTGTGGGCTAGCGTAGCTTATTTTGTGGCGGTAGTGTGGACGGCGGCGGCAATCGGTATGATGCGGTATATAACAGGCCGCTGGGACCCTCGCTCGCTTTTTGCTGGCCAGAAGCAGCCTACAAGCGAGCGGCAGCGGTGATACAGTGAACTGTAGCGACGAGCGACGACGACAGAGTACATTGACGGCAGTGTATTATTTTTTTTTCGCTTGTCGCTGTCACCCAGTGCACTCTGCTGTTGTACCTTTTGAGTTACGTTTTCGGCGTCGCTTGACGCCGTCACTGCATGTGGTAACCCCTTCATCTTAAGACACTCGCCGCTAACGCGAGCACATGTGTTAAGTGCTAATCACGCTGTTATTTAGACATATCTGTGATAGCCATTGAATGCCAGAAAGTGGCATCCCGAAAACGGTAAAGCATACCGAAAACAGAACTAACACGCACTTCCGAGCCGAGAAGCCTAATCCATAGCCTTTTGTACTAGCCACTCCCTGCCAATCCGATTCGCACACTACCCACAATTCCCATGTCGGCGTGCGATCGCAGCGACACTTTTCGCTCTAGGTAATATTGAGAAACTCTATGCTCTGCAGAACGCGCCTCGACATCGGCTCACTGCCCCGCTGTGTCGCCACTGTCTTATTCAGCATGCCCAGGACCATATTCTGCGGGGCTGCCCCCCCCCCCCCCCCCTCCCAACCCTACACTGCAAAGTGGCTGGCCATTGCTGCGAATCTCCGATAACAATAGAAACTGGCGGCCCACATCATCAGAGCCCTCAGCGGCTCTCTGGACAGAGGCGGCTGGTTCATCCCCACCATTCCGTGACAAAAAAAGTTTCTATCCATACATCTACTGTTATGATACTAACCTGTATTCTCTCTTTATGGCGCTTTTAAGAAGACGAGAGAGGGAAAGCAGCAGGTGACGACAGAGTAGCCGGGGATCTCCTAAACGATGAAGGAAACAGAAAAACTTGAAGTGATGAATGGCTCACAACTTTAAAGGTTCCCTTGCTCGAAAAACGCCTAGTCTAATTCCCGAGAAAGGTGCTTGTTTTTAACAATTACCGACCCACCAATGTACTGTGCGTTGTATACAACAGATACTACGTTGGTTAATCTGTAAGTTTTCTTGCAATGTATTAGCTAACCGCATAAGTAACACGCAATATTTCCGACAACTGAGAAAACAGGCTGAATATAGGAAAGGTCACTTAACAATAGATTTCATTCATGTCATCAATCGGTTAATAACGGAATAGGCGGTGTAAAAAAATGTGCGAAAATGTAGAGAATTGCATACTAATCGGCAGCCTTCTTCCACTATTTGTCTTCGTTGCGATTTTTTATACCCACATTTTGTAATGAGCAGCCAAATACGTTGAGTAGTTTTACTGCCTTAACGTTTTGCCTTTTTTTTGCCCGCGATGTCCATTTACGCTATTATAGCATTGAACTCCCTCAACCACGTCAATATTGAATTTTTGTGCAGATAAAGACCGTAGTGCAGAGATCTTCCGTTGTCCCTAAATTTTTATTCGTGTTTCCCATGTTTTTTTTTCGGGATATTTAGTTTCGTCGTTGGTTTCTGGGAGAGATGCGTATTTTAGACTTCGTTAGCACATTCTTGTAAAAATTATTTTTTGTCTTTCGTATTTTTTTGGCTTTTCAAAATTCCTCTTGACCTATGATTCCATATACGCTATTATAAGGATTAAATGGGTTACATCCACCAATTTTTATTTCTTGTCCAAATTCAGGTCGGTCCCCTGTCGCTGTTTTCTTCATATTTGCAATGTGCCTTTCAGGGCTGTTTTAAAATATAGTATTTATTTTACGGTCGAAGCCCCGTAAGGTCCGAGGCTGTTGGCGTCTCCTGTCATCATCGAAAGCATCGTCTCATGTAGGCAAGCTACTAAAACCACCGGGACACTCGTTTATGCCTCGCGCTGGTGCGCTTCGTAACGCGTTCTAAAAAGACACCGGGACACTCGTTCACTTCTCGTGCTAGAGAGCTTCGTGCTCCAAAGACAAGAGACCCCCCCCCCAACGGTTTCATCTCCGCGGGCAAAAACGCCAAAGCGCCAAGAGTACACGTATACACTGCACGCTTCGCACCTCCCCAGGTTTCACGTTAGTGGAGATGGCCCGGGATTTTCTAAAGATGTATAAGGTGCGTATTTCTTATTTTTTGTAGTTCTTTTCGTAAAATCTTTATTTTTCTTTTTTCAGTATTTTTCGTTTTTCAAAATTCATTTGGCGCTAATATAACGATTAAATGCGTTACTTCCGTCTGTGCAAATGCAGTGCAAATTGCTGTAAATTACGAAACATCCTTCGCTTAAGTATACACCGACCCCGTAATGGTAGCACTGAGAAAACAGGCAATAGCGGAGATTTACATAAAGCTCCGGAAGGACATTTACATGGTAGGCACGGGTAGAATAATCGTTGATAATAAGAGCGAAAAGTTCCTTATCAGGAAAGGCGTTCCACGAGGTCGCAGAACCTCCCAAAAATTTAGATGATGTCTGGAGGATTTTTTTAGAAAGCTTGATCGGGAGAGGTCAGGGATAAGAGCGAAAAATGAGAACATTTGAGCCACTTGAGATTTGTGGGCAGCACTTACTTGTTCAGTGAGTCTGGAGAATGCCTGCAAAAATGCTTGAAGAACTGCTCCCAGAAACCTCCCTTCTAGGGGTAAACATTAACCGGAAGAGACCGGAAGTAATAATAAGCAGACATGCAGAGAGCCTCAGCCTATGCCTAGAGAATCAGATAGTAGAAGTGGACGAATACCACTTTCCTTAAGAAGTAAGCAGTGCGGGTATCAACCGCGAGAAATGAGGCGTAGAAGTAGTACGGGCTGGGATACATTCGGCAAGCACCCTCGAACAATGAACAACAGGCAACGTCTACAATTGATAATAGGGGGAATATAACCAATGCGTACTGCCGTATGGTGACTTGTGGAGTGAAGATTTGGCGGAATACATCATAGCACAAGTAGATTTGGGCCAAGCTTGTAATGCGGCGAACCGATAACAGCTGGACCTTCCAGACAAATGAGTGTCTATCGAGGTGGGCCATTACAAGTTGGCGAAGGTAAATATTTCTATCAAGAGATTAAATAATGAAAGTATAGGCTAAGCTGTCGCAGTGGTGAAAGGTAAATGCAGTCGAACCTCGTTAGTTCGAACACGAAGAGTGTCGGAAATCTGTTGAAATTAAAAGACGTTCAAAATTACGAAAGTTATTTAAATACAGATAACTTTGCCGGGACCGCAGCGTCAGTTCGAATTAAACGAGTTGGAATTAACAGGGTTCGACTGTAGTATTGACGTTAATCCAAAGAAACCCGAAGCAATTTTATTTTGTGCAAAAAATAAAAAGTTCATTCCCCATCATCTGTTACGTTTCCAACATCAGCAAACAGAATTTGTTTCCGAACTACACCGTGTTCCGAACACAAGATTCCAGGGTGTACTTTTCTTCTAACTTGAGCTGTGATTCTTTCTGTGATATTTCTGTCTAAAGCTATGTGCAGTTACACCTGTCTTGTCGCCCTGCCGTTCCATACTCCCAGTATCAGCTAAACTTCAAGTGTGTTATGCTTTATTCTTGTCGAACTAAATTATTATCACCTTGCGTGGGTGACCACAACCAAAATGAATACGAGTAGGCTTCCAGCAGTGTTGTACGAAACGGCGTTCCTGGAAGTAGTTCCTTTTTGGAGGAATGAAGGACGTCACCGTTCCATTAAGAGTCGTTCCTCAGGGCCGTAGCCAGAAATTTTTTCGGGGGGTTATGGATTTTGGGAAGGGGCAGTTTTGCTGAAAGCAACAGTAAGTATTGCTTACGTACGGCCTGGAAAAGATTTCGTGGGGGGGGGGGGGGGGTTGAACCCCCCCCTCTGGGTACGGCCCTGGGTGGAACTGTTACGGTAACTCGTTAGGTTTATGAAGGAACGGCAAGAACGGCGTTCCTCCTGCAAAGTTACATTGCTAGGATTTGGCCGTTTTTGATGCCGAGGCTCGAGTACAAAAATCCACAAGTCGCTGCTGTGTTTTGAACTTCCTACAAGCTGACCAATTTGCCCGCGCCCTACAGCGGAGCGTGCTTTCTCGAAAGTCAAAGGCAGAAGAAAAAAACTCCCACCTCCCCTCGCGGGAACCCCTGTGTAGATGCGACGCATAGGCGGAGCGGCGAAGGGAACGCGTTTTATAGCGCGCATAACGTTGAGGGGACTGCGTAAGCTGGTCCCAGTCGATGACGACGTTGGCGTACTTGTAAAGCGGCGTGGACTCTAGGTGTTTGAGCCAAGCGTGGATGTTGCTTCGCCGGAGGACGGCACACCGGTTATATGCGCAGCGCGCCCGAAGGAGAGGAAACCGCGGAAGAGAGAGTACTGCACATGCGCCGGCCCCAGCGCGTCTGCCGCGGCTATGACGCAACGTGCCGCGGCTATGACGCAACACAATCCAACATAATCCACTTTAATCCAATCCAAATCCAAATCCAATCCAACCGAATCCAAGCCAAGCCAAGCCAAGCCAAGCCAATCCAATCAAATCAAATCAAATCAAATCCAATCCAATGCCCCTCGCGAGAGAGTGTTCGTTATCGGAGAGGAGAGGGGGGGAGCGGCAGAGAGCGGCGGAGAGCGCAGCTCGCGCGGCGAGGAGAATGGCAGAGGGGTGGACAACGCCGACAACAACGACGACGACGCCGGAGGGACAAGGCGAGTGAATCAGATGCTCTGCATCTAATAACCACGCAGCGGGCCGCAGCTTGTGCTTGCTTTCATGCCGGTTGAGCTTACGCGGCGTTTGACGGGTGAATAGCGCAGCCGCGAGAATGCTTTGTACCTTTCATCGTTTGTCTGGAAAGGACAGGAAAGGTTGTCTAAGTCCGAGCGGCACTGCAGGTCCCTTATGAAACCACCGTATCTGTATATTGTCAGGGGTAACTACCGTATTAGCGTGCGCGAGCAGCGGGTGCGTTGCTGTCGGGGGAGTTGCACTCGCTGTGAGGTCATTCGAAGGGTCACCGGCTATCAATAGGGCTGGGCGCGCCGCAGTGTCTCGGGATGCAGTACTGCTGGAAGTTACAGTACGCACGCAGTTTCTCACGACGCGGTCTGTCGCCTATCTGGCGGGAATGAATCGACCGGAGTGCCAGGTCCTTTTGTATTGCACGCGTTCGGTTGACAAAGGACAGGAATTTCGTCATTGTTGGACATAATTTCGTGGCGGCGGTATGGACAATACCTAAGAGAGGCCGCCCGAACGTGGACGGCCAGCGTTTAGAGTTGCGTTAGTTCGTCGGTTTCAACCAGTGCTTTAATTTTTTATAGTGTAAATGTTTTTTTTTACGCGCGTGATTAGACTCCGCGTGATTTCCTGTGCTTTTCCCTTATGCGTATTTGTAACCACAATAACTGATTTGTGCGTCGCGTCCACATATATGATATGGCTATCTTTGCTTCTTTCCTTTATCTACTACCCTGATTGTGTTCGGTGTACTTTGTAATTCTTGCCCGTAGATTTCATGTGGGACTACGCTGTTGACTTTTATTTTTTTTCTTGTTATTGTCTTCCGACTTCAACTTGTATTGCGAACCTCGTAGCCATTACTTGTTCGGCTGTGTTTTGTTACTCCCAAGTTTGTGCTGTATGATCCACAAAGCTTCACTTTTGTAACCCCCTCACTCAATTCACTGCAAAGGGCTTGCAACGTATTTCAAATACACTGCAATTTTGAAATACCATTCATTAACCGCCTATGTATCGCTCCTTTCGACACAGTTTCTTATGGAAGAAATATAATTTTATTCCTGCATGTGAGTAACTTTCTATTTACATATCTGAAACGCAGTAACCTTCCTGCGCATTTATTTGTAAGGCCAAAGGGGGAAGTGCCATATGTGTTTCACCCATAATAAAAGAGCACCAAAACCGCAGTTAGACATGTCTGGAGTTCGTCCGGTGCTCCCTGAAAAAAATTCTGTTAGAAGCGTTTCTGTGGATTCTTTTTATCTCCAGATAATTTGCTGCCGGCGGTGTTCCTATTCGTGTAATATACGTAGGTAGGTGTGAGTTTTAAAATTCTCACTTTATTTCACCTCAGAATTACCCAAAACCATATTTTTTGAAATGAAATGTAACGTTAATGTAACGACACGTTCCAATGTTCCAAGTGGAACTGGAACGCATTCCTTTCGCAATAAAGGAACTTGTAACGGGAACTCGTTTCAAAATTGGGAAGGAACGAGGAACGAGCTTTCGTTCCTGCTTTAGAAGGACGTGTACATCACTGGCTTCCAGTAAGGCAAAGACGAATGGTACGGTGCATTGGGAATCTCTAACGCATGTACACCATCAAAAATGCCTTTTTAACATAAGACATTTTTCATGTCGACCATATGTATTAATTGCGGTTGCTGTGCACCGTTTATTTCTATTGTGTTGCTGTAGTAAATTTTCTAAAATTTATTGCATGTTTATGGCATAAATGAGCAGATGCACGCACCCGTAACACTGACGTATGGATGGTACTGCATTTCTGTACAAACTATAAATTGCAATCTTGAACACACAATCTCCCGGTAACATTTAACAAATACAAGCAAACCACCAGTTTTGCTAAGAAACACTTGACTTGATTCCTTGTTCGATTGTAAGTGTAAGTATTGTTGCGGTTGTATTTTACCCCTTTCGTTGTGTTGTTTAATGTATTTCGAGGTGTTATGTTGTTCTAATTTTTATGTACCCATGTGCGAATACAGATAACATGTGCAAGATATACAGAAAGAGGTCCCATAGTCAGAGACTGTAAGGGGACCTCTTGTACAATGTAGAAGTGAGAATAATTGTGATGTACATAGCAGAGCGACAGAAATTTATTAAATTGCAATTGAGACAAATAAAGTATGAATATACGCTTGTAATCTCACAGAAACAATTGAAAACCAAGAAAAACACGGTTATTACAAAAACAAGTGATTACAGAACGCAACTAACAATGAACAAGAAACAATTAAGAAACAGAAAAACACGCTAGTTAGTTGACATGTAATGATTTTTTAACTTCTATTTAATTACATTCAGGGAACGGGATGCTTCAATGTCCAAAGTTAAGCTATTCCAAAAAGAAATTCCAGAAAAATAAACAGTTTGCGTGCCGTAATTAGTGCGAACTTTTGGCAAGAGAAAGTTATTGTTTAAGGCAAACCTTGTGACATTGCTATTTGAAAGAGTCGAAGTTCAGTGCGGAAGTTGATTGTTTGTAAATCTATACATATAAATACCAAGGTTATATTTAACAAGTTCGGTAACAGTTAATATATCGTTTTCGTGAAGTAATGACGTAGCGTTAGTGAGAAATGGGCTTGACGCGGCAATTCTTATTGCTTGGTTTTGAATTGTCTGAGCTGAAGTAAGATGAGTGGTGTATGTGTTACCCCATGAAATAATACAGTAAGAAATGTGTGAATGAACAAAAGAAAAATACAGTGATATTAGTGTTGAGGTATTGAAATAAGGGCGAGATTTAATCAGTATTCTAACGCCATACATGATTTTTTTCCTAATATATGCAATGTGTCGGTGGTATTTCAAGTTATGGTCGAGTTCAACGCCTAGGAATCTACAGCAGTCGCTTACACGGATGTAATTAAGAGCGATTTAACGGGGGAGATAGAAGGTAAAGGTTTTTGTGGTGAAGACGATGTCTTAGACGCGTTAATTTGTAACATGTTATTACTGCACCACCGAGCCAGTTGTTACAGGTCAGAATTTAGTTTTTCAGTTAAGGACGTAACGCTACTACCGCAGTTAAAAATTGTGGTGTCGTCTGCGTATAATATACGAATAGATGAAGAGAGGCAATTCGGCAAATAATTAATATAGAGTAAAACCAAAAGGGGCCCCAATGGAGCCGTGAGGTACGCCAATGCTAGATAATTCGGTTGAGGAATACACATTTGAAATTACCACCTTTCGCGACACAGTCCAATTATCGCGACACAGTCCTCCCCTTGAGTACACGGTACACCCCTGATCTCGACGTTGTTGAGCCGTGAATATTGTTCCATTTCGGCTAGTTTCTTAGATATCATGCGGTTCTCAGACTTCAGTGATTTGTTTTCTGACGTCAAGGCAGCGTTGTCTTGCCTTAGTTCCTCAACAAGTTTTTCCGTGAATTTTGCGCTAGCAACAAGGTCATCTACCTCTGTCTTCATTTGCACCACATCGAAACCAGAATCGTGCAGCTTTAACAAAATCTTTGCGAACACCGATTCCACAAAAGTCTCAGTTTTTAGCTTCTCCTCGAGTTCTTCTACTTTCTTTGCCAGTTCAGCGTTCGTTGGCATTTTGGACTCAGGTAGAAGACACTTAGACAGGCTCAAAATGCGAACATCGGCAGCAGCGACAGCAAATGAGAAACGAAAAATCGCAAATGGCGTGGAAACCAACCTGCAGTAAATTAATCTCGGTCAGTTGCTCAGTGCGCTGCCGCTGCTGACCGCGCCGGTCCTTTGTAGCGTTGCTCGACGATGCCGGTGCCGCCCAGTGGTGATGTCGCCGAAAACGCAGCCATGGGTACAGCTGCGCTGTCTCCGAAGGCGCCACGAGCAAGGTAGACCATGGCAGCAATCAGGGCATCCGGCGATGAAGCAGCACCCCGAGAAGCAAGCTTGGACGATCGGGCACCGGACGAAGTAACTGCAGTAACCGAGATTAGGTGATAATCTCGGTCAGTTGCTCAGTGCGCTGCCGCTGCGGCACGCTACGGTAATTTTGCGATATGTGTGCTTTAATTTTGTACTTGTTTCAAATATTGTGCTGTCCAACAACTTTGTATCTTTTCAAGACTACGGGTTGTTTTTATGCGCTGTTCGCTGCGCATTGAAACGGTTCCCTGGCGTATGTCCAGCTACGGCAGTATAGCTTGTTGCTGGGGAACCATCCCGTGTTTCTGGAAATAAATGGAATCAATTGAATTGAATAGGAATTCAGCGGTAAAAATGGGATTCGGACGTCGCAAGAATGGAGCGATTGGAAAGCCACCTTCTTGGCATGGACGCAGATAGGCTGTTTATGATTATGATCATATTCTGAGTGCATGTGCGAAACTGTGAGGCCAATGCATTTGACTCCACATCCCTACCATCTCCCGTGATAAGCGGCGAGGGAATCGTTTTTGGAGAAATAGAATTCTGAAGACGATGATGCGACATGATGTACGCACGTATGGAAAGATTTTTAGTTAGAGTCAGACACAGATTCTGTGGCATAAAGAATTGCAATACTCCCCAGTGGACAGTGTCAGATAAACGCCAACACCGCTCTGCCATACACAGAACCCCTTTGAAGTCGGCTTTACTGTTATAAAGATGTATTGCTTGGAAGATGTTTTTTTTTAAGACGATAGTCTTCCTTGGGCTACTTGAACGGGAAAAATTTGGTCTGTCTGTCTGTATATCTGCCTGCCTGTCTGTCTGCCACTCGATTTAGCCAGCCGGCCAAAGTGAAACAGATGCTGCCAATACCCAAATACTAATCTTAACGTCTACGTCCGGTGGGAAGGTTCATACTTGTCAACATTGTTGAACAAGAAGAAAACATTGCGCAAATAAGAGGCAAAAAAAGAAAATCAATACATAAATTATATTTGCAGTATTCCTGTAATAAAAAAATCATGGATGCTAGGTTTTTGCGATAGCAAATGTAATACGACATCAACTGCAGAAAACCGTTGCCTTCTGTTGCCAGCGCTCCTATAGCTCCTGGCGGCATTTAAGAAGAAATAACGGCAAACGCAACGAAAGGTTCCACTAAATAGGCTCCACGTTCCGCTTGGCACGCTTGTTGAGTAGGGCAATGTGGTTTTATAAACTTTGTAGGAGGGTGACGTGATTCACGCGCTTTTCTGCCGTACGGCAGCGCTGGAATCGACACACCCGACTTGGAGCAGTAAAACGCGATAAATTTAAATTGACTTGAGCAAACTTCTAGCGTGTTATCTTGGCAGTAACGAGACGGGAGAGGAACAGCATGAGAGGTGAGCAGGAAAGAGAAGGGAGGACATTTAGTTGGCAGGGGCGCCAATCGACTGTCGTCTTTCGTCGACATTTGCAACGAGAGGCGTAGATACGCGGCCATTTATTGAGGCGCCTATAAGCAGTCTGATACTAAGGTAAAAATGCTAAATGCCTCCATTAGAGAATGGAGGCATTTATGTAAAGCTAAATTAAGAGCCCCTTTCCTGTTTTCTTTTTGTGCCCAGATAGAAAGTCTAAGCACTGAAAAGTCAGTTACAAATACTTGTTTTCCTCATCTCCCAAAGAATTTAGCGGATAAAGGTGATTTTCAATTGCTCCTAGTGAGGACCGCTTTCCGAATACCGCGAAGTAGCAGCGCTGCTGCCACTGCCAATGAACGGGCGGAATCGTGATCTGCTGTCATGAAGCTATATGCAACCTCTGCCTCTCAGTTCCTGAAGATAAGAAAGTCTCGTTTTGTTATCCGGCTGTCCACACGTCGCGACACATACGGGGCAAAGGCCCTTAGCACAATCATTCACGCCAGACATCCCTTTGAGGCAGCGTTTGCAAACAATGCCGCCCGGGACGTTTAAACGGGGCACTGTCAAGATTGCATTCCGGAATAACTGTGCTGCTCTAGATGGCTGAGGCGAACTCTGAGGTTAGTTTCTGGTGTTATTCCGCGTTCTTTCATTAATCGCTATTTTTTCCGATGATTTTTTCTCCTTTAAGAGCATAGGCAAATGCGAATGTGCACGGCAAAGGAAGGCTTCGAGCTACTTTTTAATTCCAAAATTCTTGTAGGGTCGACCACAATAATTCTGCGCGCACTCCGAAGCCAAAAACAATGCTACACACCCCCTGTTCAATACATGCACGCGGTAACATTTTGGACAGCCCTTTATGAAAACGACGAATCAACTCAAATATTTCAGTCAGTCAACAAGAACGAACGATGCCAAAGTGGGGAAAGACCTGTTAAACGTTTATGCTCTAAAGCCCAGCATATTGTTACATACGTGCAGATGTGTACTAGATAAGGCTTTATAAAGCTGCCAAACGTCAGGATCATTTCAGCCTGCCAAAAAAAAAGAACGAAAGGCGGAGAACGAACGATAGTACAGTGAAGAAGGAAGACGACGCGTGACGTCAGCTTGCGCCGTACCTGCGCAGTGGGGGGAGCGCGGCGCAGCAATGATGACGCATATAGGACGGGTATGGCGCAGATCGCGCAATAGTTTTTTAACGAAAATTATTTTTTGTATCGATACACAAAATCCAATTCCCCTAAAACGTACCTGAAGCTTACTTTGCTACCACCAAGGGATAGTAGCTCCGTGAAGTTTCCACAATCACACAATGTCGACAGCAGAAGTTTTCACCAAGGCTATCGCTGCGTCGATGTTCAGGTTCCATCTGACGCTGTGAATTTATGAGTGAGTGAGCAAGCTGATTTCGATCTCAACCTCAGTTGCGGGCAATGTGGAGCGTGGCTGACCTAGAGCCCTGAGCTGAGAGTTTAGTGCGTGGACTTTTCCACGCGTGGTCACAGTGTTTCCCTCCTCTTGCGACCTTCGTTAAGCACGACTTAATCGAGCCGGTTTCTAGATACGCGTCCGCCAAAGCTGTCATAAAGCTTGCGATGTCTGAACATAATATTTCTAAAACACCTCCTATTACGAATTTCATTCTACTTATGCTTTGTGCTCGTAGGAAATAACTATTGATTGCTATTTCCAGGTAGGACAAGATGACCCACGAGGTACGAACAAGGGTTACGAGGTATACCGTACCTCGGCAGATTCACTATAAAAGAAAAGAAATATTCAGGGCACTTAGCCCTCACTTCACTATGAGTCTCGTATTCACAGGAACGAAAATGAACGCAGGTATGACGTAAGCCACCTTTATGCCCCCCGAACAAGCCGTTGTGATTAGCATAAACACGGGCTCCATTCGTTCCATGCAACTAAAAAATAACGAATAAATCTAAATTAACGCCTTAATAAAGGTGTATAAACAAGTGATAGAATTACCAATTACCATGTACTATTATGCTTGGAAGTTCCCTTCAGCATAAAGTGGACGCCCCACAAGACTTGAAAAAAAAATTAATCCGCATTCCTCCCACTACCAAAGAAAATGCGCCCATAATTTCATGCGGAAAGAAGTCAAGACAGAGCACGAGCACTAGACAAACGTTTCGGTAACCACAATAAACTACGGGAGAACATCTGTGTAGATTCTACCGGCTTCCACGACGGCGACTCTCGTCTCGGTACCACGGCAATTAGAGTTATCGACAACAATCTCCACGCGGGCCATAGATCCCACTCAAGGCGGGAAGATGGCCATAGCTCTACAGTAATAAATTCCACCCGAGCAAACACCATCATCAGCGACTCGAAGGCGGTGATAATTAACCTCGAGAAAGGCAGAAGTCCCCTCGCAGTCGCCGCCCTGATAGACAGGACCCACGCTGAAAGGAATGGAATGAATGAATTCATTGTGGCAGGGGGCCAAGAGGCCCTGCTGTGGGATATAGAAATGAAGGTAGGGGCAGATGGTTCAAATACAGCCTGTTCACGGCACTTCGTCGATCGTTCACTCCAGCACGTCAGGCCCGGTTACGCCCGTAGCGTAACCGCACGCACGCTGGCAGAAGGGGCGAATACACTCCTAGATGATGGTTGATACGGGAATCCATAAGGAGCCGTTCGGTATCCACGAAAGGTGCGCTTGAGGGGCCATCCCGAGAGGCAGTGACGATCCGCCATCGATGTTATGTTTAAAGTGCTCACTTCATTTCGCCTCAGGGTTATCCGAGCCAATATGTTGCTCAAAATTGCCAAATGTACGTTAATGTAACGACACGTTCTAATGTTCGAGGTGTAACTGGAACGCGTTCCTTGCGCATGAAAGGAACTCGTAACGGGAAGTCCTTTCCGAATTGGGAAGGAACGAGGAGCTAGCTTTCGTTCCTGTTTTAGTGGAACGTGTACAACACTGGGATGTTGGTGGCCGAGAAGGTCATATTCAGTTTTCATAGTCAGTGATGACACCGAAAGGAAATTCCTTTTAGTATGAACGGTGGCTCATACTGCCTTACCGGGTAACGAACGGCTTGCGCAACCACTTGAGTTCTCGCCAGCCGAGCTAATTTAGCGACGACGCCTCCACTACCTCATCCCCATACTAGACATCACACGGAAATGAGGAACAAGCGCCCATTACTATATCGCGCAAAAACAGGTTAGATTATAGATCACTACAGGTTAGCCAGATGTTAATATCCACCAGCCCACCACACCCTTAGCAGAAGAGGCAGTCACGTGGCGATGGTTGCAGACAAACCGTTTTCCAAGATTGCTATCCAGTCCTTTATTCAAACATCTGCACTCTGTGCAACACTAGAGAAGACCTACTGCGAATGATATGGTCCTGCCATGAGCTACAAGAAAAGTACGCCTGACGATTATAGTCATGCAGATATTTCTATACGCTTAAAATGCACAATATCACCACAACACAACAATGGGAGAATCTTGTGCTCAGCTCCACCCGGGAGCCCCAACTCACAGCAGTCCGGACGGCCAAAGCCGCTGCAAGGATACAAGAAAATCGGGAGATCGTCCAAGATGTCGTCCCTTCAAAACCGACTGCTGGAATGAAATAAAATCTTCTCTCTTTGGGAAACTTAGGTCTCCTTGGGTGCCTTGAACGTGAAAGCCCTGCGGATTTTCTTAGCGAAACATGTCTAAGTCATGTGTACTGCCTGATGCCGCCTGAGTTGAACGACGACACATGTGGAGTAAGAAAAAGCTCACAGCGTTTCGCTCTCTACGCCGCATTCCTCGATTCCTCTGCCGAAGTACTGGTGGAATATTTCGAGAATTAAACGAGTGTACGAAACTGTTCGAGCTTGATTCGAGGACGCAGCTAGTGAGGAAACCTGCCCACACCTCTCGGCACTTCGCTATATGCACGCCCAACATTTCACGCGCCTACAGACATTAGGTGTCCTAATCCAATTACATGTTCGAAATAACGCTATTTTCGTAGTAGTCATCCGAAACTTGAATCGATGGCTGTTAGCTCGGAAGTCGTGAGAGGCTTAGGAAGTGCTTTGTTTTTATATGGTACACATATCCGACTCCTCTTTCTATGATTCATATTCAAGTGGATGGCTGTAAATCGTGGATGCTGTACATAGCTAGGCGTCGGGACAATTCACTCGAAACAATGCAATGCCAGAAGTGAAAAAAAAAAGCAAGAGAAAAACTACATTTTTAACAGGAAAGTGCGCGTCGAAATAGTTGGCAGAAAACAGCCACAACAATGCGCTGTAATCGCACGAGATAAGTACTTTGTCCCGTCCCTTTCAGCACAGTGTCAGGGAGAGGGCCCGATTATCAAGTGCTCTCGACATTCCGATTAAATCACAAAAGAATCTCCAACTCAGCTGTGTAGATAACGTCTCACCCCCCCCCCCCCTCCCCTTCATGAAGAAAAAATGATCTGCCTGGAATTCTGCTGGGTGAACAGGACTAAACGACGCCAAATAGGCACGGTAATTCATTTTGAGAGGGTTCCGGGGAATAAAGCGACAATACCTGAAAAGATTCCACGAAGACTCCAGGGTATTAGAGATTCCACAAGGATTCTGAAGTGATTTTGAAGCTTCAGGCTGTTGGACGCAAAGAAAACATTGGCTCAATTTAGCAGAAAGTTCTCGTCACTTCGTCGTGATTTATTGTTTCTTAGTACTGTGTAAAATGCAGCGATTCCTTCGAGAATTAATAGCACATGATTTTAACAGTGATCACCGCTGACACCCACTTTTCAATCAAAGCTTTCAAGCTCTACCAGCCAATGGTTATTTCGTGGCGTGCGGACAACGAACTCCCAACGCGTCGGAGGCGGCGGCGGAGGGAGGGAGGGAGGGGGGAGGAGGGTTTCACTCACGGAGCACACTAGAAATGGCGCGGCGGATTTACCCAGCGTTCCCCGCGCGAAGCGCCAGCTCGTCGGTGGCGCCGTCAGCGGTACGGCTTTGTCGTCTGCTTTAGCGACGATTATTTTGGGCTTGTTTTGGTGCAGCTCCGCGTCCATTGCGCGATGCGGTATGTGAGCTTTAGTAATTCCCATTTATACCGATTTAAATTAGATAGTTCCGCAAGTTTGCGAATTGCGAGAAAGCTAACTTTTATCATCGCTATTTATCAGATCCAGTTACTCCATTCGTCTTTTGTAATACCTGTTCAAACACAACCGAATTGGTCGTCAGCAATTTAGAAAACGCAGTCCCATTCGCACGGCTTGATGAGATGAACTTGTTCGACAGCACCTCCTGGGTAACCCCGACCCAACGGAATTAAGTGGTCGTACGGCAAAGATACGTTAAGGATTGGTTTGCAAGGCGGGAGAACAAAATGTAGGGACCACTTACAGACATCTGGCCGCTAGAGAAACGCCACCTTCTGCGCACTGCTTGTCACGAATGGGACTGCGTTTTCTAAATTGCTGACTACCAATTCGGTTGTGTTTGAACAGGTATTACAAAAGACGAATGGAGTAACTGGATCTGATAAATAGCGATGATAAAAGTTAGCTTTCTCGCAATTCGCAAACTTGCGGAACTATCTAGTTTAAATCGGTATAAATGGGAATTACTAAAGCTCACATACCGAATTGTTTCGGTGTCTGCGTTTGTGTCGCGCGGTGGTGTAGCCCCAAGATAGCACATCAGGATGGCTAGGTTCCGCTGTCTCCCCTTCCAAGACGTTCCTCTCCGTTTTCTTTCTCCCGACTCACGGCCGGGCTACAGCGGTGGCTTCCGCCGCTCTAGCCCGGCCGTGGCCGACGCTGCTGCTGCGTTCGGGACACTTCCCCCGCGAATTCCAGGTAAAGGCTGGCATAATCTCTGGTTTCACTCTTTGTAGAGCCACGTGTGTGAATTCGAGTGACGTCACATGGGCAATTGTTGTGGGTGTCATTTAAAGCTTTGCTTTCCAACCACCTTCACAGTGTGGATTGGAGCCAACTCTTATGAGCAATTGGATAGAGGAAAGCCGGCGTTCGCACAACGCAATAATTAGCCCCGCGCTTACTGCGCGTACACGCGCACAGCGGTTGAGCCAGCCGGACGGTCAAATGGGGTCTTATAATAAGGATCCTTCCTCCAAGCTAAACGCTCGAAGGCGACGCTTATTCCGCCTCTTTCTTCGCCTAAATCACTGGCCTATGTACGACACTGTACTTGCCGTATGTGCCGTATGTACCCCATCGCAAGTCACGCCCGAACGCGAAGTCGATACAGGTGCCATAGCATTTATTCTCTGGAAAAGGGAGTTGAGTGGGCAGCCTGTATTCATCTGAGGCAGCAGAGCTAGCCGTCATACGTGAGAACTTTATCCGCCAAGCCGATATAAATAAGGAAATAACGTAGGTTTAAGGAGCGAATTAATTAATGAAGAAATGCCTGGAAAGGCTGAACCAAGCCGTGTGTACTGGAGGAGGAACAGGAGGATGGCCGAGGTCTTCATCGGTTCTCAGGACGATTTCGGCGTACTGAAAGCAAAAATATTGACAGAATGGCAGCATACACACTGTCGCGAAATTCATGTCCCTCCTTGACGGGTTTTCTTGCCGCTCGCCATTTTCGGGCCGAGGAGCCGTACCGCGTAGCGGAGAATGTTTCGCCGCCATTGTCGCACCCGGGTCGGCTGGCCATGTGTTTCGGGGAGAGAGTGGGCGAGAGTGCCGCGGCCTGCAGAAGCTGCGCCCCGGGAATTCTTGGAAGACGCGCGGCCCGGTGGACTGTGTGCGCGGTGCAGTGCGGGGTTTCCGGGGAGAATGGGCTGAGAACTGGTGGTGGCCGGACGTACGGCCGGGACGCGGCGTCGGCCTTGAGGGCTGTGCTGGGGAGGGCCGAGCGGCGATGGCGGTGAACTTCGGGCCCCCGAAGATTCCTCAAGGAGGCGACAGTGCGCGGCCGGAGTTCACCCAAATTGCGGTCGCTGATCAGCGGCGCCCCACCACAGACGACCGACAGCCTCCGTCACCCCGGCGAGACCATCGGCCGGACCGCAGCTAAGATGTTCTCCCCTTCTCCATCTTTCTTCGGACTCTTCCTATTCATCTTCTGTGTTGTATTTCCCTATGCGGACTGCACGGGCTTCTTATCCGCCTCCTTCAGTGCACCACGCGGTATGTGTTTCTAGCGGGCCTATTGTTAGTAGTTGGGGGAAGCCTCCAACCCCGCCTATTGTATACTCTACTGTCCCCCTTCATTTACTGTCGTCTTCTCCTCGGGCTCGTAACGGCGTGTACCTTTTCTTTCATTGTGATTAATGTAATTCGTGTCGGTGTCTTGGCAGCTCTGACCCCAACGGGGTGTCAACTGCCGTGTGTATTAACTCGTCAACCCTCCTGTCTGTCTGTTTCGAATTTCCTGTGAATGTGAAGTAAATGCCCGTTGTTTTGAAACTGTTTTCCCGTGCCCCGTCTCGTGCCTCACGCCAGCGGCCAATCAGGCGTGGACCTATCGCCGGTTAGCAGGTCCGAACCACTTCTCGAATTCGCACGAGGGGGAGTTGTTTGTCGCTCCTCCGTCCGAGAATCGGCCACTAAATTATTACTCGAATTCTGTGACACACAAAAACATGGACTTTGGGGGCAATTTTCAGTATATCTCCCCTCGAAAAAACTGGTTTCAAACCAGTCGTGAGAGAGAGAGAATGAACATTTATTGATGAGCGTAAGGGCTCACAACAGGACGCTCGTCCGGTGGAGGGCATCTCTATTTCGTTATACCCAAGCTGCGACTTTCCGTACATGCCCTCTTTGCCAGTCTTGCTGGTGTTCAAGGTCCGGAACGGTATTCAGAAGAATCATCAGCCACATTCAAACTGACACAGAATCACAGTCGCAGTCAAAATTCCACACATACTACTAGACGGTAGGCCTCAAAAAGGCTTCGACAAAGCCACTTGAGTCAGCACAGAATGGCCTAGAAGACGCGTATCCACGGAAACGATAGACCGCTTAATGCGTCGCCTCTTACGCAATGTAACTTAGCCACAGAAAAGGTCCCCAGTGTTGGATAATCCCGCTAGCGTTATCCAAACGACTGTTGATAAAATGTGCAATGGCCATAAGATCGCAGTGTTTCAGTACTCTTTTTTTCATGGAATTTCGCAGCGTTATAGGGGGCTTCGGACGCAGTCCTAAGGGGAGGGGAGCCGGAGCAGTCTTTGGTAAATAGATGGTGGGCCTTCTTGCCATGGAAATGGGGTCGTTTCTCCCAGCTGCCTTTAGTCGAGGTTGGGGCAACCTACAAAGCTCATTTTATCCTCACTGGTCATCTTTCTCCCATTGAGATACTGTCCAGAAACGAGGTTTCAACTACCTGTGTCTGTAATCGCCTTTTGAACTCGCTGCTTCTACCTTCCCTACTGTTCGGTCCGTGCAGGTGCGTGCCTCGCATGCAGGTGAAATGCATGCGCCGATTTCCATTTTTACTTACTTCTTGCAAGAAATTCTTTAAAACCAACCAAGTCGGCTGCTGCAGGGTCACCGCGTGTGAATCTCTCGAAAACCACCGTGCGAACCGAATCTGGCTGTTCGCTGTTGTCTCGGAAACAAAATCAACGCGTACCACCGACGTTGTCTTTGTGAACGACTGTTTTCACGGACTCGCTGTTTTCGTTCACTGCGTGTGGTGGCTGTTCGGGGCCTGGGAGTTATTTCTTCAAGATGCGCTCCGTTGGTGGCGATAAGAATCGCGCCGATTCTTATCGCCACCAACGGAGCGCAGGCCTCCGGAGCTGCAGGACTCCCTTTGTTTCGGGCGTCGTCCCTAAGTAAGCAGCGAGGCCAGCGACGGCACTGAGAAGAAAGCGCATCGGGCGTCCCCCTGCAGCCCCGGCGCGTGGCGGCCGGGGCAAGTGGAGGCGAGGACGCCACATTTTGCGAAGTAACTGGCCAAGGCGGGGTCTTTCATGGGACGAAATGTCGTAGCGGAGTCACAGCTACGTGAAGAGGGCAAAGCCTGGCGAGGGGGAGAACAAGCGCAAAGCACACAGGCAACAATCTGAGAGAATGATTGAACGGGACGCTTATACAGTGGTATTCATTGAAAAGTTTAGCGGTCGATTTCTTCGCTTGGAAACACTAGAAATGGCCACGGACATGGCCGCTGCGCCCGCATGCCGAAAAAAAAAAAAAGCACCGGCGTGCGTAGTTTGCTCGGTTTCAACCCGATTCTCAACGGTGGTGTCAACAGAGATGTTATTAATCGCACTCACATTGGACTTCGAGGCATTACTTTGCGTTCGTTGAAGTAGAGTTTGGAACGTCCAACAAAAATCATGCGCTTGGCACAGACAAGTACCGCCATCCCGCGAAGCCCGACATAACCGGTGACGGCGCACTCACATGGTTGCCTGCATGCGTGCCTCGCCAGTGAATACAAGCTATAGACAAAGTTTTTCTAAACTACAGAGTCAGGTGGCAATGTTTATACATGTCAACATTGTTGAACAAAGAGAAGCATTAAGCATATTTGAGGCAAGACATCAACACATAAGTGGTATTTTCATTGTTCTTTCAATTAAAAACGACTGCTTGGTTTTTGTGATATAAAAAATACGCAGTGAATAAATAAACAGACCTCCCCCTTGGTAATGTTTGAAGTTCAAAAGTAACAGAAGGTTCGGTAGATGTCGCGAGCAGCGGAACACGGCAGAAAACTGCTGTGGCGGGTGCTGGAAACTCCAGGGTTTACATGACGAGTTAGTACTGTTATTTATAGCAATCTATAAAAATAGAGTGCACGTGACATGGGAAATGCAGAAATGCGCACAGCATGCCAACACCCAGCGGGGACTGAAACAGGGACGCCCTTGAGTGCAATACTGTTCATGCTTTACATGGTGGGGTTAGAAAAGAACCTGGAAGCAAGTCAATAAGGCTTCAACCTATAGCACATATGTGGCAAGGGGAAGTGGTACAGCAGCGTATTTCGGGATTGTTATACGCAGACGACATTATTCTTTTAGCTGTTAACCAGAGCGATATGCAACGGCTCATAAATATTAGTGGCCAGGAAGCCACAGACCTCGGGTTAAATTTTAGCACTGAGAAATCGGGAATAATGGTTTTCAATTACACTTGTCCTGACGCAGTGTCAATTCAGCATGACGAATTACCTAGAGTCAAGGAAAATAAATATTTGGGAGTGTGGATAAATGAAGGAGACAACTACTTAGGAACTCACTAGAAGCAACTTAAAAAAAAGCGAAACGCAGCTGTAATGAAGCATAGAGATCTGTGGGGATATAACAAATATGAAGTAGTGAGAGGAATGTGGAAAGGAGCAATGGTTCCGGGACTCACATTTGCGGATGCAGTACTCTGCCTAAAATCAGACGCTCTATCATGCCTTGAAGTGAACTAGAGAACGCTAGGCCGTGTGGCCTGAGGAGTGCATGGTAAGACAACTAACGAAATAGTGCAGGGAAATATGTGCTGGGCGTCTTTGAAGTTCGAGAAGGTCAGAGTAAAATATGGTTTGAGGGGAAGTTGAGAACAATAGATCAACGTATACGTGGAGAGCTACGGTTCTTAGGTACATGAAAAGCGAGGGCGCTCAGTGGCTAAGGAAGACTAGAAGGATAACGATGAAATACGGAAAGAACACTGCAGAATCAAAGACAACCAATGAAACCAAAAAAGAAGCAAGGCAGATAGAAACAAATAAATGGAGAGAAAAAAATGGAAGCCAAACGTCGTTAGAGATGTACAGGGAAGAAAAATTGGACATCAGAAAGAAAATTTGCTGCGATCATTCCAAAGGCAGTGCTTTGCTTGAGAACTAAGAGCTTTGTGGGGAAGTATACACAAAATGATGGGGTATGCGTGGTCTGCGGAAAAGAAACAGAAACTATGCGGCCCATATTGTTGGAATGTGGGTGTATCCATACAAATGTACATGAGGGAAATGTTCGGCTTCCAGAAGTCCTAGGATTTAAGGTTAGCACAGAGAGAGTTAACTTCAAGGCTGTCGAGGCGACAAAAAGGAAATTAGAATGCTGATGGACGAAAAGCGGCGGCGAATATTGCCTAGGAAGTCACACTGAAGAAAAAAAAGTTGGAATATTGTGAGAGCTAGGTCACATCTTGAAAAGCGCGGATTAAGGACGAGAGGATGTAAAACAACAAAATGGATAGATATTATGACTTAAGTAAATATAGAAAATATATTGGGATATTGATATCTATAGTCGTAAGGGAGACTCAGGTCTAGTCAGGGATGGGGAAGGGGCAGTAAAGAAGGTGACAGCGTCTACATTCTCTTGTGTATCCCCGTGGTACAAGCGAAAGTCCACAGGGACATAACAGTCTCTCTTGGGTGAGCCCGGCCCAGAGGAGGCGATGGCCACTCCTGGAGGGTCTTGATGTAGCGGCGGAAGGTGGGCTCTTCTCTCCGACGCGAGCCCCGAGCACTCCCACAGCATGTGCTGCATTGTGGGCCTTGTTGGCGCGTGACACGAGAGCAGGTCACGATGGTAGTCTCGAGGGGTCCCTCAGGTCCTCGAGGGTTCTCGAGGGGTCCTCGAGGGGTCTCGAGGGTCCTCTCGGTTTCGATAAGGGCAGAAATAAGATTGGCACTCATGAAAACCTCGGTTTTCTTGACTGCCAAATCTTATTTCTGTCTTATATATATATATATATATATCTATAGATATATATATATATATATATATATATATAGGAGAGAGAGAGAGAGAGAGAGAGAGAATAGGGTTGGCCGTCAAGAAAACCTCGGAAAGCAGAGGGGAAATGCGGTAGGTTATAGAAAACAGATTAACTTTTTTAAATCAGAAAGAAAGTGGTGAAAAAATGCCCGCCGGGTGGGATCCGAACCCACGACCTCCGGAATACCGGTCTGGTGCGATGACCAATACGCTACCGCGGGGCTGTTTTCCCACCACTTTTTCGGGTAATTTATGTTAGGTATTTTTTGTTGCCTGCACTTGGGGGTGGTAGCCATTGGCACTTGGACTACTCGGGGTGAAGGGGACCTTTCCCCCTGCGGCATATATATATAACTGGGAAAAAACATGCCCGCAGGGTGGGAATCCGAACCCACGTATTCTGGAGGTCGTGGGTTTCGGATCCCACGATGTGGCGTCGCCGCAGCATTTTGGCGTTCAACGCTTCCAGAAAGCCACGCCAAAACGCTGTCCTCCTTAGGTTCGTAGTAGGTGAGCGGGGTAAGGACGGCGTAGCAATGACGAAACCGAGACACGGCGCGGCGTTTACCTTCTCCCCCAACTCCGTCCCCTGTTCTCCTTTAGCGATGACAGCGGGATGAAGAATTCTCGTGGAACGGGATTCTCACAGCATCCTCCTCGACAATGTCCGTTAGCAAGGGCCCTTGCCTGCTATGGCGGAGACGGGGGGAGCCCAAATGAGAGAATGCCTGGTATGGCCGCGAGTGAGCTGGGAAAGAGGGCGTCGGGGAGGAGGATAAGGTCACCTGGCCGTCGTTTCTGCGACGTTGACACCCCCAAGGCCGTTGCTCTAAAGTTAATTACAGCTTTCTTCAAAGAGCGAGCGATGTTGCCGCTGATTCGGTGCAGATAGTGTCACTGGATAAGGTTACAGAGTATCGGCACTCTCTTCTGCTATTGTTCCGTGCCAGCCGCCGTGATCATTGGTCAGTTCGCATCACGTGACATTTGTTTACACTGTGACGGTTCATGGGCACCGCCATTTTGTTGTTTATGCGTTTTCTGTCGGTCAACTGTGGAAGTCTCAGCTTGTCCTTCCTGCTCTGCGGCTGCGCGCGACTGGCGTCGTTCCGAACGGGAATCAAAGTTATCGCGCTTAGCAGCATTTCTAGCTGCAAAAGTGTGTCCGAAGATGCCGTGTTGCTGCGTCTTCGGCAGTGTTGTTTGCAAATGACCTCGTCAATGTTAGCAGTGAGGCCGGGGAAGCGGCAATCTGGCAACACTGATAATAAACACCAAAATGGCCGCCTTTGATCACTTGCGTGCCGCATAGGCGGTACTCTGTATCTTATCTAGTGACACTAGGTGAAGACTGGTCATCGGCGGCGCTAATTTTCAGTGTCCGAATTCCTCACGTTCCTCGAGTTTGATTAGATGAGTGATTGTGCATCCGAAGGCGTTTGAATGCCATGCCTTATTTGGGGTGTTGTGTGTAAGCGAGAGGTATAAGCATGCAAAGCGAAGGTCAGCAAAGCTTCAGATGATGCTATGCGCATACAATGCATGGTGACGCTTATTTTTGTGCAAACAAGGAAACAACACAGAACCATCGCCGGGCAGTCAATCATTTCTGCTGCCCCCTTGTTGATATATTTAAGCGAAATTTTCGGAAGCAATCTAGTACGATGGACTCACAAAGGAATTTTGCAACGTGCGACTTCGAAGACGTTACGAAATACTTACTCCCTATCTGCTTCTTCTCGAAAGCTGCCTTTGAATCAAAACTAACAGAAGTTCGCTTCGGAAGACGCAGGTGAAGGGTTGTCCTTCAACCTGTTGAAAGTTCGCTCTGGAATCTATAGATATTCAGATACGGAGTGTTTTCAAACCTCAGGACCAGTTGAATAAGACTGCCAACAAATATTGCAACTCCCAGTAAGAGAAATAATTACAGAGCTTAGCTTCACATTGTTGTGCGCTTCTAATGTGGTCACCTTAGCGGAGGGTCAATGATAAACGACACTTGACTGAGCAAATGAAAACAAAAGGGAAGCTGCAGATTCATATGGAGGACGTTCTTTACTTCAAGTGTTTTTTTATCGCAGAATGTTATCTGTGCATTGTTTGCAGCGAAAGATCTGCCCACACGTATGTACGTCAGACCAAATGTTTTTCAGCTCGGTACGCCCTCCGTGCTGGCGTACCGGTTATAGCCAAAAGCAGGACTAACTGCTAATGAGTTAGGCTCCTGCACGCGCCTCTTATGAATCCCACCCAGGCCGCTAGTATATGCGCTCTTTGGAAGGGAAACTTTGTCATCGCACTCTGTTATCGGAACCTTTACCAGTTGCTTCACACAGAAATTAGCCCAGTTATTTCTTTTTCTGTGTGACTTTGTCGGATTTCAGTGCCTAATTATAGTCTCCAACGCAATTTTATTTCTTCTTCTACTTCCATTTTTTTTGTGGTAATTCTCCGCCCCCCCCCCCCCCCATGGTTTTGGGTTTGTACCCAGGGTACCCCATGAAAAAACCCCGAAAGTCGCAACCTTCGAAAAACTTTCTTTAAAGGGGAGGGGGGGGGAAAATGTGCACCGAAACCACACCTCCCCGCGTCCCCCTTTCTTTCCTTGGAAAATTATTTAGCAAATTTCCCAAACAATCATCGTGAAAAAAGGATTGCCCGGGCGATGAGCGTTCATATTCCCATTTTTCAAAACCCTAACCAACCCACAAGTGGCTCGAACGGCCCTTTTTTTTCAATTGGGGGGTTTTCTCTGGATTAGAATTTCGGTTTACCTTTTTTTGGGTAAGTTTGGCACGATAAAAAAAATCAAAGAGGTTTTTTTTGGGCTAGTTCAAAAATGGGGCCATTTGTATTGCGATTAAAAACGACAGACGGCAAGAAAAAGGGGAATTTCCCCAAAAAATGATTTTTTTACTTAAATGGTTTACCCAAAGATCTGTGCTTTTTGGGGAGCGAAGGTCGGGGAAATTGAACTTAACAAATGTTTTTTTTCGTACCTTTTTTCTGGTTTTTTTTAAACAAACAGGCTTTTTTTTTAAAGGGTACCTGAAGCTTTTAAAAACAGGGGTTATTGCGTTGAAGGGATCCCCAGACCTGTTTTGGAACTTTAGTTGCTCAATTTTTAGAAAAATTTTGTGTGCCTTTCGATTTCCTTGCCTTTTTATAGTTTCAGAATTACTTTACTTCTTTTTCCTCGGTGGTTTAAACCCCGAAGGTTCATGGGAACCCCCCGGGGGTCGCCAAATTCGCCAATCACGAAAGATTGGCACGGGAAGGGACTTTATTTTGACCGGGTTTTTCTTACCCATTTCAAAAACACAATTTGGCTTTCGCGAAAAACTTTATTAGTTCTAAAAACCCCCGGGAGTTGGGTTTTTCAACCCGGGAACTGAAAACGATCTTCCGGCGCGGTGTGTGCCAAGGAGTTAATTGGGCAAAAAGGGAATACAAAGAATAATAAAAAATTTAAACGGGGACATTTTTTAAAAAAGAGCCGGTACGGAAAAGAACTTTTTGGATAAACTCCCGGGGGTAGTAGCCCCCCCCAAAAATTTTCTGATTTTTTTTCCTTTGCGCTCCCCTTAAATACGGGGTTTTGGGGGATTATGGGGACTTTTAAAAAAAACCCGTCTACCTAGAAGCGAAAAAAAACAAAAAATAGCATTTAGTTTTAATTTTTCCCCCCGGAACCCAGCACAGGAGTGGTCAAGACGAATTGGGTGAATACCATTAATCCCCAGGGTTTTTTTCCCCTTCCTTTTTATTTGGTGTCTTGCCCCCATTAAACTTTGGGTTAATTTCATTGTAAAGGGATTGGGATCTGCAATGAATGACCAGCAGTTTTTGGCCTGTTGAAAAAGCCCATTCTTGGGAAATGCCATCGCCTTTTTGGGCCTCCGGCCCCTCCTAAAACGCCGAGCCAAACTAAAGGGGGTGCAAACGCCCCTTTTTGAGGTCCAAAACCGAAGGGTTTTCGGGTCGAGGCGGCGTCTTTACATTCTGTTGTACGGCAGACTTACGAGATTTGTCCCAAGGGGCCCAAAGGGGGGGGTTGGAAATTTTGGGAAAAAAACCAACAACCCGGAAAACCCAAAGAAAAGGGGGGTTACAAACAACGCGACCTCCTTTTTTTTTGAAACCCAAAAAATTTAAAACCCAAAATTGCAATCCCAACCCCGGGCCCAACTTTCTAGTAGAAACCCAGCCAGAATGCGGGATACCAAGATGTTTTTAAGAAAATAAACTGGTTTAATTACCGGACAGTCCGAAGAACCCTCGGTACTGCGGGGTTTGAGCCCCCCAACTCCGGGTCTTTTTTTGCGGGTTTTTTTAAAAAAACTTTTTTCGCCGGTAAAGTGAATTTTTATTGGGAATCTTAAAAAAAACAAAAACAAACACGCTTGCTTCCCTTTAAGAAACCGGCGGTTAACCTTTGGGGCCTCCAACCGCACTTTTTTTCCCGGGAACCGCGCTTTCTTTGCCCCGCTTTTTGGGGAAAGGGGCTCAAAAAAAAAGGGTTTGGGCCCCCTTAAAATGCGCGAGATTTTTTTGGTTACTTTTCTGGGCTGGGGGGGATTTCCCATATTTGGGAAGGGGAAAACCCGGTGGCTTATTTTTGAAAAGGGAGAAGGGGTGGTCTAAAAAAATAAAAATTTTTCGGAAAGGGGAGAAAAATCCGGGTTTTCCCCCCCCTAGAATCCCCCGGTCGATACCATGCTCCCCCAAAAAAAAAAATCCCAACTTCCCAAAAAGGGGGAGGGGAAATCCCCCGCCTTTCATTTCTTTTTTTGCAAAACCACGTTTCTGCCCCCCACACCCCCCTTCCCCCGGGCCCTGGCCTGGCAAGGCTTCGTCGACACGAGGGCATTTCTTTTTGGGGCCCCCGGGGCCGCTTTTCGATGGAGGCGAAGGAAAAACCCCTGGTAGGTTTCGGCGTACTTTAAAAGACCCCAGGAGGAAAAATTAAATGGGGCCCTCCACGGGGGCCGAACCCGGGTGGCGGTTTAAATAAATAACCCCAGCCCAAACACGCCCCAAAACATTTGTAAAAATATTTAATTTATAAAAAAATATATAAAGTATTGGTTTTGAAAAATCACTCAACCGGCCAATTCGGGATTCGAACCCCCGCCCGGCAGGGTTTGTTTTAAACTGTTAAAAAAAAAAATTTTTATTTTAAAAAACCAGCCAAAAAAACCCAAAATTCAAAACCCTTTTTCCCCCGGGCGTAGTTTCGCGAAAAAAAATTACAATTTAGAAAAAAAAATCCATTTACCCCCCCTTTTCCGAAGATTTTTTTTACATTTCATAAACCACCCCAAGTTAGACTTCATTTTTCCCTTTTTTTTTTAAATGCATTCGTTAATGCCCACCCGCTAACCTTGGTTTAAATTTCCCGGGACCGCGTTAAAAACCCGGTTTTCCGGGGTTTTTTAAGTAACAAAAAGTCCTAAACGGAAATAAATAAACCCACGATTGTTTTTGTACTGAAATTATGGTCCGTGAGTTAGCTACTTTACGGAGGTAAGCTTAGTGACTCTCATATGAAGCATGGGAGGAAGTTATTCAACTGATAATAAACACCAAAATGGCCGCCTTTGATCACTTGCGTGCCGCATAGGCGGTACTCTGTATCTTATCTAGTGACACTAGGTGAAGACTGGTCATCGGCGGCGCTAATTTTCAGTGTCCGAATTCCTCACGTTCCTCGAGTTTGATTAGATGAGTGATTGTGCATCCGAAGGCGTTTGAATGCCATGCCTTATTTGGGGTGTTGTGTGTAAGCGAGAGGTATAAGCATGCAAAGCGAAGGTCAGCAAAGCTTCAGAAGATGCTATGCGCATACAATGCATGGTGACGCTTATTTTTGTGCAAACAAGGAAACAACACAGAACCATCGCCGGGCAGTCAATCATTTCTGCTGTCCCCTTGTTGATATATTTAAGCGAAATTTTCGGAAGCAATCAGTACGATGGACTCACAAAGGAATTTTGCAACGTGCGACTTCGAAGACGTTACAAATACTACTCCCTATCTGCTCTCTCGAAGCTGCCTTTAAATCAAAACTAACGAAGTTCGCTTCGGATGAACGCAGGGACGGGTGTCCTTCAACCTGTTGAAATTATTGCTCTGCAATGTATAGATATTCAGATACGGAGCGTTTTCAACCTCAGGACCAGTTGAATAAGACTGCCAACAGATATTGAACTCCCAGTAAGAGAAATAATTACAGAGCTTAGTTCACATTGTGTGCGCTTCTAATTTGTTCACCTTAGCGGAGGGTCAATGAGAAACGACACTGACTGAGCAAATGAAAACAAAAGGGAAGCTGCAGATTATGGAGGACGTTCTTTACTTCAAAGTGTTTTTTATCGCAGAATGTTATCTGTGCATTGTTGCAGCGAAAGATCTGCCCACACGTATGTACGTCAGACCAAATGTTTTTCAGCTCGGTACGCCCTCCGTGCTGGCGTACCGGTTATAGCCAAAAGCAGGACTAACTCCTAATGAGTTACGAACCCACCTGGCGGGCATTTTTTCTCCACTTTCTTTTCGAAATTCTTTATCTGTTCAATGACCTAACACAACCTCCCCTTTGCTTTCCGAGGTTTTCTTGACTGCCAACTTTCTTATTTTTTTATATATATATATATATATGTATATATATAGTTCGGCTTCTCGACATGGCTTCCCGCGTTTCGCAATCATGTGACGGGTCCCTGTCCTGGTCAGTAGCGCTGAAGCAATTTAATGTGTGTTTTGCTGCGTCGTCGCGTTTGAATTTCAAATAAGAGGGCTTTCTGGATTCGCATCAGGGCATGACACGCAACGAAGCGACAGCGTACCTTGGCGGCAGCAGAAGATGCTAGTCAGGAGCACCTGATTTCTGGTACCTTGCTACAGAGGTCACGGAGCCCTGGGCGTCTATAATTTTCTTCCCACGTATTGTCCCAGAGGTATGCCTCTTTCTCGATTTCTCAAACGTATGTGCAGGAGAACTTTAATTAAACGGGTCTCCCTATTCACTGATGCTCCTGCACCTGTGAGCCAACCCTTTTTGCTCATCGAGGCTGAGGATCAAATTCTACATTCCACTATTCACTTGCACTGAAATGCCGCACTCGACACCATCTCGCCACAAGTGCTCTTGGACAGCGCGAGCACACACAAAAAAGAAGCAGAACGGGTAGACGCCGAAGTCCACCATAGAGAGGGGGGAAAAGCGCATTCCATTGTACTGCAGCCACGCGAGATATCTGAGAGGCGAGTACGCGAAACTTGCACCGATCATGTGTCGGTTGGGACGCGTACTGCCCATGGCCGGCACGTGATGGGCAAAGCGCACTGGCGTGGGTACGGCCGCACGCACTGGAGATGCTCGGGCACATTCCTTTCGTTGCTACTGCGAACTGTCCGAAACTGGTTGTTCAAATGCGCATAAAATCTATTCCAAATGCCGTTTGGCTTCAGTTTTTTATTTGAACTGCGGCAGTTACTTGTTTGCCCCGCCATTCAAATGTTTTTGTAGCGCATGGATAAACGGTCAGAGTATTGTGTTAAGAGGTTATGCACAATTTCACTCTGCTGACTCGACTGTCGACGCCTTTTGACTCTTGAGTGATAAGTGTGGGGCTCAGGCACTCCTATTGCTTCTTTGGTGACATGAAGTTATTAACTTCGCCCAGCCAGACAACTTACGAGATGTTGCATTCGGGGAGGTGACCCCTAACCGCGCTCTGTCGCCTCCGTCATGTAAGGTAGCAGGGTGGTCGAGCGGCCAGCAAAGGTTGCTGCCTTGGTGACGACGGCAAGAAGCCGAAGGCGAACCTTACTGGTTTACCGCATGACAAGAGATGAAAGAGAGATGGGCGAGATAACAGCAATGCTGGAAGTTGGAACACAGCTACACCATGGATTCGCTGCTGGAAAACGAATCGGCTACGGACATTCGAGTTTACCGGGCGAACGCAGCGCCAGCCGCGGCAGACGCGCACAACTCTGGGTCGGTCCGGTGCCTTCATCATCCTGGAACGTGCCTTCGCAAATGCGTCTAGCTAGCATAACGGTATTGGCGCGCACACCTACAAAATACTGCAGCCCTGGCAAACAGAAATGTTATAGATGGTGGAAGCCCCCAAATAAGACAGCGCTGATGGAATAATATCGCCCACCTGACGAGCCATGAGCTAACACGCTGTGAAGGTTGCTTTTAAAGCTTTGCATTTCCCCGGGGATTCTTCTCTTTTTTTTTTTGCGGGTACGAAGCCGTAGTTACTGCATTTTAAAAACAGATTAAGTGAGCGGATTATGTGCTGCTGTGAAATACGAGTAGGTAATTATAGTGTTGGTTAGCAGGCTGTAAATACGCATAAGTGCGCAGTATATTTGTTCACAACGGGGACCCTCAAACACCGTTATCACAGGGTAGTTTATCACCCAGCGGTTCCACTCTATGGTACATCTATTATTTCACGCGGCTATCGCCGTAATTAATAGAGAAAAACACATGGTGCAGATTCTTAAGGCGTTGATGCTTTTAAATTCTTCTTCAGCTTTTGGATATCGTAACGTATACTGAATTTTCTTCCAAAACAAACTATGGAAGACTGTTGTCTAATCCACTGAACGGCTAACAAAAATACAGATAACATCAACTTCATCAAAAGGAGGAAGTTTGCGAAACGCAGAATGAAAGTTGCGCGTTCGAAGTACTTTTTTTTTTTCAGAAATACTTTTGCTGCAAATGGGCAGGAATGTAATAAAAGCGATAAAATTACTTTCTAACATAGTTAACGCGCCGACGCCAGGCGAGCGCGCCGTAGTGGAGGAGCTTCGATTAATTTTGAACACCTGGGATCTTAAGCGCAAATCTCTATCAGGCGTTTTGCTTTGCCTCCATCAAAGCGCCCCGCCCCGGCATCGAACCCGCGACCTCCTCAGCAGCGCAACGCCTTAGCCACTGAGCACCGCGGCGGGTCAAAAGCGAAAATTACTTTCTAACATACTTCTCACGCCAGAGCCGTTAGTGTAGAGCGAGAAATATCGTCAAATATGAACATTCTAAAAGATTTCTGATAGGCTTATTGGGTATCCTGCTCACCCCTTCCCCCCCCCTCTCTCTCACCCCACCTCTCGCTTCCGACTCCTCATACAAAGGAAAGTTCTTTGACAGCGCTCGGGAAGAGGTTCTCTCTTCCTGGTCTCTCTCTCTCTACTCTAAAACTCGTAAAGTTTATTTGTGGAGGAGCCAACACAGACACAAAGCTACGTATTTTTTTATCTGTAAGGCTTGAAAGGGTGATATCTGCCATGCGGAGCTAGGGCAGAAACAAAGAGACATCCAGGGCACATAACGTACACGGTGTGCCTGGTACACATCCTTGTAATATTTCGCTTGTTGGAATCGAAGTCATGAATTCAAAATCAGCATTGTATTTTCGCTTCTCGATATGTCGTATTCGATGGTGCGCTACATTCACTAACGTCACCGCTTCCGCGATATACATAAGCAAGTGTGAATTTGATACTGCTGCATATGCCGAGTACATATTCAAATCAGATGACCATGTAACGCCCATGTTGCTCAGTCAGTAGCTGTGCAGCCAACAACGTAGTTCGACAAGTGTACTCGCATGCATGTGAGTACACGATATCAGACGTTGCGCGATGTTTCCGCGCGTTAGCCGATCCATGGATCGGCTAACGCGCGGAAACATCGCGCAACGTCTGATGTCGTATTTGAAAACAAAACATCCTTTTTAGGGGGCTCGAAACAATAAAGTACTGCTTCTTTCGTACCAAAACATCCAGATCATGAAAAAGTTGTGCGGGCAAGTCAGAAGACACCTGAGCTATGCTGCGGATGCGTTTCCCTTCTGGGAGTCACGCCAAGTTGTTTCGATCTTGCATCCCACCCGCGAGTTCAACCGCGTAAATCCGCCTTCGCTTACCCGCACCGTGTGGCAGAACTGATGTTTAAGAGCGCAATTTCTCTCAAACCTAAAAGGGGCCACTAATACGATTCAGCGGGTGCAGCGAAAAAGGAGCGCGCCCCAGTCACGAACGTGCTGGCGCTCGGTGACCGACCCATTGTTGCACGTATCTACCAAGTGTGGCGCCGGGTGTCAGCGCTCCGTGTCGCCCTCTGGGCACTGACTGGTGCCTATAGAACTATTCGCCGAGGCGGCTGGTTTTGTACACAGAAGCCCTAACGGCTGCGCGGCTTTCCCAGTGCTTCTCTACACACGGCACGAAAATAGTACAGACCCATACGACACTCTTTCCAGAGTTCGTGTGGCCGGCAGTAGCGGCGCTCGTTGGGCCTGGGAGAGGGGGAACAGGAGATCTCGGCTGCGGCATCCACTTAGCCGGGGCAAGCCTCAACACGAAGAACCATTTGTTTCGTGCTTTACAGCCGCCGAGGTGCAGTCACCGAACACGAAGCGCCCACGCGTCGGCCGTTCTGCGGCAAGCAGTAACCTGTCGATGCAGTTTCCTTACACAGCACCGCAACACTCCGCAACTTGCAGTACGCGCTAACATGGTAGCGGTGCACTGAATCTTAGCCGGGATTAACGTACTGGCAAGCGGTGTGGTTGGAACCTGGTTTAATCTCAAAGTTGCATCAGTGGGCGAAGCGCCTTGCATTGTACTTCCATCGACGAATAGTGTTCACGGCCGCTAACCGAATCCAGGCCATCACGGAGAGTTTGCTTTTACGTACGCCGTGGCGTTCCAAGCCCCCATGAACTTTTACTTCTTGGAAGCTGCTGAAAGTTTATTTCTCCTGTATTTTATTATTCTTCATTTATAGACACCTCTAAACCGATATTTATTTCGTAGCAATGTGGTTTAGTTATTAGCGAGAAGGCTTCAAACATAACAAAATTTTAGAGGGTCGTTCCCCGAAATGATCCCGCATTTCGAATGTGTGCACTTTTCTCATTACTGCCGTTGTGTTTTATTTCGTCAATATCTTATTGTTTATCTAATTCTATGTTATTGTTCGTCCAATTAACGCTTATTTTTTAGCCCGTTTCAAGATAGAACAACGGCGTATGTTATTCTGCCGTGGGAGCTGCTCCGCTGACCCCATTCTTGGCGCTGGGCCCACGTTTATCGCCGACCTTCCATCACACACGACGCGAATCTTCAAAGCTGGGCATATACGCTCATGTGCGTAAATGAAATCTGTTATTTTACTAAGTTGAACGTTGAAAGTTACGCACGGTAGCAGACGACGCGCTTAGAATGCTGCCGCCTGAAGTGCCACACACCGACTATCCTTGGTGCTCCCTATAGCAACACGTTTTCTTGTTTGTTCGGCATTCTTTCCCTCTATGATCCCGATTGACAGGCTTCATACTCTGACAGAACAACGTTGCCCACCAATGCCCTTCTTACACCTGAGACGCGAATCTTCAAGGTGAGGGTATATAAGCTCACGCGTAAAAACTGAACAGTTTTTGACGAAAAAGTCAAAATTATCAATAAGTTCTGATAACTCAATTTTGGAGAAATACCTGCCCTACTTATTTTTGCTTTTGAGGCACAAAATCTTAAAGTAGCGCTTCCAGTGACGAGAGGCGTAATTGATGCTACTTGCGGCTTGGCTTAGTAAAAACGGACGTGTCTCAGAGCTGTTGTGGCTTCTTGGGCCCCGTCAATCTGGGTACAACAGCTTTTAGCACAGGAAGCCTTCCCAGGAAGCGCTGGGAAAATAAATAACCGAAGTTAATAGAATTTGCCTCGCAATTCTCGTATAATAACCGACACAAATATTTTATTTTACGTCTATGGAGAGCATTTTGCTGCTATATATAAGTTAGCTTAGATTAGGCGCTATTGATCGATACGAGTTCAGTGTAGATAGAAATAACTCATCACGTGCATTTCTAATAGTTTTTTTCTATGTACTTTTTTTACTCTATGTGAGGAAATGTTGGCGTTTTCAAAAGCACGTGGCTATTTATTTTCGGAACATGAAGGAATGGAATCGATGACTTTATTCTCGAAAGAAGCCCAAGAGGCCCTGTTGTTGGATATGGCAGCAAGGGTAGGCGTAAATGGTTCAACTAAAGCTTGTTCATGGGCATTAGCAGATTCTAGCTCTGGTTACGCCCGCACTCTAAGAAGTTCCGTAGAGCGTTTTCACCTCGATACTCCAGAATTACCAATCGAAGTGGCAAAGACGTAAATTACCCGAGGTCATTCAAACACTTCTTTCGAGCAGTGCATGCGAAAGCATTAATGCCCAACTGAAAGCCGCTGAGTGCTCCTTCGAGCCCTTGGCTGCGAGTGAGGGGATCTAGCCCTGTTGCGGGCTCTTCTAATAACGGAGGTGTTGTAGCTGGCCGTAATGTGCGGCGCGTAACCCATAGCGCGCTAAAAATACAAAAAAAAATGCCGAGCGCTTACGAGTGTGTGCCTCGCGGCGACCACCGAGCGTCCCCGGCACGTGCAGTGGCTTTAGCAAAACAAAAAAAGAAATAATGAACTGGCGAGAACTCCTAGGATCAAGAAAATGCCGAGCGTTCCTGAGCGGCCATAAATAAACAATTTTAAGCTTCTACACAAGCGTGGGGATGTGTCTTTCACTGCACACGTAGAAAGAAATCCTGGTCCTGCGGAAGCTGTAGCCATCGCCAGCACAGAGCGACACTGCGTGATTTGCTCGTCGCAGTAGATACTCCTTCCCTTTCTGCTTTGCTTTTGTGGATTTTTTTTAAAGTGGATATCGAATGCATTCATTTCTGCAACAGAAGGAAGGCCGGCCAATAGCCGCTTACATCGCTGTAATGACGTAATTCCACCGATTGAAGAACGCCAACACAGCCGGGAAAGAGAGAAAATATTTGAGCATGTTTCTAAGTTATCTACTGGGCATAGATAAGTGATTTTTGGCTGACGTACTTTGCGAACCCCCAATCTAAGTACTGGATGTCTTGGTTGACTACGTTCTGCAAGCATTTAAGTTCCAAGAAAGTTGAAAAATTGTTGCAGGGTCGCTTTAAGCTTGCGATTAAATTGGCGCGGGATATTAGGACCAAAGCCTTAGCTGTCTCATCAAACGCTAAAAGTGACCATCGCCGTCAGCGTCGACGCGAATAGTAGCAAAGTGGCCGCTGCTGCAGAAAAAATGTGGGATTTGAGCGGGATTTCAGTGGGATTAGTGCGGGATTTGAGCCCTGCTCTCCAGAGAAGTAGCCAAGTGCGTCACCACTGCGTTAACTTGCCACCCTGCCAAAGGGGTAACAAGAACTGGCCTGTGCGTGTCACGTGACACGTGAACGTGACGGCACGTGAGTGCACGTGAGGTGCACGGCACGTGATCAGGTTCACGCGGAGGAGAGCTCCAACTCTGGGGAAGCTGTCGCGTGCATTGCCTCCAGTCTGCCTGTCGGAGTAATTCAGGTGAAACGACGAAACAAAAGCGAAAGAAATGAAAAAGAAACGAAAACAAACGAAAGCGAAGAAAAAGGCGCAACCACGATAACAGTAAAGAAGTCTTCAATATCTCCTATACGCTTTCGTCTTCAAGGCATGTGCGCAGATGAAAGTGAGTGCCCAAAAAAATTTTGTTACGGCCTTTACGTTAGAGTTTTGGCTATGGGCCGCAATGATTTGGATGGTGTTGCTGAGAATTCTCATGTTGCATGCAGCTGCCTGGCTCGGCGGTGCCCGTCGCGCTACAGAGGGAGTCACTCGCAGCGAGTGCATGGAGACGTTTCGCGGCCGCCACATCCGACACGTCGCACACAGGTTTGTCACAGTCTTACGACACACTTGACGCAGCCTTAAGATTCTACATAATGACTTGTCAAGCGACAGATTTATGATAAGCAACATCGTAATTCTATGCAAGCTGGCTCGCAGAACGACGCCCTCGGCAAGCCATCTTCTCCGCACATCTATTTCACACCCCCTTTTAACCATCAGTTTCTTCTGTTACGATTCTTTTGTGACCCAGAGATGTCTCCGTAGATTCCCTTACAGATTCCGTAGATTCCCTCTGTAGATACCGAAACTAAGAGATGGGGGGTGTCTAAGAACAAAAGCTTGAAGTTTCATTTTACAGAGCAAAGGTTCGCATTGTGGGTCTCGCTGCACAACCCCTGAGCAAACACGCCGGCTGTTCTAGATAGCGGTCCCTTAAGCACCGGCGTACTTGTTACACACGTTCCCGATGTCCAACTTCATGCGGGCGGCTCTTGGAGCGCGCGCACGGCGCGCCTTAATTCGTTTTTCCGCCGGTCATCAGCACGGCCGCTGGCTCAAGCGCACGCGCTTTCTTACATACCGGGTCCCCCCAGCACGGCCCAAAAGCCGTCGCCTCGGGCTGTGCTTTTCCCCGAGGGTGTGGACGACTGGGGGCACATAATTCGGGCGCTGCGCGGAGTTGCGTTTGACATCGCCTTCGCAGGACCATGACTCTCTCGGGGGTAAAGAAAGAGACAAAAGGAGGGGAGCGGCGCCGGGATGAAAGAAAAATGGGGCGATTTTTCCAGCCCCATTGTACCTCGTCTCGTCGCCATAGCTTTCTGCGGGCGACAGCGTCGAACGGCGCCGCTGCCAAACCCATGCCTCGGGCGACGGCGGCGTGTGCCGGTCGGGAGTGAGCCGGTGGCCAGCAGAATGCAGAGCACAGAGAGGCAGACAGTGGCACGCGTATGCTTGAGCAACACTCGTATTGGCGTGCGCGCTGTTTTCACATTTGAAATACTACTTTTTCACCGTACCGAATAAAATTGAAATACCTGTCGCAAAGGTGCGAACAACTGAAGTCTATATGTTCAACACATGAAAACTTTATTTACATAACAAAGTAGTAGTAATTAGTTTATTAATCGAAAGGGGTGGCGTAAAGGAAAGTATAACTCTTCAGATATTTGCAAGTTGGTATAAAAGGTCATTGTTAATATTCAAGTTCACTCACTAGCAGGTTCACATGGCTTCTTGTGGAGGAGCTGCAGAAATCAAGTGGACGGTCGGTTCAGACCATTACAGCATACCGTTGGCTAAGGAGTATTCTGTTAGCTGATGAAGAAAGGAAGGGTCCGTTCTTACTCGTTGCACATGGGAACTACAAGCAAGCGCACAAATCTTCCATGTGTTCTTGGCGATGTTCAAGACCGAAAGTCGTCAAGGACTTTCGTTCTTGTAGTACGGTCTTAATCTGGATGCTTCTCACACAAGGTGATAGGTGTCATTTTAGCCTAGAAAGTTTTTTTTGAAATCAAGAAACTGAAGGTTCCGTGTCAAACACGTAGAAGCTTGGTGTTTCTGCCGTGAGGTCTGCAACAAATTTCTACCATTTTCCAACAAATTTCAACAAATGTCTACGAAAAATGAGATTCAAGGTCCCAAGCAACGAGACAAGGACGTCGGTTACTGGCTGCTTAATAAAAACACACAAAAATGATGCTTCAAGCAGACAACATGTCTTATTCCGATTGGCTTACAAAAAGAAATAATGTGCATTGCTTTCCTATCTTTTTTCTGCTTAGCTTTTGGTTAATAGGGCCATGAAAACTAGGCAAAGGTCACTATATTTTCGTACGCCCTCACGTAATTCGATTTGGACTATTCTGGGTCTCAAACCTTCCAGGGAATGTCGTTGCGGCCCAAGTAACCCTACACGCATTGAAGTTGTGCATTCTTCGAATTGCTTCTCGTTTTTGTGGGGATGAAGATATGCGCCAGGATCGATTAAGTGGTGAAAAGTTGACAGCAAGATAACTTGGGAAGATACCAACTTAAGCTCGGAATCCGCAAAAAATGCGCGTACAAGGGACGCTGAAACAAGAGACCGAATATTTAGAAGCTAGGCATGTGCGTGTGTATACGGTTATTAGGTATATTAAACAAAAAGCTGACTGGATAGTGTAGCAACGCATGCGTCTTCCCTCATGCGTACATGCATTCTACAAAATTTCTTGCGACGTTCGTTCGCTTTATTGTTGCATGATGCGGCATTCCTCCAAGTTTAGAATTCCTCCGCATTTCAAGCAATGACAAGCCAAACAGCTTCCAAGAAATTTCTCTGGCGATTCCAAATGTTCGCGTAGCGCCACCAAAACAATGTTTAGCTATGCTTCATACAATATCAAATTGTATGTAAAGATTCATAATTATTATGGATCAGCTGCATACTCCTGTTCGATTTATTTACAAATCTGGTCTTTTTGTTTGGCTTTGTTTGCTTGGCAGTGCTCATAAGAAATTCGTATGCAAAATGACTTCCCAATTTGTCAATTCCGACAGTAATCTTGCTGCCTGATGCCAAAACACATGGTGCTGGTTTTGTTAGACGACAAGGATGCCTGCTCTTGCCACGCTTCGAGTGAAGTTTGCGATCTGCACTCCTTCCCGAAAAACAAACTTCCACTTTCTATTCTGTAAACGTAGCATTGCCGGCAGGGGGTAGGGTCCACTATGTTTTGATGCACGTAGCACAAGAGCTCCCACACTGTCATACCACCTCTTCAACTTGCAAAATAAGAGCCTAAAGTTGAAGAAAGGAACACCTCACGTTTCCGCGCGCAGAAATTAGGTCCACAGGAATGTTACCGCAGGCCAGTCAGGTGATTAACTTAGTTAAAGGGCAGGAAAATGCGAGGGAAGGTTGGAATGCTTGCACAGTGTTGTGGGGCCGAGGGAACATGAGTGATACGAATCGAGTGGAACTTCATTGACTCCGAGTGCTTGAAATCCGAAAAAAAAAGAGCATTAAACTTTAGCGGGTATTGGAGATATCAATAAATTCTCTTGGAAAAGCTAACGGATTCCAAAATAAAAAAAAAAACTGTTCCCGAATACATCAAATGCCGACAGCTTCCATAAAGGAGGATGGTGTTAAAAAACCTGGATTTCAACGCAGCGTCAGGCCACATTGAAAACCGACGGGTCGTGGCATTTCGAGAGGCCCCGTGCGTTCGTTATGTGCTGGGCATTACGTAGAAACTTTTTCTTTAGTCTTCTGCATTGTAATAAAATATATGATCAGATACCTTGAACTGCAGCCCACACCTTCATGAAGGAGTTTGACAAGTTCAACTTCGGCCCCCTTTGACGCCACGTGCGAGGACTCTCACTCGGAGGCACGACCTTGCGGCGCGTTACAGCGGCAACAATTCCCCACATATCTTGTTTCTTATTGTAATGCGATGGTTATCACTTGATGTAACGACATCGCGGTGTTATAACAGCAACAATATCCCACATATCTTGGTCCCTATTGCGAGTACTTCTAGCAAGAGTCTGTTCGCAACACGAGCCGTACGTGGCGGGTGTACGCTGACCCCTAAAGGCAATATCAATCATTCGCAGTGGCCGCAGCTGCAGTGCGTTGCGTGGGCACAGCACAGGCCGGTTATGAAACTCGGACCCCACGAGGTCGCACACACAATGTCCCGCGGTGACTGCGCGAATAAAACGATGCTAAGAAAGAAAGAAAGCGAGATCATTGCGTTTCCTGCCAACGCGTTTTCCTCCATCCTTGCGTGATTGAGGTGATGTGCAGGATGGGTCGGCTCGCTGCTGCCCTGAGAATCACCGGCGACGACGAGTGGCGAAAGAGCCCGAGGACCTTTTGACAGATGCGAAGACCTCCTTTGCGAGCCTACAGGAGAGACTGAGCAGGAACGCAGTCCTTCTGATTGATCCCAACGGCGCAACGGAAACTGTATATGATCAAGACAAATATCCCGCGGTGCAATCACGACTGTCCCTTTTACCTCGGCAGAGTCAGCAACGTGTGTGCGTTCCAAAGAAAACGGAAATTCCCTTGGTTGAGTAAAAAAGAAAGAGGTAGGGAGAAGGAGATTTGGAATGGTTTCCGCGTGATTTTGGCTTGAATAAGTTGATGGGTTAGCCCCTCTTGCTAGAAACATTGCACGCAGCTTACAAAGTAACGGAGAAACCGGAGAAAAGAACAGAAAAATAAAAATGCCGCCGCCTGTTGCGTAACTACGAAAATAGCCACCCAGTTGTGTTTCTATGATTCCCTTTGAATCGAGGGACGGCAAAGGCTGTCTCGCCTGCATAAGTTTATTTCTTATTATTTATTTATTTATTTATTTATTCATTTCATTTATTATTTAGTTCATTCATTCATTTTCTTCAGTTCATTCATTCATTCATTTCATTATTATTTATTTAGTTTATTTAGTGATTTATATTTATTTATTTAGGATACCCTCAGGGCCAAAGGCACTACAGAGGGGTGCGGTGTGAAAGCAAGGAAAAAACAGCAAGAAATCAAGACACAACATTACAGTATATTCACTAACACAATGCACCAAACATTTCAATTGTGAATCATGAAAAACAAACATCCGGAAATCTCCTGATTATACAATGTTAGCGAGAACATTTCGAAGCTGGTGGATGTCATTAATTGACACAAAGTCAAAAAGAAGGGGATTCAAGTCACGACTGGTACGCGGCTAGAAAGAGTGAGAACAATGCATTGTTCTGGACATATACCATGACCGACTATGTAGTAATGGTCGACGAGACGGGATTAATAGTGTGGCCTAGGTATAAGCTGTTCCCGCAGCACATGGTTCTGATACAACTTGTGCAAAAGAGTTAGTCGTGAAATTTGAAGCCTAGTCGATAGAGATGGGAGAGCTAGATTAGATTTCATTGTAGTGATGCTCGCGGTTCGATTGTAGTTCGGCAGCCCAAATCTAACAGAAACATTTTGAACAAGTTCTTCAGCAGTTACACATCTTTCTTGACATGGGTCCCATACTGAGCACGCGTATTCCAGTTTTTGAAAGAATTAATGTTTTGTAGATAAATAGTTTGAGTGACGAAGGAGCTTCAGAGAGGTTGCGGCGCAAGTAAGGCTGGGTTCAGACTGTTGCCGCAACTGTCGTAATAACATTAAAGAATGACGTCATTTCCCGGCTCAGCCAACCGAACTGCGTGACACGCCGTTTTTTTATGTCCACAGATCAAGATGCGGTTTTGCGTCGGTAGTCTAAACATAGCCTAACCCAGTATTCGGTTAGCCTTGTTAACAATACACTTAATATGAAGGTTCCAGGTTACGTTCGGGGTAGTGTGAATGGCATGGCATTTGTAGGAAGCAACCGATACTAACTGGACATTGTTCAAATAAAACTGTGATGGATAGGTCCTAGTACGAGAAACACGCATCGTTTTGCATTTGTTTGCGTTGAGCTCCATTAGCCAAGCTTTCGACAAATTAACGACAGCATCATGCATCTAAATGGTAGTGTCGTTATCAGAGATTATTTCTCAGAAAATAACTCAGTCACCGGCAAATAAAATGATATTGGATTTCAACAGAGACGGCAAGTCGTTAATATAAATAAGAAACAAGAGTGGTCCAAGGACCGATCACTGCGGTACACCTGAATAAACGGGGCTGAAAGGAGAGCAACACTGATTACCGACAACCAACTGCGCACGGTTAGGCAGAAAATATTAATTTCAACAATCTTTTGTATAGGTTTAATTGATTTAGCTTATGAAGCAGTAGCTCGTGTAAAACCTGATAAAATGCCTTTCAAAAAACTGAAAATGTGGAGTGAACATGTGACGATCGATCTAAAATTTGGTGTAATTTGTGAGCAAAATAAATTAGTTGAGTTTCACAAGAATATGTCTTGCGAAAACTGCTTTGTGCTGCTGCGAGAAACGAGTTAGTTTCTAGATAATCAACACACCTACTGTAGATGACACGTTCTAGTATTTTGCAGCAGTTAATAGTTAAGGAAATATGGCAATAATTAAAATAATATTTGATTACCGCACTTATAGACTGGAATAACCTTCTCTATTTTCCATTTCCTAGGAAGCGTACCTGTGTCCAGGGATTGCTTAAATATATTTGTTAAAACAACAGAACAATAAATAGCGGTGTTTTTCAAAATAAAATTGTAGTAGTAATGCCATCAAAGCCAGGAGATGAGGAATTATTCAGGCCAGCAATGAGCTTAGTGAAACCGGATACATCAATTTGTACTGGAGGCGTCACTGCGCAACTTGGTGTTTCGGTTGGACGCTTCACATTGGTAGAAGCCGGGGACAAGCTTTTACAAATGTTTGATTGAGTAGCATTGCACAGCGACTGCTTGTAACCGGTTCATCAGATGTGTAGTTTAAGGCGATAGTGTCGTTGAACGGAGGGCTAATGGTACGCCAAATTTTTTTTACTTTTGCAGAAAGCATTGAACAAGCACAGTAGATAAGATATTCTGTTTACCATTTTTTATAGCCGTAATGTTAGCATTAGAAACAGCCTTGTACGCATTCTAACGTGAGTTGAAAGGTGAGAGTCGGGCGATGCGATACGAACACGTTTTTTTTTTTTCTTATTCGACAAACGCTTGATATGGACGCCGTACCGTGGGGCTTGAGCATGCACAGTGATGACTTGCTTTGGTATGTGTTTTTTAAGTGGTTCCTCAGCTTTATGTTCGAAACTGTCCCAGTTAGCTTCTACAGAGTCGTAGAATGTGCTCAAGAATACATCTGTAAATTCGTGAAGCTCGTTATTGATTGCATCGAAGCTGGCTCTGTTATAGACAAGGATGGTTTTACAATTTCTTGAGCGTTGTGAAGCAACAGTTTCAATATGAAACTTTAGCAGAGTGACAGCGGATATGAGACCAGGTATAGTAGTTAAAATTAGGTCAAGTGTTGTCAATGCGGTCGAAGACAGCCTAGTGGGTTCGGTAATAAGTTGAGGGAGGGAAATGACAGAACACAATTCCAAGAATTTCTGTGCTTCGGTTGAGTATGGAGTTGAAGTGGGAGGGGTCGTATTCCATATTATATTAGGGAAGTTAAAATCTCCCAGGAGGATGACATAGGAAGTACAGAACTGCGTACAGATCGTATCAAAGACGTCATATAGTTCATTTATGAAACAAGGAAATGAAAGAGGGGGGTCTTCGCCAAACACCTAGAACAAACTTGTGATGGTCAATTGTTTGTGAGGCTCAAATGATTTCAAGGTTGCTTCAAACAGAAATGCTTGATGAATGTAATTCGTTAGCCTACTTAGTATTTGTCTACTGCCGCTTATCTTTGCATTTCCTTTTTAATTATGCCTGGATGCTAATTATGGTTATGAAGGCAGTCGGTCGTAATCTTTCCTGCCATTTCTCCACCAATACTTTGATCTCTTTTTGCTAATCTCAATTGCCGACAAGTTAATGCTACCATCAAAGGTAAAAACCCAGGGCTTCAGATGGATACCTTGCTATTCCATTACTAAGTGCTCGGATATTTGCTTAATTCTCTTTTCCACAGCACACACGCCGAATCTGTGGCGAGTATTTGACGCATGGGTGCTTGTACTTACACATCCAGCTCTGGCCTCAAAAAACAATGCACTCCCTCCAATTTTATGGTGAAAATTTTTTTTTTCATCGCTAGTTTGCCTACTTTATAGAGTGACAATGACTCATTTTCATCTCCATCCATTCCGCCAGTGTAAATATCTCCGCTTTTTAACTTCTTTTGACGTCCCCTTGAAGTCAGCTTGTCCCATTAATTTTGTGTTTTGTTGTGAGCTTTTTTGTGTTTTTTCGCCACTGAGTGTCGAAGGTTTTGAAGTATAGGTATCTGCGCACTCCCCTTGTCCATTTCTCATCGAAGTTTCTAAGCCTCTCCTCAAAGCGAATTTACTTTGCGCTTTCTGGCTTCAAAACAGGCCCCGACGATATCTCTCTGCGCGGTCTAATTCTTAGTCTTAGCATGAGCTCCTAGAGCTAATCCCCGACGGGAGGTTTGATTCTATACATCACACAGCATTCGAAGATCTGAACCCCGGCTCTATTACTCCTTTCACAAGCCTAGTGCACCTTCGCGTTTCGCCTCCCTTTCACCTTAATCTTCACGAGTACATAGGAAGCACTTTCGTTCGTTTAGCCTGAACCCCAAGCGTTTATACAGCATTACTAATGGAGCGACTTCATGTTGAATTTCTTCTGGCGCGGACCAGTTTATTCGTTAAAAACCATGACGTCTGCTTTTGCGGTCTGCAATCTAGACCCAAATATGTTGCTTCTTTGCCACAGTTATTGGCCAGTAAGCATTCCGAACTATCTGCTAGTACACCATGTCGTCCACGTACGTCAGTCGCGGATCAGTTACTCCAGTAGCTTTCCATTGGTTCGGCAACATATGTAAAAGCCAATTTTATCCACTTCCAATTGTGGTTTTATTGCTTTGAGGTAAAAGCATGCACAACAACGGTGAAAGAGGGCATCCCTGTTTTAGTCCGTTACGAATCCACACATGCGCTGTGTATAGATCTGCGCCCTTATCATATAGTTCGTACTCTGTTATCTTGATATTTTCCTTGAACAGCTGTTTAAACTCTTTTCTCCAGGGTATGCCACAAATTTCCTGCCAGCGTTGCCATAAACTCTTTTTATGTTACCTTTATTGGTTTGTCCTGGACTGCGGCAATTTTTATACACTGTGTTAACACAAAATATGGTTTCCTAAGAGCCTACACGTGGCCGACATCCATTTTCCAGTTCCCCCATCAGTTCGTTCGTATCCAGAAACCTCAACAGTCTACTTGTAGGCTTGCAAAGCAAGCTATTGAGAACCCTGAAGTCACTTTAACCAGTCTGCATGACTTCGCCGTGTCCTTACCCCCTTTTCATTAATAGATTAAACTCATTCTGCTGTGTGCCTTGTCCATTGTACCCCACTCCTTGATAAGCTCTATTTGGATTTCGTTCGGTCCTGTTGTAGTGTTTTTACGAAGTTTTTCCTCGGCACTTTTGCCGTCAAGAAATTCTATGTCAAACGTTTGATCAATGGCACTCTTTTTTTGCTATCTTTGTCTAATCAGGAGATGCCAGGAGATGTCGCTGAGCCGCTTGAGCCATCTAGTCATTCGCCCGCTAGGCAGCGCCCCAGCGCCGTCTTTGTGCTACGTCGGGGGCCACCAGTCGGGTTTTATTTTTGAGATATGCACGCGTCAAGCGCTCCTCGGGTGTTGCTGAGGCAGGTGTTTTGTGAACGCCTTTTGCGGACGCCAGTTAGGAGCATACATTCAATATCCTAGCCAAGTATCACTTTCGCGTGAAGGGTTTTACTGCTCCAGCTAGTGTTTTCCCCAACAACAACAATAACAAAATAAACAACTCAGATCCTTACTGGCGTATCCCATAAACGGGTGCGTTTCATCTGATGAGAATAATAACAATTACTATCATGCGCGCCATCATTATCGTTTCTGGGTCACAGCCATTCCAAAGACGCTGTTTTTCCAATAAATGTTTGACCTATAGCAACTGTGGCGCTTCTTAATACGAAGACGGCAGAATAGCCGATTGCAGGCGATTGTTCCGCATGCTGTCTCGCCTGATTAGGGTGTGGGGAAGTCATAAATGACTCAAGTCCGCTGTGTCTGTGAACTGCAGAAGGATTAGTGGCATTTCTCTCCGAGTAACCTCGAAGCCCAGGGAAAAAAAAGAACATGCTGTCACGGGCACGGAAACGCACTGCGCTGGTGGGCGTGTTGTCATTCCGAAGTCTCACCGTGGAATTCTTTCAAGATCAGTAAGCGGCATACTGTCCGGGTTTTGCATTTACTAAAAACGGAGAGACGGCGACAGTCCGCATGAAATGTCGGCCGCCATGAATGCACCAAGCACGCAAGGTGCGTGGGACGAGCAATAATTCACCGCCAGAGAATAGCATAAACACACAGGTGCAACAATCTCCATTTAGATGAAGGGAACGGGGTAAAAAGTAAACTTTCCGACATGCCGGCGCCGGACCGCCTTACGACAAAAAGGAAAAGAAACAAGGACAAAAAGAAGGCAGCTGGTGTGGAGGGAGGTGGATATCGCTCAAATTAAGGTCAGTAACAATGTCTTGGGCAGTGCCGCGCGGCGCTAGGCTCCGCCAATTCGCGAGTTGTTGTCATGAACGGAACGCGAGGGTGCCTGAAACTTGACGCAGTTGCGTGCTTACTGAGGAATAGGCACAGTAAGAATGCTCGTGGTGGGTTAAAAGGTGCGTTTCTGCATTATTTCGACGTGTATGCGGCTCGTGTTGCTTCAGAGCTTCGGGTATGTATACCGCCGCGAGCACCGTCCATGCCTCTGTTTTTCTCGTGAAACGACGAATCTAGGCGACGAAACATCGAGTACAAGCGAATAAAAAGTACCAAGGAAATGGGTACGTAAACAATCATTTAGGTCGCTCTCCTTCACCCGAGACCGAATTCCTGGGAGGCTGAGCTGCGTTTTGCTTCGGGCGTTGTCTCACTGGGGTCGTACTGCACAACTGTCGTTGTTGTCAGGGGAGATAAAGCAAAATGTACCCACCTCCCACAGACACCGTTGGTAATGAAATTCGCAAACCTGACTGTGAGGTCTGCTTCGGCAAGAAAAGACTGTAGAACATCCTGATGATAGATAAAATGCCTCGCCGTTGTATAGTATCGAAGTGCAGAATGTTCTACGCGGTTTTATTTGTGTTGTTGTGATATTGACTACATCCTGGTTGGTTCAAATGAGGCATGTTGGCTGATGAGGACAATATATATGTGGTGGTTGGATTTCTTGTGTCATTAAAGTTGGAAGTTAGCGCTCTGTGTGTCGTCTTGTGTGTTTCTGTCCCTCGTCTTGTGCTGGGCTTCGATACTTCGCTATGTACCAATTCGCCCAAACCAATACTCTGCTCACCATGGCTTGTCGGCAGCACTAAGTCAGGCGTGAAGTTCCAGAATCACAGATTCTAAATAGTCGACGCCAGCAAAATAGTTTGTGTATGTGCTAGTTTTTTGTACCCGCGCTCTGGATGGTACTTATCTGTTTATGCAGTTCCTAAGGAAATCCACGGATCCGCGTTGCTCTTCCATATCGTCCAGGAAAATTCAAATATGGGATAAAGCCGGAGGTGGGTAAACTGCGTCCAGGGTTTTTAACGATATGAACTGGTATCTGTGGGTCAGTTCATGCTCTCTTACAAGGCAGCCCTGGTGAATTTAATTGACACTAATCGTTCACCTCCTTGAAGGGACACTGGAATAACTTCACCGAAGTATTATTGCGGCTTGATTGTGCAGTTTAACCCCGTTAACCCTCAATTCTGACTATTCAGCGGAACTATAGACTCCCAATTTATTTGTAATGAGTGGCAAAAGAGAAAACGCCGTGACGAGAGAAAACGCGCGCAACACACACAAAAAAGCAACAGAGGCAGTCACAGGCTGGACTCGAGTCCAGAGTCTCTAAGAAAACGCACAAGAGCTTTAAGATCCCGGACCGCACTGTCTTCGCTGTTCCAAGGGCACAAAAATCCTCCATGCGGAGAGTTCTCGCCCGTAGTAAACTTCGCGCTGGCATTCGCGCGGAGTTGAAAGGTTTGTGCCGCTTAAGCATGCTATCAATTTGGCTACATTTAGTCCTGCGGACTTGCCAGTGTGTTGCCATAGCCAGCTCCAGCAGATCGGCGGGCAGTATCATTGGAGAGAAGCCGCCATTTTCGAGCGCACTTTCCTCGTTAAAAACAAAAGCAAGAAACGAACGAATCGAAAAAAAGAAGAAAACTCAGAACGTGGCATTTATCCTACCCAGAACCTCCTCCTCTCCCTTAATACTACCTACCACATGGTCTGGGCCTATCAACACACCCCATCGCTCACCCCCAATCCAAACCCTTCCGCCGAGCAGTGGGAGGGCCTGCTGACCAGCTCCCACCTGTCTGACAAGGTCTTGCATACATGCGCCAGGGCTGCAGCCAACTCCCAAGGGTATACACTGGCGCAGACCCACCCCACCGAGTGACGGCTCAACGACCGACTACCGTTTGCTCGATTAACGTTCATTCTCTCCTCTCTCTCTCTCTCTCTCTCTCCTCTCTCTCTCTCTCTCTCTATCTCTCTCTCTCTCTCAGAGCATGGTTTACGCATTCTATCGACTGTAATCTGGTAATGTAATTAGACAACACTTCGACTCGCCGTGGTGTCCCTTTAAGCTGCAGCTATTTAGTGATGTGGTGACCACGGCTGTCCTTATTCGCCTGTTCGGCATCACGCTGGTAAGAAATTGGTTAAGATAGCCGACAGTTGTGTAGAAAATTAATGGAACGCAAGTACGACGAGAATTGTGGGAGCTCTGCACAATTTAGGTGTGCTAAAATGTCGTGTTAAGAACGTCAAGTCCGCCTGAAACAACACAAAACGATGCAATAGAACGCAGGGTAATGAACTGACGTATGCTCGTTTTCTCCCAGCTATTGTCCACAGCGGCTTTTCTCTGGCCACAATTCCTTTTACGCCAAGAATTGCGCTTAGCAATAATAGCACCGGCTCTCCTGATATATGTCTGACGTGTCCATCCTGTAGCGTATGACAAGCTTTCTGGAAAAAGGAGAGTACGGGGGACAAATGGTGCTCACCATTTGTTCCTTCTACTGTCCTTTAGTCCAAAATCACAACAGGAATACCGCAAAAAACATAACAACAATTCCTGTCATACGACAAGAAACTTTGTTGTGACAACGGAAATACCGTTGTTACGACAAAGCCATCTGATGTTACGACACACATTTCTGTCGTAACGACAAAGTCAATTTTCTCAATGACAGAAATTCCTGTAGTCACAACAGAACTGCCATTTAACGAACTACTCTTCACAATGGACAATAAAATTAAAACCATGTGCAATCTACTGATGGAACATCAGGATCACGACAAGACAGGAATTCGGCACGACGGAGCATCAAAATCAGGACAGGAATACCACGCAAGACAGGGCATCGGAATCACAAATGATAAGAATACCACAAGACGACAGGACGACACGCGAAAATACGACAAACTACAGAAATTTTTCCTGTCTTTTTTAACTGGAGAGGAGAGGCCGTCATCTCCCGAGAAGCGTTATTTCGTTTCGTAAACGGCACAGAAGGGAAAGTACCTAGTGCCGTCTTCTGGGGAGGGGGTGGGGGTGAGTCGTCGAATACTAGCTGTGAATCCCATACAGTTGAGAGGCTGCCGGGGAGGAGAAACAACAAGCGGGTGGGGAATAAAAAAAGTATGCATAGTAGCGTATTTGCACGATTCTAACTCGCCCAAGATTGTAATGCGCAGTTAAGTTTACGTGGGAATGTTCCAGAAAAATTCCGGTACGCTGATTGTACAGAGCAGATTTTGGGAGGAGTTCGTTTCCATGGCAATGCTGCTGACTGCTTTGAAGCCGATTTCGGCGTTGAGCCTGACTGTAGTGCGCACAAATATGAAGAAAAATGTTAGCAAGAAAGGATGCGCGTTAGAGTCATGCAGATACGGTACTTAAAGTTGTATATAATCTGCATAGTGAGACAAAATTCGGCGAATGCCTAATGAGCAAGAAACTGAAAATGACTTCCCTAGAGTGGCAGAAACCATGTAAGAAAAGTACAAAACAATTATCCCCATAGCAAGCAACAGCTTTATGCAAAACCTTCACAAAAGAATGCCAACAAAACAGATCTGCAACATCCCACAACCATCTCCCTGGTTGGGTCATTACTCGAAAACACTGCGCATTTACATTCGCCTTGCATCTTCACACACGTTACTTTGTTGTACGTTCAACGAAAGTAAGCTTTGCATCCGAGCTCACGTTACGAGGGCTCAAAGCTGCGAGTCGGTCGTGGAGCATTACGGACGACGCGCTGTCGGGAATGCGGAATGAACGATTCGCTGCGCACTGGAAGGGATCAAAAAGAGCGCGGCAGCACCGAGGAAACGTTCTCACGCTGTTCTTTTCGTTGCTGACTCTCGTGACGACTCGCGACTTCTGTGCGGTGGTAAGCGAGTCGCGTTTGAAGCTGCTGCTTGCGCACTATTGTCTCTTCCACGCCGGCACACAAAGAAAGCACGCATTCTTTGTTTTGAAGCGAAGCATAAACACGCGAGTCCGCGAGTGGCGCAGTTTGCCTCGGCCGTCTCGGAACTGCGTACGCGGAACTGAACCGTCGATAACTGGTGAACGCAGCAACGAAACAAAGAATAACAAAGGTGAACAAATAAACAAAGAATAAGAATAAACAAAGAACAAAGAATACACAAGGGTGAACGAAACAAAGAATAACACCACAGGAACCAGGACAAGCCAAACAAAAGCAAAAAGAAAGTAGGCTTTCCGGAAAGTAATCCAGAGTTGGGAGTAGGATACTACTTTTTCCGTTAAAACCAAGACCTAAGTGAACATTCATTTTCAAAAGTTGATATGTAGTCGATGGAAGCCAGAGTCCAAGACATATAAAAAACAGGTGACGGCCTGGGGCGAAGTTATGAATTTGGTTCGTTTCAGAAGCTTCAGCTCTGTCGGTAGCATGCCGGGAAATGGAAATCACGACTCGCGTGCGTTAACTTCTTGCTTCGTGTAACGTAAAGGGGTCATGAAGCCAAAATACAACTTGGATCAATCTGAACGAACTGGTCTTTGGTAACTCACTCAGCTCTATTCCAGCCATGAAAGACGTCTTCATAAGAAAAGAAAATGCTAGAAATATTGAGAAAACATTCCAATTTTGCGCTTCAAGGACGTATTGTTGGCTGCAGGGATGTAGTATGGGCCAACACTGGACACATTTTTACCAGTGCGTTAACAGCACGTTTGCATTCAATCGATACGATCAAATGGAACTTGAGGCCCCGCTACAATCTCCCAGGGATGTTCCTTAGCGGCGGTTTTAGTCTCCGGCCGCCAATTGCACAAGTAAGATTTTGTGACGTCATAGGAAAATTGCCAAAAGGTGGCTGCGGAGTCGCCCTTTCTGCGTATGCTTTTTGATATCTCAATTATTTGTTTGAAGTTTGCTTTAAAATTGGTATCATCTTCATCGGGAAAATGGCGCATTCTAAATAGGCTAAACTTGTATTTTGTCTTCACGGCCCTTCAGAAGGTCGATTCAAAGTCGCCTAAAACCTCCAGGACTCCTTACCTAGTATCCGCTTTCAACTGCTATGCATTAATATACGCGCATACTCCAAATATGGCAGATGAATTCGGACTGAGTACTCGCCGCGTGATCTCCTTTTATCTATCCGAGGGATGTATGCCTGCCTCTAGCAAAAAATCGGTCTGTGCGAGTGCCGAGATGGGGACAGAAATCCCTAGGACATGGTTTCTGTCATCAAAGCTAATGGATGAATGGTCGAGCGCTTGCTTTGTGTCCCTAAGTGATGCATAATTCGGGAGTGATTCATCTACACTCGAGCAGCATTTAGTTCTGCCGGCACGCTAGAACTCACAAACTAGTTTTCATAGCGCTTAGCAGACTTCTGCTCCGAATTCCTACGCATTGCCATAATTTCATTAGTGCATCTGACGAATATACTAAAAAGGTTTAAATCTCGCATGGAGGGTATTGCCGCGAAGGGCTTTTCTCGACATTTACAAGTGCCTTAACTAGCGCTGCGCAGGATTCCGTGCGTCCTTTTCGGGTGCATCCCAAGCTTACAGAATTTGACGACGTGCTAAAATATCTCAAAGCTATTCGTCGTCGTGCATAGCGAAGATATAGGCGCACAAAATCTATTCATGACTTTCGTGAGGCCAGACGTACACAGAAAAAAATTCCAACGTCGTATCACACAGCTGCAAGCACAGCGATGGAAATAGTTCTGCCAGAAACTTGACCCTAGGAAACCTCTTGACAGACAGACAGACAGACAGACAGACAGACAGACAGACAGACAGACAGACAGACAGACAGACAGACAGACAGACAGACAGACAGACAGACAGACAGACAGACAGACAGACAGACCATGTTTCGCGTTTAGGTAACCCAAGGAAGACTGTAGTCATTAAGAACACTAACCTAATTGACAGGAGACCGAATCGAGCAAAAAAAGTTGCGTCACAAGACCGTTGCTTTATTGCGATACTGCTGCAACAGTTTAGTGTATCGCTTGAATACTCGAGGTGTCTTTTTCATCACTATATGTGTTCACGGCTTGAAGAACGTCTTTCAACGTGTACGCCTTCACCTAGCTCTTTGCACCGCGTAAACGGTGTGTATGTAATTTCGACGATAACGTACCGTACAATTGCCTGCAAAACATGCTCTTATAGCGTCTGTCCTGCAGCGCTAGCCCCTTCTACGCCGGCCGGTCACGTAATAAAAGCCACGCGAGGTGTGGCTCACACGATCGGCGAGAACAAACAGTGTAGGCGTCAAAATGCGCCTAGCGGAACGCCAGCATTGTCTCGCTTTCTTATTTTCTTCCTCTCTCTCACTCTCCCAGTCGTTCTACCGACCTAATCTCTGTCAGAAGGCGACGTCAGTCATCACGGCACAATGGCGGCGTCGTCCCAGACCTCAAACTGTCACTCAGCCGAACCGAAATAGGATTAAGTAGCCCTCGAGCGCCTTCCTTCCCCTCCATTGCATTTGCCCTTCTCGCTTGGCCGAGCTCTCCGCGGCCATATCTCTGCCTCTACCTCCCTCTCTTCATCTCCCTTTGTCATATCGTGCTTACAGAGAGCACACGAACGCAAGCGGCGAGAAATGCAGCCCCGCGTACGCCTTAGTTATGCCCAACTACCACACGAACACGCGTTCGCCCAGGACGGACTGCTCGTATATGCACAGCACCGCCGCGCTGTCGCGGCGCGGTGAGTGGCGACGCCGGCGACAACTCCCGGAGGAGGTCGCGGGAACTTTCACGTTCCCGTTTTCACGCCTCAGAGACGACGTGCAGGCGACGCAAGAGTGACGCCGCCGCCGCCGGTCGTTCGCCCCGTGAGACCCAGCTGCGTCTTATAGTTCTTGAGCAGCCTACAAATCACGCTCGAGACGCTGGGATCGATGTCACGCGGACACTAGTCGGTACTATTCTGGTCATTTCTGCCTATACTGCTTCCCGCACACTGCGTTGCTCCGAAAATGGAGTGATTGTCAGGTGCGAAGTACACGTTCCTGACTCAATTGTGCAGACGGAAGCAAAGTCTGACATAGCGCGTTGTCATTCGTTCCTAAATCTATACGCCGGAGTTCCTGATGACAGTGTACTGGTCCACGACGTGGGTGAACTGGAGTTTTGGTTCCTCGCTGGCTAAATAAATTGCCATAATACAGCGAAGAATGGGTCAAAATGTTTTATTGACTTGTTTTTGTCGTTAGGAATATTTTCTTTGTTTTTTATTCTCGTTTGATCGCCGCAGTGCTCAGCATTTTTTACCCTTTAGAAGTGCTGTTTCGCACGAGGCAGCAGGATTGAATCCGAGCGGTGAGCTTTTATGATTGAAGTGAAACACAGACACGACTTCGCGAATCAGGTTGCGCGAAATGGTAAAGATTCCTACGGCGAACCTTCAAAACTATAGGTGTATAACTTCACAGCGCAAAGACTAAAGTTGAACCTTTTGCAGTCCCGTTCCTGTATCCTGGCTCCGCGTAGTGAACAGTGGTCAGTAGGGGTAACCTCCACGCCCTTCCTATGCTTTCTACCACTCTTTTACTTCTTGTAAACCACCCGACGCGCCATCTCACTGGCTGAGGCATTGTGCTTCTGGGCCCGAGGTTGCGGGTTTGATTCCCGTTCGATTCCCGCGGGTTTGACTCCCAGCCGCTTTTCTGATGGAGGTGAAAAGCTAAAACGCCCGTGTGTTCGAGATCGCGGCGCACGTGAAAGATCCCCAGGCGGCCAAAATTAATCATGAGCCCTCCACTACGTCGCGCTTCATCGCCTGGTTAGCGTCGGCGCGTTGAAACCTCATAACCAATCCACTTCTTGGAAACCTCGCCGTTCGTACGTTACGCGCCTGACAATGTAAAGGACAGGTGGCACGAAAACCAATATTTCCAGTTCTTTGAGGGGTCTGATTTAGAACATTAACATCACCAACACGAAAAGATACTGCACAGATTGCGTCTGGTAGAAGTGTCTAGTGAGACCATAAATTCCCGTACTAATATATAAAGACGAAAAAGAAATAAAAAACTGCCGCTCGAGTTCCGTGCCACTATGGGAGCCATCATAACAGGTGATAATATTTCATTGTTACTTGGACTGCCTTGCAACATGGCTCCTTGTTGCTCCTGGCGACAATGGCAACAACAGGGCTAACATTTTCTTTCTTGTTGGTCCTGCATAATTTTAAAAAAAATCCGTGAAGAGTAAACGTTGTGACAGTAATATGTTTTATATTGATAGAACTACTTTTAGTTGTCAGTTACTGCAATGTTAAGGTTTTTGATCAAAGGCAACCTATGAGATTGCATATGGGTCATACCGAGTAAAAAAAAAAAACGTGTGCGGTCCACGAGGCCACTTTTCAACGAGGCTCACGTGGACACTCAGGTTATATTTACGTGTAGGATTGGAACTGTATGGGTACGCCGCAATCTTGTGAGGCACCTAATGTGTGGTCTCAATGCCTCGTCACCACGCTAAACCATTATCGGATGGTGTGGAACAACGCAAAGACCAGGTCATTCTAAGTGCACACCGGGACAAGACGTTTCGAATGTATAGTTTCCCGCAGAATGTGGAATTTTGTGAGCATACGAAGTAGTTGTCTATCTCAATTAACCACAAAGCCCGTGGTGGCAGCGGCGTATGAAAGGGGGGAGGGGGGGGGGTCATTTCATGCGTCAGGGGGAAACGACGGGAGGCCACCGATTTTGCCTGTCATCTCATCACGGCTATGCATAAATGTGCCCCTATCGCGTGTGGTACACTCATAAATCTAACGCTACGTCCATTCAACTCCTGCCTTTCGCCACAGCGATGAGACATCTTACTATGTCCCAGAAGAAAAACAAGAAGGAATAAAACAATCAATAAGTTAAGTACTAAATTCATTATGAAGGCAGAAGAAATGCAATCCGGTGCATTCCGAAGTTCTCGTTTATAAATTTATTGATCTCTTTTACTTGAGTTTACTTGCTTCTTCCTCCTGAATTCTTTCTTCATACCTCTTTGATGTACCCGCGCCCTCCTAATTTAAATTCTGCTATATTCCACTGGCCCATTGGAGAAGGTTCTCGCCTATCAACAAGAAGCTCAGTCTGACGGTTCGCTTCCACGAAAACGACAAATGCTGGAGGGGTGATTACGTGGGTCCTCTATGACATTGCATAAGAACGTTCACGGTCGTCCGAAAGAAAGCGTATTAGCCCGGTCATCAGACGTCGCCATCGGCCGTCGTCGATTTTTCCGTGTTTCGTATAACTTGTCCCGCGCAGAGACCAATCATCGCGCGAAATAATTGGTTATTTCTTTTTGTTTGAGGGGAAAGACTGGTGGAATGATTAGTGCAATCGCATCTTCGTAATTTGTTTTCTCAGAGCATAACAGCGTCTGGAAGGCGCCCATACGTGTCTTAACGTCTTCCTCCCAGGATACGTAAACGCATCTTTTCCTCAGTAACTTACGTAACGGAGGAAATGAAAGAAAGAGACTAGGACCTTGTCATACACGAAGCCGTCGAGCATTCAGACGAGCTAATGGACGCTTTTATCTCTGTTACGCAAAGTAATAAATATGTAAAGGGATGTGGTAATTGAACTGAGTTTGTTTTCATCGAGGCTATCTTCTAAAGTGCCGCTCGGGATCAAGATGCTTGTCTGGCTGTTGGTCCAAAAATCAATACGAGCGTATCGAAAAGCTTCTTGGAATTGCTTGAGTTGTCGCACCACGTGGAGGAAAGGAAAATTTTGGCAGCCGTTCCTGGACGGAGATAGGACTACAGCGTGTAGTGCATTGGTTTATTGCCGTTAGCCTGTTTAACAACGTTAAGTGGCGTTAAGATCGGCCGCTTTAGTTTCTGTAGCAGCTCGGCGATGGGGTGCCCGATGGTTGGTTTGATGCCGATGCCGTTTTTTTTTTAAGGTGAGAGCTTTAAGTGCCCCATTCTACGAAAAACCGTCGACGTCGTTGCTATCGTCCGGTTAAGAGAATTGTCGCCGCTTTACAAAAAGGCGAAATTCACTGGCCAAAGTACTTCGGCTTGAGTCAGGCCGAACACTCCTGTGCTGCATGGGAGTGCCACTTAAATGACCCTGTTCGTCGAGTCATATCCAATGTTTCACAAAACGATTACGATCAACGGATTACTATCAACACCCGCTTCCCGAAGCAAAAACGGATGCCCTGGGGCCGTACTTCGGCCGTTCCTTTGGTGAACATTAGTCGTCCAAAGGGAAACATATGGCAGCCGGGTACTTGCCGTTGTGCGTCTGAACACGACCAACCGGAAAAATAGCTGAAGTGCTGGTGGCCGAATGTTGGCTGCTTAACGTATGATCTCTGGCAACCAGAACCTGGACGCTGGCCGGACAAGTCAAAGAGCAGCCATAGAGGGGCCGGCCTTCGGACACACTTTCTGTGCTACCTGGGAAGTGTTTATTTTGACTATAGGGGTTTCTAGCGCCTATTTTGACCATATAGGCCTATATAGGCTTTTTAGCGCCTAAAATGTTTTTTGTGTGCTATATATGCATCTTGTGGTTTTTCGAGTCAAAGAGTGTTCTCGCTTCAGAAGCCCGCAAAAAAGTGTTTTCGCACGCCGTTTGAGACAAAAATCCGGGAGCCGTGCCAAACACGCAGAGAAACGGAAACCGTGCTCAAGCGCCATAATCTGTATATAGTGCATAGTTACTGAATGGTATTATTCCCGCAGCTTCGCTTGTCATGTGCTCTTGCAGAACAGGACAGCTCAGCAATTTGTACGGAATTGTCGCACTTCCTTGTACTATCCATGCGATTCATTGGTGCGCCGAAGAGCTGAGGAGGTCATTCTGCTCTGTCAACGAAAAAATACCTACCGTTAAGATCTTTCTTCGAGGGGCAGTTGTACCTTCAAGCAGCCATTATCGATTGTGCCTCTTCCACCAAGGCCCTGTTGTTACCCCTTAAAATCTCGGCTGTAGGGAGGAAAACTGCTACAAGAACACACGCCGGTGGTATTAACAGCTTCGCACTCGACAAAAGCGTCGCAGCCAAAATTATTTACACCACGCTACAGTTCAACGTAATTTGGCCAATTCGTGTGCTTGCTTCACACTTTGCTTGTTTCACAAAGCACTTCCATCAGTTGCGAGCTACGGCGCCACTTTGACTGAGAATGCCTGAGCTCATATCGAAGGTCCAGGACAGATCCGACGCTATCCCCTGAAGGACGGGTTGCTGATAGAGCCATTGCTGCCTGACATTCTGACGGGTTAAGAGAATAAGAAGTAATTGCCGTATATTGTTTTACGCAATACCGCCGAGGGTTAGATTCAATAAAACTCATATTTAGCATGTTTCAAATCAAAACTATCGTCATTTCAGCTTCAAATTATATTAGTGTTCCTTTTTTTGTACAAATTAGTCAGTGTAAGAAAGTGGCGCTTCATTTGCACTCCTGAGTTGTTAACGTCGCTGAAAGTTTGTTGCGAATCACTTTTCGTGCTAGCTTCCGCGGCGCCATAATGAATAGACCTTGGGGAACGCCACTCTGCCTTGCTCTGAAGGAACGCCCTTTTGCCCTACCAAACCCTGTCGCAACGCTACCAGCACGGCGTAAACATTACGCCAGGACCGGTGCACACACGCACTCTTTTATACTCCGATGTAAGCTTAGATTGTTCAAGCGATGGTAGTTTTTAATGCCAATCGCAGTTTTGGGCGTCTTGAACGATTTTTAGGTACGTCTGTCCTTGTCCAAAGCCTCTTGGGTCAGGTAGTCGGAGTGTGTGGAGCAGCGCGGGTGAAAGTGGGCAGGACAGCACAGAGGCGACGGGTATGGAAGGGTAGAAGGGTGGTTGGGGGAGTGGGGAGGGGAGTAGGACAACACTGAGAAGAGGGTGGAGGGGTGGGCGGCTGGTATTGGAGAAGGGGGAAAGATGTGGAGGATGTCAGTCCAGCCCGCCGACACAAACCTCTCTCATAACCGGAGTCTCGCTGCTAACGCAGATGCTAGCGCATCGTTCAAAGTGGGTGCCCTAACATCATCGTATACTCGCCGCGTCGCTAGGAGCGCAGCAATGCGACGCCCGCTTTACTGGCCTGCAATGACAGCATCTCCCACAACAAACAACGTATTCAAGACACGTACGGCGTGAGAGCCGCTCCGTTGCAACGAGTTCATGCATATTCGTGTTCTTCCTAGCATGTACCAAATATAAGTTCTATCGCCCATTACGTGTACCCACACCCACAAATATTATGCTAATCGCAGTTACGGAGATAATTATTCCCAAAGGGAGATTCTGTCTCAATTTGTGGTGCCATTTTTTTGCGGTGGGTTTTGGGAAGTTGAGTACGTGCTGCTGGTCAGGGGCGGCCAGAACCCTTCTCTTCTCCTTACCCATATGCTTCTTAAAACGTGGATAAATTAGGAAACAAAGCTACATACTTCGCCAGGTGCATTGGAATCAGAGAAGACGAGATTTCCTCTGGGCTTGTAAGGTCAGAGCAGAAGGTGTGAGCCCCTCATTTTCACAGAGCAGATTAATACTGCTAGGATATCGTCCATTTTTTCTGCACATGACCAACCTTGCGGCAAAACCAACTTTATCGCGGATGCTCTGCACAAAAAGGTTCCGACTTATGTTTCAACAAAGCTGTCCCAAAAACATTATATTGAAAATTGGAGCTAAGGCGAATGTATTATTGCGCCGAGTTTTATTTGCTGGTAATAATTAGTTCTTTTACGGTGAAGTCGCTTACGTTACGAAATTACCGTCCGCTATGATATCGCGGGTCGTCTCCTGGTGGTGTATGGTGACCGAAAACGGTTGCAATCTTTTTAAAGGACGATAGTCTTTTTCTGGCTAATTAAACGCAAAAATTTCGGTCTGTCTGTAGGTCTGTCTGTCTCTATGTAAGTCTGTGACTCGATTCAGCCACCTGGCCAAAGTGAAACTGAAACTGCGCAATAGTCTTATATCCTCATATCACAACATCGTCTCAGTCCGTAAAGCATCACATGGCATCAGAACCGACTACGCATGCAGGGAAATTTAATTATTGATCCAATTCCTCGGCGTGTTCTTAAAAAACTGTGACAGCATAGGTTTATCGCAGCAAACTTCTGACATCATGCGCCCGTCGACTTTCTGCCCCTCGCGACATTTGCAACGTGCACAGCACGATAGGGTCCACTTGTTACTTATGACCAGCGATTATAATTGCCTTGACGCATGTATCATGCTGCACGTTCCATACTTTGTTAAGTCTCTAATTGTCACCTAACACGCGTTTGCCCTGCATCCACCTCACAGCTGTGCGGATATCTTGATCCCTTTCTAGTGTTATATTATAAACCGGACACATGCTGATAGCTGAAAAGACACGAGGCTTATATAGGCGCCCTTCACTATACCTCGAGTGCTTTATACGCAGAGACAGAATTTTTAAACAAGTCTAAGTCGCGAATGTTAAGTGATAATGGCACGCTTGAACAATGTTCATAAAAGACATCAAGACATTACGCAAATATCTTTGTCACTAAGTGAAATACTTCAAGTGAAATCGTCAGATTTCCTTCTAGTGTTAAAAATTCACGCATGTTTTGCGATAGCAAATAAAATACGAAAGTTTTCAATTTCCTGCCCAAACCCGTCAGCGCTGACGTTGCGCGGGGAACTAAGGCAGGAATTAGTGTGTTAATGAAAATCAAGCCGTGCAACAAGCAACCAAAGAAGACCACGAGACACGCAACACTTTCACAAGCTTGGAGGCTCGTAGACGTCAACTGCCTTCTATCCAAACTTTGTCCCAAGAGGTGCCAGTCGAATTCACATCCTGTCCCACTCTAATAGGTCAGCGCTGGCATCGGGGCAATGGAGTAAATTAAGTTGATATTGATCTACAAACCTCTAGCGTTATCTAGAGGAACGACGGGAGAGGAACAGCATGAGAGGTGAGCGGGAAAGAGACGGGAGGCATTTACATGGCAGGGGCGCCCGTCGACTATCGCCTCTCGTCGACATTTGCAACGAGAGGAGCAGATGGGCGGCCATTTTTTTTATCAAGACTTCCGCAGCAAGAATTACAGGATAATTGGCCGTCATGACGAATGTATCATTAAATACGTTCATACCTTTGTTGGGAATTCTTTGTCACCTGAACGGCTTTGCTGGTCATCCACCTTCACAGTGTGGGATATCTCATGATTTCTTTCTAGTGTTAAAATATTTTTAAACCTGTACACCTTGCTGATAGCTGAAAAGACATTTTTTTTACGAGTATATTAGATCGCCCTTCCTGCCCTACCTCGGAGTGCTTTTACGCAGAGAAGAATTAGCGCGGGTTGTAAAGCAAGTGCATGAATCTGACGCGAATGTCTGTTAAGTGAAACTGCGCACGCTTGAACAAGTGCTTCCATAAAGGGACCATGAAGACAACGCAAATTCATCTTTTCACTTAAGTAAAATACTTCATAAATCGCTCAACTTCCTTCCGGCCCCAACGACGCAGTTTTCACCAAAAAAAGTGCCAAAATGTCGATAAAGTTTTCAATTTCCCGCTCCAAAGCGTCAGCGCTGACGTCAGTTCGGGAGGAACTAAGAGCAGAGCAATTAGTGTGTTAACTTGATGCTATCAATAAAGCCGTGCAACCAAAGCAACCAAATGAAACCCGAGACACCAACACAATTTCACAACCTTGTTTATTGGCTGTAGACTGTCTCTGCCTACTAATCCCACAACTTAGTCCCCTATGACGTCACAAGCCACGTGCGAGAACATGCTGGCGAGGCCACTCTTTAATAGGTTTTCGCTGCTGTGGGGTGTATGTATTGGAGTTTGAAATAAAGTTGCCATGATTGTTATTCTACAGTGGCAACCTTTAGAATAAATCAAATTTGTATTTTGTCTCCACAACACTTTTAATGAACGCGGTAACGGCTGGAAAAGCTCGTCTAGTGAACGCGAGTGCGTTGTTATACTAATGGGAGTCTGCTCCGGCAAAAAATGGGCGCGAGTCACAGTGTTTGCCTGCGCTCGATCTAGAGCCGTAAACAATGAAGCCGTCGGGGTAGTAAAAAAGACAGAAAAGAAAGAAAAAGAAGAGGAAAACGAAGAGAACGGCAGAGCGGAAGAAAGACAGGGTGGTAGAAAGAAATAGAGAAAACCGTGGTTGATTCCTCTGTCATAGGAATCGGTAAAACACGAAAGAGAAATGTGCAGCGAAATCTGCAGCTGAGCATGATTTGCGGGTCGGCGGCTGTCTTGTAGGTGTTCTTGGCGAGCGACACCCTACTGGCGGGTCGCTACGGCAAAAATGTACTGGCGTCATTTCCGTGGACGGATGTGATGTCAGTGAAATTGTTGGTGTATGCCGACATAAGACACTTTCGTGTTAAAATATCAAAACCAGAAAACGAACAACCCTAAGTATGACGTACTCTTTAGTACTAAAGGATGCTTCCCCGCAAAATGACCCTGTGTGCAGGGGTGCACCTTTAAAGGCCGCTTACTTAGTTGTACTGGCGTCATTTCTGTAACGGATATTGAAATCTTGGTGTGTCCGGGAATAAAACACTTTCGTGTTAAAGAGAGAAGGAAGAGAGAGAGAGAGAGAGAGAACTAAAAAATCAATGAATTAATGACAGTGGTAAAAACCTGTTCCTAATTTTCCCAAAACCGGCATATCTATGGCGGGGGTATTTTCAGCTAGGAGAGCTGCCTAGATCAGTGATAGTAGGAACCCCGTACTGCCTCTAAGGATCCCACAGTTTCCACTGAAGCACGCCGCCCAGTTTCCGCGTCCCGCCTCTCTCCCCCACTTTCGCTCTGCTTTTTTACCGCCGTCTGGATGCCGCAAATAACTTTTGTGCACGCATGTACCACACACGCACGCACACAGCCCACGCGCGATAAAATCCTGGCCGAACAAACACTTTAACGAGCAAGAAACGCTGCGTGCAAAGACGCTGTAAAGCCCCTCGCCAACCACACACACGGATATGCGATTCTGCGTCCGTTTGGGGCCAGACTTTGTAGGGACACTGAACGGGGTGACAAACAATGTCTAGCCACTTTATCACCTCAAAGTCCAGATTGAGCAGGCGATCTCCTGATCTTTTTTTGTTTTTTTAATTTTTTCAGGGAATTCTCCTTTCAAGAAAGCTGAGTCCAAGACTGCCGGATCCCCAATACCATGCTCCTAAAAGTCCGTCGAGGGAAATCTAGGAAATAGCGAGCGGAGTTGCCTGCAGATAACTTGTGTACGATCAAATAAAGAATCAACATGAAATCTAACCTAGGTAAAAGTCGAAATTTCAAAGACTGGGATAGCATCAAACCACGTTGGTAATCATTGTCACGTCATTGTAAGAGTTTGTAAAGATGCAGTGAAGGGTGCCTGGGTCGAAATAATTTATTTGGTGAAAAATAAACCAACCTCTAAGATAATGAAGAATTATGTGAGCTTTGCCGCACAATGTAGCCACAAATCAGAAAAAAAAGATCCTGTTCTACTCAACGTGACAGCTATCGCAAGTGCGGAGCCATGATTCGCCAGTGTATCCCTTGTGCTATTATTGTGATTACCTTGTGTTTATCTTCTGTTTATTCGGGCTTTGTTTTTGTTTTTCTGTGGCTTTCTTATCTTTTTCCTCGTGTTTCGTTTCTTTTTCTGTGTCTACCTTGCCTTTTCTGCCGTTTCGCTTGAGGTTCATGAACTTTCACCCTTTGATTCGCTTTCCTCCGCTGTCGCTGAGCCTTGACTGTTGCCTGATGAAGCTGGAGATTTTCCTATCTTTGTTGACGCTTGGATCCTGCTGCACGTTGTCGCACACAAGAATAGGCCCTCCGGCATCGCTGTCTTCCGCGAGCAAGCGCCCGCTGTCACTCGAACCATTCGACGTCCATGGCGGGAAATACCGGCTCTGTTCGCTGGGTCTATTTCGAAATACGAGATTAGAAATACTATACCAGATTCGTTATCTGCCTGGGTGCGTGAAGCCCGATGACATTGGACGGACGACATCCCGGGCCCCTAAAGTGCTCGACACTTAAAATGAAATTTGTCCGCTTTAGGCACCGAAGAGCTCCACCTGGTCTATAAGCGCGCGCGCGCGAGAGAGAGAGAGAGAGAGAGAGAGAGAGAGAGAGAGAGAGAGAGAGAGAGAGAGAGAGAGAGAGAGAGAGAGAGAGAGAGAATAAATCTGGTGGGGTTCTGGACAGCCGTGTCCCTCCTGCGGAATTTGAGGCCCGCACGTGGTTGATGCGCAGGGCGAGGCGAGCTCATGGGTGTGGGCTATCAGGCGCGCCGTCGTGGAGGGCTGCGCATTAAAGGGACTCTGCAACGCTTCCGATAAAAGCTTTCACTCTTTTCTTTGCGTTGGGAAGCACTGCGCTAACGCCAGCACGGAGCGTCACCGCGTCATTTGCTCGTCGCAGCAGAACTATCCGCCCTCCGTTGCTGCTTTGCTTTTGTGGCTTTTTTTAGTGCCTGCCCAACGCGTTGATTGCTGCAACTGTAGAAAAGCAGGCCAATAGTCGCTACATCGCTGCAATGACGTAATTCCGGCGGTAGAAGAATTTCCAAGAATGCCAAGACCGGGAAATAGAGAAAAAAATTTTGGGCGAGTTTTGAGGGGCATAGAGTAGTAACTTTTGGCTGAGGTACTTTGCGACCCCCTAATCTAAGACCTGGAACTGTTGGCCCCCTACGTTCTGCCGGCATTTAAGATTTCTAAAAAAAGTTGATAAAAGTGTTGCAGGGTCCCTACAAGTTAAACCGCCACAGGTCGGGATTTGAGAAATTCACTTCAGCGGGCCTTAAATATAGGTTCGAAGGCCTATTAGAAATTCTATTTGCGCTTGAGGAGCTCTCACTATGTGATGCGACGGCGCGATATATTAGTCGTACAGTTCTTAAAATGGAGCATCTTATTACGCTCCTATATTGCAATAACCTTAATGCCCCTGGTTAATATGTTTATTGTAAAATACCTAATGGACGAAGTTGTTTACCTTAACCCTTTGGGGACTGCGACCCCACACACAAGGCAGGCTCTATACTAAAGATAGTGGCTAACTCCATGAGGCTGCGACCGCAATATAAAGAAGAGGAGCGCGGCGTTAAATTTAACACTGAACCGCATGGGCTGCGTCCCGCCACGCCGAGATTCGCAACAACCGCCCCTGCCACACACTGCGGCGCAGCAGGCAGCGAGGGGCCTTGCGCGGCACGATGGTGCCCACAATACCAGCGTATGCGTTCTGCATCAATCGCAGGTGAATGCTTTCGTATTTACCACTGATAAGAAATGCTTCGGTGTCCACGGACTTCGTTGATTTATTTATGGTGGAAAGAATGGTGCAGGTTTATTCGGGAAAGAAATCCTCACTTTGCGGGCTCGAACACGAAGCTTCTAGCAGGAGAGGCCGAGGCCGCGCGTGAGTCCATCTGGAGTGAACTGAAAGCATACGTGTAGCTCATTACCAACCGAAGTCAGTGCCCTGTGACGAGGGTCCTTCACATTCTAAGCAGGCACGCACGGCGAACGAAGCCTTACCACTAGTCCTGTGCCACGTTACCCTACAGTTCACCGGATGGTCGAAAGAACAAACAGAGAGTGAATAGACCCACGATCGCGTCAAACCATGCGATTTTCATGTTCGTGTGGATTCACGCTGAGTGCAACTCCGAGCCACGCAAGTCGAACCCGTCGTCCTATTGAGCCTTACGCACGCGGTGCCGGAATTTCTAGTATAAAAGCGTCGTCGACCCACATTTGTGGCCGCGGCGCCGCTCCTTCTCTCCCGGGGACGTCATTTTTTTATCGTCTGCTCTCACGATTCTTCTTTTCGTCTTCAATTGGCGTTTCTTCTAGTCGTCTGCTACGCGCGCCTCTTTTTGCTTTCTCTTCGTAGCCTTTGTTGTATTCGTGTTTGTTTGCGCTTCGGGCACGAGATTGTAAGCTGGTACAGGCTTACGTTACAGGAACACGTAGGTTTGCGCGGTCGTCGCGCAGGAAACAATGACGCGGCGGGCCACCTCGCTGTGTGGGCTTGACGGACTCCCTCGCGGACGACGTCACGGCTACGCGGTACAGTCCTCTCGCGAGACGCGGAGAATGGATTTTTTATCGATGGCTGCGGCGTCGGACGTCCGAATAAATGAGCACTGCACGATCTGGCACGGCGCGTCGCGACATTGTTTCTTCGCCTCCGCCGCGCGCTCGCGCAAGACGTTTTTGACTGCGCGTTTCGCGCGGCATCGGGAGGCCGGATCTGCGGGTGCGCGGTGAAGTGGTGTTGCGGCCTATTGTTCGAAGGCGTCATATGGCGCCTCTTCCGCGTTCCTTATTTTTGCCTCGTTTTAGTCTCGTTTTACCGCTTTTTATTTGTAGGTTTGACGCGTATAGCAGATTTAGGGTCTTTGAAGTATTTCGTTGGTAACTTCTCCTTTCCTCGCATGGTTTTCACTGGACAATTAAAACTACAGAACGCATGGGAGACTTTCGGTAACTAAGAAATAAAGGCATCACTCTAAGAAAAAGGGTGTGGTAGTTTCCCCCTTAAGGGTGAGACAGGAATGTATCACATATTTCTCCCTAAGAGGTAGAAAAATTCTCCCTTTAAGAGGGAGGAGCGCGTTTTTACCCCTAGGAGCGGAGGAAGATTTCCCCCTTTCGTGAGCTAATGGAGAAATATTCCTCCCCTGGAGGCGCTACCCAAAGAATGCTTGTTGTGAGAGAAAGGCTTAGTAGACTGATCAGTTTGAGGATCCAGGAAGTACAAATAGGTAGGTTACTATGGTTTTGTGTACTCAAAATGCGCTAAAATAACCAAGACAAAACTGCGGTTAGCAAGACATAACGACATTTGTATGCGCGACTTCTTCCATTCGTCCCGGGAGGCTCCGCCTTCGCTTTCAGCGCGAACGCGGCGCCGTTCACTGAGCAGAAGTCAAAACCATTGCATTTAGAGTACTGCCTTAATTTCCCACAGGCTTGCAATTGTCAAGTCAATTCATCAAGTGGACAGGACACACACACAAACGTTTAATTGACGAGGACGATATTTCGGACACACGTAAAGCAACACAAAACAATCAAAGAAGTGTTCTAGCGGTTTGAGTTTGCGTAAAAGTCTTCCCGTGTGATGTCGCCTCACGTTACGGGCGACATCTTCCTGTTTGATTTGTGGGTCGAGGCGACCGTCGTGTCTCGTATAGTGCTTGCACGAAGTGGGCCTAGCCGTCACCGCCAACAGCCAAGGGAGCGTATCCCTAGTTACGATGCGTCGCAGCGTAGCCCGAGCATCCCAGCCCGGTAGCGGAGTATTGCCTCGTGGTCTTCCTCCAGGATCGTGGCCTGGAACTCTGTCAGTAGGCCTCAGGCGTCGTCAGGCCCCAATCACGCTGGGGTCGGTTCCAGGAGCGTAGCCTGGTCTTCTCTTCTTCCTTCTCCGAACGCTTGTCCCCTTCCTGTTCCTCTTCCCCTCTCCCTGTTCATTTTACTGTTGCACTGTTGGCTCGCAAAAATTGCCACGTCAATTAGCCAGGAAAACCGGATGCAGAAAAACAAGACCGTTAATATGGAAGGACAATAATGCGTTACAAAAGGGCGACCGCAGAACTTTTTGCAAGGGGTGGCAACCATTGGAAGGGGGGGGGGGGGGGGGATTTTGATAGCACCAAAAAGGCGCTATGTTGTGGTTACAAAAATTACGAACAGCGATTAGAACCAGACTGGAGAATAACATTGGATTTTATTACCGAACACAGAAATAAACTTAATAAAATGCGAAAAGTTACGGTAACTTTCTAGAGAAGAGTGGCCAGTCTCGCTGCGTGATGGTTCTCGACTCACGCCAACTGATCACCAGCACACAGCAAAATACGTTCACATACACACAACTGCACTCCGTCAATCTTCCTTGAATATCAGCTGCAGACACCTCGGGTTTTTCTGGGCAAATTGCGAGATGACATGTGTGATGAAGTCTGTTGAAATGGCTCACACAATAAAGATGCTACTGGCCTCCCTGGCTTTCAATGCAGTACAGGCATACAAGTGTTTTGAGGGGCTGATTTATAGGTTTTGTTTCGGGGCTTGGGTGGTGCCGACATTTCGCAATTTCGAAGGAAAGGGTGTACAAGGGGATGGAGCAGCACGGAAGGATGTTACACTATCCCTGCTAGGTGTAGCGGTGAAGATGTTTTGCTAGATATAGCTGCAAATTTGTCCGAAAACTGAAGTTCTTGCGGTCAAGACTGCATAAATCTAGAGTTTAGAAGAAAGAAAAAACGTCAAACCTTTAAGAATTGTTCGCTATCTTCAATAGCCAGCAGAGGCATGCAGTCCTGTTTCACTGCCGTCACATGACCGGCAATGTTAGTCAGTGTCTAAAGTGCAATGTTGACCGCAGTCCTGAAGGGCGTTCCATACGGATACGCAGGACCTGAGTGTGCTAATCATTGAGTAGCGTGGATTGTTGGGCTAGTTTGGTTCACGTACATAATTAAAAAATCTTTGCACTGAAAGGACGGGAAAAAATATGAGAGAAGCTCGCTTGTGTTCTTCTCCCCTCATCTTCCGTCCTTCAAGGCAAATTTATTTTCATTAGGGGGCCCAGGCAAGGGGTTGGGCAGGACTTTTCTAGTGCATCAAAATATCCGAATTTCCCAGGGGGGGGGGGGGGGCGGGGGGGGGGGGGGGAATTGCACCATTGCCCCCCCCCCCCCTTCCGGGACGCCCATGGCATGCGTATACGACGCATAGCATTACAAACACTCCTCACTGCGGGGAACGTTAAATCGTTTCATGGACCGCAAGCCCAATCTACAGTTCGCTTCCGCTCACTTTCCAACTAAATGTCCATTTGCCTGGTTTGTAGCTGTAATCCGTAGGGTCCGATAGTCGATCACCACTTTAGAAGCTTGCAGGACACGCTGCCGGAGCCCAGGGTGCGTAGCCCCGGGTGCGCGTGGGGAACTGGTCGAGGGTGCGTAGCCCGAGCGTTCAATCCTGGCAGCCCCGCTGGTGCTCCTTTCCGAAGCTGCCAAGGGTGCGTTGTCGCGATCAGCAGGCCGGCTGGGCGCCTTTCCAGAGTCCGTGCCTAGAGCTTCAGCGCAGGCGTCGCCATCACTTGCTCTCCTCACTCCACGCGCCTGCCTCTTCCTCTTCCACTTCTTTTCGTCCCCTCCTTCAAAGGGTTCCCCATGATATTCCCTGTGTCTCCTTTTTCCTCCTCTTCTTCTAGTCTTCTTCGGGAAGTTGCTCTCTTTGGGGGAGGGGAGGGGAGGGGAGGGGAGGGGAGGGGGGAGGAGGGGTTGCTCATGACAGTAACCCCGCCGTTCCCCGACACACGAGATGACAAGCATTCAATGCGGCCGTTTGGGAACAACGAGTTGTTGTTGGTCCTGTCACGTTGGCACGACTGAATCACCAACGCGCAGATCGTCTACAATCATGCATCTCAGCGTAAAGGCGGCGCCGGCTGCGCGAAAAACGGATCCGTCGCATCCGTGTGAGCGAGAACGCCACTACACCAAAGTATGCACAGATGACACTACTCGCCATCTAGAGTGAGATCGAAGTAAACTAATCGCAAATGTTAAAAAATGGCCGGGTATCTGCTTCTTTCGCTGCAAATGTCGACGAAAGACGATAGTCCACTAGTGCTCCAGACAAATAATGCCTCCCTTCTCTTTCCCGCTCACCTCATGCTGTTCTTCTCCCGTCTCGTTCCTCCCAAGAGAACGCGCTACAAGTCAATTTAAATTAACCGCGTTCCACGGCTCCAAGTACGGTGCCGCGATGCCAGCGCTGCAGTACGGCGGAGACGCGCGTGAATCGAGGTGTCCTACTACAACGTTCATAGAACCACGTTGCCCTACTTTACGAGCATTCCAAGCGGAACGTGGATCTTATCTAGTGGAACCTTTCGTTTCTATTGCCGTTTGATTTATTAAATGCCGCCAGGAGGTAGCGCGGGACCAGCAGGCGGCGGTTTTCTGCTGTTGATGTGGTATTTCATTTGCTATCGCAAAAACCAAGCATACGTGAATTCTTTATTAAAGGAACACTGCAAATATCACTCATGTATTGATCTTCTGCTTTATATTTGCGCAATGTCTTGGTTTTGTTCAACAATGTTGACAAGTATGAACATTAACACCGGACTTAGTCGTTTAGATTTTGCTTGAGTATATAAGACTATCGCGCAGATTTTATTTCATTTCGGTAGGGTGGCTGAATCGAGTCACAGACAGACAAACAGGCAGACCAAAATTTTTTTGTTTAAGTGACCCAAGAAAGACTTTCTTCTTTAAAAATGACCAATATATGACGGTAAAAAAAAACGGGCGGGGAGGGGCAGCTACTGAGCATGACTATCAGTGGTCGCTTACATCAAGGCGTTTCCTCTATGGCTAACGTAGACAGCACTACAGGGGAGGCACATTGGCGGGCACAGATTGAGAAGAGACTTAGCGCAACACAGCAACACACGCTTCGTTGAAGGCATTAGCAACGCGCAATACATGCAACAGACCGCAGTGCAAGCACAATACATGTACATACGTATACATTTTACAACACATAGTACACTTTTCATGTGTCTATAACATTAGCGTGATCACAAAGCGCAAGTAAGTTAACCTTAAACGACCACAAAACATTTATAACACTGATCGCAGAGCATGCAAGTAGGAACAGTGAGCTTGTTGTTTGTTTTGATAACCGATCAACAATGCGTGAGCCTCACCCGTGCTTTGTTACTTCGTGAAATGTAACTCATGCGATCGCAACTTTTTATTAGTTTCAAGTTTTGTAGGAAGCAGTAGCAATAGCTCGAAAGACAAAAAAAACATGCAACGAAACAGTATGGCGCGTATGTTTGAGTAATGACACTCATTGCCTTGCCTTCGCTCTTTTAGGCGAACAGCACACCGCTGGCCTGGCAACCATTGAGAGACGCCAGCCAAACTGCTACCTAATAGGGCCTTTGGTTGTTGGTAACTGATGAATCAATATTGTGCGGCCTGTACCGGTCAGTTTAGTACCATCGCTGCCCTCTTTTACCCTTGGGCGTCAGTATAAATCGTCCACAAATGAGGTGGTAACGTTGAACAGCACAGGACGCAGGCTAGTCGCACACACAGCAAGCATGCAGCGGCGCCCACCTTTTTTGCCCGAAACACACGGCCTGCGAGCAGCATGTTTGCGTGGCGAGCACATGGTGATAAAAAATTTGCCGCGTATCTGCTCCTTTCGTTGCAAATGTCGTCAAAAGACGATAGTCTTTACCGACTTTTGCCAAGTAAATGCTTCCCTTCGCTTTCCCGCTCACCTCTCATGTTGTTCCTCTTGCGTCGCGCTCCTCCCAAGGTAAAGACGCCAAAGGTTTGCTTAAATCATTTTAAATTTCCCGTGTTCCACTGCTCCAAGCTGGGTGTCTCGATGCCAACGCTGCCGTACGGTGAAGACGCGCGTGAATCGAGGCGCCCTACTTCAACGTTTATAGAACCCGCGTTTCCCTAGTCAACTTGGGCGCGCCTCGGAACCTAACACCAGACCTCCTGACAGCGAGTAGCTGACTGTTTAGAACAAAATTTTTTAAATTACGCCGAAGCTATATGCGGCGACAGCAGGTTATGGCGGAGTGAGATTTTTGGGCATTGATTTATTGAGTTAATCTTTCGAAAGACATTCATCTACGATGCGTTTATGGAACGCTGCAAATCACATCCATAATTTGAGTCTAAATGCATAATGTCTTGTTCTGCTTCCCTTACATTAAATTTGACAGCAAACCGAACGAGTCAACGACACAAAACGTGATGCACCGAGCAAGTGAATAGAAGGAATAATGCGCCATTTGTAATTACTGGCCGGTTGGCTAATTATCAAATCTCAAATAACAGAATCTACAAACAGACAAAGACTACTGTCCGTTTGTCCCAAATTCCTGATGTTGAAGTAGAAGAAAGCATCTCTAGCGAAAATGAATGTGAGAATACGTGTGCAACACACCTCAGAGCCGGTTTTTTTCCAATAGTAGCCCGATACGATTGACAAAGACGGGAATTCTGCAATGTGACAAGTCAGGGACGTTTAGTAATCGCGACGTAGACAAAACTTGGGCAGATCGTCATGACAACAAGCTCCAGGACCCCATCTTTCCTCCCCCGTTTTGGTGTTTGGTAGAAGCCGTACAGAAGGAGCTATATGAAATGAGCGAAAGGGATAAATTCACTGTGGTGGGGAAGAAAACTCGGGTTTTTCTCCCTTTTGTACATTTTTTTCTTAGAGTATTCATTGCGGAGAAGCTTGGGCAGCGCCTCGGACCTCTAACATTCACCAGACCTCCTGACAGCGAGTAGCTGATTTCTTTAGAACAAAATTAACATTATAATTAAGTGCGACGCATATATCTGGACGAATCATGGCAGGTTTATCAGGAAGAGATTTTGGGCATTGATTTTTTTTTGCGTCACTTCTTTGAAAGCGACTTCATCTCATGGTGACTGCGTGCTTATGGAAAAACAAATTGAGGCCAATCCACTCGGTGAAGGCGGAATGCTGGCACAGCTGCCGTTCTGCTCCCAGTCTATCATGTAAACCTGCTTTGACAGCAAAGCCGAACGAGTCAACGACACAAAACGTGATTCACCGGAGTGCAAGAAAAAGAAGCGCAATAAGGGAACCACGTTTGTAATTCACGACTGAGCACATTTTTAGTTAATTTTAATAAATCTTCAAATAACTAGAATTTTACACTAACAGACAAAGATTATGCTGTCCGTTTACGTCCCGTAGAAGCCTATGCATTGACAGGAGACAATGCGTCTTAGCGACTAATTGTGTATAATTCGTTTCTGAATACGTCCGGTAAAACAACAGTTAGAGCCGTTTTTTGTAACCATAGTAGACAGCCATGTATGACCGCAGACGGGAATTCTGCAATGTTGACAAGTTCACTGGGAACTAAGTAATTGCGACAAGTAAACAAACTTGGAGTAGTGATCGATTCGCATTAGCAACCACAACGCTTTCTCAGTGTGACCCCTGTACTTTCTTTCATTGAAGTTCTCTTCTCTCTCCGTCAGCGTCCCGATTGCCATACAATTTAATACAAGTCAATAGAACAACAGTCACAGCCGCTTAATACAGAACATTCGCAATAAAGTTGGTTTGCTGCAAAGTGCTTTTGTCTCGATGTGGACGTAAGTCGCCCAGGATACCTCCCCTCGGAACGGTTGCAGGGGGTGCATACTGCGGGGCTAGCGGCAAACAGCTTCGGTGTAAAAGCCATCTCTCATGGGTAAAGAAGTTGGCGCACATCCTTAACTCCACCTTAACGTTATAACCGCCTATGACATCACAATATCACGGGACGTCGTCAGTAACGTGCGCTAATGGCGCAACACTTTCAATTAGGAAGTTCTAAAAACCGGCACCAAAACCCGGTACGCTGCGCTTAACGCAGCATTCATGGCGTCTCGCAGGCTGTCAGGTCGTGCCGAAAGCCCGTTCCCAGCGTTAAAATCGGTCTGGGCAGACGAACTAAGGAAGCGCGAAGGACACAGGACGCGAACGTTAGCGTCGACAAAGTATTTTATGAAACATGAAAAATATCGTAGACCAAATCTGAAAGATCCGGATCTCCCTAAATTCCTTTCGGACCGCTCGCAATAGTCGCAACACTGACGTTTGATGAAGGACGTACGTTAGAATGGCACTGCCGTGTTCAGCCATCGCTCGGGCGGCATGCATGTAACCCTCGCAAACGGAATGCGATGAAAACTAGCAGGCAGCTATCCAGAACTTTGTATCGTTCCAGCTTCCGTTCCTTTTACACCTGCATTTGCGTTGTTGCCTGCCAGTAGCGACGGCCTCGCCTCTACAGCAACAATGGCTTTTCCAACAGGAAATCACGCCAAAGTATCCCAGGAATTCCTCTTTTGTTCCGCATTTCCTCGTTTTCAGCTGTCGACACCGGACTGCTGTATCGAGCGTGCTTTATGACGCACTTCGTGACGCAGTCACAGCTGGGCTCGCGTCAGCCGCCAACTCGATTTGCATACTTGACCAGGACCTCACAGTGTATTTTAGCATCGGTTGGGCAATCGACGCGCGCGTGCTACTGCCTATAGTCCCTCTTGGGGGTGTTCTTCAGCAGACGGTCGCTGAATTCATGTCCGCTCCTCATTTGCATCTCCTATGGGCCTGCGAAGCTACAGGTATAGGATGGTCGTCACGCTGGACAAAGCTTGCGCGCCGTCGCGAACTCAATGATGGGCGCCTTTATACACCCGTAGTCGAGTCGACAAGCATTTTATGCGTGCTCTGACGTCCACAAATATTCATTAGGGCGCGCCTGTCATACGGCTGCTCCGGAGGGCACGCGAGACTCCACGCAGCCGGCGGCGATGTTGCGTTCTCTGCCGGCCTCTTCCATTTCGTTTCTTTCTCCACCCCCTCTCCCTTATTCCTAAAGCTGTAAAAGGACCCTGCAACACGGCCGATAAGCGTTTTCACTCTTTCAATCGTGTCTGGAAGCCCACAAAAGCTGCAGTTATACCGCCTGCACGGAGCGGCACAGCGTGATTTGCTCGTCGGAGATGTGGATTACAGTTTCTGATTTGCTCTTGTTGCGGCTTTTTTTTTAAAGTGGCGATTGAATGCGTCTATTGCTGCAACTGAATGGAAGCCGGCCAATGGCCGCGATATAGCTCGAGTGACGTCACTCAGGCGCACAAGCAATGCCCGAACCGAAAAAGAGAAGAATCTCTTGAGCGAGTTCCTGCGTTGTCTGATGAGCGTACCGAAGCAATATTTGACGGGTATTTTGTGACCCCTTAATTAAAAGGGTTGGTGCACTTGTTGAGTATGTTCTGAAAGCATTTCAGATCTTGAAAGAAGTTGATAAATGTGTTTCAGGGTCCTTTTAAAGATTACTGCCTGTCTTTCAACCAAATTTGGCTGCGGCCGCCAGCACGATTCATAACGCTTCAAATATTGACTCGCTTTTGTATAAGCACTGATACTGTGCAGGAAATGTATACTGATAGTTCAGGGCACCACAGCGTCGATGTCATCATTTGGGCAAGCGCTTGTACCTCATGTTCACTCATTCGTTCTCCCTTTCCCAATTTTACTGCTGTAACTGTTTTAACCTTTTGCTGATTTTTTGAAGTGTCGAAGCATACATAAGCTGTATGAGAATTGCCACAAAATTTATTCTGACGAAGGCCGGCCCGTCGGTCAAAACGGGATGAAAACCTGATTTATTTTTCATGTGTTTAGAAAAGTTTCTCGTCTTTTTCCAACCGGTGTCGAGGCAAAGTCAGTCTTTCATCTCTGTTGCGGGCTGCGGAGAAGTGCGACATTGCTTTTTAAAATTATTACTGCGGAAGTTTGCTATTCAGCATAAGGAAAAAATAAATGTACAGATGCACCCCGGATTCTTGAAGGAATCGGAGCAATGATGTGGACCTTGTATCCACGCCGTGAAATTTGGCGGACGTCTGGGGCGCGGGCCGCAGGAGGCGATGTGCACGTGCACAAGGCGTAGGCTTCGCAGGGCAGGGCAGCTCCCCACCAAATGCTCTGCTGTAGCCTGGTCAACAGGAGCGGGGCAAAAGGGGCACGTGGAATTAAATGGGGCATGGTACTGAGGTGGCCAGGACCTCGTCACAGCGGGCGCTGAGCGTGACTCCCAGATGAAGACGTCTGAGCAGGACCTCATCTTGGCAAGACAACCTGCCAGAAAGATCCGTGCCTCGCGGGGAATGAGAGCGCGTGCGTTGCGCCGTAGACGTTCTTTTTCACTGGCAAGGCAAACACCGTTTGACGAAGGTGAAAGAGGAGCTGGATATTGCACATGCACGGGGTGTGTTCCGGCATCTGCAACCTGCATTGCGGGGTGGCTCTTCCGTTGGCGCCTCGACACGCGCACACAACATGGGTAAGTGTCCACTGTGTTCTGAATTTCTAACAGAAGTTCGTTGGACGTGAGAGTTTTATGAAGCTCTCGTACAGCTTCCGATGAATCAGCGCAAATTGTGCACTGCGGTGAAGCGTGGCTGATTATCAATTCACTGCAGCGAGTTCTGCCTGCGTTGATGGCCACTTCTCCGTTGCAATGTAAGTTCAGGTCACTGGATCTGGAGCCACAGTAGTACAAAGTAGAGCGGTATGAAGTAAGGTATCTGAAGCACTGGCGTCGACAAACATCAGCGTAGAGGAAGGGCTAGCAATGTCCATAGAAGGCGGAATCGGAGCACCAACCGTGAGGGGATGAACACGGGCAACAGGTCGTGAATCCGTTAATTGGTGGAATTTCCATGGGGGCCGTATAGTGGTGCTTGATAGTTTTGGGGCTGGTGAACCGGTCATGTACGCTGGAAGAGCGGCGGAACTGGTTCAAGGGCTTGTTTTTGGAGTCGGTCTTGTCGACGCTGATGCAGTAGCTCATCAAATGTGTTTAGCTGGGCTTCCGGTTTGAGTAGAGGGACAAGGGTGAGGGCTGGAAGAGCAGTTATAGCTTCGCATAGCCGAATTGTTTATTGATTCGAGCAGTGCCCAATCTGACTTCGTGAGAAATTGGAATTGAGCTTGATAATCTACGCGAGGCTTAAGAATGGCTCAGACAAGCATGCGGGTCATCTTGGAGTTCACACCGCCGGCTTTTTGAGACATGCGACGTAACAGATGCAGCGATTGCTTCTGTTTTTGCCCAGTCATGCACCCTGCTTGCTCGACCAGAAGCAAACCTACCAATACCTGAATAGTAGTCCTGGATCACAATCCTTCCCCATTTGTGACCGCAAAGAGATCGTTTATTGCATTTTGAATTATCCAAAGGGAAAAGTGCGCGAGGGACTCCGAGATTGATGATTCGTGAGAAGGAAAAGCTCCGAATGACATAGCCGCACACTAACACAAACGAATGGTTGAACCGTTTTGTGAATCAGTACCCAATACCCCTTATGTCTCTTTTCGGTTCAGGTACGATTCGGATCAGCGGGCTCAAAAAATAACGGTTCGGGTTCAGTTCCCGCAAAAATACCCGTTCGGTTGATATGTATTATGTATGTATGTATAGTATGTATGTATGTCTGTATGTATGTATGTATGTATGTATGTATGTATGTATGTAATGTACGTAGTATTGTATATATATATATATATATATATAATATATAATATAGTGTGTGTTGTGTGTGTGTGTGTGTGTGTGTCACAGAAGCTACGCTTTTTTTCCCCATCCATCCATCCATCCATTACGCATTGTTAAGCTTCGTACCAGGCAACCTGCTCAGTCCGGTATCTGCATGGTTGGCTTAGTACGTCAATCGACATTTCTTTTTTCGTGTATGTAACGCTACGTTTACGCGCGGTGGGAAGAGCTAGCAAAAGAATCGTCCCGGAACACGGCCGGCAGACGTCCGTAAAAATACACCTCCCATCCGGAATCGTCTCCCTCGTGCCTTCTATTCGGCTCGTGGACCATCACCAACCTCACGCATCTTTTGGCCATTGCTCCAGTTTTGCCGCAGACTCAGGCGCACCCGCGAAGAATGCGCCCTGGAAAGGGCGTTAGCGTGAATGGAAGCGAGCACCTTTGCGGGCGGTGGGCTTTAACTTTGTGAGATTTTTCAAGATGCTGCCGCACTTACATCGCCGCCCCGTGTGACCCCATTTGTATGGGATATTGACGTTGCTTTATTTATTATATTTCTATTTATTTATTTATTTATTTATTTATTTATTTATTTATTTATTTATTTATTTATTTATTTATTTATTTATTTATTTATCCGAGTGCGCGCATTGATTGCGGTATGAGCATCCGCGAGAAATATAACCAGTTTCGTCCATTCACCTCATATAATGTATATGAGATCTATCTGCAGAAATGACTGCAGGGTGCATTATTTAGATATTGGCTCTGCAATAAGTGCGCCTTATTAAGAAGCACAGTTGCAGTACAGTGGCAGCTGAGAAATTTGCCACGTGTGCGTGAGTCTGAAGCGTCTTATATAAATGCAAAGCATTCGTAGGAAAAACACTGCAGTCGCACGACCGAACGGGCTGTTGGTATGCCAACGCGAGAAACCGGATCATCCTTCTATCATTTCTGTAATCCAATAAGGGGTGCGGATTACAATAAAACCATCCAATGAACTTGGTCTTTTTTTTTTGCAAGCCGCAAATCTCTGCTTTTCGAAGCGGACGCTTTGATTTCAAGCCGGGCTAGCAGTGTGTTTTTTTTTTTTACCTTTCTATATGCTTGTTTGTGATGCATTCAATTTAAGAGAAATCCAAAGACGCATCCGTGTGACAGGAGAAAATAGTCTTACTGCTAAATATTTTAACGGCGAAAGTCTTTGCTTGGGCTACTAAAATGCAGAAAGATTTGGTCTGCTCTGTCCTGTCTGTCTGTCTGTCTGTCTCTCTTTCTGTCTGTCTGTCGTTCGATTCAGCCACCCGGCCAATGTGAAATAAAATCTGCGTAATAGTCTTATATACTTACAGCCAAATTTAAGCGTCTAATTCCGGTGTCAGTGTTGCATACTTGCCAACATTGTTGAACAAGAACAAGACATTACGCAAACATAAGGCAGAAAATCAATGCATGAGTGATATTTTCAGTGTCCCTTTGTTAAAAATCACACGGATGCTTGGTTTTCGCGATAGCAAATCAACGGCAGAAAACTGTCGCATGCTGTGGCCAGCGCTACCTCCTGGCGGAATTTCAGAAATCAAATGGCAACTAGCAGCGAAAGGTTCCACTAGATGGGATTTACGTTGCCGCTTGGCACGCTCGTGCAGTAGGGCATCGGGATTCTATTAACGTTATAGTACGGTGCCTAAATTCACGTGCATCTCCGCCGTAGGGCAGCGCTGGCATCGAGGCACCCGGGCTGGAGCAGTGGAACGCGGTAAATTTAAATTGACCTCAGCAAATTTCTAGCCGTGTTATCTTGGGAGGAACGAGGTGGGAGAGGAACAGCATGAGAGGTGAGCGCAAAGAGAGCAAGGGAGGCCTTTACTTGGCAGGGGCGCCAATCGACTACCGTCTTTCGGCGACATTTGCAACGAAAGGAGCAGATACGCGGCCATTTTTTATACTGTAACCCAAGTTCCGCAGTATAAGTCTCCTTCGAGTATGCGCCCATAGTGATGGCGCAAAACGATTCCGGGCTTAGCACTGCGTTGCTCCTGGCATTTGAGCTCGCATTTAATCTGAACCCCATCACGGCGTTCTACGCAGTTCGTTTCCAAGTGTCTAGGCGACTTCACGCAGTCTACAAAGGAACCCACGCGACTTGCCTCACGCACCGCCGCCTCTTGCCGCACGAGTCGCGTGCGAGCGGCGCAGGAATTGCTCGCGAGCTTCTGTCGTGCATAGCGTGCGTGCTTGCACGGATGGATGCAGGAAGGACTTCGCGCTCCAAAACATACTTAACAAGGGCCCATGCGCGTAACAAAAGGTACACACAGCCGCATAACCGCTCGCTATTGCTTGCGCTGTCCGGAAGAAATACGCCGTCACGGGCACGCAGTCGTCTTAGCATGCCAGGGGCATCAAAGTGAAACACGAATGCTAGGAAACGTTAGCTGCGGACGAGAAGGTAACGGTATGTGTAGTAGGGAGTGGCCCCTGCGCCTTCACGTGGATGGGCGTGCGGGCCGCGCTAGTTGGACCCAAAGCGAGCGCTGGGCCTTGTGCGTGCCCTCGAAAAAAAGGAGCGTGCAAACGCCGCTTGGACACGGCTCGTTCGTGCACGCGTACACGGCCGAGCGCCGCGATCGTTGCGTGCGCGACTGGAGAAATGCGAGCAGCCCGCGCGTGTTAGGGGCGAAGCCACTTAGGGGCTCGGGCTGTCGGCGTCTCCTGTTGTCGTCGTCGTCGTTTCATGTAGTCACGGTACTAAAACACCGGGACATTCGCTTTCCAGCGCCTCGCGCTACAACACTTCGTGCTCAAATACACAAGATGTTTACAGCAAAGCTGTATACCTCTACCTCCCAACGATTTCATCTCCGTGGGCGAAAATTCCGAGGCTCCAAAAATACACTTATACACTGCATGATTCGCCCCTCCCCAGGTTTCACGTTAGTGGAGATGGCCTGGTTTTCTTTCTTTTTTTGTTAGAGATGGCCAGTTAATAGTTGTAGAACGACGGATGGCTGTTATATAAGCTATCCTCTTTCACTACTAATTCTCGGTGTACTCTTCGCTCCCCTCTCGAGTTTTATTGTCCATTCGTAATCAAAGTTAGCGCAGAACAGGCAAGACACGGGAGAGAAGAAAGAGACTGGCATTACTGCGAGCGATTTTATTTCTGAGTCATATCTTCGAGTGTATAACCAGAGCCGAACATGCGTAGCATGTTCCTTAAACACGTACAAATAATGAAAAAATGCTAAGTCTTACTTAACAAGAATTCAAACTCTGTGTATGTAGTGCCCTTACTCATATGCTTCATGCCGGTCATGAGAACATGTGCTTTTTGAGGACATGTGTCATGCTAGGACATCTGTCATGAGGACATAAGAAAAGGAAATTGGAAACACCGTGTAGTCTCTTGAAGCACGGCAAATTGACAGATCAAGGTGAGTAATCATTAGGCGATTGCGTCGGCACATCATTCACATCCGCTGAGAAACACCCGAATTCATCTGTTCTATTTTTTTCCCTTTGTAGGCAGTACTCAAGTTGACAAAAAAGTAGAACTTCATGCGGCATAAACTGCCCTCACCGAAGTTGTCGGCTATAAAAGCGCCACTTGTTGATTTTACTTGGTACTCTCTCATTACGGCTGCCTCTCCGGTAATCTTAAGCGCAAGCTCTAAAATCGCTAGTCACGCAATAGTTTACGGCAAAAGCCTGATACGTCTCGTTGGAAGGTGACCTCGAATGACCCAGGCGTCGACATGAATGGTAGCCAAGGAAGGCCAGAAGCGAACAAAACATGCCAGCCGTGTATAAGAGATGATTAATGATTACCAAAGTTTGTTAATGTCTAGCGATTCATCATTACCAGCAGCATCCTTTTTGCTTCCACTTCAGGACGAAGGCCTCTCCCAAAGATCTCCAGTTACGCTTATCGAGTGCTAGCTGAGTCGACCTATTGCCGCCGAATTTTCGTAGCTCATCTCTCCATCGAGTTCTTGGCCGACCACTATTGCGTTCAGAGTCTCTTGGTAGCCACTCTGGTCCTCTTGGTAGCCACGGATGGTCCACCTGTTGTCCCTAATGCGCAAGACGTCACCCCCCATGCCCATTTTCTTCGCTTAATTTGAGTTCTCTTATCCCTAAGTGTGTCCCAAAGCAGACTTCTTTACATAGCCCGTCGGGCAGATCTAAGTTTCTTTTCAAGTAGCTTAGTGAGACCCAGGTTTCTGCCCCGTATGTCATTACTGTAAGAACGCATTGGTTATATACCAGCTTTTTGAGTGATAGAGGAAGCTTACTATTATAGATATCGGAATTCCTACCAAAAGCAGCCCCCCCCCCCCCTCCCCAATGCTTATTGTGTGGGTAATTTTCATTTCATGATTTGGATCAGCACATACGACTTGCCCAAGACAGACGTAATCGCTTACTGTTCCCGAGACTAAAGAAAAAGTGTGGTTAATAAGTTTAATTAATGATTAAGTATGGTGAAATTAAGTCGAATTAAGGTAGGTTACGGTGAATTAAGATTGATTAAGGTGGATTAAGATGAGTTAGGGTGGAATAATGGTTGATCAGTGAATGATAGTACTGGTTTGTAAGGTAGGATTCAGCTAAAAGAAGAATAAGGTTGCTTAAGCTGAATTAAGGGACGGTGAAATAGCGTGGCTGCTGTATCGAGGGGTGGACGTGTATAGAAATGTACCCGTCACAATAGTACGCCAGGCTTCTGCCTTCGACGTAAGCAGACCGAGGTGCCTCAAGTCTCACCTTATCACTATCGTATGAGGCTTTTTCGACATGTCATCCCCACTCTCTTCTGTTTATTCGGAGTTTGTTTTCATTAGCGTGCTTTTCGCAATAGATCTTGCCTTTTTTCCGGCGGTACTGGACTTGTCTTGTTCAATCTTCGCCGTAGTTTCGAAATGTTTTACGCGTGGTTTTGAGCCACTAGGATGTAATATTGGACTCCTTAAATACGGTTAAATACGTCCTCGACTTTCACCTGCTTAACTTTGCCAGTCAGCTTTTTATCCTATCCTAGTCATTTGTGGATGGAGTCGCAATCTCTGAAGTTTTAAGCAGTCTCTTTCTTCGTCCGTCCGTCCGTCCATCTGTCCTTCTCGTCTCGTCTCTCTCTGCTCTCTCTCTCTCTCTCTCTCCTCTCTCTCTCTCTCTCTCTCTCTCTCTCTCTCTCTCTCTCTCTCTCTCTCTCTCTCTCTCAAAACGCTCCTCTGTGAATATAGCGCACTGTCAAATTTGTTGTCTAGGAGAGGAGAAGTTAGCTTGTTATCACTTCAAGGGCATGTACATCATCTGCCTACAGGAGTACAGGCGTGCCTGTCCTCCCGCAAAGAGTAGGAGGAGGAAAAAACTTTCTTAAAACGCAACATTAAGTGTCGAGAATGTCCTGGGCCAGGTTCACCAACGCCAACTGGTCCGTGAGCTGGTCCGAGGCAAGCCAAGTCCGCCAAGTTGAAGGAGAAGGGTGGGGAAAATGTGGGGATTGAATTGCAATGGGGCAGAAGAAAATGCAGTGTTCTAAATTAGCGTATGGTTCGGGACAATTGGGACATGCTGGTGAGTGTCGGATACGGTAGAGAAAGGAACGAGCAGGTGTAAGGAGGGTATTTAACTGTATGCGTCGAAGAATGCGTAGTTGCGTGGTGGTTAGAGATTTGTCTGGAACAGGAAGTGTACGAAGAGTTTCTCTGATGTTCTTGTAGTGAAGCTTTATTTGTTGTTTGTAGTGGAGAGTAGTGTCCCACGTCGGTGGATAAGGCCAGGGAATCCCAGGCGCCCGGTGCAGAAGTTCGCGGGCGAGGCTATGCACTACCTCATTGCCTGGGATTCCAGCGTGACCAGGAATCCACCTCAGTGTGACAGTGTGGGGACGTAGCTTTGTTAAGGCTTTGCGTAGATCATACTGCAGTTCTTCAGGAATCCTACCCATGTGAATGGCGCGAATAGCTTGCATTGAATCAGTGTATATGGTATATCCTGAGGGGTTAGGGGGTGCTAAGGAGAGGTCCTGAATACTGGTGATTATTGGGAGGGTCTCTAGAGTCGCTGTAGGTGGGGGATTAGTGAAAGGACCAAGGGTGTGTGTCACTACTTCATTGCCACTTGCGATGGAATAGGCGGCTGCTCCGACATGCGTCCGTGATGCATCCGTGTAGACGATCGTAGAATCAATAGGATGGACATGATTGACAACGCGAGCACATCGTCTCCCTGGATTGGTATCAGCTGCAACGTTTTTTGGGATGGGAGCTATCCTGAGGTTATCTGGGAGCGGTGCAGGAGGGGTGATGATAGGGAGATCAATAGGCTTCAGAGCAACTTGGTGAAGGATCCAGTGTCCTTGTTTTGTACTAGAAAGACGCGCCATTTGCCGGTCTTTATGTTGTTGTATAAGATCTCCCAGGGGCAAGAACAGCCCCGTGAGTATAGCGCTGAGTGGACGTATTAACGGGAACTTGAGGGCGGTCTTATACAGTGTATGAAGCGCAACCTCAATCTGATGTCTTTGGTGACAAGTCATGGAGAGATATGGAATTGTATAAAGAATTTTACTTAGAGCTAAGGCATGTACGAGCTGCCTAACTTGACCCTCATGTAGCCCCGCGTGCTTGTTGACAATGCGGCGCACTAGATGCGTAAGCTGATGGCAAACCTTAACTGTTGTAGCCACATTAGCCTGATTAGATGACTCATGAATATGCAGTCCAAGAATTCGGCAGGATATTACGCGAGGGATGGGGTGACCTACCACTTGTGAGCGAGATCAGGTGGCTGTGTTGGCGCTGATAGCGAGTTTTCGCAATGAGCAGCAATTTGGACTTTTCAGGTGCGGAAGGACAGGCCTACTGTGTCGAGATACCTAGTTACTGCATCGATACCTTGCTGCAAGGTGTCCTGCACTGACCCAGGAGACCCAGATGTGCACCAAAGAGTAAGGTCGTCTGCATAGAATGTATGTTTGAGGTCGCGCAACGAACCTTAGAGCACAATTCGCCGGACTCTCGTCGCAAAGTGCTCTTAAAGATGTTCAAAAAATGACGGAGCCATAAAAAGAAAGCGAAATCCAAGGAAAATTAAGGACGAAACCGCGGCGAAGAAATGGTGCACGATGTCAAATGGCCCACCTCGTTAGGAACCCTTCCTCGAACGACGCGGCGAAGCGGCGCAATGTCGACGTGCGCGGGTCAAGCTGCATCGGTGCCCGACTGACCGCATGCGCATATGCCTCCGCTTTCAGGCAGCGACCAGTTACTCAAATGACAAAAGAAAAAAAAAAAGCTCCGGAGAAATAACCGAGGAATACCGCTTGAAACGACGCCCACAGCCGCGGTGGGTCACGAGGATGGAGATAAAACGAAAGAATGCCAACGACACTGTCAGCCCACCGGGGTTTTTCTTTTCTCCTTAAGAAATTTACAATTATGAAGTGTCTGGCTCCCAGCCATGCACTTGATATCTTTCCAATTAGAATAATGGTGAATTTGGGTGGCTCCATCCCTGAAGCAGCAGCAGCAACAAAAATGAAAAAAAAAAAAAAAATCTCCAACAAACGGAAAAGCTGCGCTGAATTGGTGGAAACAGGTCTCTTACGTTCACCTAAAAATTTAAACAGGTGAAGCGGAAAAAAAAGCAAGATAGAGGGCCCCCAGAAAAAAGCGCAAGACGGTCCGTACCGCATTTACGTTTGCGTTCGCCGTCGTTTCTCTACGAGTTCGTTTTCTGTTCTCGCTCGAGCGGCGAAATGAAAATGACTCGCTCCCGTAGCCGGCTGGCCCGTTGCGGCTGTTGCCACTGCCCCGACGTCCTTTGTGCAACAGCTGCTCGCAGCGCCACGGTGGTACGCATACTTGACCTGCACGAATACCAGCCGGGGCACCAACAAAGGGGAGCACAAATCTGGAAACGAGGAAGCTGGCTGAGCAAGGGGTCAGAGACAAAGCATGTCCGGGTTTCCTTTTCGGAGTCATTCGAAAATTGGTGCGCCCCCTTGCACGCTCACGAGAATAACGGAAATGAAAAAGTTCGCTTTCAAGGGAGGAGAGTTTTTCTCATTCAAGCGAGTCCGTTGTCGCACACGTAATTTCTGCAGCGGCCCTTGTGGGGCAAATCGTCGCTGTTTCCGCTCGTGATTTCTTCTTTTTTTAAAGGGAAGACGAACGAGAAGAAGTCGAGGCCAGGATACATGGAGAGAGAGAGAGAGAGAGAAGAGAGAGAGAGAGAGAGAGAGAGAGAGAGAGAGAGAGAGAGGAGGAGAGAGAGAGAGAGGGGGGAGGAGAGAGAGAGAGAGGAGAGAGGAGGGAGGCGCTTTATTGAAAAAGGAGAGAGGTTTGCCGGCGTTTACAGTCACCTACATGCTTCTCTGCTGAGGTTTGGGGATGGGGGAAGAAAAGGCCCGAGAAAGAGCTGGGCAGAAAAAAAAAGAAAAAAAAAACGCTGTCGTGGATTTGGCGCGATAATGGACTTACACAAATTTGGTTTTTGGTCTGAGCTTGGGCCACATAATTTATAATTTTGAAATTAGGCCAATGTCATTCAAATAAGAGAACAAACTCCGTAGAGCTTGGCGCTGCTTCGAGGGACAAATCCATGGCCCTAAAATAATCTTTGGAGTTATTGGTCCCTGTTCTAGACGTTGAATGTCTTCAAGGAAGTGGGATCGCGGTTCCATGTAGGCGGCACATTCTAATAAAATGTGTTCAACTGTTTCGACACAACAACAATTATCGCAGTGCGGATTTGGCGTCGCTCCAAGGCGAAATCGGTAACTTTTTGTGTATGCACTGTGCACACGTAGACGATGATAAAACGTTTGTAGGAGCTGTCTCGGGAGGCTCTACTTCAATTTTGGGTTTGCATGCGCCACCACAAACACCACAGAAGTTGCTGTCATGCTACATTTGAGTATGACATCCTCAAATGGTTGTCCTGCGGCGTTCCGAAAAAATGTTCACAAAAAGAAAGACATTCCCCTTCTGATTGGAGCCAGTACGTCTCGTTCGTGAAAGGAAAATACACCGGTAATGTTACCCCAATGAATAGTTTTTTTTAGATACCCACATTCCTACATTGCTGGGGATAATAAATGTGTCTATTAGATTGATCCTCTATTTCTTGTATACTGGGACATTCTCAGAGCACGTGTGCCAAACTCGCAAGCTGGAGGAAGTGTTTGCATGTGCCGTCCCTCATTTCTAGGTGAATGGGCTTGTAGAGGTCAAGGTTTGAATATGTATTCCTCCTCTCAGTGCAACCTTCAGTTTCCGTGAGCAAAACAAGGGGGCAAGAGTCTGCCCTGGTTACTCGTCCGCGCTACGCCCGTTTTAACGAGTCGATGTTAGCAGCAACATCAGTTTGTACCTGGCATATTGGACGCTGGGGTTTTGAGGAGACAATAAAATGAGTGAGTGGGTGAGTGAGTGAAGGAACTTTATTTAGACGAGGCTCAGGCGGTAATGGTGGGGCGCCCGGCCTGGTTGGGGGGGCTCCTTTAGTCCGGGGAGCCCTGGTCCGCAGCTGGCTGCCGTGGCCCTGTCCACCAGGCTACGTTGGACTTAAAGGTCAGTGCTGGCCAGCTGGCCCTCCTCCCACTGCTCGTACGTTGGGTGAGGATTTGGGGTAAGGGATGGGGTTTTCTGACACTGGTATACCATGGGGTACAGGGTGCCAGGTTGAGGACAGAAATTACAGGTAGAGTAGTAGAGGGTGGGGTACATGGCATGAAGGAGAGTGGCGTGAGGATAGGAATTTGTTTGAAGTCAGCAAAAGGTAGTCCCCTCGGCTCTGAATAATGGGGCTGTGGAGGCGGGAACTTTCGATGTTCGCGGCGGTAATGGGCCAGGATGCCTGTGTATGAAGTAAGAGTAGCGGGTTTGGGAGGGAGAAGGGGCTGCATGTCTTCGCCTTCTTGAGAAACGGCCGGTGGGTAAATTAAGTAAATTTAAGGGCTAACAACGTCAGAAGTGAATTTTAAATTAAATGTATGGTGTGATTTTTCGTTTATGTACCTGTGCGGAGCTTAGATCTGCTCAAGGCAACATTTTCTGTCGACAGCGTTGACATGTATGCAAAGCGGTAGCAATGGTAGTAGTCTGAAAATGTGTTGCCTATAAATATTCTTTTTTCAGGGTCGGCGTTATAGAAGCCCCATATAGTGGTCTCTCTAATCGAAAAAACTACAGCACGGAAAACGCGAATGAAAATTTGATCCATATCCCCGAAACCCCATGTCACCATTCAATGAATACTGCTTATTAAAAACAGGTCTACATGAGGTCGACAACGTTTTGCCGCCTTTTCATTATAATAAGCCAGTGTATGTAGTATTCTTCGTTGTCTAGTTTTTATAAACATGTAAATTGGGTCGAAAAATTGGGTGCTGATACTGAAATGTTGCGGTAGGTGATTTTATTAAGGCTCTTTTTTTTTTCCAAAATTGATGTTTTATTTTCCAAAGCGAGAAAGCATTGTCGAGCCGCAATTTTTAATACGAAAAAAAAAAAACTTTTGAAAAGGAGTAATGGGCACCGAAGAATTGGAGACAGGTCCAGAAAACGAACGTCGAACGTCCCCCATTCCAGAAGCGCTTTGTACAGGACACGTCCGCCGTACTACTATTAAAAGCCTCCTCAATGTGCTGTTACCAAATAGCGCCATGTGTGGAAGTTTGTGTGCGCTGCAGCAAGGGCGTTTATTACAGCAAAAGTGTATACCTCTTCCCCCAACGATTTCATCGCCGTGGGCAAAAACGATCTCCGTGGGCGAAAAACGCCAGTGCGCCAAGGCTTAAGTCGCCGAGCGCATGCGTCTGGCTAATCAGGCATACAACATAGAGCGCAAAATTTGTTTTAAAAAATACAAAACAAGCATCGAAACCGCATTATGGATGATGCCTGTGAGTAATGAGACCCCCCAACCATGTGTTCCTGGTAAGGATTATGTCTGCAGATTATCTTTGAAGGCTAGGAAGGAAGTGTGTCACTATACAGAGCAGTTCCCTCCACAGACGCCGAGGCTATAGGCAGGACCCAGCATTTGCCGCCAGAGAAGCCGAGCGTAGTGTCAGTACATAACGTATTAGAGTACCGCCAGTGAGGCACGCAAGTCAGCACCAGCGGCCATTTTGGCGTTTATCAGTGCTGCGACATTTCCGCATCTACCTCCTCGCCGTTAACTTCGACCGGGTCGTTTGTTAGCAATACTACCGAAGATGCAGCGAAACGGCATCTTTGGACACACTTCTGCCCCTGAAATGCTGTTACACCCGTTATCTTTGCTTCACATCCGGAACGACGCTAGTCGAGCGCAGCCGCAGATCACGGTGGACAAGCTAAGCCTACCAGAGTTGACTGACTAAAACGCATAAACAACAAAATGGCGGCGCCCATGAACATTCGCAGTGTAAACAAATGTCACGTTATGTGAACTGACCAAAGGTCATGGTGGCGGCATGGAACAATATGAGAAAATAGTGCAATTTCTCTGTACAGTTATCTACTGACACTAGCCGAGCGCATCTGGCAAGCCCGCCGAGGCGGACAGAAACATATACCCTCCTCAATCACCATTTGTAGTGGTTTACGGGCTACAGCAGCTTTGCTAGACATCCATTTTCGCAGAGGGGGATGGCGACCATTTTTTTTCGATGATGCCTGCAGGGATGTCTTGACGATTATGTTTAGGCCTGCATCGGCGAAACTTCTTTCAAAAAGCGTCTGTTGGCCACCGCTAAAAACAAACAACAGCATAGTTCTGCAACACATTCAAATTTTGGGGAATTAACGTGCCGAAGTTACAGCTGGGCTAAGAGGCCCGCCTTAGTGGAGGGCTCCGGATTAATTTAGAACGCCTGGGGATCTTCAACGAGTTCCGAAATCTCGACGCACGGGCGTTTTCGTTTTTTAGCGTGAGCTACACTGGCCGAGGTTGAGCAGTTTCGCGTGGCTCCTGGAGAGCCGTGCTGCGCATGCGCGAGGAGCAGTGACGTCACACGGCGCACAGAACGTTGCTCGCTGCCCGGCGTCTCTCACACTACCCCACGCGCCCAGCGTCTTCGCCGACCTCCGTTCCGCACGTGGCGGCCCGGTCCACTTGATGATCATGCGAGGGGTGGCCGGGTGTGGAACCGATGGCTCGTGCACGCAGCAATACCGGCGTGCGCCTGTGGAACCAGCTTAGCTCTGTGGCGATTGGTGACGCTGCGCCGGAGCCGCTTGATAAATATACACGTGTCACATAGTGCGTATACCGTGTGTGTATCATTGAAGCAGCAGTAAGCATGATAATCAAACTAATCCTAGACAACCAGGAAAGGTAAGAATAACTAGGTGAACCTTAGCTCACGCTACGTATATCCTGGCAGCTAAGCCACTGCTAATTTTTTCGTCTCCATCTTAAAACAGCCACCGCGGCCGGGATCCAAATCCCGCGTCCTTGGGAACATTGTTTTAGGTAACAAGTAGTGTCCTATGGTGACACGCTCAAAGACAAAGCCTACCAGCAAAAGTCAGAGAGAGCAGGTTTCCTCCCTTCCTCTTTGTGCACTCTGTAAAATGCCGATAACACTGTGTCTTCCGCCTGAAAGGGCCACGCTCGCGTGCATCAAGCCACAATTTTCCTCGAAGTCTACTCTAATTTTCTTAGAACGACCCTCTCTATACAGCATTTCGCGGCTTTGTGGAGAGCTGGCATCCCGCCGAACACGCGACATTTCACCGCACGCATATTCGTGGGCGTATACATATACAGGCCCGTCTCGTGAAAAGGCTGTTTTCGATCACGCGCCCGCATTATAGCAGGCACAATTAACTCACCTGCTTGACTCGTGACAAAGCGTCACGCGAGCCGTTTAGTGGGGAAAGTCGTATTGAGGCGTACGCATAATGTCGGAGAAATGGCCCGGGCAGCTTCCGTTTTTAAGTTCGCCTGAAAGGCTCGCACCCGGTTACCATTCACGCTGCGGAACAATTTTGTGTAGCAGTATTTCTATCCTATTCAATTCCAAACTTCTCGTTTTACGTTTTCTGCCAGTGCGCTAGCTACCGGCCATTTATTCGCAGGTTTTCCCACCAGTGTAACTTCCTTTCTGGCTTTGTACCTGTAGAGCGCAAGAGGCATTTCTTAACGTTTTCCTTTGCTGGTCAACTCGCCTATTCAATTCACGCACAATAAGCGGCAGGTCTGGCCACCTGCCGTACCTCGTAACTGTTTATTTCAACTTCCTTTTTTTTTTTTTGCGAGGACACATACCAAGTTTTTTTCATACGCTGTTACGCATAGAGCAAGCACACCCATTTATTCTGAAGTCGGTATTTTGGCATAACTAAGCTATACGTTATTCCCGGAAGTCTTGGTAAGTAGAAAATTTGTAGAACTAAGTAGGAGCACTGCGAATTGAAGCCCCAGCTAAAGTTATTATTCAAACAAGTTGCTAGTTTACTGAAACTAATTAGTAAATATGTAGGTTGACTGATTGATATGATTGGTTAGTTGAAATCGAACTGATTGAAATTTTTAAGTGCGCAGCGCTAGGAGGGTCGACCTCAAGAAACCTGTGCGCGTACTCTGTAGCCCCGCTAAGCAGTACATACCCGCTAAGCGCTTTATAAAACGGCTAATCAACGCAATAATGCCAGTCACTGAATAATTTTTAATCAATCAATCAATCAATCAATCAATCAATCAATCAATCAATCATCAATCAATCAATCAATCAATCAATCAATCAATCAATCAATAATTTGAATAAAAAATCCCTCAGCTGAGCTTGAAATTTGCGGCAGCCCACCTGTGATGCTATTCCCTCAAATTTATTGCTATGAGCGTAGGCAACACGAAATCTGCGCGTGTCTCTGCAGTTGGCCAGTTGTAATTCACGCATTGTAATTCATAGTTCATGGACTAGCAGGGACTTATAGGAAGCACAAATAAAACCGACAACTACAAATTAAGTCTGGGAAGTGGCTGCGTGAACTTTTTTTTTTTCATTTCGCATTTTTGCCATGCGGCATATGAAGAAAGGATAAGACATTAGGTAGAAGAGAGAGAAGGGGTACAAAAGCACAGGTAGTCAGGAAATTGATGACACTGTACAAGTCTAAAGGTAGGCATGGAGTCCGGTCTCGTGTAAAAAGTTCAGCAGCGACCTGCAGTCAGCGGTCTTCGTGCACCCACCAGTGTTGAAGTCCCCCGGTTTATCCCACCGAAGACCAACCACTCTTAGCGCACTGTCCCGAGCTGTTCTGGTTCCTGTACACGTCCACAAGAGATGATTGACATCCGCTTCAGCCGCCGGAGCCGGACACTTGGGACATGTTCCTGGGTCTTCTGGTGCGGGTCCCCAAGTCCAGGGTGACTGAAGGTGTCAGAGGCCAACCCCAGCCCGAAGCCTCCTCAGCAGAAACTTCTCTCCACCCGGAAAGATTAGGGGGGAGGGAGCAGAACACGGGGGAATTAGGGCACGTGTGTCCCCTTCTCAGAAGAGATTTCATGGCTTAAAGCCGGGAGCGTGGATCACAAGGAAGAGGGCTAGAGGGCGGATTCAGATTCAGGTGGGGCAGGAGAGTGCGAAAGATTCTCCGGTAATTGGTTGAAAAAATTGTGACCGATGCCCCTGTACCCAATGTACGCGTACCATTAGCTGTGCTGTCATGTGGAGGCTGAATGTGCTGGCAGAAACAGAGGAGTCTTTTTCACTTGCTTCAGGTGCTTCACAGCGCTGAGTCGAGTCGGTGTATATATGCGCCTCCTTGATGTGAGGGAGTGCACTTGCAGCTTTGATTGCGTCATATACAGCCTGGAGCTCCAGTAGCAGCGGGTCTGGCGTGTCGGTGGAATAACAGCACGAGCCTTTCAGTTCTGAGTGTGTGGAACTGACGAAAGCGGTCCGTCCTCCGTGCGGAAGAAGGGCTGCGTCTGTGTACAATACACAGTAACTTTCAGGAACTGTGGTATCTGAGGTTGGCGCTGGCTGTTCACGGCGACAAAGCTTCGTTGTCTTATTGGTTGTTATTGCTGTATAGCGCCATGGTGGAAGATCGTCTATGGTTGAATTCACGGGAGGCTCCTTACAGAAACAGGCATGGAGCGCTCCGACCATAGGTATACAAAAACGCTTGAGCCTTCTTGCTTCTTCACGCTGATTTACAAGCTCCGTGATAGTATTGAGCTGGGCGTGCTCCTGTAAGATAGGAATCGGAGTGAGACGAGGAAGTGCCGTGATGGTGCGCATGGCCTCTCTCTCTCTCTCTCTCTGTTGATAGCCTCAAGCCTCGCCCATTGTTGTGCTGTCAGTCTGTGAAACTGTGCCTGGTAGAGTAAGCGCGGCTGTAGAACAGCGCGTACAAGTCGCCGAGCCACCTCCGTGCGGGCTCCTCCACTCCGAGTTGCCATCCGGCGGATCAAGTGCAAGGTCGTCGAGGAGTCTTTCCATTCCTTTCGGAGCCAATGGGTACCCGAACCCGACTGGTGGATCTGAAGTCCGAGCACCCGCAGCTCTTCGTTGGCTGGTATTGCGGCTGAACCAATCTTAAGTTGACGTTAGCCTTGGAGGCTAACTTCCTCCCCGCCTTATTAGCCACTTGTCCATAGCCTAGACTTCTCAGCTGAAATTTTCAGGCTGGCTGATTGCGCAAAAGCATGGAAAACATCCAGGGCTTGCTGCAGTGACGACACTGCAAGCCGAGGTCTCGGTTGTAGACCACAGCTGTGAGATCATCCGCGTAGATGAGAAATTTTACACAAGGGATGTCTTGTAGCTTCCATGCCAATGGTGCAAATGCGGATGTTGAAAAGTAGAGGCGCTAGCACGGGACCTTGCGGTACCCCTACGGTTCGATTCGAACAGGCCAACAGGCTTTCCGTCCACTCGTATTGAAAACGTCCTTGAGCACATGAAGGAGTGTACCACTTTGGTGACATTAAGTGGAACCCCCATAAACTCCATCTTTCTAAGTATTGTTTTGTGTTCCACGTTGTCATAAGCCTTGGCAATATCGGTAGCCACCACAGTTGGCACAAGGTGGCTGTGGGGTGAAACATGTAAAATATCGTCAGCCAGAACAGACAGGCCGTCCTCGGTACCCAGGTGCTGTCTGAATCCGATCTGAGCGGGATGGTATTTTCTATTGTGCTCCAGCCACCAGGATAATCAAGTGGTCACTATTCGTTCAAATATCTTGCATATTGTAGGTGTCAAGGAAATCGGTCGAAGTGCACTAATACCCGTGGGGGGTATTCCCGGCTTGGGGATTGGCACTACCACGAGTGTTTCCACTCGGGTGGAATGGCACCTTTAGCCCATACATCATTCAACGAGTAGAGTAGTGCTTCCAAGGCCTCCCCCTCCACGTTCTAGAATAGCTCATACGGGTCTTTATCCTACCCTGGAGAAGAGTGCGCCTTGGATTCTTCAATGGCCGCGATGAGCTCGGCCATCGTAAATGGGTCGGTTATTCCTGAGACGTCCGATACGTTAACACAGGGAGGGGCGGCCGGAGGTTGTTGGTGGTTAGGAAAGAAACTCACGGCCGCTCTGTCCGCAAACTCCTCTTGGCTGATGTTGAGAGCCAGGCGAATGCTAGCTGATGGGTCAATCACGCTGCCACCCTGCTCCATGGCGTGGAAGGTTCGCCATAAGGCCTTGTTTCCAGTACCAGAGCCAAGACCAGCGCACCAGTCGTGCCACCGGCGTCGTGACAACTGCTTCTCGTAGCGTCGAGCTTGTGCTGCGATACGGTTTGCCGTGGCACGAGCGTAGAGTTGCGTCGGGTGGCGATTAGCATGGAGCTCTGCTCGGCGGCACTCTGCCCAGAGTTTAAGGAGGTGCATATCGGGCGTCGGCTGATCCTCGTTCTTTGTTGTATGTATAGTGCAGTCTGTGACGACGGACTGCGGCGTAGAAATGAGGTTCTCCGCAGTTAGCGAAAAAGCTCGTTCATCAGAGCGGACTTTGTCACAGTGAACAATTTTGAGCTGGCGACGAAGTTTTTGCAACTTTTTCGCGTGCAGGCCAATCAAAATTGGCGAATGGTCGCTTGGCCAAGCATCTCGCTCCGGATTCCAGGAAGGGTTCCCGGGGCCAAGCCACCACGTAAGGTCCGGTTCATGAGACCGAGTTGAACAGATGGTAGGTACGGTAGACTTAAGCAAGGAAAAGTTCATGTCCGTGAAGGTGTTATGAACCTGTACTCCTCTTTTTGGTGTTGTGCTCGTATCCAGACAAAGTGTGTGGGGCGTTAAAGTCCCCTCCTACGAGTATGGGAGTGCCTGGGTACGTTGCCCTAAGGTGGTGGAGCCAATCTAGGTTAAGGCGTGTTCTGCCTGGCCTCCCATAAAAGGACACAAGAAGGAGGGGTGTTTTGGCTGGGCGTGTTAAAACCGCAACCAGCTCTTGCTGTTGGTTACACCATCTCTGAAGGTTGATTGGGGTTTGAGGAACACTTGTAACGATGTATACTGTCGCTTTTCCAGGTGCATCACCACTGCGGTTATCCGGAATGGTAGGAGTATGATAACTGATGAAGTGGGGGAGAGGGCATAGTTTGTTTGACTCCTGTAAAAGGAGTGCCCACACTTGAAGTTTACCGGAGTGAATTTTGGTTTTTAGCTCTCCTAATTTGTTCGAAAGACCTCTACAGTTCCATTGTAGGATGACCGGTTTGACGGCTTAGCCATGGCATAAGCTAGCCTGTATTAGTTGGGTCAGCTTGGATAGGGTTTCAAGTATAACGGTCCAAATAGCTGGATCGCAGGGGGTTGTCTTTTGAGCGTTGAGCCGCATCCGTAAAGGCACATTTTGCGTTCCTTGCAGTGAACGCGCTTCAGCGCGTTCTTTACAGAGAGCTGCTACGCGTGCCTTCCTTTGCCGCAGTGCCTCAAGCTGTTTCGATAGGTAGGCTATTTGAGTATCCAGGTCTTCGTCAACCAAAACAGCTACATTCGACTCCCAGCTGTATCTTCCGGCGTTTGTTTTGGAGGTCTGGGCTTTTTAGAATCGGACCCCTTCAGAACGTCCGAATACAAACCACCTGTTGCATCGGGTTCCCCAGGCTCTTCTACAGCAGAGCACTCAATTGGTTCCAGGACTTGGAATCGATTGTACTGTGTAGCCCTTGCTGAACTGGTTTCCCGACGGCGAGCGCGAGCTGTGGCGTGCTGTTTAGTGGGGCACTTTGCCGATGTTATTTCATGGTCATCCGTCTTGCAAAGCCCGAAACGATAGCGTGGCTTGCCGTCGGAGTTTATTCTCTCTGTGTCCACAGTTGCCTTCGGACAGTAGTTTTGCTGGTGACCTTGTTTAAAACTGTGGTAGCAGTACACAGCCATTGTAATAGAACCTTTCCGGTATGGTAGAACCTCGTACGGTGACTAGGTAAGTCCTGCTCTTACCCATACGTCGGACAGCCAGCACCTCATGTGTGGGGTACCGTAACTCACGTAGAATGGTCGCCGGGGAGTCGTTTTGGTCAAGGTCGGTCGTACAGGACGCAGCGCTGTACATTGGGCCCTTAGGCGAAGTAAGAGTGCACGGTCACGTTAATATCGGTAGAGATAGGGATGCTGGTAATGCCACAAATTTTGTTCGCGTCATCCAGGGTGGCGAGGTGAACGGTTATTGTGTTGGAAACCTTCTGAATCATGAACCCCTGATAATCCTGAGTGCCTAGGCACCGGTCTATCACTTGCTGAACTGACTTAAGGGGGATAGTGGTGACATCAAACCTGGTAGTTGGCTTAATGTGAATCCGGAATGATCGGTCGGGAGGAGGTGTCGGGTAAACTGCAGCGGGAGAATTATTGCAAGGAGGAGCGAGTGCGGCCGAAGCGTCTGGGGTGGCCCTCACCTTCTTATGTGGCGGCGTATCCTGTGCTGTTCTCGTTGTATGCGTTGCGCAGGGCGCTGGCACAATTTCACTTGCAGGCACAGAAGAATCATAGTTCATGTTCCTGGTCCTGTTCTGGTCATGTGGTGGGCTGTTGAACCACGGGGTCTACGATCGGAGGTTGCTGTTGCTGGGTTAACTGGCGCCAGAACAGCTGGGATGGTTCAGCGACGCCGAAGCTTGCGTGCTGAGGGCAGCAGATGCAGGCACCTGCGAAGCGTCCATTATTGCTGTCACCTGTGTGCCATCACGGATAAGGGCAGGCCGGGCCACAGTAGGCCCAACGGTCAGACCAGGTCTCTTCCGCCGACGCCGAAGTGGCGGGGGCGACCTTTTCGCGTCTTCAGTCGCGGTGCCCGTGCCGGAAGCGTACGCCTGGTTATCTGATTGGTCCTGCACGGACGAAATTTCTGTCTGAACCGAGAAAAAACTGCGCAAGCCGAAGTAGCCTCGTCTGCGGAGGTGGAGATTCTTGAGCTTTAACTTGAGCTATAACTCTCAATTTTACGCCTTCAGTGGGTCCATACAAGGTGACCGTATAGAACCCGGCCCTCATGCTGCTTGTATGTAAGTGCAGTGAAAAGAATAGTACAAATCTCGCATTAGGTCAAATTTTACAGCTTTAATAAACATGGCTAAATGGTAAATACGCGAGCTGTTGTGCACCTTTAGAGAACTTTGCAAAGCACCGCTCAAGGAAAAGACGAGACGAAGAAAGAGAGAGAGACGGGGGATACAGATTCAGACAGAATATTTTTGAATTACTGCGTGCGATGTCAACTATATGGCGCATCTTGGTGCACCAGACTTGAGCGTAACGGATGGTCGAAAGAAAAAAGAAGGAACAAGTGTAATTCGCATACCAACAGCAGCTGATGATAACCTAGTCCAGTCGTCTGTCGGGTGTCGCGTTAAGCCCTAATACGTGTGCTCTCACAATTATTTATTTATTTATTTATTTATTTTATTTATTTATTTATTTATTTATTTATTTATTTATTTATTTAGAATACCCCTAAAGGCCCTCTCGCTGGAGGGTATTACATGGGGGGGAGGGGGTTTAACATATACAATATAACAAATGAATAACTAGTCGCAGAAATGCACAAACTGGAACAACTATAAACACTTTACTGTACTCATGCGGCGACAATAACGGCATCTTCTCCCAGGAAGCATGGCGAGGTTTGGGGCTCTTGACGTGCCGGCTCAAAGGGATTTCGCGAGCTGTAATAAACGCTTAACTAAAGCTATCCCCACAACGGCTTCTTTACGCACCATTTCAATCATTATCATTGTCGTCATCGTAGTCATCATCATCGTAGTAGTACTACTACTAATCATCGGGGAGCTACGCTTATGCATTTGACGTCTTGTTGTAGTTTGTGCCTTCGGGACATCCGGTAATTACAGCCTTCGCAGAACTCCCGAAGATATACGATTTTGGGCTCCGGTCAGCCAATCCCTTCAGTGCAAGCGACTTCCGCTGATATGTTACGATTTTCAATACCCTGTTTACGAACCTACAGCCCTCGAGCGGCCAATTTCCGCGACTGTTCACGCAACACAGGTGTCTCATACGTGTCAACGGGCTTTCTCTTGCCCTCAAGCATCAGTTGGCCGAGCGGCAAAGCGGCCACTCCCCGTTCTCACGCACTCATTTGACGACTCGTCGCACGCTGTCGCTGCGCTTTGTCGCGATTGCGTTTCGCGCCTGCTTCCTCGCGGCCACTAATCGGGTTGTGAAGCAATGCCAGCACTTCCTCATGGTCTCAATCTGGGTTGAAATGCGGAACAGGCAGCGACTGATTTCCCACATGGCGGCCTGACACTGTTTCTGACTTGCAATTGTTTCCTTTGTACCATTCCTCATATACAAAGCGAAAAGAATAAAAACTATATTGCGTGCTACCTTGCTTCTCCCCCTGCCGTTCGGTGGCGCTTCCGGCGATGAGCTTACGCCGGCACGCACGAACATTGCTATAGGCGCTTCCGGCGATGAGCTTGCACAGGCACGCACGAACCTTGATATATCCAGAGTTTGCGGAGACTAGCTGGTGGTGCCAAATTCCCCGTGGATCGGCTGTCATCCGGTGTGCACATTTGAGCTATGCAAGGGAGGCAACGCATAGAAACCACACTTATGGTGACATCAATTGGATGCTCTGACGTCACAACAAGCAACGCCGAGGTAGTCTCGTGGTGCACTACGAAACTGGAGCTTATTTTTGGTGGCGTGCCGTAGAGGTTTCCTTGGTTGGTACTCCTTAAGGCTAAACCACGGGTTAGGAACCCCACCACAGAATTGAATTTCGCATGTTTTTTATATGGCGCAGCTGTGTTAAGCAATGTTGCCATACATTTACAGCGGAACTCTATTAGGCTATCTTTCCACGCATTTTTTGATTCCTCACAGCAAAACGCCTTAGTGAAAAGCCAACCTTATCCACCTGTCTAAAGCGCGAGGTGCCCCGTAGAGGGAGACGTTCGTGTGCGTTCGTTTGTTTGTGTGTGGGCTTCCAACGTCAGCGGCGAAGGCTTACTCTCCTCTTCTTCCCTTAGCGAGAGGGAGAGAAAACTGCCCTAGCGAGACCATTGCGCCCTCTGTCGGTGGTTCTGGTAAGCAGTTTCTGTGAGGCCGCCTGCGGGTCTGGGAACCTGCCCCTATACGCTTACGTGACGCACGACCTTCAGCAGACTTGCGAAAACGCTCGACCTACAATAGCTCCACTGTTAAGAGGAGGAGCGGCCGGCCCGAGGAGGCGGGTGACTAACTTTGGCTCAGCCAACTATTATCGTAATTCAATCGATAGCGTCCGACAATAGAGTGCAATAACACTGTTCAAAGCTCGGCTACGTGTTTCCAGAGAGCTCCAGCCCTCCCACAGTGAAGTGAGGTGAAAAACATTTTATTGAGCCGGTGAAGTGGGAGTGGTTCCTTATTCCAGGAAGCCATGTGATGAGCGGGCAGCCTTCGCTCTGGAGGCCAAAGTGTCTGGACGTCCAGATCGCTGCTGGTCACCAGGTTCACCCGCAGCTCAAGGGGTGGGGAGAGGGGGGATGGAAGATGGAGGAGGTTGGGGTTGTGCTTGCACTCTAATATGATGTGGGAGGAAGAAGTACCGGGTTTGTAAGCAGAACTTGCCATTCGGCCGGAAATTGCGTTTGTAAACATTCGATGGAGGGCGGAACTGGGTGGGTATTTCTGCAGACGGGTATTTGCTCTGCAGTCGTTACGAAGCTAGGCATTCTTCTTTTGAGAGTTAGCATGTGGAGGAGGTGGAAGTGCTGTCATTCGAAACGTTAATATTGAGTGACTATCTTGAAAAGTCAGTGGAGGGACGGGACGGTTGCGGTATCCTCAGTCAACCTGGAGGGACAGGGCACAGGCTTGCTGTGTGAGCAACGTTATTGCCCGTCAGTGGAGGAATGACAGGGGTCCAAATGAGGGTGACTTTACGGCAGGGTTGATGCTGAGATAGTAGCTTCAAATGTTGAGCGGGCCACCCTTCGGGCTAGAAAGCTTCTGCAGGCTGCCTTGAGAATCTGTGATAATTACGGGGTTCTTTCGTGTGAATGAGGGCTAATGCGATGGCGATCTCTTCGGCAATCGATGTTGACGACGTCCCATTGTTGCAGAAGCTACGAGGGTGATCTTGGTGGTGACTACGGCTACTCGATGCTGACCGTCGGTGTAGGTGCTCGTGTCCGTGTAAGAGGCGTCTGCACGGTTACATAGATGGTCTCGTGCGCTTGACTTCACGATTTCGGCGGCCGGGTTGTAGGTCCGGGTGCATATTTTTTGGCAAGGGGCGAACCCGGATAACACTTCTCCAGTTATGAGGGAGGGGCTGAGAGGCAGTGGATTGGCATGGAACGTGAAGGCTTTTCAGGAGGGGATACGCCCGCAGGTGCTTGGGTTGAGACGGAGACGTTGACTAGATAAATGACCTTCAATAAGTTCTGAAACTGTGTTGTGGAGCCCAGTTGTAAAAGACAGGTAGTGGAGGTGTTCATAGGAACATTAAGCACTTTTTGAATGCTTTCCGTATAAGCGGTCAATGGTGTCCGTGTCGCTTTTGGTGAGATAAAGGTACGGTGCGACATACGTGACACGGAGATAAGGAGAGACTGGACCAGTCGGACCATGTTTTTTTTTCCCTTATGCCACCATGTCTTTTACTCCAAGTGGGAAACCACGCTTCAGGACAGGCAAATTTTTTCTTTTTTCGGCGTTAAAGGAAGTGACAAGGACCCCGAAGGTTTCGCAGGGCCAATTGGTCAGTCGGGGTTTCAAAATGCCGCGAATTTATACACTAAAAAACTTGGTACTTTTCAAAGTTTCCTTGCAAATCGACTAGGATAACAATGTAAGCAAAACTTAAAAAGCATTGGGGACAGGCTTGGAAATCTTCGAGGGTTGGCAGTTCGGGTGTGACGCGGGTATTCATCGGTTTTCCAAACTTCATCGTTGCTCAGGGCACAAACGAGCTTGGTCGACTGCCCCTAAAGGCATTCTTTCTGCAAGCTCGGGTCGAATTTAAACAACAGATTTCTGACAATACGCCGGGGACGGGAACATAGGTGCTTACGGGGCCCTTGGCCCACTACATAATGACACGACAGTGGACCCCTGAAGTCCTGAAAACTCTCACCAGCACCATACCACAACGAAACTGACGCTCCCAGACCTCCCCCAAACAATTCTCCGGCCCTGATGAACAAAAAACGTAAGAAACCAGTCCTCCCAAGTCACCAGGCATGCCGTGCGATTATCACCCTGGGCGCAGCTCAACGTTTCCCTGCCCCCTGCCTGGCCACGCGGCTAGCTTAAGCGCTGCTTCCTCTGGGCAAACTCCTCAAACGCAAGTGGCCCCGGCTCGAATCTTGGTTCCCCTGCCCCGAGGCTCCGCCTCACTACTCCTGCGTCGCTATACCCCAAAAACAAAGACACGGACACACAGGCAACCCAGCAATCCCCGCACTCGGTACTGCCGACGCCGGTCTGGGGCGACCAACGCCTGGCTGTCCGACTCCCACGTGGTGCACCACTGCCAACCGGAACCCACCACGCACATGTCGGGTGCCCACGGCCCGAACATTCTTTTCGCAGGGTCGTGCGGGGGCGATGGAAAAGGACCCTGGTCTCCGGGAATTGGTTCCGTGGCCCGACTAGGTCCTCCCTTGCTTTCTATCCCTTCACCCTCCCCTTTTCGAAGTTTTCCTCTATCCTTTATGGAATCTGCAAGGTGGTTTTTCCGGAGCTTGGCCGCTGGGAGCCCGTTTCAGCGCGTTGTGGGCCCTGTCGTGTGACTTGGCCGTCTCGCACAGTTGGGGGCTCTTGCTAGCGCGTCTTCCATGGTGAAACGACTTCTCTGGCCCTTCACTGCGCAAAGGACCTCCCTTTTTTTGGCAACCCCTACCCCCCAAATCCCCACCAACGCGCTTTCCCCAACGGGGCTGTTTGGGGAAACCAAGAAAAACCCGAAAAAGAACGGGGCCCCCCGTTACAAGGTTTTCCCCCCTCAAAATCCAATTCCGGGGACCTTACGAACGATCAGTGAAGTGAGGTGAAGAACATTTTATTGAGCGGTGAAGTGGGAGTGGTTCCTTATTCCAGGAAGCCATGTGATGAACGACAAGCCTTCGCTCTGGAGGCCAAAAGTGTCTGGACGTCCAGATCGCTGCTGGTCACCAGGTTCTCCCACAGCTCAGGGGTGGGAAGGGGGGATGGAAGATGGAGGAGGTTGGGGTTTTGCTTGCACTCTAATATGATGTGGGGAAGAGTACCGGGTTGTAAGCAGAACTTGCATTCGGCCTGAAATTGAGTTGGAAACATGCGATGGAGGGGGACTGGGTGAGGGAAGGTATTGCTCTGCAGTCGGCGAAGCAGGGATTCTTCTTTTGAGAGTTTAGCATGTGGAGGAGGGAAGTGCTGTTATTCGAACCGGTAATATTGAGTGATATCTTGAAAAGTCAGTAGAGGGACGGACGGTGCGGTATTCTCAGTAACCTGGAGGGACAGGGCACAGGCTTGCTGGTGAGCAAAGTTATTGCCCGTCAGTGAGGAATGACCAGGGGTCCAAATGAGGGTGACTTTACGGCAGGGTTGATGCTGAGATAGTAGCTTCAAATTTTAGCGGGCCACCCTTCGGGCTAGAAAGCTTCTGCAGGCTGCTTGAGAATCTGTGATAATTACGGGGTTCTTCGTGTGAATAAGGGCTAATGCGATGGCGAACTCTTCGGCAATCGATGTTGACGACGTCTCGATTGTTGCAGAAGCTACGAGGGTGATCTTGGTGGTGACTACGGCTACTCGATGCTGACCGTCGGTGTAGGTGCTCGTGTCCGAGTAAGAGGCGTCTACACGCTTTACATAGATGGTCTCGTGCACTCGACTTCACGATTTTCGGCGGCCGGGTTGTAGTTCCGGGTGCATATTTTTTGGCAAGGGGCGAACCCGGATAACACTTCTCCAGTTATGAGGGAGGGGCTGAGAGGCAGTGGATTGGCATGGAACGTGAAGGCTTTTCAGGAGGGCTACGCCCGCAGGTGCTTGGGTGAGGCGGAGACGTTCAATAAGTTCTGAAACTGTGTTGTGGAGCCCAGTTGTAAAAGACAGGTAGTGGAGGTGTTCATAGGAACATTAAGCACTTGTTTGAATGCTTTCCGTATAAGCCGGTCAATGGTGTCCGTGTCGCTTTTGGTGAGATAAAGGTACGGTGAGACATACGTGACACGTGAGATAAGGAGAGACTGGACCAGTCGGACCATGTTTTTTTTTCCCTTTATGCCACCATGTCTTTTTCCTCCAAGAGGGATTACGTACGTCGCTGCCGGTTCATCGGGTAACGAGGCAGAGATGGTGTTGTCTGCGTTTCGAGAGTATGGGACGGCATAGGTGTGGTGCCTTAAGGAGCCCTTTGAAGTTCTGTCTTGTCGGATGGGGCCGAGGTCATTGCTGTGGTCGAGGTAAGTGGGTGAAGTGTTCATAGAGATTGATTCCTGCCTGAATGTGTGATACTCCGTGCGGAGGGATTGAATATCTTATTGTAGTTTCTGGTTTTCTTGCCGAATATTCTGGAGGTCTTGGTTTATGGAAGCAAGCTGCTTAGCTAGGTTAGTAAACATTTCTTCGATCTGCAGTGGGGGCGACGGCGGCTGGGTCTGTTTCTGAGGGGTTGAATTAGGCAGTTCGGGTGTTGAGCGAGGGGTTAGGTTTTTTTAAGTGGATGCACTTTAAGCCTTTTAATCACGCTTTCCGTATAAGCCGGCCGCAATGCCCTGTCCCTAGCAAGGGCTACGGAGGGGACGTGGTGCACGGCGATGAACGACTCACACGGCGCCACGCTCACCGCTCCCTCCGGCGGTCGGGGCACCTCTCTAACGCGGCCTGACAGTCGGACCCCTTTTCTGGCAGCTGCCTCCCCTGGCCGTCCCCATCCCTTGCTCGCTTCTCTCTCCAGTGGCGCAGTGCGTCGCTTCCTTCTCGGCGCAGAGCCGTTTGTCTGTGATTCGCGAGTATGGGACGGCAAGAGTAGTGGTAGCCTTAAGGAGCCCTTTGAGTTCTGTCTTGTCGTCTTGGGGCCTGCGTCTTTGCTGCGCTTTGAAAGCAAGGTAGTGTTCAAAGATTCTTCCTGCCTCAATGGTGGCTCCTCGGCGGCATGAATCCCTTTATATTCTGTTTTCTTGCCGAATTTCGGGGTCTTGGCTTCTGAACAGCTCTGCTCGCTTGTCCAGATTTACCGTTCGCTGGCTGGGCGCGACTAGGCGGGTCAGTTTCTGCGGGTAACTCTCGGCAGTAGGGTGCATTCGCTTTCCGACGATCCTTCGGGGAGGTGGGGTTTTTTTGCGTTTTTCGACGACTATAGATTGTTGCGCTCTAGGGCATCGAGACGAGCAGGGAGTGATGTTATTAAAGCCTTTTGTTGTAGCAGAATTCAGGTAAGATGCTTAAATTCCATGCAGAGAGTTGTATTCTGGGACAGTTGTGGAGGCGGGGGAGGAATGGAATTAATTTGAGCTGTGGGAGAGACCCGTTGGGCCCAGCTTACTTAATCGACCAGATCTAGTGGAAATCCACAAAGTAGAGTAGGTTTCTGCAAAGGAAAGTTTGACATCCACCTGAATGCAGCCATACGGCTACAAAGGAAAACTGTACAGCTTCCTCAGAAACTTGGAAGTTGAATAAAAATTCGTCCTGGTCCCAGATTCGAACCCAGAACCACAGCTTAACCGGAGCAGTCGGTCTACCAAATGAGCTGGCCAGGAGGCTAGTCGTTTGTGGCGCGAGAGCGAATTGATCAACAACTCTAAGTGGAGGCAGGTGTGAATCGATCAGATTTAGCGCCGCCCCGGCCGAGGCCGTAGTCGAGGCTAGGCTTAGCGGCGTGCTCTCCTCGTGGGTGCGAAAAAGTCTCTCAAAATCTTCAAAAATGGCCCCTACATCAAAATTTGGGTTCCCGATGATCCTCAGAACTTCATGTATCACGTCGATACACTCGCATAAGCGTGCGACTCAATTAACCGCCACAATAGGTGAAAAAAAAGCGGAGCGATGCGAACATGCGAACATGACAAAATGGCGCTCGCACGTTTCGAAGGTGGAACTGGCCGACGACGGGCGCTCTTCGCGAGGCGCACGCTCACGTGCGCTAGGTATTTTTCTTGGTATTTCTTGCGAGCTCCTCACGTGGCGCAAGCCCACGCACAAACCTGGATGACGACGGGCACTCCTCACGAGGCGCATGCTCACGTGCGCTCGGTATTTTTTGGTATTCTTTTCTGGTAACGCTGGATTCCCGATAGGGGGCGAGGAAAGTAAAGATGCACTCACATCGGCCTCCGGTGAATTTGATTTTCCCGATGGTCTAAGTTCATCTCAGGCTCATGTACGTGTGATTTCTGAGTGCGCGGATGACTAGTGCACACCTCGACACCGAATTCCGGACGTTTCACGTGAGTAGACTCTTTACCGGGCAACTCCTAGCCCACTCGGTGGGTTAGGCCTAGGAGCTTCGCCGGCTGCTTGCAGCACGTGAACAGCGCGCTGAGGTGGCCCCATGTCGACGGCACGAGCCTCGCGCCCGACGGCACGTGCCCCATGCTGGACAGTGCGTGTGATGCTGCTGTGGCCGCTAGCGCGTCCCTTCCACTGGCGCAAACGGACCTTCTTTCTGGAGCCTCCCTTCCACTGGCGCAAAGAGACCTGCCTTCTGGCTTTCGACCGCACAATACACGCAACCCACAACATATACACGTATACAACATATAGTACACTTTTAGCATGTCCGCATGATCACAAGCCACAACTAAACATTCAAACGGCGACAAAGTATTAATAACCCTGATCGACGAGAATGCAGGTAGGAACAGTGAGATGGTTGCTTGTTTCGATAACCCACGGCAGGTGTAAGCTTTAGGTGGGTTTTGTTATTTCATCAAATGTAACCCGTGCAATTGCAAACTTTCCTTATTTTAGGTTTTATAAGAAGCAGTAAAATATCTCAAAGAAGAAAAAACGTTTCACGAAACAGTACGGCAGGTATGTTTGGGTAACGACACTCATTGCCTCGCCTTCGCTCTTTTAGCGTAGAGCGCACAACTGGTCTGGCAACCATTCAGCCAAGATGTTAATGTTACCAAATGGGGGCCTGTTGTTGTTGGTAACTGATGCGTCAATATGCTGTGGTCCGTGCTCGCTGACGAAAAAAGGGGCAGTTTGCTATCATCGCTGACCTCTTTTACCCTTGGGCGTCAGGTTAAAACGTCCACAAATGCAGTGGTAACGTTGAAAGTCAGGCGAGTCGGCCACAGCAAGCATGCAGCGGTGCCCACAGAATGTGCTTCAAACACACGGCTGGCGAGCCGTGCGTTAGCGTGGCGGGAACATGGTAATAATAAAAAGAAAGACAGCGAGAAAACAAGCAAGCAGCACACCACAGGGGAGGTGTTGCTCATAGTCGTCGTATGCGCCCGTTTGGCGAAAGCCACAGTGCAACGATGAACTGTTTCGTTTTCGGCGTCGGCGCCAACAGCAGATTGCAGACGACATGAGAGAATATTTCCTCACCCGTTTCGGTGTTTCGTAGAGGCCGTACAGAGGGCGCTACGTGTAATTAGCTAAAGGGAGAATCTCGCTGGTCCGGGGGAGAAAACCCTCGATTTCCTCCCTTTTTTCTGCCCTTTTTTCTTAGAGTGTAAGCAAAAAAAGAGAAAGGAAAGAATGAAGAAAAGTTGGAGCAGACAGGTATGCCCAGCGCTGAAGCACTGAACTGTTAAAGCTCAGTGATTGCCACTGAAGGTTTTCAGTCTATAGTCTGGTGTTTAAGTTCGTCGCCCGTAGAAAGCGTAAGAGTTCCTTAGTCACCTTCTGAGCGGATGACAGAGAAGGCCAGTGACACAAAATCTTCTCCTCCGAAAATGGCCGCCGAGAGTCGAGGTTCCTCAGTGCTGACGACAGCTTCTTTCTTTCAGGCGAGTAGCGTGGGCACTCGTAAATTGGTAATGTACCGGTGCAGCTACCACAGACAATATTGGTGAAAAGTGGTGAAACCATTGTGTCACCGCTTAGAATCATGGTATTCATACCCTGAATGGAAGCTGTTCCAGCTGCTAAACCCCACGAGTGACTCACATTTCTGCACTCCATGTGTATTTTAATGTGCTCGATAAGTTTTTTTTTTCTTTTCACCACTCCTAGACCGTAATGAAAGCTCGAACGTGATATTTTTTTTTATTTGAAACAAGCCACTCTGACCAACATCCTTTGAAATTCTTTATGCAGGGTGTTCCACTAGCGTTTCCTCTTTAACATATTTCTCACTAACTTGTTTTGTATGGCACTGCTGATAGTACAGTAACTAGTACAATGTTAAATGCTCATATATTACTTTGAGAGAAATTTACATTGCTGCGTGTCTTAATTTTGTATATCAAGATAAACCAAAAGTACATTGACCACTGTATTGGATGCGCGGTAACTTTCTGTGCGAGCATACTGATAGAAAATGGAGCATGTGTTCTTTTTAGCTAGCATGGTGGCAGATAAAAATAATAAATTCTATTTCGCTCGCTCAAATTTATTTTGAGCCAGACAACAAAAACACTCATCTTAAAGACAAGTCTTCGGCAAATTTCACGCGCAGAAGAGATGCAGAAGCCGCAGTTGCTTTACTACGGCCTTATTTTTTGGTGCTGGTCAAATCTGGTGAAATTTTGTTGCCGCCTTTTTCCAGTCTGGCAACGCTGCCGGGGGGTGGGGGGGGATATGGAGAAGGCGAGGGGAGGGGGCAAGTGCTGCTGAGACTTCGGAACCCCCTTTGCATCCCCCTGCCGACTTCCTGAATTTGTCCGTTTGTCCGCAACGCGGGGCGCCCAATGCTGCTCTTCCTAGTGTTCTACTTAAACGGCCTAAGGGCGACGAGTGTTATGTTCGGGCTCCTCATTTAATTAAGGAAAGCCGCCGGGGGCTCATGTTCGGCGTCGCGTACGCGGGTGCGGCTATTCAGTGTCCCTTTCATGTAGCCGCACGGACGCCAAGTTCGGAGCCGCGGAGAGCGTGTTTTGTGCCCGTCCTTTTGTGTGTCAAAAGACGGGCGCTTAGCCTGAGTACCTTGTCGCGTCGAAGGTGGCTGGGTCATTCGGCATAACAAGCTGACGGAAGCCAGATTATCGTATCTCTTAGTGTTGAAAGCGCGCGCGGTGTAAGTTGGAAAATCTTCGACTCCGGCGGCGGCGTTGGTCGTTGACGGGTCAATCGCCTCGGAGACCACCGAGTGGCCTGAAGCGCGTCTTCCGGTGGGACTGGCGGCAGGCGGCGGCGCCCTTCGTCTGGGAGGGAATTAGCAACCCTCATTGTCCCGCAGAACGGGCGTCGCGGGAGGCGCCGCGCAGGGAGGTCAGCCGCGCAGGACCGCTCCGGGCCCTCGGCTTGGCTGTGTTTGTGCAGATGCCGCCGCTGAACGTAATGGATGGTTCACTTTAGGCCGAGATGGCCTGTATTTTCTGGCCGGGTGCAACAGCGTGCGTAGGAAACGCACTATGAGTGTGTAAGAGAGAGTGTTAGGTCACGTGACCGCAGGTGGGGACATGTGTGGATTGGCTGGTTTCCCGTGGCCAATCAATGGTTTCTATAATTGTTTGAAAGGTTTTTTTCTCTCTTTCTTGTACGCCCCTTCTTGGATGCGGGGTTTTTCGTATCAAAACCGGAGTGTTGGGTTTTGTCGAGGGTCGGTCGAGAGGGGATCTAGTTCAGGATAGATCTCGGCCGAACAGGCTGCTGCTGTCAGAGTGACAATGTAACCGTCACTCTGACCTGATGTAAAGTTGGGTTATGTAAATCTGGTAAATAAACCTAATATCCAGCAAGGAAGGCAGTCCTCATCCCTCACCCGCTCCAAGCATCGGTCGTCGGTCACGAGGCCGCCACGAGGCGCGCCGTAAGTGAGGGCTCCGGGTAAATTTTGACCACTGGAGATCTTTAACGTGCGCCGAAATCTCGTACACACGGGCGTTTGTGCTTTTCGCCTCCAACAGAAAAGCGGGCGCTGCGGCTGGGGATCGAGCCCGCGACCTCGTGCTCAGCAGCGCAACGCCTCAGCCGCTCAGCCACCACGGCAGGTCTACTAAATACTCTACACCTCTTCATATGGAGTGCTAGCGGAGTCCATCCTGTCCCCTGAAATTTCATAGGTCATCTCTCCATCGAGTCCTTGGCCGGCCCCAATTGCGTTTAAAATCTATTCGCAGCCACTCCGTCAAACGGATGATCCACCTGTTGTCCCTCACGATGTCGATGTCGATGACGATGAGCTCTTCGTAAAAATTTTTCAATGCCATATTTGAAAGGGCATTAAATACTGCATTAAATACTCCAAAGACTTCCATTGAATGGAGATGAGCAGCTGGAAAGAACACTCACACAGGCATACTGGTGATAATAGTAGTTGAGATCAGGTCTTAGTGCGTAAAGTCACCCGTTACCTCCGCGAATGAAGACCTCCAGTACGGGTAGCAGCTGATTGAGAGCGACCTCTTTATAATGGGGCTTAGCAAAGTGGTGGGGGCAATTTTACTGCGCCCAGGCCTGGAATTAAGGGGCGCGGCCCCGCGCGCCTTACGCTTAAGCATGCGATTTCAGATAACCATTCTGGAGGTCTTTCATCACGCGGGCACCCCACCTAGTATCGACCTGCCTTGCCTGGGCAAAGGGTGCATAATATACCCTGACCAGTACACCTCCCGCGCACATTTCACTGCTGAGCCGAATTAAAAATGCCAATATGCTAGTGAGCTCGCATGACTTGTGGATACCGCCCCGGCGCGACACTTCTTACTGCTCGTCAACTAACAAGGAAATGAGATAAAGTGAGCGAGTAAAGGAGCAAAAGAAATAAAAAGCGAACTTAGAATAAGGAAATGGTTCGCTGCAGACGTTCTAACGGTTTTGGTCCGAGGAGCGATAACTCTTCGCTGACCGCGATGCACGCAGGAAGCAGCGTTTTCGCAAAGACGCGACGACCGTATCAGGGCCGTTTGCACAAGCAGCCGCAGGGGAAGGTGTGCGCTGCAAACGGAGAGCGCCGACTCGAGGCGTGTATGTGTGCGTGTGTCTGTAGCCAACGCCGCACCTCCTGTAATCAGATGTATGCGCGGCTTTCGAAGCCGCGCACGTACGAAGACTCCCTCGGCGACCTGTAGAGGACTATCGGAACGTGACATACCTTTCCGCCGCCGCCTGGACGCGCCCTCCTCCGACATGTCTCACTCCACGCCCAAACCACGAACACATCGTATAATGTATCGAGCGGGCGGCGCTCAAAAGAAACCTCAATTTGCACGCCTATGTTCCGTTTTGTAAGGAAACGGAGCGGATTGGTGTAATGTAGACGTACGGCAAGTGAGACGGTTTGCTAAGTGTCCCACTGAGAAGATTTCTGACCTTTGACTGACAGAAAAGATGTTCTGCGCGCAGCGTAAATGGTAGCGCTTGCGTAGTGTATTAGGGAACAAACTCGGGTGCAGGACATACGAAGTTAACTTTGGCTAGTACGTAATGCGGAAGGTTGACAACAGGTGGATCATTGGAGTAACAAAATGGCTACGAAGGCACGGCACTAGGAGTACAGCGGGAAGAATAAATCTATAGGGAGGAATGAGTTAAGAAAAATGAAAAGCAGGGACTGAATTCAGTTATAGCGTTCTGTGTTAATGGAGAATTCATTTAAATAACACAACGTTCCTCCCCGCTCCATCTCTGTCCACGCGAGCTCTCGCGCCCGACTTCTATTATGTCTCTCCGCAACTTTCCCAAAAGCCCAATGACTCAAGGAAAACCACAATGAAGATCGATGAGACGTGAGCGCTTGCACATGTTCATACAATGTTAACATGATAGCCACCTCCAAACGCGGCCATAATTTGTTATATGGCCCGTGCGCACCGTGATGGATCCGCTCACTCTGCTACCAGGCGGAATCACTGTTTGTAGCATAACTGCTTGAAGTGCATTGAAAGATCGTGTAAGGCGTACGCTGATATCTGCGCTGACATTACTGTGATATTAAAACTGTGTCTCTAAACACTCTTTGTGCACTCGAATGCTCTTATCCAGCACCCGACTCAGCTACCGTGCTTGTTGTGGTTCAGGTGGTTAGAAAGTGATTACCTTCTAAGTGTTTCGATACCTTCTGTGTTTCGATAGCGGTTCCGCCTACTGCAGATTGCGATAACGCCAGCCAAGGACTGAAAGGGTGCCAGTTATCACTTTTGCCTATGCCTCCACCCCGTTGTCAAACTAAACACCGTACACAGCAGGCACGTCACAAAAGGGGGGAGCTTTGCGCCGGTCTTCACTGTCTAGTTGCATGTGTAATCATGCGAACGGCAATTAAACTTCGCAGTTCGGTATTTCGGAGTACGAATCCCCTAGAAGAATTCTGCCAAATGAAACTGCGTAGAAAAAGATTGTGTCTAACTCTTCAATACAAACATGCCAGCTTACTGCAGCCAATAAAAAGTTAATTATTCAATTTTAGTTAGTTACACCACCGATATCAGTAATTTCCACCTAATCGTGTGTCCCCCTGGGCACTGAACCTCACTTTAGCGGTAATCTTCACGTACATCTGCGCACCTAATTAAAAAAAAAAAACTGTCGACTTAATTTTGATCACCCTGTATATAGGCAACATTAATGAGACCACACGTTGGCAGGCACAGATTGGAAAGAAACAGCTCAACACAGCGACATACACTTCACTTAAGGCATGGCCAACCCTCTTCTTTTCTTTTGAGATTTTGAGGGGGGGGGGGAGAGGGGGGAAAAGGGCCCGAAACTGTCTGACGATGCTTGTCAACACCTCATCAGGCCCATGGGGGAAGGGGAGGGGGATTGAAAGAGCGATAGTAGGAAACAGAAGGAGAGGAGTGTTTGTTTTGAAGTTTAATTAGAGTGCAAGTGGCCGAATTAAAGGGCGGCAACCGCAATGGGTGTGCTCGCGGAAAGAGAGCGCCGTGTAAAAGATGTGCCTATGCGGCGGGGGAGGAAACAGCGGCGACTGTAGTTAAGGTGGCTCCCTCAATACACGCAATAGACAACAGCGCAAGCATAATACACGTACACATACACATTTCACAACATATAGTACACTTCTCACGTGTCTATAACATTAGCGTGATCACAAAGCGCAACTAAGTTAACCTTAAACGACCACGAAGCATTTATAACGCTGATCGCAGAGACATGCAAGTAGGAACAGTGAGCTTGTTGTTTGTTTTGATAACCGACAACAATGCGTGACCCTCACCTGTGCTTTGTTACTTCGTCAAATGTAACTCATGCGATCGCAACTTTTTATTAGGTTTCAAGTTTTGTAAGAAGCAGTAGAATAGCTCGAAAGACAAAAAACGTGCAACGAAACAGTACGGCGCGTATGTTTGAGTAATGGACACTCATTGCCTTGACTTCGCTCTTTTACCGAAGAGCACGCCGCTGGCCTGGCAACCATTCAGAGACGCCAGCCAAACTGCTACATAATGGGGCCTTTTGTTGTTGGTAACTGATGCATCAATATCCTGCGGTCCGTGCTCGTTGATGAAGAAAGGGGCAGTTTAGTATCATCGCTGCCCTCTTTCACCCTTGGACGTCAGAAGAAAGCGTCCACAAATGCGGTGGTGACGTTGAACAGGGCGCAGGCAAGTCGCACACAGAATGTGCGCCAAACATTCGCTTGCGTGGCGAGCACATGGTGATAAAGAGAGACAGTGAGAGGACAAGTAAACAGCCCACTGCAGGGGAGGTGTCGCGCAGAGTTGTCGTGTATACCCGATCGGCGAAAGCTACTGTGAAACAAAGAACGGTTTCGTTATCGGCGTCGGCTCCGACGGCAGATCGCAAACGACAAGGGAGAATATTTCCTCCCCCGTTTCGGTGTTTGGTAGGGGCCGTACAGAGCGCGCGACATGTAAAGAAATTAAAGGGAGAAACTAAATGGAGGTAAAGGGAGAAACTCGTCGGGATGGGGGAGAAAACGCGAGAATTTTCTCCCTTTTTCTAAAGTTTTTTTCTTAGTGTGTAGACTTTCAGTCGACCTGTCCCCCTTTATGCTTTGCTTAACAGAAGAGGAGGACTCTTGCATCTCGAGTCTCCTCACTCAGCTATGTGTTTCAGAACATGCAACTGATCCAATAATTTATTAATGTGACAGTTCATTTTCTAACAAGACCATTTAAGTTCGATCCGAGCCTGCAGCAAGCTTTAAGCCTGCTAATCCGGCGATTCTCATTCTCAGCAGAGCTTTCCACCGTTACAGACAACTCATAACCATCCGCCAACGTTTATTGAAGCCCCGAGGTCTTTCACATCGAAGCAATCCTGCCTTCATCTCGCCGAACGAACATTGAACACCTGCGTCGGCTGACTGGCAATTGATGCGTGCTAATTGGAGAAAACCGACCAGCTTCCAGCGCAGGGACCCATAATAGCACGCTACTTGTTCAATACTTCCGTGAATGCCATTACATTTAACTTTCGTTTGACTCGAAGCGTTCAACGATTGCAAAGCCGCCAGGACCTCCCGCGCGACGGTAGGCAAGGAAGACGTCGCGTACAACAAAGGTATCCCGTCAAGGACACACATTAAGATGACCAACGTTATACGCCGAGCCAGACGCGGCGGTCTGTCGTTAGAAGCTCCATAAAGCTTCGGGCAGGCCGTTAAGCGGCAACTGCTTCATGGTCGCGACGATTCGTGCCGTGGACCCGAGGGCTTCGCCGGGCCAATGCTCTCCGGTGGACCCATCGACAGTCGCCGTCGCGCGAGTTCCCCCCGCACATGCGGAACTAGCGCCGTGGCGAATACCCCCGGTGCTCCGTCGACCGTTACTCCATGTGGCCTCTCCGCGAAGCCCGACTCGCACTGTGCGCGACGGGTCCCGTAGTTAACGTTCTCTTCGAGTGTCGTCTCACCGCTTACACCCGTGTCGCGCTGGACCGAGCAGATGGACACTGGGACGTTCATAGCGAAAAGAGAAAGACGGGAGAGTGTACGGCGCTTCAAGGAGACGGATAGACGGGAGGTTAATGGTAGGAGGTTAGACCGTACGGGGCCATTACGAAGGGTTTACTAGAGCGATGCGACTAAGCTGAGGACAACCGGCTCGGGAAGTACGTAGCGGAGAGCCCCGTTTGGGGACGGTGAGCGAGACACCGCGGTCAAGAAAACAAGAAGCGGGAACAAAACAAAGAGCGACGAAGAAATTTAGAAAAGAATCATCAACGTACGGCAACTCTAACGGTAATCTAAGAGACGAACTGGGAGCTTTCGCTGTCGGGCCATAAACGTCGCAGCAAATGACGAGGCAAGAGAAAAATACGACTGTAAAGAGAAAAGCGAAAATGAAAGAAAGAGAGAGAGAGAGAGAGATCCGTAAATCGAGTGTCCGTTCTCTACGTCAAGCGAAAGAAAAAAAAAACTGAAAGACAGAAACCAACGCAGAGGCACTCGGAAAAGTAAAAAGCAACCGTGGAGGATAGCGGGGATCGCGCACGATTAAAGCAGAGACGTCACGGTCTGGATCAGCTTGTAGCCCACGTGCATTCGGCGGCCGCAGCTCCGGAGACAGCTTACACGCGTCGTCGTTCTCAATGCGCTCTGGCAGCGACACGCTCGAGAGGACAGGGGCAGACTCGATGACCACCGCGCTCCGCTGTTACAGCTGTAGCTGCCCCGCGTGCCGTCCGACGCTGTCCTCCGCGCTCACCGAACGTCTAACGGGTGGCAAAGGACGGGAGGTGATTACGCAATGGCCGAACGGGACTGCTTCGCGAGCTCGCCAGGGAAATGAATGCACGAGAACGAGACATGAGCAGATATCTGGGACGAGAGGTGAACAAACTGTGCACGGAATGGAGAAAACGCTTTGTACAAGGCGTTTAGTGTCGAGATTCGGTAGCGTATTCCTCTACCAAGCTAAATATGTTATTGTTGGGACAAGCATCACTTGGTGAAATAAAAGCCGTAAGCGAGATGAAGGCCTTGCTAAAAAGTTCTTCTTTGCACTAAAACAAGTGCGCTTTCCTTGCATGTCGGAGAACAGAAAAAGCCCTCTACGGCGCCTCCCCGGGTTTTCGCTACGCGGAGAGAAAACACTGTGAAGTGTGCACAAATTCCTCTGGGCACTTAAGTTTGCCCACGTGGCTTGAATGCGAAAGCACAACGACTTCGTTTTGCGATGCTTATGAAGGACTTGTGCGCCCTTGGAGTAGCTCGAAGTTCCTGGCGTTTGGCTCCTGTCCAGACGAACCCCAGGCAGACGGACGCCTCTACATTGCGCGCCAGGCGCGTTAAGGAGCAACGAGGGATGCTCGCTCGTTTAGACGCACGCACTACGCACCCTTAAAGGGGCCATGCAGACAAAACACAAGTTTGGTTCCGTCGAAAGGTTGCCTCGTTAGAATCGTACTGCACACCACCTTTAAAGCAAACTTCGCCCGAATAAGCTATATAATTAGGAAAAAAGGGAATGGTCGTGCGACTCACTAGTTAATTTCCCAATCTAGAAGAACTCATGACGCAATATGCACAGCTGTGCGATTGGCTGAGGCCGGCAGAAGTAAACGGAAGTTAGGCAGGGCTTATAGGCTTGCAGAACGAGCTATTTTCGCTTAAAAGTACTGCATCTTCATTCTTTAGCAGCAAGAATGGTGGGATAAACAATGAAAGTTACGAAAGTACACGTAAACTTAGAAGTACCAGTGCGTATTGTTGCTCGTACGGCGCGCACTGTGCTTTTCATTGCTACACAGCAGTCTGGCGCTTTGGGGTTGCCTCAGGCGACGCAGGCCGATTGACGTAAGGCCGATTGAGGTTGTCTTAGTGATCTTATTTGTCGAGCACACTCAATATTTTGTGGAATGATTACTACCTACCGTAACAAAACAAGCTAGGTGCAAATACGGTCAGAAATAAAGCAAAGGCATACAGCGTCCCTGTGCAGAATGGTGGCGCCATCTATTAGGACTAACGGTAAAAAAAGTATTCCGCAATCCGCTGCAGGGCAAACAGCGCACTAACGCCTGCTTGAAGAATGGTCCTTGCTACGTCATCACAGACGTCCCGAAATAGACGATTTGGCGGGGGAATCAAAATTTTAACTGAAATTAATAATTTCTCTGCATCGTTTGATGCCGGACAAGCGCTGGGGGCACTATAAGACATGAAATCTCTGGAATAAGACAAACTTACATTTTGTGCATGGCCCCTTTAAGCCAACCACTAGGGGAGCAGCCGTGGCACCGCGCAACCCGTAGATCTGGGGGATATTCCCGCCCCGACCGAAATCTGTCCGAAGTCAATCATTTACTTTGTTAACAGGAACCTCCCTGAACAATCTGAAGCCAGTCTGAGGATTTGGACGTGTCTTTCTTATTGCATAAGCGTCGGAGATCTGGTAACATCGATCGGTCACGCCTCCGCCAACTCTGGACATTTGCGTAATGGGGAACATGATGGTTATGATGATGGTTATGATGATGGTTATAATGATGATGATGATTAGATCATCTAATTCGTTATTGAAACAGTACAAAAAGTCTAGCTCGCCGAAAACCACGTAGGGATTAAGTGGCAGAGCCTGGCAGTCATACAAACGAAATACACTAAGAAAATACATAAAAAACAAAAGCAAATAAGAGAATAACAAGTTCGGGAAATCGAAGTGTACATAAAGATACGTGGCAAATGCCTTATTGCTTTCGCATTAAAAACAAGGCGTGAACATTGCGCCTACCGCCCACGGCGCTCCTTTGATGCAACCCCACAGCGCCCCTCTATCACTATCCCGGACTTCACGCTGCATTCACATTCGTCAGGGGGAGATGAGAAGACAGCAGGGGAAGAAGCATTCTCTATACGGCGTCCTACAAGGGACCACTGAGGTTCCTTAAACCTATTGTTTTTTAATGCGCTGGTTCGGCGGGCGTGCAATAATTCCTCTGCGGGTAAAACGCCAAATTTTGGCATCAATAGTTTTATCGGTATTGTATCGAATTTCGCGATATTTATCGGAACGCACGAGGAGCACCAGCGTGCATTTTACAGCGTTGCGCTCAATTCATGCTACTGCAGTAACAACACTCTCAAGAAAAATTATTCCCAGTTTGTATCCACAGCGACGCTATAAGCTTGGCTCTTTTACGAATATTTAAAATATTTCATGAGAAGTGCGTTCGCGGATAGGTAGAGAAAGCGCTATATTTGTGAAATTAAAGAAGCCGTCATTGCAAGCAGTAGTATCTGTTACATTTATTATGAGGTATACACGAGGTTTATTACGGGATTTGTTATGAGGTTTAACGCGCCGACACAGCGCAGGCGATGAGGCGCGCTGTAGTGGAGAACTCCGGATTAATTTTGACCCCTTGGGAATCTTTAACATGCGGCGCCGAAATCTCTAACACACGGGCATTTTTGCTTTTTGCCTCCATCTGAAAAGCGGCCGCCGCTGCCGGGAATCGAACCTGCGTCCTTGGGGTCAGCGGTACAACGCCTCAGCAGCTGAGCCACCGCGTGGGTAAAGCTCGGCATTTGCCGCTGTAGGGGAAGAGTATGGTATGCGGCTACTGTGGTGTTGCTTTAAGTACCTCATTCAGCAGCCGAAAAAAGCGTGAAAGCCTGGTAGTAGGTCGTAACGGTAAAATGATGTCAGGTGGTGTTCTCTTTGGTGGCCGAGTAGGCGTTAGCTGGCTGCAGGGCTGCACCTGGCCACTAACTTGTTCCTGGAAAGGACCCTACAAGACCAGGCAGCAGCAGCCTTATGCGGCTCCAGGCCTACGTATACAAGGTGCGCTCGCTTGCTGCGAATCTGCGGGAAAGAAACTTAGAGTATGGAGCTTTCGTCTCAAGTGGCTGCCAGATTGCGTCAGAATTCAGGACACCGAAGAAACCGGCATCCTGACCAATGCGGCAAACCACACCGAAGTACTTCCGGTAGCAGAGGTCCACAGCAATGACAGAGCTTTTGACATCCCGTAACCGGTGGCACAAGGACGTTCGAACAGTGAAGTCGTAGCGGAAACTGTCTCAAGAGGTACATTGGTGCCTTTCTGGTACACTTGCGACTAGACTGCTGCTCTGCCTTATTCAGATCTACGCTTAGGGCCACTCAACTCTCCAGGCGGTCAGATGTAACCAGTACCCTTCAACACCTGGTGTGCTTCTGCCCAGCGCCGGGACGTCAGCGTAGCGTCCCCGAGGGAGGGTTTACGCCTCCGACTAATACTATCGGCCTAAAGACTGGCTGACATCGTTCTGGCGCAACGGCCTGCTGCTATGCACTCGCAGGATTTAGAAGGCATTTCATAAGGCGTTTAGCAAACGCCGCATGGTTCCTGCGATCACGCGTTTTCATATTCTTCTCGCTTACCCGGAGCGCTTTTTGAGTGGCTTGTGTGGTCGAGCGCGAAGCCACTACCCCAGTTGCAAGCTCCAGGATGGGACTTAACTCTCCCCTTCAATAATTTACCGGAGAAGGCGGGTGTTCTGGCTTGTTCTGAACCGTACTGTATATAGCCGAAGCGGAAGTATAACCGGCTAACGTCAGAATAACATGAAGCGGCCAATGAGGTTATAGGGCTACGCGGAAGTGTGGGCCGGTTTAAATTTACACCACCAGTAATCGATACATCGCGCTTCCGCAGTTCAACTGCCTCCCATTATAGCTCGCAGAACGTGGTTCTTTCGGACACGTCCTATCCCTCCAGTTTATAGTATTCCCGTTTAAACACTGAACAATAAAGCGTCCTTTTGTTCTGGCACAGATCCCCCCCCCTTCCCCCACAGGAAAAAATCAAACGAAAAGTGAATATCCGAGCGTACACTTCTATCACTACTTTGTTGATATTGTTCGGTGGAAAGACCATTAAGGTGCCTTTATCTGTAGTGCAATAGTTCCTTTCGCCATCGAATTAGCATCCTATGAAGTCACTGCACAGATAGCAGAATTTCCGCTAGTTCTAAAAAGCAGACTGTGGAGGCTTCTGAGTGAATAGCGGGTTCTTCCAGGATATGCCCTACCATGCTCTGCGCGACTTCTTTGTGCCAGTCAAGCCATTCCGCTTCGAGTAAATGATCTTCGCTTTAGTTATCATGCGCAAGGTCATGTGGCTGTCAATGACGGCAAGCCCACCGACTCTATCAGATGACTTTCCTGTGCTGGCTGTAAAAGCAAGAAGAGCAGATGTCTTTTACGCATGAACGCGCTCCCCCGATGCATCCCGTTGGTTTTCTTGCTCAATTCACTTGTGGTCCAAGTGTCACGTGTGTGTGTTGAATGTGTCCTATGTCAACCTGCACGCTCAGCCGATCCACATAGTCACTAGTAGCTGCGCTGCCCACCCTCTTATTTTAGGGTATTAAGCAACCTCACACCCTTATTTCAAGGTGTTCACCAGTACACCCTATTTTATCGTGGCACCCTTTTTAGGCCAAACACCTCTCAAAGATGTGTCCCAAGTGTACAAGATTTTTACACCCCTTTCGGCGAAAGAGATTGTAAAAAAGTTAAGTGTGTTGGCTTACATTTAGCACATGTGGATTTCAAAACAATACTATTATTATTATAAAGCAAATGAGAAAATAATAATGGGTGCAAGAGTATTTAAAGGAGCATAGCTGACTGCACGGCAAAGGTCTTCTGGCTTAAGGCAGCCCCCGACGACGGGCGGCAGCGTCTCTAGGGGGTAATCCCCAGGACCGGCCGACCAGCCTCAGTCCTGTGAACCCGGTAAAGCGAAATTAGATTTGCCTTCAACCGCATCCACGGGCCAAAAAACAAGTGCATTCTGCAGACCACTTTCACCGCCAATCGGGACGGCGCTTCTAAACTACAGTCAGCCATTCTCTCCAACCAAAGAGGAAGGAACAATCGTGGAGACACACAAAGTTTAAACGAAAAGACGCGCGCTTTGGTAAGAGGAAATACAGCCGTAGACAAAGTAGTGGGACCCAAGAACTTTAAAGCAAAGTGTAGAAAAGACGGAAGCGGCCTTTGCGAACACTCTGCGCCTATGCGCTGAAGGCGAACGCTACGGGAGCTGCGGATGGCCAAATCCGAAGCTCTGTCGCCCCCAATAGTCTTCAGGCCGAGCGGTTCGCGAACACACACGTCACGCATTTCTTGGGAAAAAGAGCCTTGGCGGCCTCGTCACTGCTGTACAGCAGAGAAAGCAGAAAACTAAACGAAGGCTTCGCGACACTGCTGTGGATTTCGGGCGTCAAGGTATAGCCGTAGTTCTGAATATTGGCATCGCGGGTGTATTGAGTGACCAAATTATCTTCCCGGAGTGGACTCACCACCATTGTCTGGATATCTTCTGTGTGTTATAATTGGGCGTTAGGACTAAAAAATAGTTAAAAGCGTTTTCACTGATAAGCTAAAGGAAAAGGTTCGGTTTCTGCAGTAATACCGAGATGTAGGGTTGAAGACAAAATGGGGCACGCGGCTACCTCGAAGGAACGTAGGCACCGGTAAGGGGTGAAAAAAAAACGCAATGAAGAGGTCGGGTGATGAATCAACCTCACTCTTCTACCATACACTATAGTGAGTTAAATATGAAATTGAAGACCATAATAAAATGGTGGTATGGGAACCGCTCCGCTAAGACAAGGACGTAAATGAGAGCCGCGTGTGTCTTTGCATATGATATACAGAAAATACCATGTAACCGCTGGTTGAAGCAGCCCACTACCGCATAAGGTCAATTTGAGCCCCTTAGTTGCGAACTGTCGTGTAACAGAAGTTCAATTGTGAAAAGGGAACGTTGCGGCATTGTAAGGAACAAGCTGACATATGCAGAATTCGCGTAACAAGCTGTGACTTCTCAACCCCCGCGTTTCCACTTATCCAATTTAATTTTAACCATATATAGTGCCCGCTAGGCTGTTAGCAGAGGGGTTCGTCCGGCCAGTAAATAAGCAGTTCAACCGAAAGCGCGAATAAAGTAAAAGCGACAGAATAACAAAAGTGAAATATTGTTGTACAAAAAAAAAAAAATCCCGGGCCATCTCCACTAACGCGAAACATGGAGAGGGGCGAAGCATGCGATGTGTCAGTGTATTCTTGTCACCTTGGCGTTTTTGCCAACAGAGATGAAACCATTGGGAGGTATACAGCATTGCTGTAAAAGTATCTTGTCTTAGAAGCACGATACACTATAGCGCAAGGCGTAAACGAGTCTCCCGGTGTTTTAGTAGCGTGATTACATGAAAGTATGATTACGACGACGATTACGAAGACGGTTACGACGACGACGACGACGACGACGACAGGAGACGCCACCAGCCCCAGCCCCTAAGGGGCTTCACCCCTAAAAAAGTTTATAGCAGGAACGCGCAAGATAGCGAGTACAACAAATTCAAAGTTAAGACGGCAGTTGGGGATCAAACTGTCTTTATTGACTTGGTTCAACTGAACTGAATTGAGCTGAGTTTATTTCTCAGCCATGCTGCAAGAAGGCTAGGAATAAAAGCTGTTGAAACAGCTTGAAGGGCCCTGCAGACCTCACACCCAGAGGAGCAAGTGCAGCATGATGAGAGGAATTACAAAACAAGTGTAGTTAGTCACAAAACAAGTACAAAACTAGTACACTAGTACAAAAACAAGTGTAGTTCAAAAGAAGTGTAGTACAGTTCTCAATACCAGCCAGAGAAATTAGAAATGCCAGGTGCAGCATGAGAACAAATGTCATTACGGTGCATTGGTCTTACAAATCATATCTCGCAACTGTCTGAATGAAAGAGGTGAAATGGTGACTTTGACTCCAATGGAAACAACTATTTAACAACAATGTAGGTAACGAGTACTGGATCGTTTGTGTCCCTTAGTTTGTGCGGCATTTATTTACGCTGCAAGGTTGTGGTGTACTATGCACATCGAAAGAAACTACGCGATAGAATAGCTGGACACCTGTGTGCTTTTTATTCCTTCTCGGAAATAGAGATTGGCCGGGGGGGGAAGGGGGGGGGGGGGGAGTTAGGATTAAGATAGTAAGATTGGAATTGGGTACTCATGTGGAAGGTCAGGGTGAAGTCGCGCCGGGCAGGTAAAATGAAGCGGCACGGCCGGGGGGGGGGGGGGGGGGGGTGGTAGGGGCATTAAACGTTGCCGCGTGTCGGCCGGCAGAACTAAGTGATCCGCGAAGTTCATTCAACCTCTTCATCTGAATGGAGGTGCGTCGTGTGGCCCTTCTCTAACCTTGCGGTCTTGCGGCCTCTCACTCTCACCCTCAGTACCCTTTTCTACGCGCGAAAATTGAAAAAGAGTAAGAGAACACTCTCGAGGCCGGCCTGCGTATGCGACCTACAAGGAGCGCACACACGCCGCATTCAGTAACAAGTCACTCACTCCTCTGAGCGCAGTAGTGGTAGGGCACGCGGATTCAGCGCGCCAAAAGCTGCCGTCCACGCGAAGGAAAAGTCACGGGCGTAAAGCGGGCGTGAAGGGCGGGCGAGAGGTTTTGCTCGATGTGTTTGCGCGAGCCTCTGCTCCTTTCTCTTCCCTCTCCCCACGCACGCGTACGCTTTCGAGGAACTTGACCTCGAGGTTAACCGCGGTTGCGCGCGCGCAAAGCGCGGTTTACTGAGCGGGGCACCGTTGGCCGCGGCAGAATCGTGTCGTACCGTAAGGCGCTATTATAACGGGACTGCGCCGAAGCACTTACGTTTGTGCGTGGTGCTAACACGATTGCGTCCCATGGCGCACACCCGGCCACCTTGTTGGGGTACTCTGTGTGCGTGCGCTTTACCGGGCGGCGAATTTGCGGTACCGTGCGCTAGCAGCGCGGCTGTGGCTTGTATATTTCGCAGTCAAACAAGTCCCACGGCACCATCATTTCTTTCGGACTGCCGCCTGTTTCGTCCTCTTTTACCCCCTATTAATGGAAGTGGTCTGTCTGCCCGTGTTCGATTTATTTTGGCGTTATTTTTTCTCTTTTTGACCCAGAAAGTTTGTCTCCATTCTGTTCCCTTCACACACTCATATTATCGAGCTACATCCATGAAATCTTCTTTTATTTGAAAGATTGTTGGGCGGCATTATGCGGTGCACTCAACCGGAGTTAAATGTGCTTGAACAGGTTGACCCAGAGAGCGAGCGTTTGTAATTTGCATGGTTGGCCTGGATGCATTTTCACACTTCCCCACAGTCGCTGTCGGGAGCGCTGGAGACCAGGCCAAGGCCAGATGCCATTGTTGAATAATATAGACCGCGCACGTCAATCCTGTGGCCAGGTGTGTGAGAGGGCTGATGTCAGTGCCGCACCAACACGAATCCTTCGTATTGCCACCCGCTCACCGTGCATAAGACACCCCCCCCCCCACCCCCCGTCTCGTAGGTTTGACCCTCGAATTAGAATAAGCGCATGAGTTTAGTGGCGAAGGTATACTTTGTTGATAACCAATGTGGAAACTGAGTCCAGCTGGAGTAAAGGCAGCGTGCCCGCCTGTTGCTACGCAGGAGCTGTCGCTCTCGAGGCCCTAATGATCTTCTCGCAGAAGTTAAGTGTCGCGACCTTCAAGACGGTGTCTTGTAACAAACGGGCTTGACGCAGTATTTTTCGAAGATCCCGAATTTCATCTATTGAATTCGTTAATTTTTTTTCTGTCCAAGCAGTTTTATCATCGTCGAGACGTCAGAAGTTACTTTCAGTTCATCGAGAGTTGACGGAAACCTGTGAGTGGCTCGTAGTGGCTTGTGGTCCACATAAATGTACCGTCGCTGGTTGGGACGCCGTCCGCGCGGGTGTCTTGCGGGCGTACGGCTTACAACCAATGACACGGGTTGGTCGAATATATCGGTAGGGCGCTGAGACGCCCTTCGCGCCGATATGGGTTGCTCGTACTTTCGCTTGGCTTCGCTTGGTGCGTGTATGGGCCTTCATTATTCGTTTAATTAATTTATCTCAGGCAAATACGAGTTTTGCTAATAAATGCCGATTACACTGCATATACTCTAATTTAATCTTTCGAACTAAGATATTCTAGAGTTTCCCATTCAAATCGCCGCGCGAACTTTTTATTCGTGGGCAATAAGTTGCACTAGCCGAGGTCATTGTTGAGCGCCGAGACTGGCCCCCGCTTGCTGATGCCTCTCCTGCCCCCCCCCCCCCCCCCCCCCCCCCCCCCCCTTCCGCGCGCTTTCGACGTAGCAGCCGGTAGCTACGCGTACAGGTCATAAACGCAACATAGTTATATATGCCGATGACGGCGATATTACTTCGACCTACGTTATTGGTCTTGGATATCACAACGTTGAAATGTGCCTCCCGCAAGCGGGACAATTCGATTTTCGGACGGGTATTCATATCTCGACCTGAATTTAGAGGCCCATTAACTGCTCGAAAGTTCATCCCCCCCTCTCAGTCTGTTGTATGTTTAAGCAGAGAGAGGACTCCGAATCTTTCTGAAAGCCTTCAACCCAAATTTGTGCCAATTATCATCTTCCCCCTGGCGTCACTCTCCCGTCTTTCGGTGGTCGCACATCGTATTCGACCTGTACGCAAAATTATGCATGGCGGACGTAAGCACAGAGGCAAGACGTCGCGTCCTGCCCACGCTTACGGAGTTACCTTGGCCCTGACCTCCGTTATAAAGACGTAACCCAGAAACCTGCCTCCCATCCGGACCGCATACACGGAGACGTCCAAGTGTCTTGAAACACGACAAGTATATTAAACCTTTTTTTTCCCTTCCCACGTGCGTACGGAACCGCGTTGACATGAAGGCTGTCACATGAGCCCTTTAGGCTCTACACCTCCTGAACTCCAACTCATGACCCGCTCTGTTGCACTGTCTTTCCCCTTCTTTTTTTGTCGCACTCTCATGTTCGTCGTGCGAAGGTCGTTACGTGTTTCCAAAGCCCGTTCAGTGCAGAGCGGTCAGTTGTTCGTACCGTAGCGAGAACGTCGCGGCTTCTTCGAGTCGAGAACCCGTTACTTTTGAGTCCCTTTCGCGCTGGGCGGTTGCTGCTCTTCCCTGCCCTTTGCTTTCGTTTCGCCTTTCTTTCCGGGTCTTCGCGGTCTTTAGCCTTCTCGACGAGAAAGGAGGCGTGACGATATGAATTGCGCTATCACCGCGTCTTCTTGCAGAACGTCCTCGTCGCCTCTAAGGAAAGAAAGATGGCGAAGAGACGACGGAGGAAAAGCGAGGTCAAGGTACGACATCAAAACAGGAGTGACCGCGAGGGTACGAAGCAGACCAGCCGACGCCGTTAGTGAATGCGATGGGAGAGGAAACGTCATGACTGGAAGAATCCTTGCGACGATGAGGAATGAGGAAGCGACATCAGTGTTTCCTCTTCCTCCTTTCTTTTTTTTTTTTTCTCTTCGTCTCGCACTTTGCAGTCATGAGGTCACTTATACTCGTCCCCGCCGCATACTCTCACGTTGTGTGCAGGCTGACTGAAAGTTCCTTACTTATTATTCGCGAATTTCTCGACAGCCTATATATATGACTTCTTGCTCCATTTCACCTATGTCTTTGACCGACCGGGAAATAAACAAATGCTATGCGTTCGCGGTCCTTGTGGGGGTAGTGCTTTACGACTTCCCCGCTTACAGGGATGATCGATGCTTCCTCTGATGTGATGGAACGCCTCATTAGTGTCTCCCAATTCTACGATGCCGTATATGAACCTGAGCGATGCTTTTGCTCCGGGAATAGCCTTATCATCTGATATAGCCTCATATTTTCACAGAAGCCGAGCTTACCCGTGCCTCAAGTGGCCTACCGTTGCCTTCATAATCCCATAAAAGAAACCCTACACACCGCCCCGGTGAAAGCCTTCGAAACCATGCAGGTGGTATTTATTCGTTACTAAACGAACTTAATCTCGCCCACAGCGGCAGAAAGACTTCCCTCATTCGCAAGCCTTGTCAGTTGGTGAGCCGAAACCCAGCTATCACTGTATTAGAAAGATCTTATTTGTAGCCAAGTTATATATGGCTAGGATTGCAGAATTTTTCGTGCCCGGGAGCAAAGGCCTGCACGCGCACGAGGTATTCCATTTGTATTCCAATGACGCTGTAGGCAGGCTACCTGTAATTTCGACTCCCGAAAATTAGCGTAACTATCAAGAGAAGCAAAGGGAGCAAGGAAAGCAATACGACCGATGTTATACTGGGTAAAAAGCGACCAGGGAATCGAACGGATACTCATTCACACGAACAATAGGCCGAAAAAATTAAGAGCCCTTCCACCCCGTGAAGAGGGATGGCCAGCAAAGCTGCGGTGCCGAGCCTCAACGTGAGCTTTGACTGGGTCGTAGTCCAAGAGGTGCACGAAGCAAAACACGTTTGTTTGTAATTTGCGATCGAGCATTGTTCTTGGCTATTAACTGAAAGTCCAGTCCTGTCCAGCCATTGCTCCTCGCGAATCCTCAGCACGGCTCTTCACGAGCCACGTGAAACGGCTATCAAGCGGCTCCGACGCAGCGTCAGACTTGGCTACTGCGCAATTGAGGCGCACACCTGGGCACGCGCCGGCGTCAGTGCGTCTGCCGCGGCTATGACGCAACACAATCCAACAACACAATCCACTTTAATCCAATCGAAGTCCAATCCAAGCCAAGCCAAGCCAAGTCAAGCCAAGCCAAGCCAACCCAATCCTATCCAATCCAATGCCCCTTGCGCATGTGCAGAACGGCCCTTCACGGCACACGCGAAACTGCTCAACCTCGGCCAGTGTAGCTTACGCTACAAAACACACAGGAATCGTGGGTAGAAATTTATTATAGCGCGGGTATGGTAATCACGGCGCATGCTCTATGAAGGCCCTGGTTCCTTTTTAATTTTGCATGATTTTTGTCCATGCCCCGGGGGTGTGGCGTGCAGTTTTACGATTCCGGGGATTTGAGTGGGCTCCGCAACGTGGAGCTACGCTCGCTAGCGATTCCTGTCTACATCGCTCTGGGACCGGAGACGATCTGCTGGATCCTAGCCATTTACAGCTTTGCTGTAAAAACATCTGGACAGCACCAGTCTGATGTTGGACACTATGTTCCGATTTCGGAGGCACCTAAGCACGCAGGATGTACTTCGACAACTCAAGCAGAATGTCGTTTAAACAAGACACGAAGCAATCGCCTAGAGCCATTTTGGCACTGGACCTCAAGGGAACATTTGACAACGCCCCTCCCGCTAGCAACCTAGCCAACCTTCAGAGCACAGACTGCGGAGAGTGGGCGTAAAATTACGTGGTGGATTTCCTGACGGACCACAGGGCTCGAATCAAAGTGGGGGAAGAAGTATCTCCACCCAAAGAGTTGGGAAACGGAGGGACCCCCAGGGATTCGTCCTTTCGTCTCTTCTATTTATTATGACACTCCTGGGCCTGCCCAAACTGCTCGGGGTAGCTGAAGGTTTGTGGCACGCGCTCTATGCTGACGAAATTTCGCTCTCGACGATGAAGGCTTCAGGATGTCTTCAAGACGCGCAGCAGTCCCAGACGTGGTTGATAAGTAAGCCAAAAGTACGGATTTCTATGTTCGCCTCAAAAGTCTGAACTGGTCGCCGTCCGGCTTCGGTCACCCAAGAAACACAAGAATGGCGTGAAGGTTGTCCTAAATGGCGGAAATGGCGGAAACATCGTTCTGAAACCCAGCGTTAAGATTTTAGGGCTGACCATCCTGTCAGACAACCGGGTAAATACGTTTTTGCGCAAGCTAAAGCACTCCTCAGAAGAGATCCTGCACATGCTTCGGCGGGTGGCAACCAGGCGGAGAGAAATGAAGGAGAACGACAATCTGAGGCTGATTCAAGTCTTTGTGGTGTCAAAAGAAGCGTAGGCCACACGTTACTTCCTGGTGAACAAAAGAGAAGAGAGGCAGGTGGACACACTAATATGCAATGCGGTTAAGCAAGCCATCGGAGTCCCCATAACCCCTCCCCCCCTGCAGATGGTTCTACACAATACAGTGGACGAGCTGGTTGAGGGCAACCTGTTCAACCAAGAGTAGAGGCTGAGTCACTCGAAGGGGTGTCGGTGTGTCCTGGGAAGAATCGGCTAGAGCGTGGCAGGGCTGAGCGATCGAGAACAGCTCGCGGATGGATGGCTAGATGCAATCGAGACCAAGCGTCTCCCAAAGAACATGAATTTTGGCTCACCATGGCGGCAGACGTGAGGCCAGGGCTCGTCCTCTCAACGGGCCACTGGGGAGCGAAGAGGGCTTCGTCTTCACGGACGCCTCTCCGAACAAGGGGACGACAGAACAGTGGCGGTGGTGACACCCAGAAGCGAGATGCTGACGAGCCCATCGTTGCAAGTCAGAGACGTAGAAGCGGAAAAGCTAGTGATTGCCCTCGCCCTCGCCCCTCCGGGCATTACCAAAGTGGCGGCAGACTCATAGCAGGCGTACAGGAACCTCAAATCGGGCTGGCTGTTACGCTTCCACTGTTCCGCTTCCAGAGAACTAGGTTGAATTAGGGGGGGGGGGGGGGGGGATTCCGGCCTACTGTTTGGCGGAGGGCAATTAGTTTGCCCACAGACAGGCCAGCGCGTTAACGTTACCGGGCAACGGCCGTGGAGGAGGCTAAAAGTCAACGTACGGCCACTTACAGGGAGATGGTGACGTACTATCGAGAGGATAGGCAGAGACTTCACGGCCCTGCACCCAGAACTCACGTGGGAGCAGCAAGTATAATGTATCGACAGATACAATCACTATCCTCCCCTCACCCCCGCTTACTCGATGGTATGTTCCCAATCAGTACGAGAAGAGCTGCCCATTATGCAAACACAGTGGTACTCTTCGCCACATAATAGGAGAGTGCGGTTTCGGCCAAGAACACCCACCACCTATCCTTATTTTCTTCCCCTATTAACCCCACCCTTTCCCCAAGTGAGCCGATGGGATATCTTGCTGCTCAGCCCCGCCTTGGAGGATCAGCTACGGCTGGTTACCAGGGGCCAGTTGGCGATTGCAGTACGTGGAATCCTGTGAAATGGGAGCCAGCGCGATTCGCGCTGCCATGCTTAGAACAGAAGTTGTTCCTCCCCCTCCTCGCGATAGCTATCTCAAATGAAGTTATTTTTAACAAAATATTTGTTTATACATTTCAGCCTGAATACAGCGGATGAAGTATCATCAGTGGCCAAAAAATCGGGCGATAGGCAGCATGTCTGTAGTTGGCATAGACACTTTTTTATTAGGCTACAACTGGATGAAAAAATCTTTCGCTGGAATAAATACTACCACCTTAAGGAGGGGGCGCCGCGGTTAGCAGGCTTAGCTGCAGCGGCTTCATTCCGTGATGCGCGGTTCAAAAAAAAGAGCGAGAAAGAAATAATACGATGGATAACTGGTTCTATTTGAGATGTATACCTTAAGCGAATAGGTGTTTAATCATTCGAAGCGAAGAGCCGATTGCTTGGAATCATTGCTTCGAGTTGCTTGAAACACAAAAACAAATCACCAGTTTACAGGGGGCTTTTCAGGGTTGCGCAAGTTAACAAGCATCCTGAAGCGCATATCACTTGATGCGCTTCGCTGACGAAAAAACGGAAAACTCAATAATGATTTCTGCGCTCTATGCATGAGTCATCATGCAAGAAACAAGTTGTTCCATGCAAACGTGTCGTCCGAACACTACACCAGGGTGCCCAGATTTTTTCCTGTTGAAGTAAAGCTATTTTTGAGGCAGCCAATTCGATGCTATACCACCAGAGGGGGCACAATTTGTCGATGCACAAGTTATGTGACATCCAGAGAGCCCCGCTTACTAAAAACTGAATTGTACAAGAAATACGTCAAGCTGCGATATATATATATATATATATATATATATATATATATATATATATATATATATATATATATATATATATATATAATATATATATATATATATATATATATATATATTTCCATTTTTTCCATGAGTAGCACAATCCAAACGCTCGAGCAACGAATTGAGGAACTTGAGAACCGCAGCCGACGATCAAACTTAATCGTTTACGGCCTAGAAGAAACGAAGGATGAAACAAGCGAAAAACTTGAACGCGCTGTCAATAACGATATCATAGTAAGTATTCTTGAGCTGGAGCCGGTTCAGATTGAAAGAATTCACAGGCTGGGCAGGCCTGCACCCAACAAAATAAGGCCAGTTATTATGAAACTTTTCGATTCAAGGCAAAAGGCGGCGATACTAAAGAATGGCTTCAAACTCAAGGATACTGATCTGTCTATAGGAGAGGATTTTTCTCGCAAAACTCGTGAAATCAGAAAAAAACTGTGGGACAGTGCAAAATCCAACCGAGAAAAAAAGGACAAAGTAGCGTTGGCATACACGAAGCTGTATATTAACGACATCGCTTATGTCTGGGACGATTTAAAGGATGAGAGGGTACCACTGCAAAAAAACGACCGACACTGTAAATCGTCCAAAGACGAGACGAAACGCTCAATCGAAAGAAATAACAATACTAACTGTAAACGCCCGCAGCATAGTAAATAAGACTTCATGCCTTGAACAATTACTGCTAGATCAAGAACCACACATAGTAGCTATCACAGAAACGTGGTTGACGCCTGATATCTTCAGTGATGAGATCGCTCCTCCGGACTACGCAGTAATCCGGAAAGATCGGCCCACGCGCGGTGGTGGCGTAGCCCTGCTGATAAGCAAGTCTATTCCTTTTGTCGCTCTTCCTGATGTTTTGGGCGCTGAGGCGGTATTCTGTAAAATTAATTGCGATGGAATTAACATAGTTTACCGGGTGTGTCTACAGAAGCCCCTCTTCTGGGAATGATTCCATTATAGCGGTTCAAGAATATCTTCAAAGTCATGCTCACCAATTCTCGTCTAGTTATCATGGGGGACTTCAACCTTCCGGATATAGACTGGAACAACAGCAGTACAAGTCACAGTCATCAGAGACACTTATTGATTTAATTTTAAATTTCAGCCTACAGCAGATCGTTTTAGAACCAACAAGAATAACAGAGGAAACAAAAACAATTCTTGACCTTATTTTGATTAGTGGCCAGTTTTCGCCAAATAAAGCAGTCGTTAATGTCATCCCAGGGATTTCTGATCACCACATACCAATCTGTAAATTGAAGCTAGGATTTAGCATAACATCGCGATCAACAATAACAACTGTCCGAAATTTTCATAAAGCTGATGATGCTAGCATTCTCGCCTACTTGGCTCACGAATTTGATAAGTTTTCAAGCTTGGCTGTTGATCCATTGACTGATGTGAATCGCATATGGTCGAGCTTCAAGGCTATTGTCACATTTTGTATTACCAATTTTATTCCCCTAAAGGCTAAAAGGCAACGCAAACATAATCCGTGGGTGACACGCGAAATGTTGCAGGCCAAGCGCAAAGTGAAAAGGCTACGTCATGTAATCAAAAAGAAAGGCAAAAATTCAGTGCGCATGTCTAACCTGGCAAGTGCTGTTGCAGACTTCAAGAGAAAGGCAAAACTTGCTAAAGAACATTATTTCACCACCGCGCTACCCGGCTACATTAAGAGCAACCCTTATCGATTCTGGAAACACTTTCGGCCCAGCACAGGAACAACTTCATCCTAAACCGATAGCGAAAGAACGAGTCAGGCCAATGTGTTCAACAATTATTTTCAATCTGTTTACACTGATGACAATGGTATCACTCCCACAATCATTCCGCTTGTCGCAAAGCCAATTGAACCATTAGTTATAAGTGACGAGGGTATTTTTAACCTTCTTCTGAACTTAGACCCCAAAAAAGCATGCGGCCCGGATGATATCGCCAACAATTTTCTGTTACGATATGCAGAGTGGTGCAGTAAATACCTAGGCATTATATATCGCAAATCTGTTCAAACTGCTAAACTTCCATGCGAATGGAAAATAGCGAAGGTTATTCCAATACACAAAACCGGAGATACAGCTGTTCCCTCTAATTTCAGACCGATATTGCTCACCAGTACGTCATGCAAAATACTCGAGCATATAATCCTAAAGCATTTAACTGTCTTTCTAGAAAATAACAACATTCTGTCTCCCCACCAGCACGGCTTTCGGAAAGGGTTATCAACTGTAACCCAGCTTACTGAAGTTGTTCACGATCTTGCCGTTTGTGTAAATAACTGTTCCCGAAAAGATAGTAATACTGCTTGATTTGTCGAAAGCGTTCGATCGTGTCTGTCATAACAAACTGATTTCAAAATTGGGAAAACATAATAGGGGGTGGAGAGATTACGAATTGGGTACAAGACTTCGTTAGCGACCGCCAACAGTTTGTGGTTTACGAAGGCGCATTATCAGGGACAGCTTCTGTTAAGTCAGGTGTGCCCCAAGGCTCCGTCCTTGGGCCATTATTATTTCTTATCTATATAAATGACATTACAGCCGACATAGACTGCAAAATTAAGCTTTTCGCGGACGACTGCATTATTTACAGGGAAATTAGAGACAGCGATGACCACAAGGCACTAAATAGTTTCATTGGAAAAGATTGCTCACTGGTGTGAAGAATGGCAAATGTCGATAAACTTAACAAAAACAGTCTGTATGACGGTGACCAGAAAAAAGTTTCCCTCCGAGTTTACTTACACAATAAACAACACACCTTTACAAAGAGTTACGCAGCAGAAATATCTCGGTGTCACATTAACTTCCGATCTGAGATGGGAAGCGCACATAAACAACGTCACCGCTGCAGCCCTGCGCAAGCTGTTTTTCTTAAGAAGGCGGCTACCACTTGCACCGACACAAACTAGGCTCTTAACCTACACAACATTCGTCCGTCCAATTTTAGAGTACGCCAACACGGTTTGGTTTCCTCAATATGCCACTCATATTGCAAGGTTAGAACGGGTACAAAGGAAGGCCGTAAGGTTTATCTACAACAAGTATAAACGCACCGACTCGCCCACTAACCTTTTAGAATCTTGTGGTCTTCCTACGCTAGCGACAAGGGCAAAACTGGCGCGATTAAAATTTGTACACAACTTGCTTCATAACCGCAGCCGCATCGATGCATCAAAATACATCTCCCTAGCAGAATCCAGAGAACCTAAGACACAAACATGCGTACACCATTACCGAATACACCTTTAACAGCGATTGCTTCAAGCATTCATTCCTTCCCTGTCAATAAGAGAATGGAATAGTTTAGATTCCTCGACTACCAGTATACAATCAATGTCGAGTTCACCTCAAAAATCGAGGACTGTTCTGTAAATAATTTTTAGTTATCTTTTTCTCTTTTGGTGAGCCGTATTGTTTTCTATCGGTTATTTTGTTGTATAAATGTTCCCATACATTGCGCGTAAAACGAATTATTTTTCTGGTTGCATACTGGTTCTACGTTACCAAAGTGTATGTTTTTGTGGTATTGTTGCCAGTGCTCTTGTGTTTGCGTACAATAGTGTCCGTATTGTCTACTTGATAAGTAGAACTGTCTTGTATGCCATCTTTAAGTATGCACCCGACTGTTGAGGGTTTGTATGTAATCAACGCCATTTTTTTCAAAATGTACCTATTGAATTTGTAAAGGCCTCGAGTCCCCTTAAGGCATTTCTGCCTCCAGCCTGTGTCCTCTTTGACATTGTCTGACAAATATGCCGCTGTACAAATGTGAAACTGAAAACTGTGTGTTGTGTATCCAAGAACTGATGCCCTTCTGCTTTGGTCTCGTATGAGACTGGCAGTATTGAAAATAAATAAATAAATAAATAAATAATATATATATATATATATATATATATATATATATATATATATATATATATAATATATCATCTGGAGAACGATAAAACTCACAAAGCGCGCAGAAATAGTACAAGTAAAGAGTCGGATACACGGCAAGAACAATAACAGGGAACGTTTACTTACGTAGCGGCAACGGGACCTGCCATCATCAGAGTAACCGCCGGGTCGTGACTCGAGTGTCTACGACATTTTTTTAAATGCAGAGCATTTCTTTAAAGGGACACTGAAGTGAATTTGTCAAGCTCCCGTTTTTGCTTGCACTGCGTAGACTGGCTCAAATTAGCACACTTTTCATCGTTTATCCGGTTGACAAATCGGTAATTATTTACAAAGCGCGAAAGAAGAAAAACTACCATGCGCGGTTTGCAGGCGGCCGCACCAACTAAGGCTGTGACGTTGAGAGGAGGGGCGCCGTGATTGGAACGATGCCCAAGGTTAGCAATCACACAAGTTCGGTTTCGGTTTCGGTTCTGTAAAACATAACCAATGGCTTTGTTGGATGGGCATTCTCAATATCTCAGTAATCATCGTACCGCGCTTCTGCCATGTTGTCGGCTGTAAAATGCACAAGATAAGCCTCCCAGGACGGCTTGTAGTCGTAGCATTCACTAGCCGAGGACCTACGCAGTGCAATGAACGCCCTCCGCGTACCCGCAGACGCCCAAATGTCATGCGCTTTTCCCCCATATTTGGAGCTTGCCTCCCTCATGCCTGTATCGTAAAAAGCGTGTTCGCACCAGGCCAAGGGGTCTGTTCATTCTGGCCTGTGCCCACTGCCTGCAAGCAGTCGGTGCTTATGGCAACAGCACGCCAACGAGAGAGAACTCGCTAGCGCGCCAGTGCCAGCCTGCGCGCGTTTTGTGAACTAGTTCGTGTAGCCAATGAACGTTGCGGCCCCAAAAAAGGTGAACTCAATATAGAAAACATGCGGCGGAAAACAAAAAAGATAAACTTACAAAAAAAAAAAGACACCGTACCGCGGGGGATTCGAACTCGTGGACTCGCAAAACATTTCCGTGAATTCCTAGCGCCCCAGACTGCTAGGCTACGGAGCGGGACGCGAAAGCCTTGCTAATCAATAGGGTATATATTGTTCAAACCGGTTTACACTTTTATTTAGTTTTGGCATTTCAAGCCGCTTAGGTGACTATTTATTGTACTGCGATAGTGCACTAAGCGTCGCCCGAGTTTCCCACAGTAGCTCACGTCTAGCAATTGCATTCGTAGACGGAAAAGCGTTCGCAGATGCGTAGTCGTGCTGCTGACCGCTGTGCTTGTTCGCCCAGCGCAAAAAAAGTGCTTCCCGCGCCCTAGTTTTACGCTGTACGGTAAAAATATCAGTTGATTTTATTTGCTTAGTACCTATATTGACTTCGCTGACTCTTCTCCCGCCTTCAAGAGGCCTTATATTTTCCTACTGGCGTACCAGTCAGCGAAGCGTCGCATGTGCAGCGCTTGTGTGAAGCGACCTTGACTTGGAGCTAGATACAAGTGTACAAACAAACCAAGTAAAGAAAGGCACATTCTTCCATTCACAAACGTGTCCTGGCTTCGTTTCAACTAAGCGACGAATTGCGACCAAGCAATTTTTTTTAACCTCCTTGATTGCGACGACCCGCCGGCGGCCGGCGGACGAAACGCTGGGCCGACTGACTCTGTCGGCCGGGGAGCCGTGCAGTAGCGCAGCCGTGGCGCAGCCAATTGCCAGCTCATCCCCTCCTGACGTCACACGAAAACAGCCACAGAAAATGGGCGAGCGTAAAGAGAGGAGGACAGCGTTTTCGAATTAGTTTTTCTACTAAATAAAATCGCGTAACGCGCCTAGAGTGGTCGAAACATGGCCTGGGGACTCCGGACTACAATTTGCGCTAGTAATCCCGCAATGTTTACATATCACTTCAGTGTCCCTTTAACTCACGATGTCACCCGGCGTTGGCGTGCCTCGGCGTCCGCAACAGCCGTTCCAGGTGCGCCTCTCCCCCACTCCTCCTCGCCTGCTCTCCGCTGCTCCTCGCGTGTTCTCAGCGTGCTCGGATCGCGTTCAGCAACAAGTGGGGCGCGCATGCGTCGTAGTTTGGCGCGGGAGCAACAACAGTTGTGGCGTAATCGTGACGTAGTCGTGACGTGGTCGTGGCGCGGTCGTGCCGTGATGGGGCGCTTCTCGGCGTTCGCTCTCGCTGTCAATTTCTTTCGAACCAGATAAAATGCCGCAAAAGCGGCGCGAAGAACGCCTTTACAAGCGCGCGCACTCCGTGCCAGAGAAAAGGAAAAATAGAAGACCACTTGCACGCACAAAGTGTCCAGCCTGGAAGCGCTACGCTTTAAAAACAACGAACAGTAACAACTGCAATAACATTAACGTAACCCAACCTACTTAACGTCGTGCCCCCCCCCCCCCCCCCCCGAAAATGCTCTGCATTTGACCGTGCCCCTCGCGAGGGGGATGTTTTCCCACTTTCTTTCTGTCTTTCCAATTCCTTATCTGTTTCAATGACCTCCCACATTCTCCCCTTTGCTTTCCGAGGCATTCTTGACAGCCAACCCTTATTTCTATCTTAATTCAACAAGCCCCTCATTTCCCATTCTGATTCGCTTCATGCAAAGCGAGCCTCAGTTCTGGCAGTCTTGGTGCCATAGGGAGCTTAAGAGGGTTCAACGCTGGGCGACCACTCTCGAGATGTCGTTGACACTAGAGTCACGGCCCGGGGGTTAAAAAAAAGGTTTCTTTCACCCCGAGTAGTCCGAGTGGCGCTGGCTACCAACCCCAAGCGCAGGAAAACAAAAATACCTTAACAAGTTAACTTAAATACCCGAGAAAGTGGAGGGGAAACTGCCCCGCCGGTAGCGGAGTGGTCATCGCACAAGACGCGTATTCTGAAGGTTATGGGTTCGGATCCCACCCGGCGGGCACATTTTTCTCCAATTTCTTTCTGTCTTTACAAATTCTTCATCTGTTTCAATGGCTTCCAACATTCTCCCTTTTGCTTTCCGATGCATTCTTGAGTGTCATCCCTTATTTCTGCCTATATAAATTTTTTCTCGAGGTTGCTTTCTTCATTCCCGTATCATACAAAAATGACAATCATTTCAGTCGGCGCTATAAAGTACCTTCAAGTCACCGAATATCCCTGGAAAGGTTGCAGGAGGGATCTGAGAAAGGGAAACGGAGAGCAGTGCCGGAGGAGGGTAGGCCGCCAGTGCTGCACGTGCAATGCGAGTCCCTTTGAGTGGGGAAGGTACGGGCGGGGACGGACAAGCTGCTCCTGGCGATGGAGGGCGCGGGAAACGAGCTTCGGAATAATGACAGGTCGGAACAGAAAGTTCAACACCAGGTCAAAGTAATACTCGGTTACAACTCAAGAACGGCACCACCTCATGTAGTGTATCACTCCGCCAAAGCGCCGGACCCGTGACGTCAGTGCACGCGCATTTTGAAAGGCGTTTGCTATGAATGCGTGATATCGTCTGCCTTGTCTCATGCAGTTTGTTTGTCGTCACTGGAGTCGTTTATAAGCATATTAAGTCCAACAAAATCACGGGAAACGGCTCACGCCTTGTTCAAAATATTCCCAGTAACGCCCTACTTGCGCCGCGCGGAGAATATCCGGCTACGGTGATAAGGCACAGCGGCAACTTCCGGTGCCGTTCTTAAAGGGACCCAGAAAAGCCTTTTGTAAAAGTTACAAAAGGCCTTTATTGTCGCGTAGTACCAATATAGCGATCTACATTCAGTATTAACTGCGCCAGAAGCAATTAAGTGCACCTCTCCCCCCTTGCCGATCGATTCCTCCTCCCTCTCTGCTTCTTTCAAAGCAGCTGGAAACACTGGGAATAGCCATGTGACATCGCGACGCTCGACTTCCGTTCTCCGCTAGATACATTCCTGCGCCTAGGCACGCGACAATCGCTGCAGACCCGCCTTTGCCTCGGGATCGCGCAGGAAGGAGGAAGAGCAACCGGAAGCCAATGGCAGTGACGTTGCCGGCGACCGACGATCGGCCGAATCAGGGGGGCGCCTCGCCGTTGCGTCAGCCGCGGTCGGCGTTGCGTCAGCCGCGGTCGGCTCGCTGTGGCGTCGCGCTCATCGGCTAAGTAAGGCGATCTTCAAAGATTGTTTACAAATTATCTGTACAACGTATGGGGCTCACACTTGGCTCAAAAATCCCAAATTATGTGTTCTATCACCTAAATGCATTTGATTGCCACCTTCACAAAGCTTTTCTGGGTCCCTTTAAGACGAATTTAAGCTCCGCTATCCGGTGCTATACAATCATATTAAGGCACTCCCAATGGGCTGCGTTTTGCTCTTCACACCAGTGCCTCGAATTTGGAGCATCGTGAACTCGTTGTCTGGACAGTCACGTTCGATAAGGCCATTTGCGGCCTTGGCATTACGGAAGGATGTGACGATCTCCCAATTGGCTGAGGAATTTGCAGTATCGTACACTTATACTAGGTATGAGGGACTCCCTTCCCTGTTAGCCTCCATGTCTTCCTCAGCGTTGGATGCCCCATTCATGGTTCGGGAGTTCAAGAGCGCGCTAAGTTCCTTACGCAGGCGATTGTTCACCAGGGCCTGGCGAAATTACCAATCAAATGCTGCTTAATTTGCCTGTAGAACGCAAAAACGATCTCCTGCGGTACTTCAACCACATTTGGGAGACTGGTGCCATTCCTTCGACGTAGGAACTCCCCTGGGTGGTGCCGGTTCTTAAACCTGAAAACGACCGAACGGTGGTGTCTGCATACCGGCCTGTTTCCCTCACATCTTGTGTGGCGAAGTTGATAGAGAAACTCGGTTTCTTGTGATACTAACCTGGTGGCTAGATCGTTATAAAAAACTACCATATTGCATGACTTGGTTTCGACGACGCTTAAGCGTCCAGGATAGTGTTCTAGACTTTATCAGCCATGTCGAACATAACCGAGTGCATGAACTTTCAACTATAGCTCTGTTTTTTGACGTTTTGAAGGCTGATGACTGTGTCCTGAGACAAGCAATAGTAGGCAGACTACATGCAATGGGGGTGTCAGGAAACCTTCTTCGCTTCGTTCACGGCTTCCTCACAGAGCGGTACATGCAAGTACGGTTGGGGAGTGTGCTAAGAGAAAAAACAAACGTCTCGAGGGGAGTTCCCCAGGGTAGTGTTTTGTCCCCTATTCTTTTCAATGTGGCTATGGCTGGGCTACCTGCAGCACTAAAAGAAGTTCGACAACGAGCTCAAGTATCCGTGTACGCTGACGATGTTTGCATCTGGTTGTCCGGATATCAACATAAGCGACTGGCAGTGATGGCTCAACGGAGTGTTCACACCATGCAGAAACATTTGTCCCCCATCGGACTGACGCTCTCGGCCGAGAAGTCCTGTTTTGTTCTTTTCTCTGGGTACCGGCGACAGTCCACCCGTGTTAAGTTAACATTCGGCAGCCTGTACATCCGTCAAGCCACTCACGTGCGATTCCTTGGTGTCACTCTGGACAGCAGACTGCATTGGCGACGGGCAGTCGACATGACTGTTTCGGCTCTGCTTCCCCGTGTGAACATTTTCAGAAGGATTGCTGAAGCTAAGTGGGGGAATCACACGGCGTCCATGATTAAGCTGCACTCAGCTCTGATTGTGAGTCGCATTCTTTACCACTTGCCTGTGATCTCACATTCAGAATCCCAGTATGAGCGCCACGAAGCGTTTCATAAGAAAGGGCTGAGGATAGCAATTGGAGTTCCTCAAGGAGCGGCAAACGACAATGTCATACGGGAGAGCCAGTCCGCTACACTCCGCTTGCTGGCGTCACAGAGGTTTACTGACGCAGGCAATGCGTCTAGGGAAAACCGGTGCTGGAAGAACAATAATAAGGCGGTTTCGAACAAGGACGGCCTCTCATGCGCACACTGCTCTTAACACTCTGAGATTATTGTGCCATCAGTGGCCGGGGAAACTTCCCATCTCAATGCCGCCATGGTCTCACGAGAGGCTTCAGTGTCAGCTACATGTTCCTCACATGAGAGCCAAGCGAAACACGCCAGTGGAAGCAGCCAGATTTTTGTTTCTTGAACATTTGGAGAACTCTTATCCCAATCACCTGCAATTTTTTTACGGGTGGCTCAGTCAATCCGCACAGAGGGGTTAGTGCAGCGGCGTATGTCATTCCTGGTACCCAGGTTTCCTGGGCAGCATGCCTGGATCATGCATGTGGTGTCCTCCACCGAAACCGAGTGCATTACCATTGTGGATGCTTTGAGGAAACTTAAGTCATATAAGATGCAGGAAGTTGTAATTCTGACTGACTCGAAAGCAGCTCTACAACTTCTGCAGCATGGTATCCCCACGAGAAGGGACTGTCAGTGTTCCTTGCGGCTTGTGCAAGAACTCAGCAGCAAGGGTTTTCATGTGTGGTTTCAATGGATTCCATCCCATGTTGGGCGTCAAGGGCAACGAGACCGCTGATCAGATGGCACGAAATACGCTGCAATTTGCAGCGACTGTTAAAGTTTCCGCCAGTCACTTGAACGACTTCAGGCAAACAGTCGAACATTTCAACTCCTTGGGAAATCCCTATCACCAGCCTTGCGTCACAAAGGGACTTACTAGATCGGAGGCAACATTGCTATACCACATACGAACGGGCTAGACCACAGCATGGCTATTCAAGGTGGGCCTCGTGCGATCGCCTCTGTGTTGGTCGTGTGCAGTGATAGGGGACGTACGCTACTACGTAATGTGGGGCCCAAAGCATGATGTCGAGCGGACTGCAATGCTCTCAGCGATTCGAAAGCTGGCAGCCCCACACAGTACTCTGGACCACATCGTCTTTCTAAGGGGACACTGGATGCTGCGCAGAGACGTGTCGCGTCTTCTACTAAGCTTCCTTCAGGAGCAGGAACTGGCAAACTCGTTGTGAAAGGACACTACCATTGACTAATTAGGAGGAGCTTGGGCGGAGCAACTGCCGGCATATCCAGCCAGGATAACCCCGCCTGATCCGACACAACAACCACCACCACCACCACCACTGATAACACGAACACATTTTCACAGTCCCTTCGAGTTTGTCTTAACGGAGGTCTAGTGCATATATATACGCTCATAAAATGTTTGCGTGCTCTGTAGTGCAGCCTACATTGCCGAGAACAATAGCTGTATACACAGCAGCATACATGCGGAGCTGCCGGGGCAACTTCACGCCGCGTACGTATTCTCTCCGAGCCGAGGGCTTCGTGAACCACTTCCCGCAGCTTTCATGCATCCGCACATGGAGTATGCAATCTCGCCTCTCATAACACACTGACCTACCATGGTGGCGGGCGGCGGACAAACGAAAGCAGCGCGGAGGATGCAGAAACAACGACCGTTCACCGCCTGTGTATACCTCCCTCTATACGCACATGCGACCGACCCGCGCACGCGTCTCGTGCTTCGCGCATAGAGGGACGTCGAGGATCGTGCGGTCTCGCTCTGAAAATTTTGAATGTACGTACGTGGACGGCGAGAAAAGACGCCCGTTTTACGCATCGACGTCCGCCGTCCGGCAACAATGAAAACTAAATCACAGCCGTCGCCTCCTGCTCTTTCTTTTGCTCCCTTCACGTTACCCCCCGCTCAGCCCGCCATCGCCTTTTTTGCCTCTACGTTTTGGTCAGTCGACGGTGGTTCGTCACGCACGTTCACAGCCGTCTAGTCCCTGTCCTGAAGTCTCAATGTCGCTCGCGACACGCAGCGCAACCGACATGCGCCATATGCAATGGTGGAAAGACGAATTTCGTCGCCTTTTAATAAAAAAAAACGGTACTATGTACGCGTGTTATGTATGCTAATTGTACGCGGAGCGCGAAACAGCCATTAAGAAAAATTCAGGGCCATTCCGCCCAGCGAATGTGGATGACCAGTGGAGCCGTAAATGCATCAGCAGCGCAAATGGGAGGGGGTTGGGGGAGAATTCGGTGTCAGAACTCCCCCTGAATTTTTTGAACCCTGCGTACCATTTTCTCTCCTCCTTGCGACATATTTTGTTGCGTATGCTATTTATGCACCGCATCGGTGTAGTCTTTTTGGTGATAATGTTTTTTTTTTTTTGTGAGAAAATATATGTTTTTACAAATCAAGTTGTTGGAGTTTGTGGTATCTACCTCACAATATGCATAGCGCATGCATTACACGAGGCATTCAATCATGCACACTGCGAGAAACCACCGTGCGGTAGAGCTAGTTGAGCACGCGCACGACACTGAGACGCCTCCGCGCCAACTCGACACCGCCTCCATTGGGGCAGGTGGTGTAGGGGCGATAAAGGAAGATGTCCGGTGAATGGAAAGAAGACGTTAATTTTACGCCAACCTCCTAGAGACATCGGTTACATGTACGTACTTCTCTTTAGATGAAAGGGGCAACAAGGCGCAACTCGCAAACAGGGCCGGATTAGCAGGGCCGAGGATCCGGTTCAAGAAAACAAGGGGGGCTCCTTCCGCCCTCCTGCCTTACCCCCTCGTCTTCCTTGAGACTTGGCGCTTTTTAGAATTCGAAACAAACACATTGTGGTAGCTACACTTGAAGTATGTCCGGACTGTTTATCAACATCGCCTGGGTTTATCAACATCGACTTTCTCGCAGCGCTCGTGGAAAGATTGTCAGCGGAAGTGAACTATACCGGCTAGGCGACAGAAAGACATAGACAGCATTAAGATTTGTCGGGTTAGTTGGTTCATACTGAAAGAAGGGTAAACTGCGCGAGAAGTTAAGACGACAGGAAGAAATACATACGGCCCTTAGAAGTGCAACATAAGTGTCGTATGTGTTTCTACCATTCGTCGTAACCTTAGCGCAGATTACCCTTGTTTCAATAGACATCTCCCCTCGAAAATCACAAATGGCATTCGTGAAAAATGGCTTCCTCCATCTGCTTCACTAATTCGGCAGCGCACGCTTTGGTTGGCTGCGTGTGAGCACTGCCGAAGTAGGCAGGTGGGCCTTTTTCAGAAACTGTCGCATATTCCTACAGTGAATACGCTACCAATCATCTGCTAATTTTGTGATTTCATCCAGCAACACAAATTAAAGCTCTTCTAATTCGGCGTTTCCATAAAAACAGTGACATTATGTATATTGTATATGACTGACTGAGCACAACAAACAATTTAAATGTTTATTATTCATCATGCCGGGAGAGAAATCTTTAAGAAAAGGTGACCCCTATAGAAAACGAGATTGATATCAAACTTTCACAAAAATGTTTTTAATAACACTCGCGAATAAACCATCATACATGTTTTCGTTTATAGACGGGTCGCTCAGTTTTAAACTGGTAATACATTGACATTTTTGCAGACAATATCCCCTTTATAAGACCAGGAATCTTGTTCATATTGCACACGGCTTTTCTATTAATAAATTGCGGAATAAATTTACCTTTTAGCAAAAATATTCCACTTCAGCACAGTAGGAAATATATGTTATGCATTTGAAAGAAATTGAACCTTAAAACGGGATGGTATACGTACTACCATGTGTTTTATCTTTTTATTCATTTTTTAAGAAAACGCAGAAAGGTATGTACGTTTCTACAGATCTCTTCCTGCCTTCCTTTTGCAGGGACAGTTTGTTGATGATATCTTGAACATTGACCCTTCAACAAATCCCAATCCAGCTGCTCTCTGTGTCCATCAGCTGGGCGCGCGCTCTGTCGTCCTACGCGATGCATGCTTTTGGGCGAGTCCAACGTGTTTGTCTGAGATTGAAGAACTGTGAGCAGAATTTACTATTATGCACATTATGCAACGAACAGCCTTTTGGAAGCATTCATTATTTAAATAGATGGATGATCTCTTTTTATTATTTTACTTCTTGTTCTTGCCACGCCGCATATGATAGGAGGTTTAAAGTAGGGAAGAGTGGTCGATGAACTATGTTTCAATCAGTGAAAGTCAGCAGGAGGCTTAAACGTTTCCGAACCAAACCACAAAGTCTGCCATGCTTCTCAACCTCTGCCCCCCCCCCCCCCCTTTCCTAACCCCGGTTCATTTGAACCCTTTGAACCATGCATAACCCGGACCTGCTCGCAAGTGTGCACGTCGTCGCCGCGCAGAAGCAGTGGGCTCTTTGCCGGTCAGGGCAAAATCCGGGCGCGGCGCACCGTTGTGCGCGCGCATCGCCGCGCTGGCCAGATTGGCTCGCAGCAGCGACAGAGACGCGCTCCGTTTGCTCAGAGTCGCGTACCACACGGCGTGATCGTCAAGTGTTAGGTACGGCCTACTGTAAGCGTAGGGACAAAAAAGGACGAGGAGGAGGAATGCCTTTAATGGTGAAGAGAAGTCAGCCTCGCAGCGAGCTTGGCTTGCTACTCCACATGAAAATGAGAGGTGCGAAAGTAAAAGGAAGCAAAGACACAAAAACTCACACAGACACTACAAACGCAAATAAGCGCACAGAAGCCGACAATCGCAGAAACACACCCACACAGCACACGCACAGTAGTAAAGTTAAGACAAACGTTGACAGGGTTTTGTTCAGGCCGGAGTCACGGAGAAATTATACCAAGGCCCGTGTACTCCGTGTTACCGCGGCAGTTGAGTGCCATGGACCAATGGCGTCGCAAAGTTTCAGTGGTGCATCAGCACGCAGTTCGAAAGTCGTCTTAGGAAAATAAGCAACCTAAAGCATGGGCCGGCAGCCGGAAGGGCTTCTGGGCTTCGCCGGGGGCGCCCCAAACCTGGAGAGCGTCTCCCCGAACCGTCCCTCGCGCAGGGCGCGCACTCCGCGTCCCGGCGAGAGGGGTTCAGGTCCCGTTCAAAATGGGCCAATAAGGTGAGGTTAACCACGAACCAGGGCGGAGATGCCGTCGCGCTGACAGTGTTTTATCGCGCAAGAACGGGCGCTGTAGCGTACACCTGGGCAGAAATTGGAAGCTTTGGCTGGACCCAACGTAGGGGCGAGCTGGCCCTTGGGGAAAAGAGGGGGGAGTCGCCGCACTACTGTGCCAACCCAGCGACCGCGTAATGGCCGCTGACACCGCAGGATTCCCACAAGTTCTGGGTGCATTCGCATTTTGGTGACGATATTACAGTGAACGAAACAACTAACCCGTCGGCTTAATTAAAGCAGAAAAATATTACAGCGAAGCTGTTATCCTTTCGTTGGTGGGAAAATTTTGTGTCGTAAACAAGAAACCCAGGCAGGAGCCAGCAGTTCTCGCCCAAGACACCGAACGCATGCGTCAGGACCCAGCATTTGCCGCCAGAGAAGCCGAGTGCAAGCGACAAGCCCACCGAGACAACGAGGAAGATTTCATACCCTCCCCCATCAACATGTGAAGTGGTTTACAACAGCTGCGCTGGACATCCACTTTCACTGGGCAAAATGGGTTCCCCTTGTTTTTATTTTTACGGCCGACGCATAACACCTCCCGAAAAATATTTCTGGCTACTCCACTGTAAGGCATTGTCACTTAGTTGCAACGGTCAAAATGGCTTTGTAGTTGCTGTGATATACACTGATCGGCAAACTCGCCACAGCGGACACATTCTCGGATAATGTCGCGTATAATGCACGTGCACCGCTGTGTGGTCGGTCGGGCCGGATCGGCGTGACATCGGAAGCCAAATGCCTACAACACGAATCGCGTAAACCACTCCATTTTCTGTCCCGACGTATCCACATTTAAATCCACAATTACGAGGACATGGGAAGTGTCATCGCAACCGTCCCACCATCCAAAGAAAATCCGAGGACACCTAAGCATTTCTTAACCGTTCCTAATGCGAAAGCCTTCATGTCCTGAAAAGCATCAATGACACCCGAGAGTCCGAGGCATGGGGCCCCGCAGTGTTCCGGCAAAGAGTATACATTGGGCCTTCCCGATTCACCAGAAGGCCGAGAACTGCCTTCGCACGGGAAGTTCCATAGGAATACATGGGAAAATCGAGAGCCGAATCGCGTCCCAAGCAGTCCGCGGACGTTACGGCACTGATAATCGAGGGTAGGCCCAGTGTTTTCACGCGGACGAGCGGTCGTCCTGTCCGAGGCTTCGTCCTCTCGCCACATAGAGACGACTGGCTTTGCAACCCGCTTACTCCGTGCGCTTTTCAATTGCTCCGATCTGCCTGTACTACACGTTGTGCCGCTGCTCGTTCTTTTCCGCTATATTGCCGATTTAAAGCGCGCGCTACGGAACGCCTCGAGCTTGAGCGACGCATGGAGCTTGGAGAGTTTTTATGAGAGGATATCGAAAGACGTACAAAAGCCTGGCCTAATTAACACCGCTCCACTGTCAAAGAAAGGCGGTTTGGTGTACAATACCTCAATGTTGCCACTACTAGGCAAATCTCACTGGGCTGGTAACATACGAAAGAACGACATCACTGTGATCGCACTGTACCGGTAAATAGATTGCGAGGTGACAAGTGCAGGATAGTCCCCCCGCTCTGATTTCGTGCCGGATGAGCGTTTGCTGTTAGTAAGTCGATTTGAACACAAAGACGAACACGCACGCACACACAGACCCCCCCCCCTTCCACACACACACACACGCTCGCACGCAGGCGTACACATTACGACTGGACTGGGACTGCGAGGCTGAGCCCTGTTTAATTTTTGATTATGTGTATTGGTTCCATACGCAGAGTACATATGTTGATACTAGGGCAAGAAACAGCGCTACAAAACGACGTTACGTTGACTGCCAACAAAACTGCGCTGACTCCCAAGTGATCTTTAGTTTGAAAAACAACGTATACTAGTTTTTTTTTTCCAAAACTAGTATAAATACGTTGTTTCTTCAAAATAAAAATCAGTTGACAGTCAGAACAGTGCATGTCTCTGCTTTTGTTCGTCTCGTTTTGTAGTGCTGTTTCTTTTTGTAGTAGCAACATGCATAAGTCCGCTTGTTCAGTACGCATGGGGGCCGGCCAAAGCGCGACAGCTTGACGGCAGTTCCCGGGGTAAGCAATACATCATGAGCCACACGCAAGCAGATAATTGTCACATTCATAGGCTACATTGTCAAGTCGTATTAAAAACAAAAAGACAAACAATGGCAAAACAGCAGTTAGTTTAAAATACATAAGGTATTGTTAACCTTGTAAGAATGAATTAAGTGCCAACCGCGATTGCTCTCAATTTTGTTGCGACTGTTCATAAAAAAGAAGGACTTTCCCTGTCTATTCTTCGGCCATTCGAAATTTCAATCTTCTTCGGCTTACACGGACCTGTACCACTATAGTTGCATTCAGTACTATATAGGCGCTCTGCACGAGTGCCAGAAAACCAATTAAAATTTGGTTAGACGTGTGCGCTGTACAGGCCCCGCAGTCACAGTCGAGCATCTCAGTGTTGCCTCACTCCGTATTCACGTTTTTCTGACAAACCAAACCCCACCAGCTGCGGATAACAATCGGGAACCCACACTTTGAACTTGGGTATGACACCCAGAAACAGCTGCAGCGGTGACAGCGTCCACTGACCTGTACACATTGCCCTAAGGCTACGCCCCGCGTTTTGCATTTTGTTTTGCTTGTCCTCTCTCCCAGCTAAATGGTAGCTTTCGTATAAGAAAAAAATCCCGGACCATCTCCACTAACGCGAAACCTGGCGAGGGCGAATCATGCAGGGTATAAGTGTATTCTTGGCGCCTTGGCGTTTTTGCCCACGGAGATGAAACCGTTGGGGGGTAGAGGTATACAACCTTGCTGCAAAGTCTCTTGTATTTGAAGCACGAAGCGTTCTAGCGCGAGGCGTAAACGAGTGTCCCGGGGTTTTTTTTAGTACGCGTTACGAAGCGTTTCAGCGCCAGGCGTAAACGAGTGTCCCGGCGTTTTTTTTAGCACGTGTTCCGTTCTACCGCGAGGATTGAACGAGTTTCCCGGTGTTTAAGTATCGTGACTACATGAGACGACGATTACGACGACGACGAAGACAGGACACGCCAACAGCCCGAGCTTCTAAGGGCCTTCGCCCCTAAAAACCTGGTATGAGCCTTCAGCGAGAGCAGCGTTCTTTTTTCACCTGTACGGTACTCTCTAGTCCTGTGGCATCCGGGATATACACATGTCATCTCGTGTACGTTCGGAGACTTGTGTTCGTTGTTTGTTCCTTCATTTTATTTCCTTCGACCGGATAGCGCCGGCCGTTGACAACCTGTGTTCATGAATACAAATTGCCGAAGAAAGACACGAGACGCCTTTCGATCCCCACCGTTCCACCTCTCTCTTGTTTTTCTTTACGCGACCTGTAAACACGCGCCTCGTTTGATTCACTTGCGCTGTGCACGGGCGGCTGTCGCAATATTGCGTTTGACTAGCTCTCTGGTTAGTGTAAACATGTTTGGGGACGTCCCCTTCTCACCGGTGAACCCCCTTTGAGGCTGCGTAACATGTCGTGCGTGTCTTGTTCCCTGCAATGCTTTTTGTATGACGTGCATGAAAAACGAGACGTTGTGTCGGGCGGAAAATGAATACATCTTACAACGACGTGCACGCCCCGCTGTTTATACTTTGAGCTGCGCATTGAAAACCAACCAAGAGCGGCGCCGTCATAGTGAAATTATGCATTTCGGAAAGACGGTGCCGGCTCTGTTGGTCTTGTTTCCCCAAGAAGCGCGGAAACGGCATTGCGTGGTAGGCGTGTCTGGGCTTCATCTCAGTTTGCGTAAGCCTCCCCGAGACCTCTATATATTTTTACCTTGTTTTATTTTATTGTTTGGTCCGTCCGTCCGTCCGTACATCCATCCGTTCGTCCGACCATCCGTCTACCTCTCTATTTATGAGCCGTAACAAGGCGATGATAGCTGCAACAATGCGTTTCATCAGCCACCACAGATTGGATATTTTTAGAGGATAGTAGACTCCGTTCTCACTCCTTCGTTAGTTTGCACCGGCAGAGAAGGTGTTGGCCCCAACTTCTCTGCATCTTCTTGATAACTAATAGGCGGTTCCCAACTATACTTAACGTTATGAGAGAAAACTGGCAGGGCAATCACCATGAAAACCACACACAAACTGATCCGCTCCCTCCATCAAATCACAACTTGATTGATTGATTGTAGGGTTAAACGCGCCAACGCAACGCAGGCGATGAGGCGTGCCGTAGGGGAGGGCTTCGGATTAATTTTGACCACCTGGGGATCTTTAACGTGTGCCGAAATCTCGTGCACACGGACGTTTTTGCTTTTCGCCTCCATCAGAAAAGCGGCCGCAGCGGCCGGGAATCGAACCCGCGACCTCGTGCTCAGCAGCGCAACGCCTTAGCCGCAAATCCCAACTTCCACTCCATTTACTGCTGGATATTACAAGGCCTTCGGAATCATGTGGCATTCTTCGTACCCGTTCACCGGATATGGCACAATGCATTCGTTGGTGGACGCAGCTTAACACGTCACAAAAGATCTAGCTCTTCTATTTCCATGTGAAGTAGCAAGCCAACCTCGGTGACAGGCTGTGGTCTTTCTATATATATATATATATATATATATATATATATATATATATATATATATATATATATATATATATATATATATTATATATATGTGTGTGTGTGTGTGTGTGTGTGTGCGTGTGTGTGTGTGGTAAGTAAAGACAAAAACAGACGAGACAAAGCTTAAGAAAAAAAGATACTGACGTTTCAGGAAGTGGAACTTCGTTTCTTCAGAGTCTGAAGAAAGGAAGTCCTCTACCTGAAACGTCAGTAAACTGTTGGTGTTTAATGTTTTTCTCGTGTGTCTTCGTCTTGACTTACCACATTTTCTCGCGCACCTTGTGAGTTTTTTTTTGTTGTTTCCAAACTATATATATATACATCAAAGTTGCAGTCCTTATATATATATATATATATATATATATATATATATATATATAGAGAGAGAGAGAGAGAGAGATAGAGAGAGAGAGAGAGAGAGAAAGAGAGAGAGACAGACAGAAAATAATGGTTGGCAGTCAAGAAAACCTCGGAAAGCAAAGGGGAGGTTGTGGTGGGTCATAGAAACAGATGAAGAATTTTTCAGTCAGAAAGAAAGTGGTGAAAAAATTCCCGCCGGATGGGAATTCCCCACCACCCGAGAAAGTGGTGGGGAAACAGCCCCGCCGGTAGCGTAGTGGTTATCGCACCAGACCGGTATTCTGGAGGTCGTGGGTTCGGATCCCACCCAGGCGGGAATTTTTTCACCCCTTTCATTCTGACTGAAAAAATTCATCTGTTTCTATGACCCACCACAACCTCCCCTTTGCTTTCCGAGGTTTTCTTGACTGCCAACTCTTATTTCTGTGTTATTTTCAACGAGCCCCTCAGTTCCTGTTCTGATTCGCTATATAATATATATATATATATATATATATATATAATATATATATATATATATATATATATATATATATATTATAATATATATATATAGAGAGAAGAGAGAGAGAGAGAGAGAGAGAGAGAGATCTTTCGGTGCTTTCTGCCGTTCGCCCCGCTCTGCGAACATCACTTGACCGACAGAGAGTGAAAACCTCCAACTCGCCACGCAAGCGCATATTCCAGCGGATGGCACGGACTTCTTAGAGGCATCGCACTCTGGAAAGAGTTCAGTGCTTCATATGTGCCCAGTTTTACCTAACTTGACCTGCCCTTCACAGCTTTAGTTTACGAACAAAAACAACGCACCTAATATGCACTCACCACACTCTCCTTACGCTACCCAGCGTAAACATTTGCTTCAGTGCCGGTTATCCGACCTCCAGAACTACAAGCATAGACATGGGCGCCCTGTCACCGGTCGTGTACTTCAGCTTCCTGCATGAATCTGGCACCAATTTTACGCATGCCATACCCGTCCTTTCGCGTCGAAAAGCATTTTGTCGAAGTGATAATAAAGAAATGCCCGGATATAACACGTGAAAGCAATGAATAGATGGAAAATAAAACCGAATTAACGAATTTCTATGCGCTTTTATAAGTATCGCGATGACCGCCCCAGGTCTGTACCGCCCGATCGCTGAAGCTCGGAGGCGTTTACAGAAGATTCAGGCGACCCACAGTCTTGCCTGTGTTGTCACAATGTACAAATGATGTCAGGACTGAGCGAAAGTCGAACCAAGCATTGGAAACAAAAAGAGAATGAAAACAAACAACAGAGCGCCTACATATTGCGTGTCGCGGCGCAATGCATGCTGCTGGGGACACGTGCAGCGACGAAGCGGGTGTCGGACGGTGCGGAGAGCATCGAGGTCGTTGTCACTGCTCAGTCGACACCGCTCCGATGACGATGCGTACTTATGGCGCCAATGTGACTTCTGGGACCACCTGAACAGTCCTTGCGCAAGTGGCCCCATTCTGAGATATCAATCATAAACGAATTCGGTCGCCTGTCACCGATCTTACCTTAGCTAAAGACAGCAGGGAGTGAGAATAAGCATTGTAAGTGAGAGGTGTTGACGCAGCCGTCCGTGCACGGGGAGCAATGACACGGTGGTGCGCGGCGCAGCGAAAGCACCGCCGCTGACCCGCATATGTTTGCCTATGCTAATCGATGGTGTAATCACGGTCATGGTAATTAGACGCCGTGCGAGTCATCCATCCTTCTACCGTGGCCCCCTTCATTTGATTCGCAACGTTATGTCTCAGGTCTGTCCCCCTCGCGCTTGCGTTTGTTCGTGCCGATCTCTCTTTTGTAACGACGGTGATGTAGGAAGTGCGCCGGTTTCAAGCGCCTGCACGAAACGCCGCTCGTCGGTACAGGACGTTGGAGAAGTCGATGTTGTCTCGTGAGCCTGTCTCGCTGTGGGAGATAGACTGTCAACGAAATAGGGATGTCCAGTATGCGTTTTCATTTGGAGCTGGTATGGCCTGATCAAAACATCTGTGCGCGCCTGGCAAGAGAAAGCGGGTGCACTCACAAGGCATCGGCATCGAGCGCGAGCGAGTTCAGAACGACGAAGATGCGACAAAATCAAGAGGCAAATGTAAAACAGTGCAATAGGTTGCCTGATATGTCATGGGATCACCGGAAACAGTCGAGCATTTCTTAAGTACCCTGCATACAGTCAAGCAAGAAACGATCTCGCACAGAAGACCGAATGCCTCAACCACAGTTTCCCAACTTTAAAATCACTTCTGGGACCATGTCGTGTGGCCATCTCCCTCGTCTCAGCGGAAAGTACTAGCCGAATTATTTCATTGCCTCCACGACATCGGTGTCGCTGAGACGATATAAAACTACATATCCTCACACTATGCATCTAGACTCACACTATGCATCACATCTAGACTTCTCACGTGACGCAATCGACATAAAAAAAAGTCTGCCTCCACGAACAAGCTGACGAACAGGCCTCGTGCGCTGGTATGGTGGCGCCACTGAATTTGAACCCGTGCCGCCCCTTGACGATATGCGCCGCATTTTTTGCTCGTTCCGTGCTATGCCTCCCCGCGTATGCCGTGCACACGGCCGCTGGATGAAAGGCGCACTTGCGTGCGCTCTCATCCAGCGGCCGTGGCCGTGCGCAGGGCCAGCGGGACTGCGCGGAGCGGGCCTTGCGTGAACTGTTCTGCGGCTTCCAATAAATATGAAGCCCTGAGAAATAGTAAAAAATAAAGGCAACTTGACCCGCGGAAATATTAGACGCCAGCAACCACGTTTTCGGCATCAACGAAGAAATTCAGACCGATACAGGGCCGTCTATGTAGCCCTGGAAATGGTGTGATTCAACTAAATAGTTTAAATACAGGTGCGGCTGCTGTAAGCAAGAAATATAGAATATAAATTTTAATGCGTCGACATTTTTCTGCCAATACCCCAGAGCACAATCTGTGTAATGCCTGACAATAACGCTCAATAACGCTCAATTGGAGATCGAAGTTAGCGCGTTTAGTCGCAATAGTGTAAGTGTAGACTATTTGTCGAGTGAAATTAAGAAGTCATAATGTAAAAAAGAATAAAAATGAACTTGCTATATAAAAAGTCTACCTTATTCCCAACAATCACGCATTAATAAACCAAATTATAAAAACCCAGAATTACAACCCAAACAACCCCAAAAAATTATTAAAACGCACCACACGTTAAACGCATTCCGTTTGCACGAAAGGGCCTAATTAACGAAGTTAACACATTTGCCGTATAATAGCGTAAATGTATGTTATTTGTATAACAAAAACTAAAAATGTCAATAGAGCTAGAAATGAACTACTGAAACAAACAAAAAAACTGATTCGCCGCACTCACCTGTTTATTGATTCCAAAATAACATAAACCAGAGAAACGTAATATAAACACGAAAAAAATCAGGAAAGCACCAATCTGGCTGAAATTAAAAGCCTCAAGACGAACAGAAGCGGCGCGTATAAATCAGCACACGTATAATTCTCTAAAGTTCTCCGATTTTGTTGATATTTCACGCACATAATCCTTTGTTTTGTTTCTGTACTTGTCGGCGATCCCAACTCACGTTTTTTTTTTTTTTTTTTTTCTGAGAAAGTTGCTGGAAGGCTGTCTGCCGCGGCTGCGGATAACACACGGCGACGGTGGCTGTTTACATGAGTAGCCATGAGCGCCGAGCACAGATTGTCCACGGAATTGCTGCGTGCGTGGGAAAAGCCATCTGTGCGACTAACGCAGGACGCATAGCAGCAGATAAAACGCTTTTTTAAATGTTATCCCTACGAGCGCTATTGAAACTGTCGAAATTAGTGTGCTCGCCCCCCGAAAAGAGGTACCCGCTCAAATTCGCGATGTGAAATGCGGTTTTGCTGACGTTCCTGCATGCGAAAACAGCCACAAAATGCAGAGCCAACATATGCTCCGACAGACGTTGTTGACGAAGAAATGCTGGAAGCAAGCGTTGAGGTGATGAGATGACTTCTCGGAGCGAAGCCTGCGCTCTCCTAAGTAACATTCGCACAAAAACGAACATAATTTATTCTTCGGCGATGCCCGAGCCTTGTTTTTGTATCTGTTGAGCCATCCGCAAACATAAAAGTAGGCAGAATTGCTTATTTTTCGCCTGTAAAGGCGTCGGTCTGTGATACCTTGGCCGCTGGCGGCGGCTGACCTCGCCGGCCCCGGGCAAAATATGCCGCCGTGGCTGCCAGGAGGCGTGGCCTGGGCCGCTCAAGTAGCAGCGCACCAGCCCAGGCGAGGACGCGCTACAAGGTGATTTGCCCTACGCGGCTCTGCCGTCGGAAGAATACGGCGAAAGTGGTGACGACGATTGCTACTGAATATAACACTGTACATACTTTAATGGTCTGTCTTAAAAGAGTACTGACACCAAATCTTTACGTCATGTTTTTATTGCTTAGATCGATGCCTACGAGGCTAACTATCATGAAACAGTAGTTCAAACACATCAGCGGACGGTAAATGAGGAAATATAACGCAGCGAAAACCGCCGTCAACTGCATGCTGCCGTTTCAAAAAGCGCGGAGTTTGCGGGCGGCCAAAAGTACGCTAGGACGTCACGGATTCCGCTGAACAGGGCCGGCGCTATCACGTGGGTATGCGAAAACCTGTAACGCTCCATCCACGCGCCAGACGGTTGCGCCTTGCCATCAGCCGGGTGCCGGGTGGACGTCACGGAGTAGGGGAGCACGCGGCTACGTCACCTCGTTTGCTCTACCACACCCTGATGTCACCGATGTCGATTTCAGGTGAAGCCTCCAGCACAGCAGTCTCGTCGGCGCTACATTTGCAATCAATTTAGGATATGTACCACGCGACGCATGCTGTTCATACTTTACGCAGGGTATCCTGGTGGGTAAAGGAAACGAACTGTACAGTAATATCAGCCCCGAAAATTGGTGTCAGTACCTCTTTAAAGTGCCGTACAAAACGTCATTGAACTGCTGGCGTCCGGCGGCTCCCTCTCTTCTGGAATCCGCTGTCAGTGTGGAGAGAAGCTAGGTCGGCGACCCCAGCTCTGCTGTTTCTCCAAGCTTGCACCACTAGTGCGAGCCTGGTCTATTTTGATTGACTCCATCTTTAGTTTTTGTGTGTTTTTTTCTTTTTTTTTTCTAGGTTTCCAATCTGTCCTTGGTGTGCCATGAGTCGCCCCTCCGCCCGTCGGAAGGAAATCCTGCGTACGCCACGGCCTCTGGCACTCCGAAACTCCATGAAAAGAGCATCAACGCACTGGTTAATGTCTCCACCGAAGGTCACTCCGGCAGACTTCTGCAACGGCACCCCATTGCACACAACCACAAAAGCGAGGCTCGAACAGTGGAGCGCTTGTCTCGGGCCGTCCCCACCTCGCCTTGAAACAGCTTAGCACCTCGCAGAAAGTGGGGCGACACATTGCAGCACGCCGCTCGGCAAAACGGCGACTAAACGAGCTCAATTAAAGAGCATTGTCTCCTCATCCCCGTGAAAGAGGCAAGGAAAGAAGATGGAGGTATATGGTGCCACTTAGAAGCGTGCCCTTCTTTTGTGGCGCCACAGGCTGAGGTAATCCTAAACGCATTTTCGCAATTTGTTCGACCTCTGTTTGTTGTGGACACAAGGCGGTTGCATTTTGAGGAGAACTTGTCGTGAACCTTTGCAAGGCTTTATCCTGAGGTGGACCTTGGAGCGCTGTTCCTCCGGAGTTTTCTAGCCACTGTAGCCCTGCGCTGCAGCTTCTCAGACAAGAAGTCGCCGTTTCTTCCTTTCCGCTCGCGTCTGGATTGCGACCGCGTAGAACTGACACATAAACGTAGAGTGCTGCGATAACCTATGTGCGGAGTCGTTGACGCCCATGTTTAGCCTTAACCTCTTATGGCCGGTTATCGTGATTTCGCGTCGCACCGAATGTAATCCGCGCAACCAGAAGAAAGAATCGGTAGCTGCAACTGCTCGCGCTCATATGGAATCTACGCATTGATGGCAACATATGGAACAAGTGGCATCGTATACAGTGGAACCCCGCTGATACGTCCCCCGGATTTACGATGACCCGCTTCTTATGACGGATCACTGCCGTCCCGGCAAACTCGCCATATAAAAAACGCATTAAAAACCCCGGTGATATGACACTCGGGTGCACGCGATCCGCTTCATACGACGGACCCTGGCGCGGATAAACCGGCGCTTTTCCCATATTTTACACCACTTCGCCTCCTCTCCCTGACCTTCTTTATTCTTAACCTCCGTTTTACGATGCTTGATGTTCAAAGGTCCGCAGGCCGGACAGGCCACTTAGTGAACAGATGCAAGCAAGCAGGCGGGTATTCGTGAGCGGGAGTTAACCTGCGACGGCCCCACGCGGCAGCAGTACGCCAACGCGCCAACCGCGAGAAGTCAAAGTTAAGGTGGCAGGTGGACCGTAAATTTGAAGCTGCCGTTGAGCCGCCGACGAACGCGAAAAAACATACGACGCAGCCCCACGGCGATGACCGAACAGCCGCTTTCCCCACCCGATCGATTTAAGTTTCTCCCTTTCACGACGCTCTTTCTTTCTATATCTCTGCTCTCTGCTTGTTAGTGTCTTCCAAAGCCGCTTTGTCCCTCCACTATTTTGTTCGCTAGATTACCTCAATTCACGAGCGTCCACCGCAGGATTGGGACAAAACACAGGAGGCGATGGGTGGAGACACGTACACTTGTTGGCACCGCCATTTTCGGTCACTCACTGGCCGCCTCAGCAAGTCACTGTATAGCAAGACCGCGCTATAATTTTCGCCGCAACACGATTTACTCGCAAAGGTTCCATTACCTTATATATTTCGCGTGGCTGGGTCTTGTAGGAAACGAAAACAGCTATGTGTTGAGCACTATGACCCAATAGCGACGGCAGGGGACCGTTCAAAGGGTGTCTCCACCATGTACGTCAATGGCATTTTTTGTTCATCTCCGCTTTGTACTATTGTTCGTTTCGCTTGGCCTTGGCAGTTTCACACTCGCCTTTCCCTCTAAATTTGCTCGACCACGTTGGCCTTATATCGCGTAGCGCTTGGCGCTTGGCTGGCTAGATGGACGCCCTAAAGCGGACGGGGCCACAACATAGGCGTTGCTTCTTTTAACTTGGGATTTCAGCTAAAGGTTCGCAAATCACACGAGAACGCGCTAAATATAGTAGTTTAAATAAGTTCTCAGCCCATTTCTTCGCGTGAGACCGTCTACTAGGCCGGTATTTACCCGCACCCTGGTCGTACGACACCCCGATCATACGACGCTTTCTCGCCGTCACCTTGAAAGTCGTATTATCGGGGTTCCACTGTACCTCACTTCCAGTAAAGTGCTGACTGCTCCCATTCCTCCGGTTTATTCCAGACGATCCGGCATTCCCCTGTGACCGTCCATTTACGCCCGTATTTACAAAGGGAAGTAAGCATTTTGATTACAATAGAAATGTCGCCACATTAGGCACTGCTGTTGGAAAACACATGGAGTTGCCGTAAATAATTTGTTTCTGAAGAAATTTACCATGTACTGGTCTTTTATTACATCTTGTTTTGTTTTTGTGCCATAGCCGTAACTTTCTTCCGAAACCCCGACATGTGTAAAAGTTCTTCGGCGGCTTCTTTATAAGCAGACTAGCAAAACAGATAGCAAATTTTTTTTTTCATGCCTTGCGGAAAATTCAGGCTAGAAGAGGTTAAATAACTGCTTTGTGCCAGGAGAGGGCTAAAGTGCAGCCCAAGGCGTTTGTATTTCGGATTTCTGATGGAGTGAAATGGGAACGTTAGCGTGTGCAGAAGAATCAACGCGGACATAAACTTTGGCTTTCCCTCCCCGATCAAACCAAGTTTCCAGGCGCCGTTTCAACAAGCGCCATTCTTAAAAACTCTACTGCCTAGGAACCACCGGCAGAGCGTCCTCAATCTCCCCGCCCCACAGCGGCGAGTCATGGATCGGCACAATTCTACAGCCTTAGACCCTGCATTACAATTGCACGCATGAGGCTACACCCCTCGTTCAGTTGCGGTGTGTATAGCTTTCGCACAAATCACTTCCGCTTCGAACGATCGGGTCACGCCCACAACGCTCGCTCGAGCAGTAGCGGACGTTTCGAAAACAGCCTGGGCACCATTGCGCAGACCCGCGTGCTGAGAGCGAGAACAGCATACGGAGTAGGCTGTATGTCTTCATCTTGTTGGGGCCCACCGTAATATTTCGACTGATAGATATGGCTTGCATTCCTTACACACCCAAAGGACGTCTCATTGAGGAGCACTTGCTTGGTACAATATCTCAGACGTCAGAGAAATGAGTGCCGATGATGCCGGTACATAAATCGTTTTTTTTTTTTGCTTTAAACGAGGCAACAATCCCATCGAGGTTAATGCAAAATTAGAATCAATGGAGAAGCGCCATCAAGAGATTACGCGTGTTAGGCAGTCGCATTCACTTCCACCTTATCTGCTGCCATACAAATCAAAATGCGTTTCTGCTTTCAAGAAAAAAAATTTCCGCCAATGGCCTGAGCACTCGTTACATTGCATTAGAAGTCAGTACGGATGTCTCGCGCCATTAAACTACGAATCAATCATGCTAATTCCAAGTATAAGTTGACCGACATTTCTAGGGACACAAATGCAAAGGGGACGACCTAAAAATATAAGATGGATTCGTAAAGATATGCCTGCCGCAGTATTTTGAACGAGAGTGTCCACTAGGGTGTCTCGGTGTTATTACAAATAACTGTCAGTGAAGCCGCTTTTGACTACCATCTGATTGTGTCCACTGTCAAATTGGACTGCTAGAGACATTAAATAAACGAATTTGTTAACGCCACGCCTCGTCAGGGTTCGTCTCAGATATAGAGTATATACCAACTACAGGAAATGCACCTGGCTCTAGCGTGCCTCCGCAACCTCAGATGGTTGTAACCTCGCTTCTGTCGACACCCTCTCGGTCGTCGTCGGCGGCTGCAGTTGATAACAATAAGAACCGCCTACACCACCCAGATAACAAGGCTTATTTAGATGCCCTGCATAGAACGCGTAGCCACCTAGACCTGCGGGTTCATTATAAGAAGGGCGAAAAGCGTCACCGACTGACCGGTGAGGCCGCGAATACACCAGCGAAAGGGATGAGGTCTGCAAGACACGCGGAAGACCTGTTTTTGTGGGAACGCTGGGGTTTACACCTTTCACTGGTTACGTGTATTCGAACGGGCAAAAGTGGTGGCGAATAATTCGAAGCTGCCCGCAAAGCGGCCATTTGAGCTTTGCTCTTTACTGGACGTACTGGACGTACAGTACGTACTGATGAGTGATTGTAGTGGGTTTAACGCGCCGACGCAACGCAGGAAAATGGACGTTGAGTTTTAATAGACCCCCTATTGAGTTCCTACAGAGTCAATAAAAAGTCAATTAAAACTCATCGCTTATAGACTGTGCTCGTTAAAAAGTCAACAAACTTTGTATTGCACAAACTCAGCCAATATTTTATTGCCTTCGAGACACTGAGTTTTAATACACTTCATATTGCATTTCTATAGAGTAAACCAAATCTCCCATCTTAAATACTGCGGCCAATATAAAATCAATTAACTGTTTATTGCAAAAATGCAACATGAATTTTATTACCTTCACTATATTGAGCTTTAACAAACTCTGTATCGCCTTTCTATAGGGTCGATCGAATCCGTAATGTGTGGACTGTGGTCATTAGACAGGCAATAAACTTTTTTTTATAACGAAGACGCAGCAAGCATATTATTGCCTTCATTATATTGAGTTTCAATTGACTCTGTATTAGGTTTCTATAGCCTACCCACGGAGGTCTGGTAGCTTATCGGTGCATATATGTGGGCTGCTATTGCGCCGCCTGCCCCGCCCCATCAACCAAGATCGCGCGATGGACGTCCCATCACTTCGTCTGGGGAGCACTTGGGAGCGGTGGCGCCTGGGATGGCGGACATCACCGCCGGACAGTTCGAGCCCCTACAAAGATCCTCTGTTAAAACTTGCCAGAAAACCTGACTCACAGGCAACAGGATATTACGACTATACTCAATAAGGAGTTTATAGAAAGCATAATAGAGATATATTTAATAAATACTCATCCGAACATTCTGTTCAGACTTAGCTCATATGGCAGAACAGTGTTGGGAAATGACTGGACATATAAGAATTTTATAGAAAATCTAATTGAGATAAATTTAATAGAAACCCTTCAGAAACTCTATTCAAAGCTGACTAACACGAACAGGCTGTTGGCTACTGTACGGAGTAAGAATTGCATAGAAAACTTTAGTGAATTTATTTTAGAAAAAATAAACCCCATATAAGAAACTCATAAGGAACTACATTCAAGAACCAATAAGGTCTAACTGACTTGTCTCTATAGACCTTTTGAATTAAAACGCGGTGGCCCGATTTGTAATGGAAACTCAATAGAAATACTCTAGAGAATGTTGACTCTTTTGAGGAATCTCTATAACAAGTTTATTAAATCCTGGTAACCATTTTTATGAGGGGGCCATGAAACGCGCCGTAGTGGAGGGCACCGGCTTAATTTTGACCACCTGGGGTTTTTTAACGTGCGCCCAAATCTCGCACACAAGGGCGTTTTTGCTCTTCACCTCCATCAGAAAAGCAGCCGCGGTGGCCGGGAATCGAACCCGTGACCTCGTGCTCAGCAGCACAACGCCTCAGCCACTGAGCCACCGCGGCGGGTCTACAGTACGTACTGGACGTAGTGGACGATGCCTGCTGAAATGAGGCATCATTACTGCTCTTTTACGCAGTCCATTCAGCCTTATGACATTGAACCTCCATGGTTGAGCCAAGCGTGTTTACCATTAATTGGTGAACGTGTGTGACACCCCGTCTCGAAGTTTCCCCCATGGTGGACCAAGTGGCTTCATAACTGCCTACAAAAAAGAAAAAAACGACCAGAGGCTCGCACTACACGAGAGTGCAACCTCCGGTAGAATTCGCCTTGCTTAACAGCGCAAAGGGAAAATATGAAAGAAAAGAGGACGGCCTGTTTCAGGATCCCCACAGCCGGTGTGGCGTTCCCCAGATCACTTGGGCCGCGGCACAGCCGTCGGTAACTGCGACTTCGATCCTCTAGCTCCGGTTGGGTCCGCCCGGTTCACTGTTTTCCGATTGCTTTCTTATTTCCTTGTTCCCAGGACGTCTCGAGGTCGTGGAAATAAACTCGAACTCGTAATGTCGCACAGACTCTCTTTACCAAAGCAGACAAACGTTTCTTAAGGTGAGAGTCTGGACGAGATCGAGTAAATAATATATACTTCGCATCTCATGCCTGAGCAACAGTCGTAGTTGTCTGGATTTTTTGTTGGGTATAGTTGAGCTGCCCCAGAATATTCGGACACGAAATCTAACCAGCTGTTGTTGGTAGTTGCGAATCCTAGAAAACTGGAGCGGACACACTCATGTAAAAAAAAAACACCGTCATATTTATTGCTGTCCCCGTAAAGAGGAGCTGGGGTAGAGGGTGGGCTGTATACAATGTCGATGTATGTTAGCGAAGCCAAGAGCCCCAGAGAAATTTGTTCTCACGCAGTCACCTAGGCTATTTTGGTATTTCTTTCTAATGATTTAGCATTTCTAGAAACACTTCCTTCCCTAGGGCCGGAAATTCGGAGTTAGACTCCGACTGTGCTACCTGCATTCATTTATTGTTGCCGGGTGCGAAAGAGTTGCCCAACTAAGTAGCACCTGCAGCCCATACGAACGGAAGGGGAGGAGGGCAAAAACGGGGGGTGGCCGGATATTTAAGGCGAAAGCCTTGGCTTTCTAGGAAGTCGTAAGGTACAGAAAGTCGTCGTGCACCGAAAATCGGAGCGCGCGCGCCGGGAAAGAAAAACAGCAGCACTGGAGGAGGGTGCTGAGAAGGGGGGCACGGACCTTAGAACGTTCCGAACGCCCCTAGTATCCGTCGCCGTGTGGGCTCAAGGCTTCATTCTACATCGCTACGGGTGACGACGCACCAGGAAATAGTCGCGGGAGGGAAATACTGCAGGTCCGCCTCGGGTGGAGGTGCTAAATCAGCAGAAAGGAAGTTCAACACATATTAACAAAAGGTTCAACTAGGCTTACAGTAAGCCTCCCTTCCCTAAAAAGTTTTAAGCGTCCCCAGTAATTTTTTTGAGCCGTCAGGTTGATGTTGTCGCCCATTTTTTACGCTAAATTCGTTCCACTTGTTTCGGCTTCGAGAAACAGAAACCGAAATGCACTTCAGCCGCAGCTCGAATCTTTCACTTTCTACGGAGTATATTACCTCCACGGCGTTTCGCAAAACTTGCGACGTTTCGTCCCACCGCTTGGCGCATCTCGTAAGCACCTTTGAGGGGGCAACTCGCAGGCGCGCAAATTATCTCAGAAGGCTTTCAACTGCAGGCCTATAGTCCGGCCGTCCTTACGAAGAGCTTGCATAACCTTTCTCCGCGGGCCTTCGTTTCGCAATGAAAACAATGACGTTTCCGTGATGGCGGTCAGTTGACACCTCGGTCGCACAGCGCAAACGTCGCGCGATGTCACTTCTCTTTTCTTTAAGCACAAGTAACTGCCCCACTCTCAGTACTGTTTTGCTTTTTGTGGTTGAAGGGCCTAAAAAATTCACAAGAACAAAAAAAAAAGTGGGGTTGATTTCGAATGTCAACGTGCCCCCATGAACCATTAGGACGCGAGAATAGGACTCGTGTACAAAATTAAAGGGACCCTGCAACACTTTCGGTAAGCGCTTTCACTCTTTCCTTCGCGTCTGGAAGCACCGCGGAAGCTACACTTATCGCCAGCACGGAGCGGCACTGCGTGATTTGCTCGTCGCACCAGATACGCCTTCCGTTTCTGCTTTGTTTTTGTGGCTTTATTTTTAAAGTTGCTATCGAAGAGCGTTCATTGGTGCAACTTAAGGAACACCGGCCAACAGCCGATACATGGCCTTAATGACGCAATTCGAGTGGTTGAAGAACGTCACGACCGGGAAAGAGAGAAAAATCTTTTGAGCGAGTTCACAAGTTATCGGATGGGCATAGAGCAGTAATTTTTGGCTGAGGTACTTTCCGACCCCCAAATCTAAGTACTGGGTGTGTTGGGTGAGTACGTCTTGCAAGCATTAGGATTTCAAAAAAAGCTGAAAAAAGTGTTGCAGGGTCCATTTAAGGTAACATAAACTATGGGTGTAGTTGAGTCATCTCGCAGAATTATGGTGCGAAATAAAGGCACTACTTTCCGCTTTATTTACAGACAAAACATTTTACTTGTTTTAGGCGCTACTTATGTTTTTGGCAGCTTTTAGCGTCTCAGGAACAGAACAAATGACGAAAGCGAACCTTTTCTTGACCCTATCGGCCGGAAAAGCGATCTTTCCTCGAGGAACGTAGCCGCTGACCTGCCTTAACCGTTCCTTTTACCAATCAAAATTGTGCACTGCGATGGAAGCTTAGCAGGAAATTGTTAAGACTGAAAAGAATGAAGATTTTTGAACTCAAAAGCGGTCCGCGCGCACGCTGGTTGTACGGATGCGGCCGTGTGCACACCCGCACCTGCCAGCATGGCGCGCGAAGCACTGGGTGGAAGCAGCATGGTGCTGCTTGAGCGAACGAACCGATGTAAGGGAGCCGCAGCTTGTCGCCGCTCGCCAGAATGGAACTGACGACGAGGGCAAAGTTACACACACGGAAAAGGAAATGATACTGTTAGGAAAACTTGCGCTAGGCATCATCTTCCGTGCTAATAGGGAAAGCGGCCATCTAATATCAACCGCGATGCTAAACCTCAAATTCTCTATGCGGACTGGCCATAAGAGTATCTGGCTGACTGGAATGTTTTGAAACGCCGCCGTAGGTGCCTTCCTTCCTACTACTGCAAAAGACAGGCGCTCCCTATACGCAGCACACACAGATTGGCACGTGGCGAGCTACCCTCGTTTGCAGTACCTAATGTGTACGGAAAAAGACGCCATTGAGCTTTCCACTGCATTTAGGCCTTTCACATGCTGGCCTTTGCTCGTGCTTGTCCCTTTCCAACCCCTGCAAAATTCTCCCTTATGACATTAGTGAGGTTAGCTTTCTGAACACAGGGGTAAGCTTTTTCTTGGAAGGCGTTCAAGTGCCGGAAGGGTAAGAAGCGCTTAAGATAAGGGTGTGTTCAGATAAGGACAGCCAAAGTGGTGCATGACTGTTTTTAGAGTTAAAGGCTGGGGCTGTTGGCATCTCCTGTAGCTGCCATCGTCGTAATCATCGTCTCATGTAGTCACGGTACTAAGACACCGGGAAACTCGTTTACACCTCACGGTAGAACGTAAAGCGAACTAAGAAACACCGGGACACTCGTTGACGCCTCGCGCTACAGAGCATCGTGCTTCACAGACAAGATAACTTTACAGAAAAGCTGCATACCTCTACCCCCCCCCCCCCCCCCCCCCCCCCCCCCCCCCCCCTGAACGGTTTCATCTCCGTTGGCGAAAACGCCAGAACGCCAAGAATATGCTCCGCCCCTCCCAAGATTTCACGTCAGTGGAGATCATCCGATATTTTTTTTTTTGTTTCAGATGAAACTTTAATATTTTTTAGACCACTGTATCCTCACTATGCAACTCGGCATTATTTTAGCAAGAAACGCCATAGTTGGTTTAAAAAAAAAGTCCTTAGAATACAATCGGGTAGGCCTGCTTTCCACATTGCTTGGTGTGACAACATTGGGGACCTGTAAAACAGAGAGAAAATTCCTCTCATGTTCATAATTTTTAGGCCACATATTTGGAAACTTTTCTTCTGAATTTAGAAAGAATGTATTCGTCACATTTATATTTTCTGAGAAAAAATTTCTCAAACTTTGCGGCGAGAGCACTGTCGCTCAAAAGTGCTACTTTAAAAAAAAATTGCACATCGGCATAAATTCTAAGCTATCTAGTGCTTTAGACTAGTTTACCAGGGGGCTGCTGAATACTCCATACGCTGCTCATTGCTCTAGGACGGAACGTTTTCAAAATACCGCTTTGTTAATTGCGACAAAAAATGAAAATTTGTAAAAATGGACCACTTTCGGCGTCATTAAAAAAGAAAGTTTCTCAATTTTTGCGTTACTTACATAAAATGGCACTCAATTGTAGAGTATTTTAGAAAACTAAAGATGTTTTGCATTATTTTTGTTTTAACTCGAAAAAATCAGGTCACATAGAACACATTTTTTAATGTCCGATGAACAGTTGAGTAGCAGTTCGCAGTGAAACGAGACGAATAAATATGGCTGTTTTTACATATTTTAGAAAATTAAAGCAACTGATATAAAGAAAACTGACCACAGTGGCCATTTTTACTCATTCGTCAACTTGTTCGTTGCGGAAGGCATTAAAATATATCTGATGTTTTTCAGCTTGTGTCCTCTACCGAAGTATGGTTGCCATTTTAACAATATTTCTTATTCGCCTTGCCTTGACTGTGCCAGAAACCCATATTTTGCGCTTCTGACGCTACTCAATCGCACATCATAAGTAATTTACCCATTTACAAGCAAGTAACTACGCTGCGTGTGTTGAGGATATCTGACATGCGATCGTCGCTGTCGAGGGTGTGTTTCAGTTTTACGTGGTACATGTGAAGTTCTAACTGCAAGAAACTTGGTCTTTCCAACTGCCCGCCTTTCAGCTCCCGAATATGGTAAAATGATGTGCCTCTTAAAAAATGTTTTTTTTTTAGTTCTGGGGAAGATGAACTTTTATTCCACTACAAAATCTGCCTACCTTTACTTTGCACACTTCAGTGTTAAGGGGAAGGTGCAACTTTGTGCTTCCGAGGGCCTACAAAGTGTCGACGAGCACAGGTCAGAACTGTTTGCTGCCCCTCCGAGTCCGTGTCGCATTTTGAATGCCTGAAATTGCTTTGGTTCGATTTCACTATTCATGTGAGGAGGTGCGATGCCGAGTAACGGCACAACATTGCTGCTTTGCTCTTTGTTCTCTCAAAATGTGGCGAGTTCGCCATCATCAAGATACAGCACGACAAATTCTTCACTTTTCCAGGATGCTGCCCACAAACTATTTCGCACTTTGTGTGGCTTCGTTGGAAGGTCAGCGAAAATTATGCACAACAGCTCGATGCTTCACAATTAAGGCCACCCACGCCATCGTATGCCCTGTTGTCATGTCCGGTTGCAGAGAAAAGCCACTTTGTCTTTGTCTGCGCTTTTCTGTATCTCGAGTAACTGATGTTTCTTCTTAAAATTTGTGGTACCACCATCGCTTATATACGTTATCGCATGCTCTTCAAGTAGACGCTTGATTTTGACCAACCCCACGGATGCATCGGCTGAGTCAAGACTGTGGTCGCGCAGATAGTGGTCGTAGTCTTTCTCGACATCGCGACACACTTGAACACACTTATTTGCCTGTGCTATCAGCGGTATACTTTACCTTCGCCGGGCAGCTCTTCCGTACAGCACAAGCGAAGTTCTAACACAGCGCTTGTCGACACTGTGACGGTCCCTGTAAGTAGAAAGCTGCACCTTCCCCTTAATACTGAAGTGTGTAAAGTAAAGGTAGGCAGATTTTGTAGTGGAATAAAAGTTCATCTTTCTCAGAACTTAAAAAGACATTTTTCAAGAGGAACATCACTTTACCATCTTCGGGAGCTGAAAGGCGGGCAGTTGGAAAGACCAAGTTTGTTGCAGTTAGAACTTCGCATGTAGCACGTAAAACCGAAACACACCCTCGACAGCGACGATCGCATGTCAGATATTCTCAACACATGCAGCGTAGTTACTTGCTTGTAAATTGCGATTGAGTAGCGTCAGAAACGCAAAATATGGGTTTCTGGCACAATCAAGGCAAGGAGAATAAGAAATATTGTTAAAATGGCAACCATACTTTGGTAGAGGACACAAGCGGAAAAACATCAGATATATTTTAATGCCTTCCGCAACGAACAAGTGAAGAATGAGTAAATATGGCTACTGTGGTCAGTTTTCCTTATATCAGTTGCTTTATTTTTCTAAAATATGTAAAAACAGCCATATTTATTCGTATCTTTTCACTGCAAACTGCTACTCAACAGTTCATCGGACATTAAAAATTGTGTTCTATGGGACCTCATTTTTTCGAGTTAAAACAAAATAATGCAAGACATCTTTAGTTTTCTAGAATACTCTACAATTGAGTGCCATTTTGTGTAAATATCGCAAAAATTGAGAAACATTCTTTTTCAATGACGTCGAAACTGGCCCATTTTTACAAATTTTCATTTTTTGTCGCACTTAACGAAGCGGTATTTTGCAAAAACGTTCCGTCCTAGAGCAATGAGCAGCGTATGGAGTATTCAGCAGCCCCTGGTAAACTAGTCTAAAACACTAGATAGCTTAGAATTTATGCCGATGTGTAAATTTTTTTTTTATGTAGCACTTTTGAACAACATTGCTCTCGCCACAAAGTTTGAGAAATGTTTTCTCCGAAAATATAAATGTAACGAATACATTCTTTCTAAATTCAGAAGAAAAGTTTGCAAATATGTGGCTTAAAAATTACGAAGATGAGCGGAATTTTCTCTTTGTTTTACAGGTCCCCAAAGTTGTCACACCAAGCAATGTGGAAAGCAGCCCTGCCCGATCGCGTTCTAAGCATTTTCTTTATTAAACAATCTATGGCGTTATTGCTAAAATAATACCAGTTCAATGGTGAGGATACAGTGCTCTACCCAATATTAATGGAAACAAAAAATGGTCGTGGCACCACTTTGGCTGTCCTTATCTGAACACACCCATAAGTACAAGTTATGATTGTGAATACAGGGGCTGCTTTCTGTTCAGTCTTTAGACATGCATGCGTGCCTACACGTAGTCCGCGGGGCAGGTGTGCACGTGAGGATCATTTGCATACTAAGTCGCTTGCGTCCCCCTGGATTGCCGTAGTTACGAATGCTGTACCACGCAATCTTTCAAGCTTTTGTTTTTTTATAAGCTGGGCTGCCAATCTTCCGATCGTAATTTTGCAATTCTAAATAAAGTAATGCTTTTATTTTCATTAAGGGGGCGGTAGGAACTTATTTATTAGTGCAACGCGATATTTTTTTGTACAGTCGGCATAAAGTACCTTGAAGAATCGGCAATTAGTTGGTGCTACGGGAATGCGAATGGATCCCTATGCAACTTGCGCAAGGCGTGTGGCTCCAGAAAATTCTGTGGGATGCCGGTATTTTTCGCCGTCCTCCACGTACAATACCGCAAACGTTTCCCACCCTTTAGAAATAGAGAGTTAGGGCCCTAATAAATATTGTGTTCGTCCACCGTGAAAGCCATCCTGACCGTCGCAACAAACTTGCGACGTTCTAAAGCAGAGTTGCCAAAGCTGCCTTCTCTATACGCTAATAAATTCACTCGCTCCTGCATGCCTTGTAAGATGGCTGGAGGAGCGAAAACAGTCGCGAAATCTGCCTATGTATAAAACTCACAAAGCTCAGGAAAAAGTTGAAGAAGACTGGAGAGGCTCTGTGTTGCACATCTACAGCCTGCGCCCATGTGCAAGTCACCAGCAGGCCACGCGGATACTCCTTAGTGCCACATAGATATTGGCTTGCGACATAGCCCCGTGTCCCTCGAAAAGACCTAATATCCTCTGAATAATAACGTCGCAGTTCATTGTCTGAGAAAAAAGCCTGTTCCGGTTCCCTTTAATGCTGTCCCCACGGACAGTGCCTCTCAGGCCCGCAAGACCATGGGGCTTATTGAGTCACGCTAGCGCCGAGCTTGGCTTGGCTGCTCATGCGCTAAAAACATGCCAAACCAGAAGCGTATGTCCCCTCGTCTCTGCCGGCACCATCGCACTGTACTAGAACGTCGCGTGCCAAGACGCATCTACGCTCCGTCCCGCGAGAACAGGGATCAAAGGAAGCGCGATCGCACGACACTTCATGGGTCGCTGCCACGGCCTGCTCATTACAGCCGGCCTTCATGGAAACACGAGAGTCAAACGAGCTTACATGCTTTTGATGTGCGTGCGTGCGTGTTGGTTTGTATGTGCCGCCCGTGTGGGCCACACCCGCGTGGCGCGAGTCTATGCGGCGCGTGGGAGTGAGTTATTGTGTATCCACGTGTCGAAGAAGCCTGCAGCGAGGGTACGGGTGAAGAGCAAACACGACGATACGCAACGCTTAGCAGCTAACGAGCGCCACGCGCGCATCGCAAATACAATTACCGGTCTCGCGGTCATCCGACCAACTCGTCCCGAGAAGGCGAGGGAGCAGATGCGCATGAAGAACAAGGCGAGGGCAGTCGCTTGGCCGGGATGAACGATATACTGGACGTAATAATTGAACAATGAAGGATGGGAGGCCACGTGCTCGGTCCGCCTCTGACCGTCAGGCATGGGAAAACACAATGCGTGTGGCAACGGGGCGCACGAGGCCTGCCTGGATTGAAGAAGAGCTCTAGAATTTTTCAACGCGACCGCAGTAGATTCGAGGTCACAATGGCATCGGGCCATCTGCCATCCCATCCAAGAAACCCCCCTGCAAAGAAGGCTCCACTGCACATGGGTGCATAATGAAGAAAAGCCAACTTTACGAGGGAGGACTTGGTGGGACTGAATGTAACTATACGCCTCGAGCGCGGCCTGTAGGGGCGCCACTGAAATCGCCTTATACCCCTAGCGGCCCGTTTCGAAAGCAGGCGCGGGAGTCGGCGTCCCGCTCCCCAGTGCCGCAGCTGCTTTTGCGGCACGTCCACGACTGAGATTTAATGTGTGCGGGCGTTTGAAATCCATGTTTATGTGGAGCAATCACTCTGTTCGCAAATGAGGTGTGTTTTCGAGAGTGTAAATGTTTCAGACGCGATCTTAGTGTGGTATATTCGGTCTGTATAAGCTCCAGGTGTGTGTCACAGGCCAGCGTCGCGGAACCGGCGTGTGATGGAGCCGATTGTAGTTACACTGACCTGAATTTACTAGCAGTGTCCTCTGTAACCACCGGTTCCTCAGATGTTCATGCTACGGCTATAAACTACGATTTAAATTGGTTTTTGTGCGCTTACCATAATCAGCGGGGCATTCATACCTGACAGCACGCCAGTTACATTTGCCAATATTATACTTCAGATATTGATCACCATTTACAAGCCAGTCCGTGTTAATTTCTGGAATATTCAACAGAAGTACGACGGACAATGCATGATTATACTCGGGCATCAGCACACGACACAGTCTTCTTGTCGTGAGGTGAGTGCCCGCAAACGTTCATCTGCTCCTCTGCGAGCAGCGCGGAGACGGACTTGGAATATAATCCGCGTCCGCGACTAATGCTTCTCCTCGGAATAATCGTCATTAGCCCCAGGAGCCACCAGAATAAAGTAGAAACTGATAGTCAGAGGGCCTTATCACTACCACTCTCTTCCACACACCGTTCAAACCTTCATCGCTTGTTGAACAGCCTACCCTGTATACTTCCAAAAATGCGGCCGCCGTACGATCAGTTCTTCGTTGAAGTAGAAAAACATAGGAAAGTGAACGCGAGATTTGTGTGTGGGATTACCAAACCGTTCATTGCTTGATTCCGCTCCGCATTTGTACACAGCGTCCCCCTCCCCTCATCCCCCCCCCCCCCCCTTCAACGATGTCTCGCGAAATAGCGGTGCATTTCGCGTATAGTTGGTCTAGTGAACCCTACCTGCTTAAGTTTCGACGACGTTTTAGCATGTCAGAAGCCTGCACTGTTTTTTTATTATTTCCGTTAGAGAATTATGTTTCTTAATTCCGCACTTGCACAGCATTTATTTTTCCGTGGTTTCATTAAGTTGCCTTGGTGTGTGGGCACATATTTAACGACGCACAGCTAGGCTTGGAATATACTTAACATTTTCGCGTGGTTTATATGCTTATAAAAGGCATAGGTTATTGTCCGGGATTGGGTAATCACTTCGCCGAAACATATTTTTCTGCGACGTATATATTAGAAACGAAGCCGCATTCGTTGTCGACGCCGCAAAATGAAGCCAACCTTTCATTGTGCCAGTATCAGGTCTAAACGAGGCTACAGTAGAATTAATTTGTGCCTGATGTTTTGGAGGTGACAGGGGTGATATGTTGCTACCGTCGCCGACGCCCGGAAGAGCGCCGACGAAGCGCGCAGCACCGCGTCCACCGCGTCTCCGGGTAGCTCTTGCAGGCGATCGCGTACTCTACGAAGACACAGCTGCTTTTTAAGTGACCTAAACGTACTCTGCCTATAGACGTCACCATAACAAGTTTTTTTCAGGGCGGGGAAAGGCGAAAAGAAAGCGAAACAGAACCTAAACACTGCACGCGGCCCCTATCAGCCACGCAGCGCAAATCCCGTCAACGCCGCGGAGAAGCGGCGGCAGGCGGCGCAGCGATCGCGAAGCTCGAGGCGTATATGTGAAATTACATAGTAGCCTTTCAACGCAGACATTTGGTGGTGTTGTTGATCGTCAGGAAAAGACTCCGGTAGGCATTTTTTCCCTGGGAAATGCCAGGAAGCTTGATGTAAACCAAACCAAACATCTCAGAGCTAAAAAAATAACAGTGAGACGTCACTGTCCGTTATGCGATCATCCATCCTTATTTTCCACGATCAGGCTGAAAACAAAGCGAAATCGACAAGAGATGAAATTTAGAAAGCAAGAGAGAATATTTCTTTCGAATAAAGTTATAGGTTTGTGAGATGGCTGAGGATTTATTTTCAGTACAACATGCTACAGAACAAAGAAGGCCGGCGCAAGCGCAAAGTGTTGCCGATTTTACATTCACGGGCTTCCACACTGAGCATGTCTTTTTGTAGATAGGTGGTGCTTTTGTTTTTTTTCATGTCTTCCGTACGCAGGCGCTTGACTTATACAAAGGCACGAATTATCTGAAGAATTGTTCAAGACAAGAAACATACACGAAGGTTTCATTCTGAACATACGAAACAGCGCGAAAACACGAATACCAAGAGAGAGAGAGAGGTATAAACCTTATTTTGAAGCCTGTGTATAAAGGACTGCTCGGGCTTCTTGGTTAGGGTTACCAGGGACTAATATTCCTAGATATCTATAGTCCTGGCTGTGTTTTTAAACGTGGGTGCACCAGCGTGGTCCCAGTAGAGCTCTTCAAGCTCCTTAGGGGGTGTGACCCATGCCTCCCAGCAAGTAGGGGCGCTTTGTGGCAGGAATTGGTTGCAGGGAAGATCTCAGGGTGCTTTGTATGTTTGGGCATGTCCAGAGGGTGTGTTTCATTGTTGGGGGATGGTCGCAGTGTGAGCATTTTGGGTGTGCCTGGAAGCCCGTCTATGTAGTGTTGTATGTGTTGTGTTGGTAGCGTGCCCGTTTGTGCACGTCGAATGAGAACAGCGTCAGGGCGGGGGAATTTTCGGGGTGTGGTTCTCTGATCTCTGACGTCCCGTAAGTACTTTCTACGAGTCTGATGCATTTCTCGGCGGTGCTCTTTTGGGTCATAGAAGCGAGGCCAGGGTATTGGGGTGCCTGGATCAAAGAGAGCAGCTCGGGCTAAGGCATGGGCCTCTTCTCATTCCCTTTACACCTGCGTGTCCAGGGACCCATATCACAGTAGTATGAAGCTTGGGGTCGTTACTTGTGATGCTAGCGAATGTGTAGCGCATGTGGGGGTACATGTGATTTTCCCGTAGATTGCGAATTGCTGATTTGCTGTCCATGATGATGACCAGTTTTGTTTAATCTTGGTGTGCTTCTATGGCGTTTACAATAGCCTGAAGCTCCAGAGATGTCGACGATGGTGCGGGGGCGTACTTGGCTACTGCGGAGAGGACGTCGCTATGAAAAGCTGTCGTTCTGACTTTGGTGTCTTTGTTGTACGCAGCGTTGGTGTAAATGACCAAGAGACATACAAAACAGCGCAAAAACACGAGGACTAAGAGGCGGCATTAACACTGAAAGGGATAAAATACATGAAACGATGCACGTGTAAGTGTAGAAACAACACGATGTGATTGCGTCTATCTTATCATTGTGTAATTCCTCTGTTTTTTGTACTGTTTTGTGTGTGACAATCGTATTTCTTGGCTAGCTGCAATAAATTACGCTCACTTGTTTGACAGCGCTTCTTTGTGCTTCCTTAATCTTAGTCCCCGTGTTCTTGCGCTGTTTTGTAGGTTCACATTTTATAGCGATGTGCGACCCAAACAAAGGCGCGACTTACCTGAAAATGTGGCACATATTTGTGTACGTGTACTTAGCATCGTAGGCTAATACGATCTCTCCTGTTCCGATATCGCAGCACCGCCCCTATTTCTGCTTCTTTCCTCCAGGCGCAGAATACCTCCATGGGAATCGGTTCGCCGTAAGTTAGGGGTCATTCAGTTGTTTCGTTCATGTGTGGGATGTGTAGTAAGTAACGTAACTGTTTTAATTGCAAAGCATTTTAGGAGCTCGCCTTGCCGTCGTCGCTCGCTCGCTGGACCCAAGTAAAGCCACACGGCGTGCCGTCGCCGCGGCTGTCGTCGCGGCGCAACCCGCAGGCTCCAAAAGCCAAGCGGTTTATATAGTCATAAGCGTTCGAAACGCGTGAACCGCTGGCGCTTGTCATACATCTCCCCGTCGTTTAGCGCAAAGAAAACTGCGGGTACATTTGAGGCAAAATATACGTAATTAACCGGCAGCGCCCGCGTTCATTTAGTTATGAACGCTCGTCGGGTTGTTTTTACGGTAGTAAGCGAAAAAAGTGGCAGTGCAACGCCGGCATGCGCGGAAGGAAAAGTAAGCACAAAAAGAACAGAACTCTCGCTGGCGCAGTTTCAGGCAGGGGGCGCGCGAGCACGCGAACGCGGCCCGAAATTTGAAATCGTTGGATCACAACCGTCAGTTTGAATTAAGCCGCGTCCAAGAGGGGAGTAGGAATGCTTAAAGAAACAGGGCGTCGAAGAGCGTGATGGGTGGTAAGAGTGAGCAGATAACGGCGCCACAGCCCATTATGGCGAATCACTGCTCTGCGCTTCCGGCAGCTTTCACCCTGAGTGGAACGGCTGTAATTTTGCTTTTCGCATTATCTCACGATTGATCCCTAAGAAATTAAACATGGAATTACTGAACGGAGGAATGAATAAATAAATTATCGTCATGATAATTTCAGTAACCCAGTCTTTTGGTCTCCAAATTCCCCCTGTTTCGCCGCGTTAACCTACAGTAAAAGATAAACATATGTGTTTGGGTTCATTACAATTTTTTACCCCTCACAGTGAGGATGACTGCGCAGTTGCACAGCTGTCGACTACGCAGAGATCGAAAAATTAAACTTATTATGCTTGGAAATAATTATATGAGCACAGAAGGGGAATTGAGGCTAAACTTGACATTCCTTAAGCAATGGGCACACGGTGCTAACTACGCGGGCCCTCTGTATATAACCAAGTCATATAGATCCCACGTGTTTCTTTAATATGCAAATACCCTCATTTTCATGCGAATAATCCGTGAAACGCAGCCGCTAGCTACCACAATCAAATTACCTCTATGTGAATGGCAACTCAAGAACTGGACATTCCGAAAAATCGTGACCCGAGTTAATGCAGGCATTATAAGGATAGCATTGAAGGTAACATTCCGTTGTTCCGGGGCTTTCGACGTGTCTTTACAGTGGTCGGCTGCGAACTTGTGACCCAGTTAGCGCGTGATGCCAGATAGGACCGAAATCGTTTTTCATGGGCAAATACGTGTTCTCTCCAGTCACTACGCTTCGCGGATACATTTTATACCTCACGCACGGCACGCATGCAAATGCGGCAGCGACGAATGCACGCAGTCTTGTGGCCCAGCCCAACACGCACGTCCAAATCAATAGCGCCAATGGTCTTCACTCACGCGAACGAAGGTTCGGTCGTACTGGCTGGCCTGACGTACACGGCCCGCTGCCGAGACCGCAATCAGTCAAGTGACTGTGGGAATGTGAGCAAGCCTGGCGACCCCTTTTGATCGACTCCGTTACTCGTCACTCCGGCGGCCGTCCGAAAGACTGAACAGACGGCGGAACAAATAGAGGCAATGAGACAGGGCTGCATAAAAGTAATTTGGCCCGCATGAAAGTTGATCGGGCCGCGTAAATATTAACACAGCCGCATAAAAGCTGTCATGGGCCCTACATACGTTACCGGGGAAGGGTAAAAGCTGCCGACAAGACCGCCAGCAAGCTGGGGCCCTTTTTAATGCGTAGGATTCCTTGTATAGTACCCCTACAGTCAGGACCAGCGCCCTGCATTTCCACAGAAATGCAGATTTGGCAAAAGTTACCCAGTAATCGTTATAACAGCAAAAACGGAGACAATTGGTCGGACCTCATTCTGAAAACCAAAAAATAAGGGAAAAATAGAAAAATAAAAGTTTCACAAAAACGATCCGGCAAATCGAAAAATTCTGCAGAAATTCAAAGAATTATCTACTAATGCGTAGCATTCTTATGCCGCTTGTCTTGAATGTGAGTTTTTACAGTCAAAGTTTTTGGTTTTTCTAAATCCGGTCCGACCAATTATCTCCATTTACGCTATTATATCGATTCGAAGTGGAACATCGTGAATTCTGCATTTTTGTGGAAATGCAGGGCGTTATACGGATTGTTATTTTCCGTGTGCTTAATATTTTTCTTTTTTTTTTGGTTTTTCAGTATTTCGTTCCAAAAATCATCTCCATCTACGCTGTTATAACGACTACATTTGGAACTTTCGGGAAATCTGCATTGCTGTGGAAATGCAGGGCTTTGCATGGTTAGCCATTTTCCGTAATTTTATTTTTATATTTTTTATTTTTTAGCGTTTTAAAATTTCTTTGTACCAATTATCTAATTAACGCTAATATAAAGATTATAGGTAGAACTTCCGCGAAATCTGCATTATTGTTGGAATGCATATAGATTTGCCATTTTTCGTATTTTTTCATATTTTACACGATAGTGTTTTATACCGGGATATACCAAGATTTCAATGACGTCATATCCGTGACGGAAATGACGCCAGCACACCTTTGCCGAAGTGACCCGCCAGCAGGACGTCGCTCGCTAGCACACCCACAACACAGCCACCGACCCGAAAATAATGCTCAGCTGTAGATTTCACTGCACATTTCGCTTTTGTGTTTTACCGATTCCTATGACGGAGTAATCAACCATAATTTTTGTTATTTATTATTTTTCAAAATTTCGTTCCAACAATCATCTCCATTTACGCTAGTATAACGACTACTGGTGGAACTTTCTCGTATCTGCATTATTGCGAAAATGCAGGGCGTTTTCGTAATTGTTTTATATTTTTCTTATTTTTGGTTTTTCAAAATTTTGTTGTATCTTTTGTAGTTTTCAAAATTTCACTGGTTGTATTTTGATTTTGTGGAAATGCAGGGCATTACGCGGTTCGCCAGTTTTCGTAATTATTTTATATTTCTCTTAATTTTTTAGTTTTTCAAATTTTCGTTCGACCAATTATCTCCATTTACGTTATTTTAAGGATTACATTTGGAGCTTTCCCGAAATCTGGATTATTGTGGAAGTGCAGGGCCTTGCACCTTTTCATCATTTTCCGTAATTCTTTCGTATTTTTCTTATTTCTTAGCTTTTCAAAATTTCTTGCGACCAGTTATCTCCATTTACGCTGTTATAACGATTACAGGTGGAACTTCCGCGATATCTCCATTTTTGTGGAAATGCAGGGCGTTACACGGTCCTGGCTGGGGGGGGGGGGGGGGGGGGTACGTACTCGGCAAAGAATGATACGCATTGAAATATGCATCCTACAAATCTGCCCCCCAAAACCGAAAAATAAACAAAAACGTCCGCAAAGAACATTCAAAATACGAAGAAAAAGAAAAATAAAAATACGAAAGAATCTGTTCATAAATCTCAAGTTATTTCTCTCTCCAACTCCCACCAGTGTGTATCTCCTCGACTGTTGCGATCGTCTGTTCCGAAGTTTCCACCTGAACTTTCTCCCATTTGCTTCTTACCGACCTTTACGTTAAAGTTTCCCATCCCAATGGTGACTGTGTTGTTGCCGTCTGCAATGCGGATTCGACGTCCTCGTAGAAGCTGTCTAAGGCTGCATCATCAAAGGTGGTTGTTGGTGCCTAGGGCCTGCACTATCTTTAACCTGTATCGTTTGTTTAGCTTGATCAGAACAGCCGCGACTCTCTCGCTAATGCTGAAAAACTTCATCACATTTCCTGCTATTTCTCTGGGGATTAAAAATCCCACCCCATGTTCTTTCTTCTCTTGGGGTCCACTGTAGCATATAATATGCCCGCTAGTGGGCTCCATGAAGCCTTCTCCTGTCCTGACTTTGTGTAACCCTATGATATCCCACTTAATGTTCGAGGGTTCCTCTGGCAGTAAAGCTAAGCTTCCCTCATAGACAAGGTGGGTGCGTTGAACTGCCGCTTTCCGTGGACATGCAGCTAAAGGACGTTTTAGGACCATGGGCTTGTCCCAAACGTCCTTTACGGGCTACGAAAGCTCTGATAGAGTACCTGCAACACACAGGTCTAGACCAGTCGCTGTGAATAACTCGCCGTATCTGTACGCATTAACTTCTTGAACATCATCGCCATCATCTTCATCACGTCATCAACTGGCGTAGCAAGTTAGGCATTTTAACCCAGCTAACATCGCCAGACTTCATTAAAGATCTCTCTCTCTCTCTCTCTCTCTCTCTCTCTCTCTCTCTCTCTGAACCTTGCTAGGGTCAATTTCCAAAGGCGGCCTGTCCGGACCCTGAGATTCTTAGCCCCCTCTGCTGTATCGCTGTTGTGACCGCCGCCGTGTACAGGTGCTCTACAGCCGATGGGGAGTGAGGGCCGCGAGTTGAGTTGATTAGTCCTGGGAAGTGGCGGCCAAATACAACACCAGGGTGGTCAGATCCGTTTCTGCTGACGGTGTGCTGTCTATGTCGCTAAGAGTATTGCTAGCATGGTTGAACCGTTCTAGTGTAGCCCCTTAGGTTTCCGGGATGATGGTTACTTCCTGATCTCCGGAATTCTGTGCCTTAGTAGGCAATTCTATAAATTTCTGTAGATTTTTTCTAACCCCCGGGCCCTGACTCGACGTCTACAGTCTGTCATGAGCAGTCGACTGACGGAAAACCCTTTTATGCTACCTTTCGCATCCAGGCTTCCAGAACCGAGTCCTTCGCTATGCCTTGCGGAATAATACGGGTAGGAATGAGTGGCTCTTTGTAAAAAGATACAGAAAGAAAGGCCAGCAGTCTGCAACTACAAGGAAGGCACAGGGGTATAGTTAGGATTTTGTTACTGCGATTATTGAAGTTAACATTTTAAGTTTTTGTAAGATGTATATATATCTATATATATATCTCTATATACTATATATATATATATATATATATATATATAATATATATATATATATATATATATGGGAGTTGGACCACGTTTTCTGTCCTACTGTCCTATAAATGTGTGCGTGCGTGTGTGCCCTTAGAGGAAAAGGCCTGTCGCCGCCAAAGCTTTGTGATTCGAATTTTTGAGAGCGTTAGATGCAAGGTTTCATTCTCAAAAGCTGTATGAAGGACTTGCCCGGTTCATGCCTTTTTTTTTGTCATCTAACTTCAAGTCGAAGCTCTCAATTCATTCGGGTCTTGCACAAAATCAATCATCTGTAGTACGGTCCACGTTAAATGAGGACCAAATCTCCATCGCCACTGTTAAGGAAAACCAAAGTTGCGGTCCGAACATCTCAGAAATGTACCATCGCTTTCTATTAAAGCATGTTTCCCACTAGCGAAGAGTAGGTTTGTAGTTATCAGCGCGTACTTCGAGACCTAAGAACGCAGCCGATGGATTTGTGACTATAATGTAAGAATGTTTCATTTGTTTTAAAGGAAGCAGCAGTTTGGCGTCGACTTTCCGTTTTATTCCTCCATTTTGGCGCTTGGCCTAGCTCAACTTTGCATGTCCGTGTCTACTGCCCATAGAGAGAGAGAGAGAGAGAACAGAGAGAGGAGAGAGAGAGAGGAGAGAGGAGAGAGAGAGAGAGAGAGCAGATCTAGAGAGAGAGATAGAGAGAGAGAGAGAGAGAGAGAGAGAGAGAGATATAGATAGAGATAGTAAGGCGCACATGCAATGAGGGTCAACGAAGTGGGCGGGTAGGTGCGTGGCTCGGCGTGGTTACGCTGCAAAGCAGTCGAATATCTGCTCTTGTGGCGCCTGCCGCTTCCACCTGCGACAGCACGTGTCGGAGGTGTGCACTCCTTCCACAAGCTTTCTTTCTTTAGTTCTTTTTGCACCTGAGTCAAAGCATTAAGGAAACGATCTTCATGAATATTATTGCGGAACACCAAAGACGAACGTTCCAACGGGGTTACAAAAGGGGAAGGGTAGAGAAATCACATCGGCGTAAAACGCAAAGGAGCAGCGCCATTGGAAATGAGAAATGATTCCTGGCCAACGAGAGATAGCGAGTGTGCCTGAGGGCGCCCCTTTTTGAAACTAAAAGGAGACCGGCGATTGTATCGGTTACGCAACAGTGGCTTATTGCGGGAGAAGCGGCCCTTCCAAATGATCCCGGCCGCGTGGTCAAAATACACATAGGTCGCGCCGGTTGTACAACGATGGCGTGCCGTGCATTGAGAGATATCAGAGTTCCTCCATCCTTACGGATGTGTACTAGAGCAATAAGGACACATCGGCTTGCGTATGAATGGCCGGCACGTATAATCGAGATATGCCAGGCGCCATTTGCGAAACCCCTTAGAAAAAGATTAGACCATATGTACCAACGCCACTTCGTTTGGAGCGGTGGCGCGGGAGATTTCAAACAGAGATGGGTGGTTCCTATCAGCTTTTCCAGTCTAACTTCGCAATCGCTTCCGCCCTACCCAGCGAGGCTCCTTCGAGATAGCAGTTTTATTTTTGTCACGCCGTTTTGTGGGGTTCGTCTGCCGTATGGTAATTGGCTCTCACTGAGCCACCCAGCAAAGAATGAAAAGCATTCCGAGCGGCTCTCACTAGCTAAGACACATATACGACTACGGAAAGTTGCAATAGCCAGCTTCTGTGGCGCAGACATTATGAGCTTTTGCACCTCTTTGAGGAGCTAGATCACGATCCCATTTCCCGCGCTAGTGAGGCGCGGAATGACCTTCGTAGCTTCAATATTTTCGTCTTCGCCGGCAACGACCACGAAAGATTCCGGCCGAGGTACAAAAGCATGGAGATTTTACGACAGGAATATTTATGTGGCATCACTATAGAGAGCTAGTACGAGCACGTGTCTTACGAGTAGGGTCATTTGGCCTTAGATCAAGGTGACCAGGTGCAGTTCGGCAAATTTATGGTATAGCCGTCACACATACACGCAAAATTTAGTAGCAGTTCCACTCCGTCGTAGTAGATGCTCAGAAAAGCTTTATAAAAACACCACAAGCTGTCGACAAATTAAAAAGGGGAAATAAAAATGTCATCAACTGAGAGGATGTATCTGGTGTATGGGAATGTGTCTTAAGAATACGGCATCTTAATCCTCACCTAATACTACAGTTAGAGCTGGGTAATTCGAACCCCGAAGGGAAGCTGTTTCAGTTCGAGTTATTGAAAGTTCGAAACAACGAAAGGGAACAATAACAACAGCGCACTGTGATTGGGAAGCAGCAGGGCATGACAACAATCTATTGCTTCAAAAAGCCCGTGGTTGCAGTCTGCTTTCGGTACTTGAAGGCGACAGCTAGCACTTTTCGCTCTATTGAGGGAATGTGGCAGAAGGCCTTGTATTTGTGTTCTTGAAATCTGTAGAAGAGACGGGCGGCCATTACTTCCTCAGCGGAGGGCTGCACTGGTGCTTCGCCTTTTTTCTCCTTATCTTCACTTCCATGTTCTGCGCTCGTGACCTGCGAAATCATGTCTCCGTCTGTCAGCGCACCACTGCACTTGCGTCCCCGTCGACGTATTCTGCAAGCGAAATGTCTCCCAAAACGCCCGCCACGGTGACGCCATGGTGACGCCATCTTCGAGTGCAGTTGGCTTACAGAGCTTGCTTGCGCGGCTTACAGAGCTCAGTGGGAATAGTAATTCGCTATCGTAACCGCTGTAAGTTGCTATCAAGAACGCGGTGCAGGCAGTGGGGGCGTTTCTCTGCCCGTGCGGTGGCGCGTAGTTCGAATTACTCATATAGGAACGAACTCATGTTCGAATTAACGGGCTTCTAACCGCGCAGCTGTACGCGGCTGGCCCTTACGACACCCTGTCCTGGTATCGTGTCGCGCACTCTTGAACGGGTTCCGAACAAAAACGACCATAAATCTTTTTCATCTCCGCCGCGCAAAAACTGCTTCCCAGTATAGACAAAAATTTTGAAGAATAAAAAAAGGTCCCAGAGCCTTCATATTTTGATATAGACGGCTTGTATATTTGATATAAGACGGCCGCACTTCAGCCATGAACACTTTTTTCCCAATCGTATAACATCATTGAGCAACCTGCCCGATAACATAGTCACGTGTAGTAACCGCCAAACTTTCCGAAACAAACTGAACAATCACGTCGCAACCTGACATTATATGGGCGTGCCCACAGAAACCTCACTCACATAATAGATCTTTAAACATCAGTTCTCAAGAGCAATGGGAGGCCGCTTGCTCCCGCTCTCACCCCGATTCACACCAACTACTCAGTCCAACTGGCGAAGATGCCGCTAGGGCCACGGGCTCATGACCGCCATCTAACGGGGAAGACCGGTGACTTCCTCCCGTCCCCCTTCCTTCTACCAGTCTGGCTTGAATAAATGATCTACTCTCGTCTCTCTCACTCTGATCTCTCTCCTGCATGCTCTCTCTCTCTTACATCTATCCCTTTAAAGTACTATCGTTATCTATCTATCTATCTATCTCGCTCGCTCGCTTTCTCACGGAATGCAGTAAACATGGGTCGTTTTACATCACTTTTTGGGGCCCTGCTTTGTGCCTTCATTGTCCTTGCAAAATTTATTTGTACCGTGTATTTTGTCTTTTTTCTTTTTTTCTGCTGTGAGTGTTTGTGAGCTGTAAGCCGTTCTTGTACGCCCCCCCCCCCTTATGCAACGCCTTCTGGCCTTTACGAAATAAATGAAATAATATTTACTCTGAAGAAATGTCGTCCCAGCAATGCGTTTGCGTTTAAAGGTAAAGTCCGCTTTAAGAGAATCGGTGTAAGCTTGGTCTGTGTAAGTTGGCTTTTCCACAGAGGATGCTGCACAGTGAAGCATAGCCATCTTTGGAGGAAGTATGCTTACAGAAAACGGCTCTAACTCTCCCGTTATTGAAAGTATACCGCAACAGATTATATGCCAATTAGACGCTAAGACGACTATGCCACTACGCCGAGTTTAATTTACTTCTCAAATTTAATTCAAACAAACTCGCGGAGACCACGGGAGCGGTCTTGTTTGATCCGTTCGTGCCGTGTGCTGATCGTCTGCGACATAGTCATAAGTATAGCCTGCTCGCGTATTGTTACGCTAGCAGAGTTGCCAGCGTATCGTTACGCGAGAAGACGATACTTCTGACGCGAGCAGGAGATATTTCTAACGCCACAATACCATATTTTAATTTGGAAATAATACTTAACACGGCATAAAAGCATTCATTGATTGAAAATCAGAATACAAAGGGAATTTAAGTAATGTGTTTGTACCACAAAACCTGCTGAAGCCATTGTTACGCGAGGAGCAGACGATATACAGGGTGGTGCGATGATAATCGGTACACTTTAAAAAAATTTCTCGAACGAACCGCCGCTCTGTTCGCGCTCAAACTTCACACGAAGGTCGCATTTTGTGGTCTATTTTGTTTGACACCGGGAACAACAACGGTACTTACCTGGTTATTCTGAAAATAAATAAAAACGATTTTCGCCTATGGGAAACAGTGATGGCGGCTGATTTGGACGTGTGAGCCAGCGCAAGTTGATCTTGGAACGACGGTGCCACCTGGGGTATTCAGAATGGAACGCACGTTTGGGATTCACTGTAGGAAGAAGCCAAATGGTGTAGCAAACGATCAGAAAATGTGAAAGCGGGTTTTCTGATCGTCTGCTAGCTCGATTGATTGGTTGTATTTAACGCGCCGACGCAACGTAGACGATGAGGCGCGCCGTAGTGGAGGGCTCCGGATTAATTTTGACCACCTGGGGGCCTTTAACGTGCGTCGAAATCTGGTACACACGGGCGTTTTTGTTTTTAGCCTCCATCATAAAAGCGGCCGCCACAACCGGGAAGCGAACCCGCGACCTTGACATCAGCAGCGCAACGCCTTGGCCACTGAGCCACCGCGACGGGTCGCCTGCTAGCTCATTTGGGCTCCTTCCTAGGTGCATTTTCTGATTTTCTGCTGCACCATTTGGCTCCTTCCTACCTGGTGAATATCAAACGTGCGGTTTCGCTCTAATACCCCCCAGGTGGCGCCGTCGTTTCAAGATCAACTTGCGCTCGCACGCTCCAAATCTGCCGCCATTTTCCCATAGGCGACAAATCGTTTTTATTCATTTTCAGAATAATCAGGTAGTAGTACCGTCGTTTTGCCCGGTGTCAAACAAAATGAACACAAAATGCGACCGGATTTAAATTGGTTATGTGGGGGATACATTCGCTGGCACCCGGATAAAATTAGATGGCACTTGGATTAAATTAGATGGCGCTTGGATTAACTTAGATGGCGCTTGGATTAAATTGGCTGGCACCTGGATTAAATTATATGGTAATTGGATTAAATTAAGCGGGAAGAGCTGTAGTTTTTATTCGAAAGACGCATCTACATATATCCACACTTTTCGCCCTGTCACCGCCATTGCTCACGTGTTGCAGCTTTGCGAAGAAATGCCGACTCCTAATCTGTTAAACTTAACGACGGCATGCTCTAACAATTAATTCTGCCCCCATAATCTCTCGTACCGACTGCTCTTTATATTTCGATCGGACAACACATGACTCAAACACATGACTCCGTGGTGTCTCTGTTTTCTTGTCCTCGTCCGCATGCGCTATGAATTTTAAGTGCGAATGCACTTTATAAGCGACCCTGAATTCCGTTGACCGCCGTCCGTCCACATAGCAACAGCTGCGGGTGCGCGCGCTCCTCGTCTTCCTTGGCAACGGGGAGATGGCACATACCCACGTGGGGATTGGCAGGATCTCCTCGTCTTCCTTGGCAACGGGGGGAGATTTTGAGCACATACCCACGTGGGAGGATTGGCCAGGAATCGCTCGACTTCCTTGGCAGCAATCTGTCTAGCAATCAAGTACAACGACAACACAAATAGGTTGTCGTGCAAGGCACATACCCACGTGGGGGATTGGCCAGGAATCGGGCGTGAGAAGGGCTAATGCACCCGCTTAAAGGAGTACTGACACGAAATTTCAAAGCTGAGATCCGCTCTAGCAATCAAGTACAACGACAACACAAATAGGTGTCTGTGAATAAATGCATCTTTCTTTCTTTGTAGTTGTGTGTGTGTGTGTGATCTCCTTTCGCGAACATTACCGAACCGCGCAAATTCAACTCCTGCATTCGCACTTTCACATTCTTCCCCTCGGGGAAATGCGGGGAATTTTTTCTGCAGTGCAACAGCAACTCGGTCAGGAATCCGTGCTCGTTTCTATGATAGTCGACTGCGGAGTCCCATTTTCCTGTACTGCAAAAGAGCTTCGTCGGCTAATATATTTTTCGACTGGGGCTTTAGTTTATTCCCGGAGCAATAGCTTGTTGGGATGCGCTACTTGATGATGTAGCGCCATGCATCGACTGCACAACTTTCCTACAGAAGCTCAACAGTTCCTAGTAACGTCTGGCCTGTATACCAGCACTAAACCGAAGATTATAGTTACTAAATCAGCATTCGTAAAATTGATGTTTAATTTATATACATTTTGGTTATCGTTTAAGTTCTTTTTTACTTTATTACCATGTCTGAGTATTCTATGCTTCAATTTTTTTACATTTATATTTACTTTTTGCTATGGTGTAGGAATAACTTCTTGCGCTTGTTGGACATCGTGCAATTAACGTTTCTTGCCCCCACCCCCTTTAAGCAGTGGCTTCGTGCCCTTCAGGAACAAATAAATGAAATTACACGAACTTTTCGATTTCCCAGAGAGTGCACCTTGGACGCAATGTAGCTGCGGAGGCGGAAAAAAAAATGACCGCAACTGAAAGCCCCTTGCGGTGTGTGTATTTGCACTGAGCCTGAAACGCTTTATCAAGATATGGTTCAAGGAGGAAAAAAGCCTCATAACAGCATCACAATATTGAGAAAACTTTACAGTTTTTTACACCGTTTTTCCTGCAATAACGATGTTATTCTAACAATTGTTCACTAGAAAATAAACAGGGACTATTGCAGAACTGAAGGGCACTCCAGCTGCGTTACCGAGAAAGAAAACACATGCGCCAGGATTTTCCCGAAAATTATTTTCCAGAAAGATGAACGAGTATCCTTGGCATAAACACGAAAGTTGAGTTCCCTAACTTTCGTTCCAGCGGTCTCCGGAATAATTGCGCCGCTTGGCGATTCTGCCGGTCATTATGCCGGCTTCCAGGAAGTGGCCGGTTGAAGTGATCCAGGATCGGCTTGGTGGTCGTCTTGGTGCCTCCTACACAGTTCCAAGGCAACTTATCATTCGAGAACACGCAACACTGGATAACGTAACGGATAAACCAAACGCAAACATCGAGTTAACTTTCACGATAGCGTATGCTGCATTATTTAACCCTTTGCAAACAGCGGCAGCAACGCTCGCGAGTTCCGGCGAACATGGTCGCGGTGTGCCCTGGTTATGTTTTGATGGGCGCTCGTTAAAACACTGCTAGCGTTGTTTTGCAGCTTCCCTGCTTGTAGAGACCTTTGAGAACATGAGCGAACGCCCACACACACACACAACCTCCCACATACACACTTTCGCATACACGCACGCGATTGCTCCACATAGGCGCGCGCACACCCACAACACAGACAAAAAAGTGAACATATTGATTTTATTCACGAGAGGATTACAAGCATCGGAGAAAAAGTAAAACGGAAACAGATAAGGGGATAAACACGCAAATGCTATAATGAGATGTAAACGTTAACTCGCCAAGTGGCTAGGCAATATCACGTGGCATATATTTTGCGCTTCGTCGTATTTCACGCTCCCGAGAATTTTTCGTATGCATGTACGTGAGTATGTATAGCGGATATTTGAAAAATAAAACGTCGCTGCTATTGTTACGGATCGAACACGGGTCCCGCGAGTTCCAAAACGCCCGAATTATAACCACCCGGGCATAAGTACTTTTTAAAGCGAAGGTTTACATCACTAGGCGAAAGGAAAATCCGGTGGTCCTGTGTACGCAGAAAACTCCTCCGGTGCAACCCCAGGCGTACGAACAAGACTAAAACACGTCGGAGAGAAGTTAGAAGTCAAGGGGTTGGACTGATTGATTATGAGGTTTAACACACCGACGCTACACAGCCGATGAGGCGCGCCGTAGTGAGGGCTCCGGATTAATTTTTACATCCTGGGGATATTCAAAGCGCGCCTACAACTCGCACACACGGGCGTTTTCGCTCTTCGCCTTCATCAGAAAAGCGGCCGCCACGGCCGGGAATCGAACCCGCGTCCTTGGGCTCAGCAGCACAACGCCTTAGCCACTGAGCTACTGCGGTAAGACGAAGTCAAGGGAGAGAGACTGGCTGAGTTTATAGATGACGTAGCTCCGCTCTCGCATCGGTACGTCGGAACAGCACGTCGGAGGAAAAGAAACATGGGTAAACACCGGCCGAACGTAACAGCTTCGCTGGTTAATTGTCTGTACGGAGTCCATGGGCGCATTTTTAAATTTTTGTTTTGCTTTCTCTATTGTACCCTGCAAGCAGTCTGGTAGCTGTGATTGAGCCACGTATACCGTTCATCCGTACATAACGGTGCGTCAATTTACGCCGCATAAATGTTTGTCCTGAACACATTTTTTTGTCCACATGGTGTTTGAACACCTTTAAACAATGTTTGCCCACCTTTAAAGGGCATTTTCATGGGAAGAGATGTTTGCACCCTTATTGGTACATAAGGGCGTAAAAGGATTTAGCGTCTGCAGTGCACAAGCAAACCACACTCCTGTTTCCAGTGCCTGCTTAGGGCGACATCTTTAAATTTGCTTTCGCGGATTTGTAGGCTTATTAACACTTCTACGAAGGAAAATTTGACATCCATCTCAATGCAGCGATTCGGCTGCGAGAAAAAAAACTATACAGCTTCTCAGGAACTTACTTTGTAGCCGTACGGCTGCAGTGATATGGATGTCAAATTTTCCTTCGCTGAAGCTAACTCCACTTTGGGGATTTGCCCAAAACCTGAGGGTTAACACCTTCCAGCAAAAAAAAAAAAAAGAAAACATTTCGCTAAATCAAGAGGCTGAAAATATCTATCAATCGGTAGAAACACACAATTTGCCCCCAAATCTATGAATTAACCCAATAGGAACCAAATTACCCCGAATAGGGATTGATTCGGGCGAAAAAGGATATACTTTTTGACATTTGTTTTTTCTCACATCTGCGAAAGAACCAGTCAGATGTCTTAACCGGTATGCGATGTAATCAGAAATTTGAAAAAAGCTCAGTTCCCCGCCTTATTTCTCCGGAGGGCTGTAATTTCCAAAAACCCAGTTTTAGTGAGCCCCAACGTTGTGATAGGAATGTACTCAGAAAATTTTCAGTGTTGTTCCGATTCAGCGCGCCGCTACTGATTTCGCGCGTATGCAAGCTTCGTGCAGTGCTCCTGTCTTATGTGGCAGAACCTACCCTCCTCATGTGCGTCTGCCACGCGGGGCCCGTTGGCGCTGACTGAAGCAGTTGCAGGTACGGAACACGAAGCCAACGCTTCCTAATGTTGAGACTTGCCCCGGCGACGCGTACGCCAGAGCCGAGATTTCCTCTTCCCTCTCTCAGACTCAATGAGAACTCGGAAAGAGTGTTGTGTGTGTCTGCACTATTTTCGGATGGTGTGCACAGAAGCACCGGGAAAGCCCCGCAGCCGTTACGGCTTCTGTGTACAAAAACCCACCCTCTCGTTGGATAGTTCAATGCGTTTTGCAACATAGAATCCATGCTGTCGTTCTATTGTAGTGTTGCTTTAAGCTCGCCCAGAACGGTATTGTTCCTGTATTGCTTCGGCTCATCTTTCGCCATGCAGTAAAACAGCTAAGTTTGCCTACGGCTTCGTGTCATCCTCACGAAGGCAGCAACTTTTGCTGACCGCTCGAACACCACGCTACCACACGTGACAAAGGCGACGGAGCCCGGTTCGGGGACGCCTTCCCGAGTGTAGCCGTCTTTAGGTCCACCACGTTGGGCAGCGCGTTGATGAACCAGCCAGCCAGCCAGCCAACCTGGCATTTCTCTTTAGGGAGTTGATGCCTACTTACATATATTTTTGTACGTTTGTCTGCAGGCCCATCCATCAAGGTCTACCGCAGTACAAAAAATGCGCACATCACTCTGCACGCACTCTTCGTCATCGCTTCGCGCATACGAGAACGTCTCGAGACGCAGACAGCGAGAGTCGTCTGTCATTAGAAATGCGGGAGGCTTGTACGTGAAGTAGCCATTTTAACAGCCCCACGTGATGTGAAAACAGTAAAGGACTGCAAAAAAGTTCCATTACCCAAGACTATTCGGCTGAAAAGAAAAAAGAAAGTAAGTAAATTAATTGCATTACGCATTACAGAAGACACTAAGATGTTACCACACCAATATCAATTCCGGTGATGAATGGAGTACATTTTTTTTATTGCAGCCAAAGCAGAACGCATTGACCATGAATACTGTGCATTTGCATGGCTGCCGGGGCGATGAAAGTGCGGGGTCTTCCTCTGAGTCTCAGGTGCACGTGGGCTGAATTGGATGCAACGAGACATCTCTTTTTTTTTTAAATTTAGTTCTAAACAGTGTGTAACGGCGCCTATTGAAGGCGATTAAACACATTGCACTGTTTTACTTGAAATCGTTGAAGCCTCTGAGTTCATTTCGCACTCATTCATTCAAGAGTGCGAAAACGAATGTTTGACACGCTTTTGCTTGGTATAATGGCGGATGAATTTTTTTCTAGGGCCCGGCTGCCCGACGAAGGACGGCGACGACGTCGCCGGTCTAATCACCCCGGGTGTGGCCAACTAAAAATATTTTGTCTGTCTACCTGGTCCCAAACATGTAAACTGGTGGAATAGGCGGGATTTGTAAGACGCCTCTGTAGCAGACTGACTTTTCAATTATTTTGCTGTACTCATGGCTCTACTCACTTCGCCACAACGGGGGGTATATCAAGGCAAAAGAAGTGGAGGTGGAGCGAATTCGTGTCGTACGTGCGTAAATGCCCGTAGGGGCAACTTTTAACAGCGAAGCTGTTTAGCAAATCGTAATTTTTCGTGTCCACAGTTAAAGGTACCAAGAAATTGCCGAGCGCGCGCACGTGAGCGCGGGCCTCGCGACGTCCGCCCGGCAGTTAACAAAACCAAGAAAATGCCTAGCGCTCGTGTGTCCGTGCCTACCGACGACCGCCCAGCGTCTCCTGCGCACGTTTGTCAAGCCAAGCATACCCACTTAGGGAGATTGGCCAAGATTGCGGCGACCGCCCGCCGGTTAAAAAACAAGAAAATACCGAGCGCTCGTACCTCGCGGCGACCGCCCAGCGTCCCCGGCGCACGTTCGTCAAGCCAAGCATACCCATTTAGGAAGATTCGCCAAGATTGGCAAAAAAAAATCTCCGGCGTTCGCCGTAATCGTGGCAACACTTGCTCGGAACGAGAAAGACACGTCATAGCATACGCCCCTCCAAGGTGATTTCTAATAATTATCTCTTCCAAAAAAATTGAAAGCTCACACTAAAGAGGCCTCCCGCAACGGAACTCATACAGTTCAATAAATGTTTATTCTTCCTCCTCACACTTATAGCAGCAATGATGGAGTAAAGGTCGTGGTCGTTGCTGCAGCGCAGGAGAAGCAAATCGGCTGCAATCGTCGACTTATGCCTTCGTGATGGTCGTGAAGGTTGCGCACAGTTTCGCTACCTTCAAGTCTTGCAAGTTAGTGTGAGATTCCTTCATTTTTTTCGGAGTGAGGCATTCATCGCGTACTGCGTAAAAAGATAACATCGTTCTTCTCACGGGCGTATATACTAGAGGCACGAGCCGGAGTCGTAAGAAATTTGTGCAGAAGGATAATTCGTCATCGGTGAGCTCAAGACAAGAGGACACGACGGAGGTCATTTCGAGCAAAAGGGAGATGAGGCAGAGGGTCGAACGGGTGTTTGCCAGTACGAACAATTTTTTTCGCTTCATCCAGGCATACGTCACATTCTGTCATAAAAATGAAAGATTGGTTGGTAAATTCTTTTATTTGGAGGAGGAACGCTACAACCCATATTCGCTACATTCACTGGGCAGTTCCCATGTCGCTGGCAGTGGCAATCGTCGTGTCCCTGCCGCCCGTGCAGCCGTAATGGCAGCAGGTGGTCTGCCACGGTATAGAACAAGAGAGAGAGAGAGGGGGGGGGGGAAGAGAGAGGAGAATAAAATAATAATAATTGAACTAAAAGTACAGACAGACTTGAATTATCTGATGGCACCGGTGGGCCCTGGTTCCCGGAGCTGCATCATGGATGGTCCCTTGGACGATGCCAGTGGGGTCCTAGTCGCGCAGGACCTTTTCCACCCAGTAATTCCAACTTCTAGTGGATGAAAGTCAGACTGAGATCCGACAAAATGATGGACGGTTAGAGGAGATTAGGAAAAAAATGGAGAGCAGTCACAGTAGGAACGTGGGACAGAAGAACAGCCGGAACAGTATGCTAGAATGCTGTTGGACAAGTTTCTATTAATGCATTTCAAGATGGGGACTGCGCTAAGGTAACTCTCACAAGAAGAGGCAGGACAGGCCCCGAGGCTTACAACTTCACTTCACCTCTTGTGATACCTCAACTTAGTGTTACCCCTCCTCTCGAACTACACCCATACACGAGTGTCGGCAGGAGTTTGTCTTGAGGGGGCCAACCCATTGTATTGAGGGGGTAAATAGAGAGGGCGTGGAAAAGGCAATTGCGCTGATGCGGCTTGGTGGCAAGTGCCACTCTTGCACCCCTCCGGCAACGCAATCTGGGCACTACATTTCTTCTAAATCTGGCTCTGCTATGCTTGTTCGCTTGTGTCTTCTACTTGTACCGCTTTTTTTTTCTGATAGACAACTTCGCCACCACTGCGTGCTGGGCACGCCTGTAAGGTTCCACCTTACCAGGGGTCCCAAAAGCATGCATCGTCGCTCTGTTCGAGCAGTTCAACAGTCCTTTTTGCCATTCCAAGCGCATGTACAGGACACTACGATCCTAACTTGATCGCCAGGTACGAATTCTCCAGGGCCATCTACGTGTCTACTGTTTCTGCACGGAGCCAAAGTGACTGGCCGCTGTCAAGTTGAGGTATATGGCGGCAACTTTTGCACACACTAAACAGGGACAAAAAAGAAGGGACACGAAGAGCAGCGCCGACAATCAAGTATTGTTTACAACGAAGCTGTATATGCCTCGGTTTCCACATGTCGGGTGCGTGAAAAAATTTGTCGCACCCAAAAGCTAGCGTTCGAGTATCCTTCTTCGAGTGCTCGGGGAGTGACGTCTGGCCAGTATTTTCTTCTTCCAGCTTGAAGGGCTTCCGGAGGGACTTCTTGGCCGATGTCTTTTTGCCTATAAGCATGCGCACATACCGGTTGCCGATTGATTGATTGATTGATTGTAGGGTTTAACGCGCCGACGCAACGCAGGCGATGAGGCGCGCCGTAGTGGAGGGCTCCGGATTAATTTTGACCACCTGGGGATCTTTAGCGTGCGCCGAAATCTCGTACACACGGGCGTTTTTGCTTTCCGCCGCCTCCATCAGAAAAGCGGCCGCCGCGGCCGGGAATCGAACCCGCGACCTCGTGCTCAGCAGCGCAACGCCTTAGCCACTGAGCCACCGCGGCGGGTATACCGGTTGCCGGTTATGCGAGCGCGGTATGGGGGAGGGGGGGGGGGGGAGGGCGCGTGCACGCACAGCCAGGCTCCAGGCGCTCACCGTAGGCATACCCCTTGTGCAGGCGGGAGATTTCAATGTGGATGTCGCACTGTCTCATACGATCTGACTCCTGTTCTCCGTGATCGAGCGGTTTGGGTTGGTGTGTTACACGTACAGTAAGACGCCTAGGACGCGGGAGGAAAAAGTACAGCCCACGTTTGCCCCCTAGAATAAAACCCGAGTCTTTCCAAGTTTAATAAACCTAATTAGCTAAGAAATATGCTCAGTCCAAAATTCCAAACAAACGTGTTTTGCTTTGCGCCTTGGAGTGCGCCCATTTTCGCCGGTCTTCCTTCTACACAGAGTGGAAGGGCGCTGAATTGCTTTATTTTTAAAACAAACCTAGATACCTTTAGTAACAATCCATGACCACTGCCCAACAGTAGATGCGTGCACATTATGTCAGAATATAAGAAAACACAAGAACCCAACTATCTCAGTAAACTATCTCATATTATTGAGCAACTGAATTTCTCTTTCAGATAAGGCAACAGATGGACGGCTCATGCATGCTCCGATCATTCTAGACGTGTGTCATGCCTCCACAATCTTCCTGGTAGTTTGATTATGGTGATAGAACGAGACTACAGTCGTTAGGGCAAACGAAGGTTCGCACTGCCTTTTGTACATTGCGCACAATGCATCGCCTGATGCGTGTACGGACGTCCTTTGAAGCTGGACTGGAGCTCTCTCAGCCCTATATTTATGCATGTATACTATAGGCTGACCAACATACTGCTGCCTACACGTAAATTAAATCTTGTACACAACGTTGTTTTTGCATTTCATTATCAAGTCATTAAGAGGTCAAAAATCCTTTTCATTTACATCACCGTAATCAAACTATACACCAGGAAAATTGGGAAGGTATAAACATGTCTAGAATGATGGGAGCATGCGTTGGCCAAATATCTGTTGCCTCATCTGACAGTTAAATTCAGTTGCTCAACAATGTGACATTGTTCACTTTGATAGTTGGGTTTTAACAGCGATGCTGTTTAAGGTGGTGGTTCGGCCAGCGAACGTGCGCAGCCAAACCTCGCCGAGTGATGACTTCATCGCGCGCGCCGCAACCGCCCTGCGTAAACCACGTCCGATAGCAACAAGCGATAAGGTGAGCCACCCCGCGACGCGTTTTCGAAGCCGTGCTTGTGTTCACGTGATGCTGATCTTGAACAATAAGCTGGGTGGCGCTGCCAGCTTCGCCATTTTCCCAGTCTTCCCACCCCCAGTGCGAAACTGCCCAATTTTTGTGTTTCTTTATATTATATATCTGCCGAAATGCGCACGCATCTGCTCTTGCGCGGTAGTCATGGCGTTGTTACTGAGGGTTAATACGTGGTGTGTGAACACCGCCAGTCATACATTTCTGCGAAAATTGGGCGTTACGCAGTTTGACCTGGGGATGGACTTGGTGGACTGCGCATTAATATGCTGTCTTGGGTTAAAAATGTCGTCGTTGAAAGGTAAAAGCAGAACAAGAACAAAAGATAAAGGAAAGCTATGAATGCTACGCACTAAATGATGGTAACTCAATAGGGAGTTTCGCCCAGTTTTGAGCAGGCCCCACATTGACGACACTAAGTGAAAGCTGGTATAATCTGGCAGGCGTCCTTCTATTACATTGCGCTGGTACTGGGCATATTTTGCAGGTGCCGCATATTGCCTCACTAAGATAACAAAGCAGGTTCGCCACTCCACGATACCCATTTGTCAACAAGCTACCCACATTGGCACGGCCTCCCAAATGACATGCAGGTGGGAACACTCGAAAATTTCTTTTGAGCACGTTTTCCTTCGTCCAGCCGTCGCATGTAAGACACTCATAGCAGTGATGACGTCCTTCTTTTCTTATTTCGACCGCTGGGCAGCGAGAAGGAACAGGGGGGGATTACTGTTGATAAAACAATCACGAGGCTTTGCGTTATGGTGTTGCTAAGCAATTGATCGTATGCATTGAACGTTCAGATCCACAAACATTGCACCTGCACGCTCTGGTGGTCTCTACGGTCGCAACCATGTGCTGACGTACACCACGCACGCCTTCCAGCTGCCGTGTCTTTTATTCTACGTCCTTTCTTACCCGCTCGACGACTGATTTATTCCCGGCGCGTCCGCGCGCTCGTGCACCCGTATGCTCAGGCGGAGCGAGCCGTTCCAGTGCTTCGGCACGGCGCGGCCAAGGTCAGCCAGGACTTCCCTCAAGGACGGGGTTGCTGACAAATGACGAGTGAACGCTGTCGCCATCTCGTCCTCCCTGTCCTTGTTTCTTTCAGTGGTGTTGAAGGGCTGTAAAAAATGACCCCCTGTTTCGTGGAAGAAAAGAACAGTAGTAATCTTCGAGGTTCTTGAAGCGGAAAACCATCTGAAGCAGCAAGCCCTGCCTTTAGTTGGCCTAACCTCTTCGGTATTCATTAAACCGTTACTTTTCTCTCTCTCTGTCTGTCTGTCTGTCTGTCTGTCTGTCTGTCTGTCTGTCTGTCTGTCTGTCTGTCTGTCTGTCTGTCTGTCTGTCTGTCTGTCTGTCTGTCTGTCTGAAGCGAAACAATCTCCCGGAGCTCACGAGAACGCTGGAAGGGTAACCAAACTTTGCTGGGTGTCCTGGATGGTTCCGAAAGATTTTTCTTGTGACAGGCAGCGATAGTGCGGCCAATTGGAGTGGTGAGTGATGTCCGTGCGTATCCTAGCCTCGCCATAGTACAGACACAGGTTTCAATAGGCCACTGCTGCCACACGTCAGCGAAGTGTGGAAATGAAGGCCGCGTGCGTGCGTGCGCGCGTGCCTGTCTCCGGGCATCACAAAGACGTACAAAGAATGGGAGTATAAGTTCGATTGTATGTCGGAGGCCTGCGGTGGAAAGCGGCGTCTGATGGGCCAATGAAAAGCTCTCGTACCGTAATGGACACAGGGAATCCGAACGCAAAAATACAAATCGAAACACACAAATAGCACAATTTCTTTCCATCCAAGATAAATTGTCGCATGTGTAGCCACTAGATGAGCTTATTTAGTGGCTCCAGTCGCATGCATGTATCCGTAACAGTAACAAAGTTTCAAAATGTGACTGTCCAAATATGCTACAACCACGTAATTACGCGGTTTCCACGAACCATAATCTTGCATTTTGCGTGTTCTGGTTCATATTTTCATGTTCGCATTTCATTCGTGACGACTGTACATGGGGCGACCATCATTGACGAGCTACGCACAATAACAATTGCAACAATCTAGGTGGCCGGCCTTCTACTGCTGACGGGGAAAACGAATCACGTAGCCAAAATGGGTGTAGCAACATATGTGTGAGCCAAAGTGGATAGAGAGCAGAGTTCGTATCATATCTTTTCTTGGGCCGTGCTGCCAGGCGTCTGCGAATTGCAAAATATGGGTGGCGAAGCGGAAGCAATCACGACCTCCACTTTGGCGCCTACCGGACATTTACAATGCGGAGTAGCTATTCGGGTTTTAAAACTCGATTTAGCCGAAGTTGAGACAAAAATATCCGGAAAACAACACCCCATTCCTTACACCTTAAGGTTCAAGGAGGGCAGTGCAATGAAGACACAAAAATGGACATACAACATTCACCAAGCTTTACTAGAACAAGCTCAATAGCTCCGTCGTCGAAAAGGCATTTGTGTCGGTCAATGCGACCACATTTCCCAGAGACGCTGTGGGTCATGTCTGTGCATTAGGACGGGTACCGTTGGTAGTATGAGGGTAAGGAATAGGCGGGCGACGGGCGCATGTTTCACCACGGAATGGCAATAATATTCACTTTTTAAGAAAACCAATGCACAGAAAAGGAGATAAAAATAGGGAAAACCAAAATAAAACTCCTACTTGTCTCTACTTTTGTGCACTGGCTTTCTTCAAAGATGAATGCGCACCAACTGAGCTTGTCACCTTGGAAAGAACAGGGCGGCGTAGAGGTGGTGGTGAAAAACGTTCTTTACTGAGCTCAAGGGGTAGGGAAAGGGGTGTGGTCAGCCTCCTTCGTCCAGGAGGCCGCGGGCCTGCGCTGCATCCGTGGCTCGTTGCACCAGCGCGAGTTGACGCTCCGGCGCCGAGCTGGTCAGCGCAGACTCCCACTGCTCAGGGGATGGGGATGGGATGGGGTGAGGGTGGTGGGGACAGGAGTATACTAGGTGGTAAGTTGAGAGTGGGATGTCACACTGTGGGCAATTGTAGGGGAACAGAGATGGGGAGAAGTGGGACAGGATGGTGTGGTTGTAGTATGTCTCGGTTTGCAGTCGCCGGTAGATATACGCTTGATGGTTGGAAAGAGTGTGATGAGGAGGTGGGTATATCCTTCTTGTGTTTGTGTAATGAGAGAGAATGGAGCTGTATGTGAGGTCGAGTGGGGTTAGTGCCTGTGGGACAGGTGGGGCTTGTCCGGTTCTTCCTGGCCTTGCTGTTGGGAGTGCCCGGTTGAGGAGGTCGCGGGCTACGGCGTGGGCCGCCTCATTTCCTGCAAGGCCGGTGTGGCCTGGTGTCCAGATGATAGAGATGTCAATGTCTTCGGGGAGGTGTTGTAGGATCTGGATGGCTTGAGGGGGTGCGAGGCCGGCTTGGTATAGGCGGCAGGCTTGTTGGGAATCCGATATGATGGTCAAGTAGGGTTTTTGTTGGTGGGTAGTGGTGGCGTGAGCGATGGCTAGCGCTTCGGTCGTTGCTACAGGTAGGTTCCGATAGGAGGCTGCAGTTGCTAATTTACCAGTTGAGTCGAGGACTACCAGGGTTGTGTGCTTGTGGTCTGTAGATCGAGCAATGTCTGTGTACCGTGTGTGAGGGTCTGAGCTGTGTCGTTTTTCAAGGAGCCTCACCCTGGCCTCTCGGCGTCCCCGATTGTAGGTAGGATGCATGTGTTTTGGAACAGGATGGACCTTGAGGCGTTGACGGATGGTGAGAGGAATACGTTGCGGTGCTTGCTGTGAAGAAGGGGTAGTGCGTCCGATGTCCTGGAGAACTTTTCTTCCTGCTGGTGTCAATATGAGTCTCTGGAGGTGTGATGCGCGCTGTGCTTCCAACAGTTCACTTAAGGTATTATGCAGGCCGAGTTTGAGGAGACGATCGTTAGATGTGTAGGTTGGGAGGCCGAGGGCTGCTTTGTAGGCTTTTCTGATGAGGGTGTCCAGTTTGTTGATTTCCTGCGGTTTCAGGTTGACAAATGGGGTGCCATAGGTGATGCGGCTGACTATCAGCGCTTGGATTAGCTTGCAGGTATCGTGTTCTTTAAGTCCGTATGTAGAGCCTCGTATTCTTCAGATGAGGTGTGTTAGCTGTGTGACTGTTTTTTGGAGTTGTGGTAGAAGGGCCGCTCCGGAGCCATCGTAGTGGAAGGGTACGCCGAGCACGCGGAGCGTGGTAACTTGTGGGATGGGGGATCCTTGAATGACGACTTGGGGATCTGGGGTAGTGGGAGGGGGTCGGCCTCTTGTGCGGGAACGTAGAATCAACAGGGCCGATTTGTTAGGTTCTGCTGTGAGGCCCCTGGGTTGGAGATAAGCAAAGGGCGGCGTAGAGCATTTATATTTAACTTTTGCTCTTCACCAAGGCGTGCTCTCCTCTTCGAAAGCTAATGGCTTCGGTCTTGGGCGTTAGGGATCCTTTGGCAATTTCAGTGTTGTTCTCCGGCTTGACTTTCTTTCTTCGTCATGGTTCTTTTGCCGATGCTATTGCCTGCTATTGATTGCAGACCTCACCTATACACCCTTACCCCCTCCCCCCTCCCTCCCCCCCCCACACACACACACATCTTCGAAGTCCCCGCCCCCCTCCGCTGCCTCACTAGACACTCGCAACACCACCTCACGGTTGCTTCTCCAAATTCAGAGTAGCACCTATGCCTTGCTGTAATGCCCGCGGCCTAACGTTTTTACCGGCAGCCCTAGTAATCCGTATTGCTGTCGCGTGACCACCGTGTAACCTCGCTCGCATTTGAACACTTCTGGAAGGAAATTTAGCTCTTTCCTTGTAAGAAAAGGCTAGCATCTTTGGTCACGGCCGATACACGTCACCGTCGCCTTGGCTTGCTCTAAACGCACAAAAAAATGAGCGCAGTTTGTTTCTAGTCAATTTCGTCGCTATGCGCAAGCCTTTTTCTCGGGCACTGGCTTCCGGTAACGAAGCGAAAATTATCTAGCTGCTAATCGAACTGGAGCATTATGAAGAAACAATCAAACTTATTAAATACAAGACGAACCCAGCTTTTTTTTTTTTGCAAAAAAGCAAGTATTTAGAAATCATACGCCCTCACACGACCTTAACTATCTTCTTGCCGTTTACATCCATGAACACCAATGGACAACCCTATCGGACTCTGCACATGAAAATCTAAGCTGCAATGCCGATTTCTTTAATGTGCTTTGTAATTTCGCCGTTTTCCGGCCGTGAAAAACGTAGTTCAGAGTCCCGGATGGGTGGCCACTCGTCGACCAAGGGAATTGATTGATTGATTGATTGATTGATTGATTGATTGATTGATTGATTGATTGATTGATGATTGATTGATTGATTGATTGATTGATTGATTGATTGATTGATTGATTGATTGATTGATTGATTGATTGATTGATTATGGGGTTTAACGCGCCGAAACTGCACAGGCCATGAGGCGCGCCGTAGTGGAGGGCTCCGGAATAATTTTGACCACCTGAGGATCTTTAACGCGGCAGAAATCTCGAACACACAGAAATTTTCTGTTTTAGATACCCTCCGTCGGAAAAGCGGCCACCGAAGCCGGGAATCGAACCCGCGTCTTTGGGCTTAGCAGCGCAACGCCTTAGCCACTGAGCCACCGCGGCGGGTCGGCCAAGGGCACAGTGGACTCAACGTTGACGTTCCGGGAATGTGTCTTGCTTCGTTAAAGAAGAGGTACATGCAAAAATAAACACGCGAACTTAACCGCTCACGCTTTCCGCGAAGCATGCATAAGCATGTAGCTTGTTTACGAGTGCCTGAAAGCAGGTCTTCTAAGAAGAAGCAGCTACGACGTACGAGCTGCTGCTGATCCCGCAGAATAAACAAACTAACCGGGCCAGGGGGCTATGCCACCGCGCTTAGAGCTTTCGCCTGCAACTGCCTCGGTCCAATCGTCGTGCCCTTATACGTATTCCGTGAGCCGATTTCTGGCACACAAACATAACAAGAAATGACCATAAGATAGTGATAACACTACTTATCATGCGATCCGTCTGCTTCGCCATCTCTGGGATGCTTGGGCAACCTAGAAACATGTCGTAAGTTCATCAGTAGCTTCATTACACTTGGCGTAAACAACAACTACCGCGGGCTCACTTCGCAGTACGTATGAGTGCTTATATGGGAGCACAGGTGACCTGCACGCTGCAGCAAAAGCGCAGTGCGACGGTGAAAACGTGTGAGAGAGTTGTTACGAAAATTTCAGCCACGGGTTTTCGCATAGTGTACAGAATAAAGTTCGGACTCCGTGTTTTAATGCGAAAGCATTAGCTATAACTATGTTTATGGAAAATCTGGTGGCCGTGACAGGCAAAATGCCAGACTGTTGAATGAACCAAAAAGATGCGCCTAATCTCTCACCCACTTTGGTTAGCTGTCTGCGTCTTTCTGTCCTGTGAATTGGAGGAAATACGTTAATAGAGAGTTTTAGCAGTCCGTCTGTTCCATCATGTACGTAGTTAACGTGTTTACCGGGACCCGACTGCGCATGCGCGCGCGAAGGGCGAGGAGGAAGGGCTAGGAGGCGCACTCCACCGTGACGAATGCGCGGACATGGCGAAGGCCGGCCCGCGGAACTAATCCCCCTACCGCGACGAATGCACAAGCGCCCAGACGAATCCCGGTCAACACGGTAACTTCGTAGATGACGGAACAGACGGACTGCTAAAACTCTCTAATGTTTGTTCAAACCCGAAAAAAAAAAAATCCCGGGCCATGTCCACTAACGTGAAACCTGCGGAGGGGCGAAGCATGCAGTGTATACGTGTATTCTTGGCGCCTTGGCGTTTTTGCCCACGGATGTGAAAGCGTTGGGGGATAGCCCACGGAGATGAAACGTTCTGACGCGATGCGTTGGAAAGCGAGTGTCCCGGTGTGTTCTTTTAGTGCGCGCTTTTTTCTGTGGAGATGAAAGTTCTAGCGCGAGACATAAACGGGTTTCCCGGTGTTTTTGCACCGTGACTACATGAGCCGACGACATGTGACGACGACATTAGACGCCGACAGCTCGAGCCCCTAAATGGCTTGGACCCTAAGAGCAACTGTGTTAGATACGTTATCAATTTGTTCCCCACTACGCAGGTGTTGATGAAAAATAACTCCCAAGTATTTCACAGAAGACACATTTTCAGTTCTACGATTTTCTACGCCGTAAACTTGCAAGGCGTTGCTTTGGCGTCACGATAGTGATGGTGGCTGTGCGTTAGGCATGGCGAACACTTGCCTCTTTGCTCGTCACGCTGCGCACATTCTTGTGCTCTTCTCCCTTCGTCTTCCGAGGTATAATTATGTGGACGCTAACGTTTCCAAGCCGCCGAGACACACACACTACAGAGTTCATCACATCCTGGAGTTTCATACCAAAATATGCTAGGGGGAAATCCAGCGCCAGGGTCTATGTGAGCCGCGCTTCGGCGAAGAAAAGATTATTCTTAGTTGTTTAATTAATATAAAAGGTGGGTTATAAAACATTTATTTGCCAGGGATTAATTTGGAAGTTCATGCGAGAATAACACGGAAAAATGTTACCATTTCTTGATGATTTGGCTTCAACAGCAAAAAGAAGCCATATGTCTAGCCAAGTCCAAGTAGGCTAGGAACGTTACTAACTTCTATGGTGGTGCCTACGACGGCACGCGATCGCGGCGACGCGTTTGTCCCTATATTAGCATAAAAATAAAAGTTCATGCATCACATACGTGAGAAGTGAGGCGCTGGAGAATACGCTCTCCTTTGATAGGAGTGGTTATGTTGACGTCGCCGCCAAAAGGGAATCGGTGAATCACTCGTGAGCCCGTCCTCACCCGTGCCAGCTTTTTTTTTTAGCTAAAGCCACTGTGCGTGCCGGGGACTCGGCGGTCGCCGCGAGGAAGGCGCTCACGAGAACTCGGCGTTTTCTCGCTCCTCGTAGTTTTTGCCAAGGTTTTTTGCTAAAGCCACTGCGCATGCCGGGTACGCTCGGCGGTCGCCGCGAGGCATGCGCTCACGAGCGCTCAGCATTTCCTTCGTATTTTTTCCTGCAACAGCGAACTTACTGCTTGTACATAGGAAGTGACCACGCAATCATCGCCCTTTTGATCAACACCAAACCAAAAAGATTGAAACGAAAAAAAAAATCACTGAATGGTATAAGTATACAAAAGAAAGAGAAGGACAAAGCCCCACTGATCTTGAAGCTTGGACAAGGGGCATTGTCGGTACAAAAATGAAGCATACCAAGACCAACACAATTCAAAAAGGAGGACCTTGTGTAGACAAGCGCCCTGGCCATTGCTGGGAGGCACGAAACGCGCTTATCAAGTGGTGGAAAAAATGCAGAACAAATCGCAAGCTCAAAGAAAGGATAGCCAAGCTTAACCAACATATCCAGCAGTACTCAGATACACTCAGAAGACAACAATGGAAGATGATGTGCGAAAAAATTCAGGGAACCTTAAACATAAGTAAGACATGCCGTATCTTGAAAGCCCTCATCGATCCAGAAGCCACCAAGACACCAAGACCATGACCATAAACAAACTACAAACGCTAATTGATGTGCGCAATGATTCCAAGGAAATGCTGAAAGTCTTACAGAACCTGTATATCCCCTCCGCGACCCAACCTGACTGCCGGAGCTACACGGGAACCAACAAGAAGATCTGAAGAAGGACTTCGCCATGGCCGAACTTAAAATAGCAATCGAGAAGCACTGGACGCAAAATGCCGGTTCCTGACCAGATACCTACAGCCCACTTAAGAAACCTGGCAGGAAGTGACATGGAAGCCCTGCTCACAGAAATAAATCATATATGGAGAGGACGCCCACTTTACTCAAAACGTAATTTTGGGTACATGATACTCATTCCTAAACCAAGCAAACCCTTTAACCTCAGTAACCTAAGACACATCACGCTCACGTCCAATGTGGAGAAGGTAATTGAAAGGATAGCCTTGAAAAGACTTAACCAGCATCTCGAAGATCAAGAGATACTACTTCCTAACATGGTAGGTTTTAGGAGCAACCCTCCACCCAAGATGCTTTACTTCGAATCTACGAAGATATACACAAGGAACCGAGTCTCGCAGAACTGAAAGCAATCCTAGCCTGAAGAAGATGTTTTACCACGCTGACCATGACTATATGCCCGAAGAACTGGTAAACACTATTTGTGGGTGCAGAATGTACAACTACGTAAGAAACTTCGTCCAACACAGGCAACTCACCATCGGCGTTGGCAACCATCCCACTGCTCCCTTCTCTAACCCATAAAGAGGCATAGCCCAAGGGTCTGTACTTTTACCAACACTAATTAATCTTGCCATGCTGAAGGTCTACAGAGAATTATGCAAGATTCCGGACATAAAATTCTCCCTCTACGCAGATGATATAACACTTAGGATCAATAAAGAAGGTCCAGGCCACTACCAAAACACCATGCATTTGGCACTAAATGCACTAGGGAGAGCAGCCCACAATATAGGATTAGGATGGTCCGCAGAAGAAAAAAAACGGAACTCTTAGTAGTTCACAGTCCCCGATTGAAGCCCCCACCATACACCAAAGTAACAGAAACCACGACATATACTCCAAGCGCTCCATACAAATTCTGGTCCTCCACATACAGCAGTGAGAGCAGAGCTTACACAGGATTAGAAGAGTGTCCCAAAAAAAAATAAAAGGGCTCAAGGAAGCAGACTTAATCCGCCTCAGGGACGCCCTCATTACCACGCGCCTCAGATATCAAGCCCCCTACGTAAACCTCACCAAAACACTAGAAAATTGGCTGGACGCACTAATAAGGAAAGCAAAGAAACTTGCCGTAGAAATCCCATTCAGCGCCAACACAGCGAAGCTTCTCGTATACCACCGAAGACATTATAACCACACACCGTCACAACCATGTACTACGGCTAAACCGCACTCACTCGCGACGAGCCATACTCACAGAACTCAGATTCCAACCAAGCCCCACCCATGCCAATGAAACCCCCATAAAGCAAGACATCCTCAAGCACATACAGGTGGCACCCATCCCACGGTACATGTACAAAGAAAAGAATTCACCTCGACGACAAATTACAGGGGCATTTTATTCAAAGAAAGTTGTTAGAGACCTTCACCGAAAAAAAATTACACCATCTTCCCGTGGGGAACCATGAGGAGGGTGCGAAGCATCATGGGGGTTCCGTGTAGGATCCATTGTGTTGCCGTTATGTTGTTTCATTTATCGGAGCACGAATGGGAACGTAGTGTGAACCCCCATGTAGAGACAGAGAAATGTAGAGAAATGAGGAGAAATGTAGAGACAGCGAAGAGACCGACACCCACGTTACCTGATCGAACACCTCCCGGTTCTCGTCTTTCTTTATTGCGTGCTCACGCTCCTACCCCGCTGCCCGCCCTCTTCGTCCTCTTCTCTGGTTGAGCTGCAAGGCGCGTGACGCTTCCCGCCACAGCTTTCCCACGGGAAATTCAACATCCTCCTCTAAAGTTTTCAGTTCGTCGTTTCCGTTGACGTTCAGCTTCGCGTGCCTTCGTTGTATCAGTAGCTTCTTGACGTAGTTCGAATGAGTGAAGGACATAAGGCGCGTTCGTAGCACATGCTCCCGTCTCGGTTTGTAGCGCAGTGGGAAGAGCGCCACGTACCTCCCGTTGCGGCCAGGTAGTCATGGGTTCGAAACCGGGTGCCACCTAACTATTTCTTTTTATAGTGTGCTGCGCTGACGTCACGCCAAACGCTGATGGGGCTGAAGAGACGCGCATGCGCAGCAGAGTGCGGACGGCGGACAACAACAACAACAAGGGAGGGAGGGACACAGCCCCGAGCATGAGATGATTCGCATCTAAAACGCATATTCACGGATGCCGCCAAGAAAGGACTGATGTGTGCAATACCGTATACGGACCTCAAAGAGGACGAATTCTCCATACCCATGAGCTCTACCACTCCACAAGAACCTGAGATGCTAGCCATAGCACTCGCAATAGGCCGAACGACGACCACCAGGGGCTCCAAGAAGACGTGTCACCTGCTTGCAAGAGGTATCCACCTTCCCAACCTCCCTGCAACTTCTATCCGCAGTAAAAAGACAGGCCAGAATTCACTGAGTACCTGGGCACATGGGATTGGCAGGAACAAGCAAATCAAGTGAAGCACTCATCCGGGCTCCCGCTGACCATGTATGTACCCTGAAATCTCACCCCTCACAAGATATCAAACTGAGGCAGTACCTTCACGACAGGACGGAGTACCCGCCCCCAAATCCGTTGGCGGACATAGAAGAAAAACCCCTGCTTAGGCGGCGAACACAAACAAACACACTACAAACACCGGCATGGTTACTCCGCCTAAGACATGGGACCAGGATTACCCCCTCCCCCCATCCCCAGTGCAGCCATTGCAAGACCACACTTAGCCAAGAACATTATCTGTGGGAATGCACACACGCCTCCGAACTCGGAACACATCGCACTAAGGAGTGGCTCGCTACAGCATGCAATCACCAAGATCAATGGGACCTGGTGGCCTTCACCTGTAGTGCTACCAGCAGCTGCCCTGACGGAGGCGGCTGACAGACGCCACCCCAACCACTGCGATCATAGAACGGGAAAGTTTCCCCCTCTCTCTCTCTATCTTTCTCTCTCTCTTTTCCCGCTCTTAAAAGTAGACTACAAATACTGACCGTCGTGCCAAGCTTGAGTGTAATGAAGCCAGCCGTTTCTCCAAAATAATTTTCTTAACAGACATTTATTTCTTGCACCTTCCTGTATGTCGAAGAAATTAATGCGCAGCGATCACGCACGTGACACAAGACGATAGTGCGGACACAGTCATAATTTGGCGGCAAGATACAGCAGCCGCTTGCACGGGGCTATCACCACGCAGGACGACCCATTTCACAATGCAAACGAAAATACGTAGCGCTGTGCATCTGACAACGGCTGCTCGTCGGCTGGGTGAGCGAGTGACGAAGATCACGTTCAGTAACACTTCGCTCCACGCCGCCTGCATGTAACGAGGGCAACAGGTGCCGCGGCACGTCAAAGAGTGACGTGAGCGACGCTCCTGTCTACGAAAAAAAGAACTTTTGACAGAGTATTTGGACAGAGCGACATACATCATCCAGCAATACGCATGTGGGTTTGGCCCGAGAAATGTACAACGGGTAATTTTTTAACACGATCTAGCCTTCGTGCAGCATACCCACTTGGAAGATTGACCAGGAATGGGGAGCTTTACGGGGTTACTCTGCCCGCTTCACGAAATAAACAAAACTACGAATTGGGAACGTAAAAGTTGTAGAATAGTAAGTTCCGCGTGACACGTTAACATGAGGGCACCAGAGGAGAACAGGTGCACACCAGCTGCGCAAAACCCTATTTCTAGGGAAGCTGTGGCGTGTGCCACTCTACTTGGGGAAGTATAGTTCACGCCGTAAGAGAGAGCACGGCCGGTCTGGGAGCGGGCAAGCGCAGAGCTCGCGAGCGCGTCCAGACCGGCCGTGGCCGAAGAAACGAAAGCGAAGAGAGAGAAGCGTTCACGGTGTATCAGCAAAGAAGCCGGGCGAAGTAATTCGTACCAAAATACAAAGAAACAGAAAAGACGAAACAGATGCGAACACGCTGTTGGAGCAAAGGGTAATTAATGAGTAAGGCAAGCCTTGAAAGCACGTAAGCAGGGCTAAGTGCCCCCCAAACTTTTTTTTTTTCAGCATTGCTGTATATTACTTTTTTTTTTTAAACGAGAGACATTACTTTGCGCCTTAATGTTTGACTGAGCTAAATGATTTTTTAGCACATACTCCTCAAACTAGTGCCGCGAAATTTGTACCGTCTACGTCAGCCGCCCGCAAGATCATGACTTTCGAACGAATGGAGGGTTGAACGGCAGATATCCTACGCGGCCGAACTAACCTCCTCATATGTGCAGCTTTCCCGCTCATGGCAGTCCTTTCAGCAGTGATTACGCTGTAGTTATTTAGAAAATGTAAAATCTTTTTGCGCAGCTAATATTCGGGGTGACAATTGCTTTGTGCACAGTTTCAAGCCTTGCACGTTGCGCGACTAGGTTCCTGAACCATGGAAACTATCCCATGGAAATGCATGGGGAGTAAGATTTGACAGCGAATTACACACAAAATATTCAGAATCCTGGAAAGTTCTTTTAGTGTTTTCATATTCACGTTGACTTCTTGCTTTATGCCAAATATCACTTCCCTGAAGTGGTTTTCCTATGTTACTGAAAGATCGGAATTTTGAGCGAGAAAACTGGGTATATGGCTCCAGACATTGTAACTATGCGTTGCGTTGTGTATGAACGGTAACCTTCTCCGTAATGAAAGTCGAGGACCGTTATTCCCGAAGAATTTATTGCGGGAAAGCAGTCATTCTAAAATTGGCGTCATTTCACGTGCATCATATGGCGAGCGTCAGTTTAGGACGAGGACAGCTCTTGCGCGGACGCCCTGATGATCGATGCAGGCCTTACGCGAGGTAATTATAGGTGTCCTCCTTGTCCGCTGCACGCTCCAAGTATTCCTTCTCTATTAGCATATTTATGCATTGCTTTATCATCGGGACGTGGGGCTTGAATTTCGCGCTCAGCTGGTGCAGGACTTCGCCGACGAGCTCCTGGTGCTTTAGCGTTATGCGTGATTTCATTATCCGCACAATGGCGGCCTGTATCACTATCTTCCTGTCTTCGTCGATTTTCCTTTCGATGGCCTCCTGGTCGGCCTTGACTTCGGCCTTCAGGGGCACGCTAATGTTGACCCGGAGCTTCTTGTGGTTGTAGGCCTCGTGGAGAGAGACGGAGGCTTCTGGCGGCAGCTCTCCGCTCTCCGCCGCATTATCCTGCGAGCAAAGCAGGAGCTTGCACTTGAGCAGCGTCTGCAGGACCTGCTGCAGGATGTACATCTCCATGCCCGTGCTTTCTTGGAGCTGCTGCACCGTGAAAGAGAGCGCGTTGTTGTATTGGAGAAGGACGGCGATCTGGAAGGTGGATGCCTGCAGCGTGTAGCTGTTCCCGAAGCAGTTGGTGGCGAGCTCTCCCCTTGAAAGGTTGCAAAGCCACTGTAGCTTTCGGGCGCTGTGGCGCTTGCTGTAAAACACCGTAAAGCGCTGAACGCTGCGCTCCAGCTCCTGCGGCAGTGCGAGCTCGAAGGATTGCGAGAATGGCCACGATCCGGAGGTCAGAACCTGAATAGAGAAGTCCAAGCCAAGGTTCTCCCCGGAATCCTGGACGTGCTGCGTGAATTGCTCGTTGACGTCCTTGCTCACTGCTATATCCCGGATCATGCGCTCCAGGGACCAGACGTATTCAATGCCGCAGGCCAGCTTGAGCTTAGAGATCATGCTAGCCTCGGCGTCGTCGCTGGCCGACAGTTGTAGCACGAGCCGCCTCGCTAACATCCTGGAGTAGAACTTCTGGAACACGTCTTTGTCATCTATGTACTTGAACATTATAGTAACTTGGTCCAGTACGTCTTCGAGTTCCGACTCTCCAGGATTCGCCGCGCTTTTCTTCAGCAGCATGTCGCAGTACTTGGCCAAGAGCTCGGGCGGTTTCCGAGATGATTTGGCGAGCACAGTTACGGCATTTTTGTTGACGAAATGTGTGCAGGCCTTGTCGAAGGATTCGACGAAGTCTTCCTCATTCGCAAAGGCGGTCAGCACCAGCATGTTGTACTTGCGGTGCACGGAGAGCAGCGTATCCACGTAGAGCTTGGGATTCTGGACCCCAGCCTCCCCGATACGCTCAATGGTCGACAGACCTTCGGCCAAGACGTGCTGCCCGAAGAGCGCACTCAGCTCGACGAGTCCGTGGTCTGTGCGCGACACCAGCCGGTACATGCGGCTAAGGTCATCGCAGCGGTAATCACGCAGCAGATTCTTGAACTCTTCGTAGAGGATCTCGAGGCGCTGCTCTATCAGAAATTTCTGGCAGGTGTCCGCGAGCGGTTGCAGCGTCGACTCGTACAAGTACTGCCGAACCCGCCGTTCCTCCTCTGCCAACCACTGCTCCACCTTCTTGATGTACTCGGTGACAGGGTTCTGTTCCAGGAAGGCGGTTCCTGCTTGGTTGTAGAACATCTCGGTGGCCTCCAAGAAGGGTCCTTCAAAAGCGCTCTTGTAGACCGAGAAGTTGGGCCTCTGGTCCGACGGGTCCTCCTCGTTCAATCCGAGCTCGACGTACGAAGACATAATGCCGCGAATGAGCGCCGCGTCTATCGGCTCCCCCCTCCGGTCGTCGTCTATCAGTTTCAGCACGGCGCGTGTCAGCCGGCTGTGGAATTCCTTGAGCAAGCTCTCCTTCCAGGACAGCACACACAACTGGGAAGTGTCGTACACATCCTTGTTGCCGGTCTTCCACTCCTCCTTGAGCCACTTGTTATTGAGATGAAAGAAAATCTTGCTCACGATCATGCTGGACAGCTTGTAGCTTTCCCACTTGTCGCTGTAGAAACGCAGGGTATCCTCGCGCACGAGCGCGGTCGCGTCCTGCAACAGGCCGTCCACGTAGCTGCGCAGGAACCTATGGAGCCTTCCGTAAAGCTCGTAGCCGGCAGCCTTCGCCCCGTCGTCGCGATTTTTCCCGTCTCCTTTCGTCCTTCGGCAGATTTTTCGGGTTTGTCCGAGTCGCCAAGTTCCATACGTGCGCGTACAGCTTCATGTACTGGGACGGGGCCATAGAGCCTTCGGTGGCGTAGACTTGTTCGATGCCTTGCCGCAGCTCGTCCCACACCTGGTCCCGGTCGATGGGTTCTTTGGCCGACTGCATGCTTGCCGGTTTCTGGGTGATTGCGCCGGCGGAAACTGCCAGGTGTTCAGCCCCCGCGAACAGCGGCTGAGAGCGAGGCTGCCCCGATCTTCTTTTTCTACCCTACCGCTGGCGCGCGGGCACGGACGCGGGGGGGGTTGAGAAAGAACGAAAACGCTTAGGGGATATCCCATTTCTAAAAAATTCAACATGAAACGTACTTTAGGCCTTTTCCCATGCCGAGTTTTCCACCTTAAGAGGGGTGAAGCATGAAGTTTTTATAGAGCTTGTTCATGCCAGAGTTTGACTTTGCATTGATTGTTCGCAGAAAATTATTTGTGTGGCACCAGGGCGCTAGAAGCTGTAAAATTGTTAATAGTTTGGTGAAAACGAAATCGAACAAATCGTAAAAATAATTTTTGCACATGGATGCTGTTATATTCGTTGAACAGGCCTCTACAGGTGGGTGTGAAACTGTCGTTTCCTTTGTCCAAACTCATCAAGCTTTTTGATTAGAACAATATACATTTAGCGGTTTAGCTACTACTTTGCAGTGACTGAATTGTAAGCTACGTATTTACGTGCAGTCGAATGCGAATTTCGCGTTATGATTTGCAGCGAGAGCCGTGTGCGAGAGTTTACGATGGAGACGCTAATGATAGTTAATTGTCAGCGGTTTGAAAGCGAAACCCGGCGACTCATTCAAATTAAGGTACCGGCGGATGTCAGATGACCAGTGACCAGTAGATTGCGAAACCCGTGGTTTAACAACTAAGCTACAAAAGTTTTTTTTATGCACGAAAGAGCACGTACAAACCCAGAACAAGAACTTGTATAAGGGGACATTGCCGCTTGCTTTCTAGATCGTTTTTCAGAGCTTCTATACATTTATGGGATGCAGATGGGGTCAGCTGTGCCTACTGCGGGGTAAGAGCATCATTAGTTGGACAAGAGCAAGCGGGAAACGTGAATGCCAAAACCTGAACGAGGACGGCGTACGGATGGCTTTCTTAGCGGTGCCGCGCCGTGCTGAGCGGATAACACAAAAGCACGGCCGGACTCGGCTCCCTTTCCGGAGGGTAGTCGAGTCCGGCCGTGACAAAAGATAGGGTGCACAATAGCTGCCCTCAGCTTGATTTTGGGCGCCAGCGTCGGTAACGCGCCAAATTCAAATTGCGCTAAATTCTTTTTGCAAAACGGTCGTAGTCTTTCATATTTTCAACCCGTTATGTTACGATTACTACGGCCACCCAGAATTGCACCCGCACTGCGTGAATATAGTTGAGTCCCACCGCGATCTTCTCTAAGTAGGCTTTTTTTTTTTTCTCTCTCGCTGCGTCCAGAGCGCCGTCAGACAGTACTATAAGCACTGCACTAAAGTTACGTCCAGCAGCGTTTTGCAACAAAATGTCGCGTCTTCTTTCTTGGTTTTACACCTGGCATTTCTTTCTCCTCTTGCACGTCCCTTAGTAAAATAACGTTCAGAGAAGATCACCCTAAGTTAACACCAAGGGCGATATCAGATATCTTCCTCGGGGAATCATCATAATAGCATGCATACTCGTAGGGCAACATCTGCAACGGTGGGTAATATCACCTTGGAGTGATCGCCTAAGATATTTTTGATGCGCAAGTAGGTGAGGCAACAACAAGAAATCTGTGTGCATACTGTGAAGCTTTCGCGCGTACTCTACAGCCTAGCGCATGGGAGACATACGTCCAAGGGGCGTATTGTACAACGCTTTACTAGGTGGCTAAGCAGCTGGCGTTCTATCACGAAATATAGATAATGGGTAGCATGAAGTGCTCATGGTTTTCATTACGGGAACGGTAACATCGGCGTTAACTCTCACTCGGAGGCTACATTCCTCGTTTTTTTTTTTTTTCGAGATATACAATGGGCTGCCATTAGTTTAGATTGTTACCACTGTCATTGCCACTATTTAACACGGCGTCTAGGCCACAACTGCAAATATTTTCCCGCCTGGAAAAGTGTGAGGGGCAAGTACGTATGAGAAAGGCCGCCGTAATGATGTACAGTCGTCAAAAGTGTTAACAACAACAAAGCACACGATGCGAGTCTTTGCGCAGAGCGGCAGCTTACAGTAGTGCGCGGGCTAGTCAGAGAGGTTGGGCGCAAGCGCTAAAGCAGCCGGGTGCAGAAGGTCATCCTCGTGAGCGCCGACTATCAACCGCCGCAGCTGCCGCTCTGTGCATAGTGTCGCACCCACTTATTTATAGTTGTAACACCTTTAACGGCTGCAAGCGACTCCTCCACGTCCCAGTTCACGTTTGCAATGCTGTTGCAGAGTACGGCAAACCTTGTTGTGGCGCCAACAGGAAGGGCCGCGCCTCGAAAATACAGTTCAATCGCAGTTATCAGCACTTTGCCCTACCGGCTGTAAAACAAACAAAGATGCCATTCTGAAGAGAGCAAGCGCGCCGTTGAAAGTTGACTTCCCGCGTCGCTGTTGGATACGATCCCTGACCTTGATTTCAGCGACGTTTCACCCGTGTTGTTCTTACAGTACCACGTGTGGGGCGGACGAGGGAAGGGCTGAGGGCGGTCGGAGCGCGGAGCGGAGCATGACAGTTCCGCAATAGCGCGTCGTCTACGATAATGTATGCGGGACCAGCTCGGTGCTCCCGGTGATTTATGATGCACGTTCCGTTTTTTGTCTGCTAATGTGGCCCACGCTCTCCCGCGGGAGAGGTTGCGCTTGTTTCTCAACACCCGCAGCGCACGTTTCGCCGGTTGATGTTGAGGCTGCCGAGACTCTTGTGCATCACCACGTGGTTGACAACCATAGAAGCGAACCAGACATCATCACCATCAGCCTCCACCATCAAAGGGCGTTCACGAGGAGCCAAAGCCGGCTACAAGCCTTCGCATCACCCCTGTGGTAGCACCGATTCTAGATGCGGCTTGGATTCTTCTCTCTCTCTTCTCTCTCCTCCTCTCATCTCTCACCTCTCCTCCTCCATTCACCTCTCTCTACCTCTCTCCATTCCGCTCCTCTCTCTCTCTCTCTCTCTCTCTCTCTCTCTCTCTCTCGTCTCTCCTCTCTCCTCTCTCTCTCCGCTCTCTCTCTCTCTCACTCTTCCTCTCCTCTCTCCCTCTCTCCCCCTCCCCCTTTCTCGCTCCTCCCGTCTCTCTGCCCTCTCTCTTATCTCTTTCTGTACTCTCTCTCTCTCCTCTCTATCTCTTCCGTAGGTTTTTATTAATGGGCCTCGATCGTGTTTGTGATATAGTATTTATAACGCACGCTTGTTGAATTGTCCGTGGCATCAAAAAATTCCAGGGCAGTCTGGTGCAGATTTGTTCTAGGTGCACAAGCAGGTTTCATTTTGTTAATTTCCTTCCTTAAGCGGATACAAAAAGATCTTGCTTGATTTCGTTAACCTGTCTGCTCAGACTCAGCTTAATAGGTGCTCATAACTTGCTTCCAGTACTCCGCTGTGGGCGTACGCCACTGTGTGGCTGTGTAGACTACTTCGCTCCCTCAGCTTCAGAATATGCGCACGAGCTTCAGAGCTCGCGCACCGATTTTTGTTGCCCACCCTCGTAACGTTTATGATGACATAAATTATTTCAAATACGGGATTTAAGATTAATTTAAAAATATTAAGTATATATTGAACTTTTTTCACTGACTAAAGAGATTGAGTCGATTCGCCGTTTATAAAGCGTTGCCCAAGATATCTCTTCTGGTTTGTGCTTCCGTGGGCATACAACGTGGTAGGCTTGAGGCTACGCGCACAGGCCGGTTTCTGGCCAATTCTTTCGCGTGGGTGTATGCCAGCACACAAGGAACAACAACAACAACAACAACAGCTAGAACAACATAGGAGGCACGTACAGATTTCAGAGTACGCGCGCGCTGACTTCAGAACGCAGAAATCTCTTGTGTTGGACCCACCGAGTGCTTGCGAACCAAGATAGTTACATGTACGCCATTCGGCAACGAGCGACACTCCCGCTGTTACTCCGGGGAATTTTTTTATGTTGCTGCATAAGCGCGATTGCTACTGCACGCAGTTATTCACCTTCGCCGCTTTTGCAGTTATACCTGGTCATTTAATTGGTTAATTGTGGGGTGTTACGCACCGACGCAACGCAGGCGATGAGGCGCGCCGTAGTGGAGGGCTCCGGATTAATTTTGACCACCTGGGGATCTTTAACGTGCGCCGAAATCTCGTACACACATTAAGCCCGTGGTGGATTCAAACGACGGTCAGGGGTGGAATGGGGGTGAGTGATTGGTGAGTATCCTTAAGATGTGGCCAGGAGACGGTAAGCTTTCATAGGCCTAGCAGTACGCATGCCACCGCGCCTTGTACCAGCCACTGGATTCGGCGAAAACCGACTGAGAATCCCGAGAACAAAGATCTCTAATCAGAGCGGGTGTTCCTTGGGTGGCTTCGAAAACGAACGTGTTTCGTTTTCGAAGCCACTCTAGAAAGAAAGAGAAAGAGAAGAAGAAAGAAATGAAAGAGAAGGAGGAGGAGGAATAAATGTTTATTTCACGAGCGCTGGTGCTGCTGTTAGGGCACCGCCCGGTGGGGGGCGTCCCTAGTCCGGACAGGCCCTGGCCTTGACTGAAGAGAAGAAACACAAGAAAAGTACGCCATTTAATTTGAAGGCATTCTTAAACAATGCAAACACAACATGTTTAACAATCTTAACTGTGAAAGGATGGTTCTGTACAGCCTCGGCCTTAGACTCAAGGGGCGCTATGCCCCATCTGCGCGCTTCTGCGGACGTCAATAGCGATGGGTGTGCAAATAGATACGGATAGTAGAGAGGCTGGGAAAATGTATTAATAAGAATTTTATTACTTGATTTAGAGCCGAAGTATACAAAGCCCCGCATCAATGATTGCAGTTGTAATTCTAGCTTCTGGTGTCTATTTTAAATATTCGAAAATATGCCTGTTATTTCAGATTCGACCCCGTAACTTGACGTAAAAGCGATCGTATACCATTTCGCACCTCGACATTTATGCAAGGCTCGTCGCGTTAGCTGTTACGCCAACGTGTCTGACGGTTACTTTCGACGATACAGATCTCAACAAACGCATATGTTTAGGTTTTAAAATGCGGTGAAATAAATGGTACCATATCCACAATTTCCGATTGGGGCCAACACTCGTAAATGAAACATTTAATTTCTTCATTCTGTATTTTTACCTTTATCGGGTTGAGAATATGGGCTGCTTTCGGTTAAAGGGTAAATGCTGCAATCTAACGAAATTTAGAACCCTGCAGCCCCTAGAACTAATATGGAAGACAAGCGAAGCTTAATCGGTGGATCATAGAGCTATGTATGGCGACAATATATTGATCAAATAAAAACACAGACATATCTTCCTTAGAACTAATTTTAAAATAATTCTCATATAATTTCTTCTGGGACAGTTTTGATATTTTCTGCAACCATACTCTCTCCGTAGACGGCCATGTATTGACAGCAGACACGCGTTCGGTAGCATTTCGGCTGGCGTACCCGCAAATTTCCCCGCCACTTTCCCCGCCGGGCTACCATGGTCGCCAGACCAAGAGTGCCCTCTCCGCTAAAAGAGCGTCCGAAATGCTACTGCGTTCTGTAACGTTGACAACTTCACCGGGAACTAGCAAGTCAATGAAACTCAGCGTAATGATGGAGTCGTCTTTTCGGCCAATTTCAGCGTGATTTTTTTCCCAAGATACCTACATTAGATTCAGAGCTGCAGAGCATTGCACTAGCTGTGAAGCGGCCGTGTGCGATTCTTCGTCCACGGGACCCGATAGACGCACGCAATTTTGGTCAGAGCCTTGCGTGAGGCAGCTTCGCTGTAGAAGATTGATTTATTGCAACTTCCGGGCGTTCTCAGAACTCTTCCGCTCTTGCGTGAAACACGCGGTAGGTAACACGACATGGCAAAGCGCACTCGCAACCTTTGCGTGCCAAGCGTCGTTGCCCTTTTGTCCTACCAGGAAGGCGGACGGGTCCCATGGCCTTGACATTTCACTTCGGCCTCGATCGAAGCGCAAGGCATCGGACGAACGCAATCTCGGACACATTTTTGTTATTTGCGATAATATGCCCATTAGCACAAAGTAACATATTTACAGATGCAGATAAGCACCCGTCTTTCGGAGGAAAGCAAGAAGAAAAGTGTGGTGGTGTACCCAGAGCCACTGCTTGAGGTTGGGGGGTCTTCCAGAATGGAGGCCTGTGCCTCTAAGGTGTCGACTTCTCGCTGAGTCTAGTAAAGGACACGCTCATAATAGATGATCCGTATCAGCGTGCTCGGCAGGTGCTGTGCAAAGGGGCCAGATGTCATCGAATGGGGCGTGGTAGCGTGGTTTCCGCGCCCGGGTCACAGCAGGTGAATGAGCCACTCCAACGCGAAATCTGCGCGCAGCAATACCTTTTCCTAATGAGCAACTCTACTGGGGAGGTCCATTTCACGCGGTGGGATGAGGGCATGTGTGGCGCGACGCAAATCTTCCTTCCGTTGGAGAAAGTTTTTTAGTGAGCCGGTTGTCAGCATTTGCGGTGGTCGAGGGATAGATGCAGGGTGACAAGCTCTGTTCCTTGCAATGTGAGCGGGGAGCGTATTCCGCCGAGGGGTACGTGTCTAGTAGGGTGCGGATGCCCCCTGAAATAGTGCAATTGTTGCATTTTCAGTGTGAATCCCGCATCGTCACCATGGAGTCCGTATAAGGATGCTGAATGGAACCCACTGAGGCGCGCTGTAGGGCCGGCGTTAGTGCCCGTAGGCCATCCCGGATGGCTGCGAGCTCCGCTAGTTAGGGATGGCAGGGTGCGGATGGTCTGGTAGAGGCAAGTTTGAGAGGCGTCTGCGTAAACGGGATACTGCATCACTGTAGATAAGACGGCATCCTGGGCCCCAGCGTCCATGAAGGTCTTTACCTGCTGGTACTGGGTCTGAGCAGTCAGAAGTGTTCCTCTCGCTCCTGCTTTTGCGGTCGATCGAGTATTAAGTCATGTCAGTGGTCGATCGTCAGATTGATTGATTGATTGTAGGGTTTAACGCGCCGACGCAACGCAGGCGATGGGACGCGTAGTGGAGGGGATAATTTTGACCACCTGGCGATCTTTAAGGCCCCCGAAATCTCGTACACACGGGCGTTTTGCTTCGCCTCCATCGAAAAGCGGCCGCCGTTAGCCGGAATCGAGCCCAGCGACTTCGGGCTCAGCAGCGCAACGCCTTAGCCACTGGGCCACCGCGGCGGGTGGTCGATCGTCAGTAACCTGGTGATACAGTCACGGCGGCCTGGTTACAGGGCGATCTGGTGAAGCGGGTAGGAAACAACACATGCAACTAGTTAAGGCCGCTGCCTCCGCAACAAAAGTACGTTTGTGCATATGGGCTGAGCGACATTGTTCAGCAAGTTCGGCAAGCGAGTTCAGTTGAGCCTCACATGAAAAAATGCAATTATGCGGTCTATTTCCGCGTACGTTTTCCACTTTGCCTGCGTAGTTTTACAAGGACATCTCACAGCAATACATTTTTGAATACTTGCTTTTTTTTTCTTTTCGTGTGCTACCGGCAGCTCTCCTTACCGGAATGATGTTGTCGTTGCAGCATGTAGTTCCTAGGATTACGATATTTTCGTTGTTTGGTTTAATACCAATGGGATACCTTAAATTTTATAATGAGGATGGTTCTCTCTAGGTGTCGTCTATATTATTGCCCGGGAGCGCTGCAAAATAGAAAACCATTCGTTGTCTTTCTCGCAGCGATCTAAATCGCCAATTTTCATCTTTCTTTACAATGTAAAAATAGAGCATCTTGCATGCTGCGGCGTCGCGTGGAGTCGGAAAGACATATGAATTCCGCAAGGATTGCACAAAAATGAGTCCCAGGGCTCTGTCGAACCCATGCAGCTATGCATAAAAAATGCGTGCGTGAATATTTTCACAATTATCTGACCATTTGGGGCAAAGCAGGGCCGTTGGTGCGCTGTATAGTTATCTGTACCAACCCGGTGTTAAGCATCCATAACATGGCAGAACAGGGTGACAGTTGTTAGCGAAAGTCTTAGTGAGCATGAAGAACACTACATTGCAAACCTTCCTCTGTTCTGTGTCCCTTACGCAGACAGACTTGTCACTTCTCGCGATACAAGGATTCCACGTGGATTGCCAAAGTAAAATCACCAGTCCGACATTTCTTTGTCGAGAAAAAAGGAAAACTAAAGGCTAGGCAAGGAGTTTTTGAGAGTTGCGCTTCGGGGTGGGGCGCGAAATTAGAGCTTTGCAAATGAATTGGGGTACCTCTGCATACGCGAAATTACAGTTCCACAGTCCCACCATAGAGTAGAGAGTATTTATTGTGACGGTATGGGTGTTTTTATCATTGGGGTTTATCCTTTGGGTCGTGATTCTGCGAATGAGGCGCGTCAGTTGTGATACCATACAGTTAGGTTTGTTGGTGGTGTAGTTGAAAAACTAATCATTTGAGTGTGGTGATGTGGAAGTGGTCCCTCTAAAAAGCAATTGAATGAGACGCTGGCTTTTTCAGAGGAGAAAGAACTAAACAGATGGTTACGTACTATAAGTGAACGTGGCATGTAAGGATATAATTATAACGAATACCACCCAGAACGCTCACTCTGATCCACTGCCAGCAGCAACTGATTACCGAAGGAAGATAAGACAGCTGGACACCTTCAGGAGAAAAACGTAAAAAAAAGTGAATCACACTTTTGCTTGTGTAATACTTCATGGCAAACGACGGTTTGACGGGCTTCAAGAGTTATCAAAGGCACGCAAAGGGCACACAACTATAGTACGGGGAAGGACTTAGTTCTGCTGTGATGCCGACGTAGCGTGTCTTCTTGTGGGGTCCGACTCGCGTTATTCGCTGCTTCTGAGACCAATTCTCCCGCTGATAAGGTAACTTCATTCCAACGAAAGCGTTCCCTCCGTTTGCATGCGTCGAGGAACAGCGTAAGTGCGCCGCCAGGATAGAGTCCTTCCCTGGCACCGAAACTTCCCAGGCCTTTTTTCTAATGTGATTGGTCAGACCGCGTGCGTGACCACATCACGCGTTTACCTCGCCGTACAACCCGTGCTGTCACACGCTGGCCGATGTTTGCCTCCTTCTTTCTGTTACGTTCTCGTGACACGACATTCGTGTTGCCTTAGTTTGTTGCTGTTCTAGCTGTAGATGACTTGCAGTGACGTCAGCGGAGCTGCCATGTTTCGCGAACCGTATGGGCAGAGCGAAGGGCAAAAAACTGAGCTCTTCATCTCTGGGAGCGCTCAGAAAGCTGGGAGTAGCTTGTAAGGAAGGGCTGTTGTGACGTCATGCAGAAGCTATTTGTATTCTCTTATATTTCCTTGGATGAACACCGCTGTTCTTCTTGTTTCTGCGTTCGTTATGTTTTCTTTCCCAAGGAATGCGTGTCCACGACGCCAAAGAAAATGAAGGTAGCAGGTTACTAACGGAGCTCTTAGCTAATCACGTGACTTGTTTTGTTGATGCTTCCGCGGGCGGCTATTCTCGGTAGGGTACTGCAGGACTGACTTGGCTTGCGAACACTCTCGGCACCACCAGTGTTGCAGATGGTCACAACAGCAGTCCGTAGGGAGACCCCATAGTGTTAAAGGGGAGTTTAGAAGAAAAAAAAAAAACAAGAGAATGTCAGAGTAGGCTATATAAACATAAAAATAACAAAATTTAGTTACACAAACTTCAGGCTAAATTTATTTTCGTACGTTAAAAAGGCAGTGGGTGCTCAGGGCATTTCGGTGACGTCACTTGGAAAAAAAAATCTGCTTTTTTTGCCCTGGTATTTTGCAATCCTTTTCATATTAACTGCTGTCGGGTGCGTGGGCGACAAGAGCTGATCATTGGTGTCGTGTCGCGATAAACATCTGGGCTAAGCTGTGTGGAGAAACGCAGACTGTGTGCGGTATTTACATGGTTCAATTCTCTCTGTTAATAGGGATCTGGGTTTCTGTGTGCGCGGGAATATAAAAAAAATTCCGGTCCATTCTCTTTTTTTCTTCACCCACTGTGTCCAGGCTAGCAACAATCAAGTGCAACAATAAAGAAAATCCCGACAGAGTTGTAACAAATGATCCCACACTCACGCTGAGAAGGCACTTTTACCTCTCCCGCATGTGAAAATTTCGTCAAACTAGGAGTGCTGTACTCTGGCGGAGGGGGGTTTGTCAAGACCACCAACGCCGGAAGCCGCGCTGCCGGCTGGCTGGGAACGTTTCGCATGTTTACGCGTCCGGCGCTCGCAGAAACAGCCCGTTTCGAGTGTCCTTGGACCACCCGTCGGAAATCTTCTGCACATTGGCGCAGTGCTCACGGCCTCAAGCGACGAGGCTGCGCGGTGCACTGTGGTCAATTCGCGGGGTCGTTTCCTATAATTTACGGAGGCATCCAGCCCGCAATAGAGTTTGGGTTTTCGACGTCTAAGTTGTAAGTGGAGACGACGTATCGATCGACGAGCTGTAGAATGAAAATTAAACAAACGTACCTAAAACTTCCCCAACCAGGACGTCCACTGCGTTTATGCGGCCCAATACCGAACCGAACAGGCGCTCTTTGCCCCCAGTAGGCCTTGCGCCATAAAAATCCAACCAAACGGAACACTTCTAAGCAACCACCACGGTCTGCCAGCGAGAAGACGAGCAAAAGGCCGTCGCACCTATTAGCCATTGCGCTTGCAGCCACCACCACCGGCGACTCTGTCGCCATTATCAAGGGCTCCCAAACACCCTGCCACCCCCGCCGCACCGCCGGCCGCGTCACAACCGGAATTTATTGAGTAGTTAGTACTAGTACTAAAACTTTTATTTGTGGAAGGGATGGCTAAAGCCACTTGGTGGGGAACATGGGTTAAAGGTCAGCTGCACTCAAATTTTCGACAACGTAAAAATAGTGTCACCTAATAGCACACCTAAAAAGGGTGCGAAATGCAAAATACTGCGTTTCAAACACCAAAGCGCGCGACGCAAACGGCCCGCGAAAATTAGCGTTTTCGGAACCGAAACTTAATAGAAAAGGCGGCCATTACGGGCGGCCGGACGTGACGTACGTGATGGAACGGAAGCGGCCGCGCCAGCACCGGGGGCCGCTCAGAGCCTCCTTCACATGCGCGTGGTAGCGTCGCGTTTCGCACTGTTAATTCCACAGAAGAACTTCCACTATTACATCTCTCAGTTTGAATGAAGGCAACAAACTCTGCGCGGGCGGAGATCAATCACTATTTCTACTATACATTACGTACAAACAGCTTCGTGAATCGGCCCAGTATTTTTTGCCTTCCTGCACATCGAGAATCGAATTATAAAAGTGGTCTGAAACTATAAGCCAGCTTCCACAGCTAAATGATGCACTAAAACACGAAGACGTTTCCTATCTAATGCTGTTTTCTACTTTCACCAGAGACATGTGAAGTTGTAAACATTTTACTTCCAAGTAAACTAAATCTAATGTTCTACAAAAGTACATACTTCACGGGGGAATTGAACAAAAATCTAGTTTATTGTTTAGGAGAGGAGCAGTTTCGTTAGCTTTCGCACTTCGCAAAGACGACGGCCGATATTTGTGCGGATGTATTTGTTACTACAAGAAAGGCTGATTTTGGTTCACTTAGCGAGTGAGGCAAAAGTCGCACAAATGTTTATACCTGCGTGTACAACAACTCTAGTTAGGTCGTCAAACTTTTGGAAAGGTCTAAAGGATGGAGGTGGCGTTGGGCCAGCCCAAATATGGCCAATGCTGGATGCGGAAGTGCAAGTGGTCAGGAAGTTATAAAATATATTTTTTTTTCTGTGGTAGATGCAATAGGAATGACAAATGTAAGGCAAGTGCTCATTTCGCGCTATTTTTTTCTTTCGGTAAAAATATTTTCAAGTAAAAAAGTTTTGCTAACTCCAAAACGTTTGCAAGCGCGTGAATAGTTATTAGGCTTCTAATCTCTTTTATTGCATTGAAAAAACTGGCGGATATTGCTACGTATGCGGTTTGTTTTAAACATGTGATGACGACGGCGGTAAAGCGTGCTGGTGTAGCAGAGAAACCCCGGGCGAACGCATGCCTGCGCCCGGTGGAGCGCCCTGCAAGTCGCCGGAGAAGCGCGAGCTTCACGGGACAGGTTCCCCAACCATCCGTCACAGGCCGCTCGGAACTTGTTTCGGCGACTCTTCGCCAGGTGCAAACGTCGTCTGCTCGGAGGTACTTTGAACGATGGTATCTGGCGTGCTCTGTGATTACGAAGCTAAGGATTTCGCCATGGTGATTTTAAGAGCATAGACTACTTATTTGGATCAAATTTGAACAAAGAAAAATTTGAGTGCAGTTGGCCTTTAAGAGGGAGGAGATTACACGGGTTGCTTCAGCTCCAGGCCCTTTTTCTTCTATTTACTGACAGTTCGAAGGCTTCGCCGGGGCCGCCCTTCGTCAGACTACTCGTGACAGACCACTTTTGGCTGCAAATTTGCCTATTTCGTGTAATAAGGACTTCGTGTAATAAGGACTTATCTAATGCGGCATGTGCTTCGTGCTGTATGGTGTTAAGATCAATGTGTCGGATGGTGTCTGAACTATGTGCATCGAAGAATGGCCATACATATATTAAGTGGTGAAGGTCTGCTTTGGTCTTCGTGTTACAGTAGGGACAATGTGGGGGTGAGGGTGTAGTGGGGCCCTTTGTCCACTTCTTAATGATGTGTGGGTGTAAGCTGCATTTGCGCAAAGCTTCTTGATGAATACTTCTTCGGCTCTTGTTAATGAGGACATGTTAGCGAGATAACCAGGGGGTGTCACTTGTTCGTGCCGATAGAGTAGGGAAAAAAACGTATTTTTTGTTTGTTTGACAGGCGTTTGTTGACATTTGACATTTGAAACGTTTCGAAAAAATGTTTCTTTGACAGGCGAGCTGTCCTGGGGAAAGTGTGGTTGTGATAATTCCGGGCAATTAGCATGTTAGTTGAACCCGGATGTTAGGCAGCGTATTTTGAGGGTCGGAAGCTCGCATTCCTGGACTTATGGAAATAGGTGCGTAATCGGGACTGCGGCGCGCTTTCTGTGATTGCGATCACTGCGCGAAAAAAAAGTCTGTAACCGCGACTGTGTCGCACTTCATGTTATTGCAGCACGGCTGATTGTTTGTTTTCCTCTTATTTGTAATGCTTCTTTCTTTTGCTTGTGCTGGTTGATGTTTGTCCTGTACGCTGCCTAAAACTTGAACGTGTCATATTGTACGTCCCATTGGGGGGAGGGGGGAAGCTGTTCATACAGCTTTTTAGTTGCGGAGTACCTTAGGATCGCACAATGTTCGTCCGCGTGCGTGCGCATAGCATTTACAATCGCAAAAAGTCACACAGGCACCGGCAGGATTCGAGCCTGTGTCTGGTAGACCAGACAGAGTTAGCGTCAGTCGTCTTACGCACTGGGCTACGACCGTGAGTTAGTACTCGAGAGTCAAACGGCTTACTCCCTCGCCTGTAACGGCGCGGAGTACCTTAGGACTTCCCGATGTCCGTCCCCGTCCATCCGTGCGCACGCTCACCATCAAGCGAAAATTAAGCGAAATTCGATTTGAGCCGTGAGTTGCAGTTTCATTTCGGGAATAAGCAAGGTGCAACTCACTGCTCAAATCGAATGACGGTCGGGGCGCAAATAGGATGTCACTCGGGGCGCAACTTGGATGTCATTTCGAGTCCCCGTACTCCGCACCCTCGCCATCATCCACGGAGTGGAGATGCTGCTATTTTTCCCTGCCTCCCTCATCTCATAGGACGGAAAATAAATGAATTATTACTATAATTATTGAGGTAACATCCGCTTCTTTGACTTCTTCAGCGGAGCTTCTGAGGGGAGCAATGAAGAGGTATGTTTACACTTTCTTGCTATGACGTCTTTATTTCACTTTTACTTGTTGGTGAAATGAACAGTGAAGATTAGGAAAGACACCGCAGTACGTCGTTTGTCTTACGTCACTTCATTTGTGTTCCAAAGTAATTTTTAAAAAATGTTTAATTCACTACCTGTAGACCCTTTTGTCCACCGTTACCTTTCCGAGGTCCTGGTGATGAGGCTTCTGCGGCAACCAGTTCGCGTTTCTCGCTATAAAAGTTGCATGTATTCTACGCGCCCGCGCTTCTCGCCTACGTGCGTGAGGCCGTGCGAACGATTAGCACTCAGGCCGAGACGCCTACATGCAGCGAATATTTGCCGGCTACACCGCGGCTGGCGCTACAAAGGCGCATATTAATAATTTTGAGCGCGACACTCTTTAGCAAATCGTAATTTTTCGTGTCCGCAGTTAAAAATACCAAGAAATTGTCGAGCTCGCGCACGTGAGCACGGGCCTTGCGGCGACCGCCCGACAGTTAACAAAACCAAGAAAATGCCTAGCGCTCGTGTGCGCGTGCCTCGCGACGACCACCCAGCATCCCCTGCGCACGTTTGTCAAGCCAAGCACACCCACTCGGGGTGATTGGTCAACATTGGCAAAAAAAAATCTCCAGCGCTCGCCGTTATCGTGACAACACTTGCTCAGAACGAGTAAGACAGGTTATAGCGTACGCCCGTCCAAGGTGATGTCCAATGATTATCATTACAAAAAATGAAGGAAGCTCGCACTTATAGCAACAATGATGGAGTAAAGGTCGCTGGAGCAGCAGCGAAGAAGCAAATTGGCTGTAATCGTACGCGGACTCAAACCGTCGTCGTGACGGTCGTGAAGGCTGCGTACATCTTCGCTACCTTCAAGTCTTACGCGTTCGTGTGAGCTTCTTTCATTTTTCTTTCGCGGGAGAGTGGCTGGGTGGGCTATAACAACGCCCACACATGCATAACTTTGGTAATGCAACAAGTTCCTGCCGTCGGAGAGACTGGCGTACGCTCTGCCACGTCTGACCCGTAACAGGTGATCAGCGCGGACCAACGTGCACCCACATTTTCGCCTAGAGCTTGGGGATCTGACCCAGTATATTTTCCTCGGTTGCTAAAATTGAAGGGAAGACGTCTGCGTCCGAGAGTTGGGGGTTGTGGAGTAACTTAGAAAGAGTGAGCGCTCAGAGCGTTATGACCGCGCCCCTTGAAAGTCATCCTCCCTGTTGGGTTAAACGATGGTCGCGACGGCGAAGGCACGACGAAAAGCCGGAATATTGATTGATTGATTGATTGATTGATTGATTGATTGATTGATTGATTGATTGATTGATTGATTGATTGATTGATTGATTGATTGATTGATTGATTGATTGATTGATTGTGGGCGTTTAACGCGCCGACGCTGCACAGGTGATGAGGCGCGCCGTAGTGGAGGGCTCCGGATTAATTTTGACCACTAAAGCGCTAAGTTGGGCGAGTTGGTTACTGTATACAAAGGAATCCATCGTACTAGCGAACATTAAGACAGGGACACAGCTAAAGAGAAGACGAAACACACGCTAGAAAAAAAGAATTTTGACCACCTGGGGATGTTTAACGTGCGCCGAAATCTCGAACACACGGGCGTTTTCGCTTTTCACCTGCATCATAAAAGCGGCCGCCGCGGCCGGGAAACGAACCCGCGTCCTTGGGATCAGCAGCACAACGCCACTGAGTCACCGCGGCACGTGGGCATCGATCGTAGTGCAGCCGACTTCAAATGTGCTCGAGATTATCGTTTTATGGCTATTCGCCCCGAGCGCGAACACAGTCGGCCCCTGGCGGCGGCGGGACGAACCGCTAATAGTGTGGTTGGCGCTATCGCGTCGTCTGCTTTTTCACGTTGCGTGCGGCGCAAGACGCGTGCTGCACACGACAAAACAACCAATATGTGTGCTCTTTTGGCAGTAAGCAATGGCATGGTTATAAACCTCTGCTTGCGCATTTCCTCTAGAAACGCAATAATCAGCGGCCGTTGCGGGTTAATGCGCTGGTTTAATTCCACGAAACATCTTCGCCCTGGTCACCGCTTGAGTGTGAAACGTGCTATAAACATTGTTTACACACATTGCACTTTTCTTATTGTTGAGTGCAGTCGTCCTGCCGTTTCGGGAAACGTCGAAGGGTGCTTTTTGAAGGTGGCGTGGTGATTATTTAGAGGATAAAAGTTATTAGTACGCGAAACGGGTAAGAAGCGACAAGACTTGTGCATACGCGTTCAAATTCCCACACCATTGTAAAATCTGCGCTGTGTCCTTATAGAAAGAAGAAACAAACAAAAACATTTACACTGCACACGACCCGTGCGCTATCGCCCATACATTACCGCGCGGACACGTATTTTACACCCGCAAGCGCCTGTGTGATCGAATTGTTCGTATCTTTTCTAAAATCTTTTCTAAATACCATTTTTGGACAGTCGTTTATACTGAGGAGGAGGAATAAACATTTATTCAACTGTATCGAGTTGCTAATTTACGTATTATTTAAAATACGTTCTATGGATGCGCAAGAGTATTTAGGGGGGATTTTTCGGTAAAATTAAGCAGTTGTGAGTTTGCGTCTGTCATGTGGCATTTCAAATGCCTAATATGGTCACGTCTTAACCTCTTAAGGTGGACCTAAGTTTAAAGAAAGAGGAGAAAACGCGTAATTTAATGCACGTTGTTGCCCACATGTGTGAGGGGTGTGTGCCATGACTCACTTTTTTTTTTTTTTTTTTTTTCCCACAATGCTTGCTTTCAATACAATTTTTAAAAAGGCGAGCCACAATTCCTGGACAATCCCGGACCAAAGGGGGGTTAATCAGTTTTGAAAATACGTACTGCTTTTTCACCGCTACAGAACACGACGCCTAGTGTAGTTTCGATTGTAAGTAATACTGATAACCATAGTTTGGCTTTTCGCGTTACATGCGTTCTCTTCTCGCTGCTCTTGCAACGTTGGCAGGACCCCCCCCCCCCCCCCCCCCCCCCTTCCCGAAAAAAAAAACTGAATGCACAGAATTTCATTTTTAAACCAATCCTCAAGAATTAAATGCCAAGACAAAGGCGATATTCAGTTTACAAAACAAAGTAGTTACCGGGAACCCGTTGCGCTGATTCGCAACGAGAAATAAAAAGGAAATGTTTTACTACATCTGCAACAGCGCAACTTCATTTATTGCCATCTTTTAGGGTTCGTAAGCGACCTTATACGCAAGAATGCAAACACATCTCGCTGTTGCAGGCACCTGTTAGATTTTAAAAGGAACGGAAATGGTCAACAGAGCAGCCGTAACAGAAAATTTGTGCTCACTGTGAGGTCCCAGAAGCTTGGTTTGCACACCGTAAACCTGCTTGTCACTTTGCGAAAACCTATAGCTAAACATGAGATGTTGAATTGTAGTGCGCTGCGTTGACAAATTCAATTCGCACTGTTCACTTGCGACGAAAAGCCGTAAATAGTGATCCGAAACCGTTATTCATGCAACCTTCCTTCAGAGTCGTTAAACTTTCATTTAAAAGACCCGTTAGAGTGGTTACATTTATATCTCTGCGCTGATCAAAATTCAGTAATTTTATGTTGCCTTTTGAACACACAAAAAATATCGTAAGCTCTTAGAAAGAATTTCGGGGCAGGTAGGTGGTGTTACCATGTCAGGGCATCTCACAAATGCAAGAATGCGTCATGCTACCAGTGAGATTGCCGTTGTAAACTGAATTTCAGAGATCGAGGCTTCATGATTTGTTTCTGCTGATGCTTTTATTAAAGGTTCAAAGCCATAGTCTGGAAAGATCGAGCTTGCTACGAGCCACGGCGTACAAGTTCATTGTCACTATTACGGCCATTCTGAGATTCCCGACGGGTCGTCGCTTTTTTGGCGTAGTAATGAAGACTTACTGCCGCTTCCATGCTATGCATTGAACGTTGAGGAACCGAACTACAGCATACCACTCTTGTTTGCGCCTTTCGTGCGCACATACGGCGGGAAAAAGGCACGAAGCGCGCCCACAGTGTGCATTCTTACGGGCCGCTCAGCGGAGCATCCACACTAGCAGCGCGACGCTGTCGCCACCTACATGTCGAGCTCGCGGCGAATACCCTGAGTCTTACTCATAGAGTCGATAGGAATACATAGAATATTCAATAAAAAAAAAAGGGGCAGCTTGGTGCAAGGCTGGAAAAGCAGCAGAGCGGGCGGCCCCGCTCCCTTTGTCGGAGGCCCGGGTGTTGCACCCCACGTGGATTGCCGGGCTTGCCGCTGGAAGTTCTCCATGACTGCCAGGCCCGGGTCGTTTTTTCCGCAAGCTTTCCCATCTCTCCCAAAGTGTACCGCAATAGCACGCAATAGAACCCGCGGCAACCGGGTTTGCGAACTCGAAGTCTGTAGCACGAGCTCGGCGGCTGTGCTCCCCACTTCAGGCGCGAACTCACGTGAATTCGTGGAGAGAGCAGCAAGCGATAGGTCACGCCACGAACGCTAGGCAGAGTGTTCTCACAGGTCAAGCTCGCCGACGCCGGATGCTCCTCACGAGGCGCACGCTCCTGTGCACCCGGTATTTTTCCTTGCTGTTCTTTCCGAGCTCTTCATGCGGCGCAAGCCCATGCGTCCTCGCGAGGCGCACGCTCACCTGCGCTCGGCGGGGCTAAATTTTCTTGTAACGCTCAACGGCGGAAAGAGGAGAAAAACGCTTGTTGTCAGAGCATTTATGGTGTTGCAGGAATGGTTCACTCTTCACAGGAACTCATGAGCTGACTTAGCCCCGGCTGCCTTCTCGGTGAGCAGGAGCTGGTCCGAGAGCCAGGGGCTGGACATCAGTGTCTTCCACTGCTCTTGAGGATTTGGGATGTGGGGAAGGGGTGGTGGGTGCTTGTTTTTTGTACACCCTAGAATAATATGTCTGAGTGTTCGTTTGTTGGCAGTATTTGCATTCTGCTGGATATGTAGTGGGGTATGTCCGGTGTAGCCTAATTGGATGCGGGAAAGTGTTTCCTTGTAGGAGTCCTGAGTGTTGCCTCTTGAGATTTCGTGAGGTTTGGGTGATCTAGCAGGAAATTCTGTCAGATTAAGCTTGTAATGTTTTGTTATTTCTTGGTAGGTGTCTGTCTCCAACATCCTCCGAGGCCTGATCGGCAAGTGCTCGGGCTTTTTGGTGGGCAAATTCGTTGCCCTCCATAGAGGCACGTGCAGGCATCAGCACAATCCGTACTTTTCTGTCGGGGAATTCGGTTGAAAGCATGCCGTTGCGTTGCTGATGCTGCCCAACTTGACCTGAACCTCCTGAACGCTTCCTGGGAGTCCGTTACCACCACTGTGGCTCTCGTCTGCGTGAGGGCGAACGCCACAGATAGCTCCTCCGCTTCTTTGGTCGATGCGTTTTTTTTTCTCCTCTCATCTAGCGTAGCAAGCCAGCACGACGGCTCGGCTAACATTGCTGGTCTTCATTAAAGTTATTCTCTCTCTCGATCTCTCGCTATATATCTATCTCTTTCTCTCTCGCAGCGCGCGGCTATTAGGGTGGCGCAGACAAGGAGCTCTGTCTTTGTGGTGACTACCACTGTCTTTTGCTCTTCTACCACGAATCGTACTGGATCCGTGTAGAGCGTTTTTGGAAAGGTGCCGTATTTCCTGTTTTAGGCTTTAGCTCTAGCTTCTCTTTTTTTGTGTGTGTCGACCGTAGTGGTGAACCAGGTGCACGTTCTTTTGCAATGGGTTGGATAAGATATTGCGCTGCCACCGCTTAGGAACGTGCTTGTTCGGCTTAACGTCAAGGGAGCTTCGTTTAATTCAGTTCAACAGTTTTTGACCGGCTTTGGTTATTGCAAGCCGTGCTCTCTGGCTGGAAAGGTGGCCATCTATGATCTCGTCCACCGTGCTGTGCAGACCCGTGCGAAGGAGCCTGTCGGTTGACGACGCTTATGGGGATCCCAAGGGCTTGCTTCGTGGCTTTACGGAGGAGGGTGTTGATTTTTTCCGTATCGGTCTTGGTTAGTCGTGTAGGGCACTGCGTTTGTCAGCCTCGATGGAACAAAGTCCTGGATAAGACGGATGGTATCGCCTTCTCTCATGTCCCGGTGTCTGTTTATGGCTCTGCAGATCATATGAACAACTTGTTCAGTCGAGGCGCTGGAGCATTATGTAGCATTTTGCATCAGCTTGTACAAAAAGCCCAAGTACCCTTAGTGAGCTGCAGGGCTTAATTGTGTGTTCCTATAAATTGATTTCGATGCTGTCATTGTCATTTTTAGTGCGACGATGCCGGACCACCAAGAGTTTTGACTTCTCTGGGGAGCACTCCAGTCCGCTTTCCTTTACGTATTGCTTTACAGCATCAGCTGCTTGTTGCAGGCAGTATTGAAGTCTCCCGAGTGAGTCAGTGCCAGTTCAAATTGTTATATAGTCTGCGTAGAGCGCATGGTTTAAATTTGGAGTACTCTCCAGCCTTGTCGGGAGACCCAGGAGCGCGATGTTAATTAGGAGCGGGGAGAGGACCGAACCTTGGGGCGTACCTCTACATCCGAGGGTGATGGGATCTGAGATGATATAACCGATTTTGAGTGTGGCTGTGCGGTCTGAAAGAATGTCTACAATGTAGCTGAATGTTCTCTCCCCGCATCCTGTGTTGTTAAGGTTTCGTAGCGTTGCCTCGAGTGGCACGTTATTAAAATTCCTTTTGAGGTAGAGCGCTAGTATTGCTCGCGGGAAGGGTCGAGTTGGCAGGGGCGATGATTTCTTCTTTTAGCTGAATTAGCACGTCCTGGGTTCCGAGATGCTTTCGAAATCCAAACATGGACTGGTATTTTCTGGGTTTCATCCAGGTATTCTGCATGAGGTTGAGCACAACCCTCTCCCTCCCTTTCCCACACACTATGTAAGGGATATTGGCCGCAAATTATCAATGTACGGGGATTTGTCTGGCTTGGGAATAAATATTATCTCTGCCGTTTTCCAGACGGCGAAACTAAAAGCTTAAACAGCTCTACTGTACAAACACTAAGCGCGAATAGCGAAGCCATGCGGGGGGGGGGGGGGCCTCTAATTATGCGCGGATCGAAAGTTCAGAGGATCGTATAAAAGACCTAAGGTTAGGTTACGATCCGTTAGGTTAGGGAGAGCGAATAAAAGTGCCAGACGCGGAGTTTTCTTGCTAAACGCCACTGGATGTCAATTTAGTCGAGTACTTATAGAACCATCGAATGACCCTCTGGACACAGAAAAAAAAAAGCCTTCATATAATACCGCCGTTGGGCTCGAACATATTCACGTAATGTGGGTGAAATTCTGAGGGAAGGGGCGTATAATCGCAGCTTAACGGGTTAGAAATATGAGGACTACGACCATCTGCAAAAACAAATTTAGCGCAATTTGAACTTGTACGTCAAGTTCAGTCGAATTCAGGCCGCTCTGTACCGGGTACAACACTGTACTTCCCTGCCAACGCTACGGCCGCTACTGCTCCAGTTAGTGCCCAGAAACATGGGGGCCCCCACAGTGCCGGCATATCTTCTCGTCGACGCATAAACGCATCCGCATTCGCAACTCATGAGTGAAATTTTGTATCGTGCACTTCATAAGAAGTGCTGAGGCGTTTTGGGGTTTCTTTACTGACACTGCCTTGCAGAGGCGCTATACACGTGCTTATAGATACACGTGTGCTGTGTTTTTTTTTCTTTCGCACGCAAGGCTTCCGCAGGCCAGAGAGGTTCTATAATGTTTCACTCCTTACATGGCTCAACAACAGGCCTCTGCGACGACCAAACCCATGAGGCATAACAGAAGACGAAGAAGAAGAAGAAGGAGAAGAAAGATGGAACCCGGCCCCAAGCCTCCGATTCTCTGCCCCTGCTATCAGTGAAGAGAAGACCCGTCGTGCTATGTACTCACCGATAAGGACTTGGCCCCTCGTGAGCTGTGACGCCAGGGAAGGAGCCATGAGCGAAGAAAGCTGGCAGAGCGTCAGATCCTGTACGCAATCCGACTCCTGCAGGCCGGCGCGCCGCTTCTGCTCGCTCAGCTGCGACTTCGTGCTTCCCTTCGCCGTCTGTGTGCTGGGCGTCGTAACGTCAGCGGTCTTCGCGTTCTTCCTGGCGCTCCACATACGCACCCACCTCAAGTTGGCGTCGCAGCTCGCGGCGCGCTCTCGCTCGTCGCAGCGAGTCTGGCCGCCCAACACTACGACATCCGGCTCGAGAGCGACCTGCTGACCGGCTTCTCCGGCAATGTGAGCCTGCACGTTGTCTGCCACAACGCCAGCGAGTTCATCACGTTCCGCTCCGGCGAGCTGGCCATGGGAAATGTCACGGCGCGGCCGCGCGTCGGCTATCCCAGGGGCTCCGACACGGGGCTGCCGGTGGACGTGCGCGCACCTTTCGTCACGCTGAAGCTAGCCTGGCGACTCGAGCCATCCGCCGAGTACCGCCTGTCAGCCTCCTTCCGGGGAAAGTTCCGCCACGGGGACCACCATAAGTGGCCGCCGGGCGTGTACCGCGAAGCGCTCGACTCGTACGCTACGGTAACGACGTACGTCGACCAGCCGCACGTGGCAGCCTTCTTCCCCAGCCTGCAGAGCGCCAAGCTCAGGTCCATCTTCAGCCTGTCGGTGGTCAAGCCGAAGGCGAGTTTCGCGGCGCTTTCGAGCTGGGACCTACTGAAAGATGTACAAGGGCCCGACGGTGGGACGTACAGCATCTTCGAGAAAACACCACCAATCGCGCTCCACCATGTGGCCGTGGCCGTCACTGACTTGCCGAAGGAGACCGATGGCTTCACGACGTTGCGTGCTCACCCGAAAAACATGGGCCGGCTTCGACATCTGCTGGAGTTTTCTACCAACATCGTAGAACTCGCGGCGGAGGCGACTGGGACGTCATTTCCCAACAGGGGACTGGACCTCGTGGCCGTCCACAGGTTTCCCCGCGCGTGCCATGCGTCGTGGAAGCTCGTTGTTGTCAGGACCGGCACGTTCAAGGCGACGGGCTCGGGAGGATCGCACACGAACCTCGGCCGGCCTTACCTGCGCCTCAGCATCGAGCTGCTGAGTACGTGGTTCGGTGGCATGGTGAGTGTGAACCCGTGGTTGGACAAGGGTCTGGCGCTCCTGTACGCCATCAAGGTTCTCAAGCTGGCCAAGCCGCAGTGGCTCCTGGACGACATCCTTCACCTGTATCGCTTTGTAGCGCGGACGAGCGTCAACCTGGGCCCGACGCACGAGAAGGTCCTGTACGACTACGAGCTGCCCATATCTGCCGTCTCCCTGCTGTCCATGTTCCGATTTGCCGCTGGTCACGACAGCTTCAAGGCAGCAACCACCGTGTTGCTCAAGAATGCGATGCAACAGGACCCGGTGGAAGATGACTTCTGGGAACATCTGAGGACTTCGAGTTCGATGGAGCCGTTGGCGGACTACGCCAAGGTGTGGAGACATCAGACGGGCTACCCTCTCCTCACGGTGACTCGAGAGAACTCAGAGACGGTGCAGGTCACGCAGGAACCGTTCCGCGATCCCGGCGGCCAGGACATGCGAAACCGCAGCACCAGGGCCACACAGGTTCCCCTCCAACCACCATCGCCGCAGGCCGTATGGCCTGTTCCGATCACGCTTAAGTATGCGAGCGAGCCGACTCGAATGGACGTGACGGCCGTGGTGTGGATGACGACCTCCGAAGTGACGTTGAAGGCTCCCAACGCCCACTTCGATGACTGGGTGCTCCTGAACGTGGGAAACGAGGGACTGTACCGCGTCGAGTACGATGACTCCAACTGGAGGCACCTCATTCGTCAGCTCTGCAACGACAGCTCGGTCATCCCGGTCGCGAACAGGGCGCAGATCCTCGACGACCTGTTCCATCTGGCTCTCAGCGGTTACAGGCAAGCACTGTCTGGAGCCCGCCTCGGCTAATTGCATTTCGAGTACCCGTACAGGTCCCCCTTTGTAACCGATTCAGGTGATAGCGAAAAAGTGGCCTGCTGGTGCTGGGCGTCCCAATGGCACGCCTGATAAAGAAAGATCCTCTCCTTCCCAACCCTGCTTGCCACTTTATACCTTCGTTGCAATCCTTACTTCTTAACACGAAAGTTTTATTCCGGGATACACGAAGACTTCACTGACGTCAAATCCGTCACGGAAATGACACCAGTACAACGAAGCAAGCGGCATGTAAAGGGTGCACCCTGCACACAGGGCCTTCCTGTGGGGAAGCAACCTCTAGTACTAAACAGTACGTTACACTTAGGGTGCGTTTTCGGGTTTTATATTTTAACACGGAAGTGTTTTATGCCGGGATACACCAAGATTTTACTGACGTCATATCCGTCAAAGAAATGACGCCAGTACACATTTGCCGAAGCGACCCGCCAGCAGGACGTCGCTCGCCAAGCACACCCACAAGACAGCCGCCGACCCGCAAATCATGCTCAGCTGCAGATTTCGCTGCACATTTCACTTTCGTGTTTTACGATTCCTATGACAGATGAATCAACCACAGATTTTTTTCTTATTTCTCTTCCTCTCTTTTTTCTATAGTTCCTCAGTGCCCACACCCTAGTCCCACTGCTCCTCGGAAGAGTTGAAACTTGAGCCGGTTGGTGCATGACATTGTAAGAAACTGGCAGCGCAACAGACGGGACGGAACGAGAAAGCGCAAGTGTTCGTGTTCTCGTTCCGTAGCACCTATTGCGCAGCCGCTTTTTTACAAACCCAATGCTCCCCTTTCACGCATACGTGTTGACAGCTGATTATGTACTGACATTCAGAACGTTCATCAGCACATATGAATGTGCTGAGATTTGACGGGCCTTTCAAACAAGATATGGATCTTTTAGACAACCCACCCTCACAACAATTACAAAGAACGTTCAATGAAAACAGGCACTAAGCATATATATTCGCGCTGCTTTCCTCTTTTACTTTTTACAGTTTTGTTTCCAAACGTAAAGATTAGGTAGAACGCGTGCCACCACTTCATTGTGAATTGGTCGCACTGAGGACACGCTTGTGAATAGTCCTTTGAATAGCGCAGAAAATACCTAGTCGTCCGAAAAATCCACGGACAAAGCGACTACGAGCTGATTACGACTGCATGGTTTAATCTTACAAGGTGATCTAGACGCCCCTTTTTTACGCCGCATCGACGGGCCATTACCTCTAGTAGCAAGCCGACAAATCTGCAAGAGCATTTTCTGCATCTTTTTTTCAGGACGTTCGAGATGTTCTTCGAGTCCCTGGCCTATTTGGAGAGAGAGCGCGAGGCGCTGCCCTGGGCGCACTTCGCGCGCCTTGCAAGAGCGCTGCCGCGCTCGGCCATCACGAATCGTACCTGGTGGGCAGCGCTGAACAGCCGCATCTGCAAGGGGATCGTATCGGGGCTCGGTTCCAGCGCCAACGAACCGGCACTGCCGCTGGCCCGCAGCGACTTCAAGTACGACGTGCTGCGCTACTGCTGCCAGTTCGGCCACGAAAAGTGCGCCGCCCTCATCTTCATGCGCCGTCACCACCCCTGAACCTCGACATGCGTGCCTTCTTGTACCACGTGACTTTCGCTTTTTAATAATTTGTTCCATTTTGTTTATTATGCGATGACGACATGACCGTTCGACGGACACACGCTACTTGGTCAATCGGGCCTTTTATTTGATTCGGGACTCCCTGTTTAAGTTTTAAGCGATCGATGTGGTACCCCGCTGCATTATTGGTAATATATGTATCAAAAGGTAATATATGTAATACGTAATATATGTAAAGGTAGTATATGTAACCACAAGGTATAACTTGTGCTACTCAATCCTCCTTGTTGCTCCTGGTTTGAGGGAGCGGAAAAGGAAATGGAGTGCCCGGGGATATTATTGAGCTCGGCAGGGAGCTTACCTGCATACAACCCAGTGGGGGGGGGAGGGGGGGAGGGGGGGCAGGAGAAGTAGAGGCGGAGTGAAAAGATAGAGCTGTGTTAGTTAGAGATCGATAAAGAGAGAAGGAATAATCACAGATAGGACTGTCAGTCCGGGCACATCAGCCATTAACACGGTGTTACATTCGGGAAGGCATCCCAGAAACGGGCTTCGTCGCCTCCGTCAGGCGTGGTAGCGTGGTGAACGGCGGCGAGCAATAGTTGCTGGCTTGGTGATGACCAGCCGAAGGCAAACGTAACTGGTTTACTGTATGGCGAAAGATGAGCCGAAGCAATACAGGAACAATACCCTTCCAGGTAATGTTACAGCGAGAGTCGACAGGGCGACAGCATGCTGCAAGACGAACTGAACTGTCCACAGAGAGGGTGGGTTTTTATACATAAAAGCCGTAAGTGCTGCGCGGTTTTCCCAGTGCATCTGTGCACTCGGCCCGAAAATAGACACAAACAATGCTCTTTCCCGCGTTGTTGAGAGCCAGCAGTAGTGGCGCTCGTCAAAACAGTGGGGGAGAGCAGATCTCGGCTGCGGCGTTCACCTCGCAGGGGCAAGTCTCAACACGAAGAAACGTTTGCAGCCGCCGAGGTTGAGTCACCGACAGCGAGGCTCCCACGCGCCGGCCGTTCTCCGGCAAGCTGTAACATATCCGAGGCAGCTTTCTTACACAGCACCAGAGCACTCCGCAACTTGCAGCACGCGTGAACATGGTAGCGGAGCACTGAATCCCAACAACGCAGTCCGGGCGACTGCGTTCTTTTTTGTAGCGTGAGCTACACTGGCCGAAGTTGAGCAGTTTCGCGTGGCTCCCGGAGAGCCGTGCTGCGCATGCGCGAGGAGCAGTGACGTCACGGCGCACAGAGCGTTGCTCGCTGCCCTGCGTCTCTCACACACCCCACGCGCCCAGCGTCTTCGCCGACCTTCGTTTCGCACGTGGCGGCCCGGTCCACTTGGTGATCATGCGAGGCGTGCCCGGGTGTGGAACAGTTGGCTCGTGCGTCGCAGCAACACCAGCGAGCGCCTGTGGAACCAGCTTAGCTCTGGGGCGATTGGTGACGCTGCGCCGGAGCCGCTTGATAAATATACATGTGTCCCATAATGCGTATACCGTGTGTGTGTCATTGAAGCAGCAGTAAGCATGATAATCAAGCTAATCCTAGACAACCAGGAAAGCTAAGAATAACTAGCTGAACCTTAGCTCCCGCTACGTATATCCTGGCATCGCCGAGCTAAGCCATTGCTATTTTTTTTTTTCATACGTTGCACGACTCAGCGTTCTAGTTTCCACCTATCGACGAATGGCACACAGGTGCCTTAGTGATATAACACGACTGAATAATAACTACAACACGGCTGAACAAAAAACGGTAACAATTACGTGCAGCTGAACCCCATGTAACGCTTTTTAGACGGTACACGCGATGCATCCGATACATACTCCATCCTGACGGCGTTCACGGTGCGCTGACATGACCCGGTCTAGGTAGAGTGAGAAAGGGTTGGGGAAAGGGCAAAGGCCATGGAGGAGGCGAAGCGGGGAGGGAGAAAGAGAAATAGAGCGCGAGAGGGGGAGGAGGATGGGGAGGAGTGGTGTAAGATTGGGAGCGTTGCAGGGGGAGGAAGACGGGACGTGATTGATCGATTGTGGACATAATGCGCCTAAGCTACGCCTGGGCTATGAGGTACGCTGCAGTTGAGAGCTCGGGATTAATTTCGACCACCTAGTGAACTTCAACGTGCGCCGAGATGTCGACACACAGGCGTTTTCGCTTGTCGCCTCCATCAGAAGGAAGAGAGAACGTAAAGAAACTATGGCTGAGGTACAAAGGGAAAGTAATCGAAGGGAAAGGAGAGGGGAGGGGAATAACGAAAATAAGAGGGACATGAAGCTTCAATCACATTCGCCACGTTCACCAAAGTGAGAACAAAGCTCTTCAGAAACTCGCCTGCTAAATTGATCGGTGACCAAAAAAAAAATGGCGGATGAAAAAAAAAGGGTTAATGAAAAAAACAACCCTTCAAAGACAAAAAAAAAACGACGGCTGCACTTTTTCTTTCCTGTCTTTGCAAAAAGGCCGTGACATCTTGCGTGACCTTTTGTGTTGCTTCTGCTTTTGTGTTGCGTTCCGTTTAGGTGCGCTTCGTTTTTCTTCTTCTTTCTTACAGTTGACTTTAACTTTCGATGTGTTTTTACTTATTACCGGGATAACACGCATTGTAGCGAACACTTAGCGAAATTAATTGTACGAGTGCCGGCCGATGTTCTCGTGAGGAAATTCAATGCTGCTTTGGAAAGGCGCTAATAAAAAAAATTAATCATTCGTGCATGAATACGGGGGATAAAGCGCGTATACACAAAAGAGTGAAATTAGCGCCGAGACTACCCAGAATGCGAATGTTCGATCAAGGCCTGCGCGAATTGTGGTAATAGAAAGAGAAGGACGGAGATGGCGAGAATAATGACATAGAACAAATAATTCATCACGCACCTTAAAAAGACGTGAACAGCAACGGACGGCAATGATTGCTCAACAGAGAGAAATGCCTGTATTGTTTTTGGTGCCGATGTTCGTTTTCTTCTCTCTCTCTCTCTCTCTCTCTCTCTCTCTCTCTCTCTCTCTCTCCTCTCTCTCTCTCTCTCCTCTCTCTCCTCTCTCTCTCTCTCTCTCTCTCGGTGACAAGAACAATAATAAAAAAAAACAGATCGGGTCATCCCCAGACGGGTGAACTTCTTCGGGTGGCAATGATTGCGCGACAAAGAGAAATACCTTTCCTTTGTTTTAGTTTTTGGTGCCGATGTTTGTTTCATTATCTCTCTGCTTTCCATTCACGATTTAGCAGCTGGCAGCGAAGAGAAGGCAAACGAGAAGAAAGGAAGCGACGGAGTAGAAGTTCTGGCGCCGTCCAGGTCCGAAGAACAAGAATCAGCGAGAGACGTGGTCGAGGAAAAAGTGACAGAATCTCATTGGTGAAACCTGCTGAAGCGGGAATGCTGTTAGGAGATCCAGAAACAGGCGGGAAAATGCGTTTCGAACAAAGGAAGTGTCAGAAACAAAACTGGAGCAGAACAGCGCTTCGAAGAAGGCTTTGTGTGTAACGAAACCAACCTGCGGGAGAACCGTCACAGTCTACAACGCCACAGTGGCCGTCATCAGCTCCTATTGTCCGATTACGACGGGCGAAGAAAGGCGTCAGAACCCTACGCAAGCGTGTATAGGAACCCCAAAGTTCCGTTTTTCGTTTCTCTTTCTTTCTGCTTTGTATGAGTGAAACCGGAAGCGGAAGACTTAGAAGTCGGGGCGAATGAAAAGGAAAGCCCGATCGAAATGACGCTCGGAAAAACTCCTACAGTGGTCACTCCGCCGTCCCATCCGGCAGCCAGCCAGCCTGTGTCAGGATACAACCTCTTTGGCCAGGATTCCAGTTCCGGCGGCGTCCGCTTCCAAAGTGAACAAGTGAAGATGAGCAGCGAAAATGCGGACGAAGACGGTTAACGACGGAGGGAGACGTGGACATTGAGTGGAAAGGCGCAGGCACCTACTCGCACCACCGTTAAGTATAGCCGGTTCTCTTCACCGGTAAGTATAAACCTGTGAAGAAAAATAAAAAGGGGAATGGAAAAGGGGGGCTAAAAAAGCACGAGGAAAAAAAGAAAATGTCCAATTAGTAAATTTAGGAACGAGAAGGGAAAAGTAGACACGAGAAAAACCAAAACTAGGAAAAGAGGAAGAGAAGAAAAGAACAACAAAAAACAGCATCGAAAAAATAGAGAGAGAAGAGAGAGAGAGAGAAGGCTCTTTATTGGAAAAACAGAGAGGTTTGCCGGCATTTACAGACGCCTACATGCTTCTCTGCTGTGGGTTAAGGATGGGGGAAGAAACGGCCCAAGGAAGAGCTGGGCAGGAAAGAAAAGAGAAAAAAAAACTGTCGTGTACTTGGCGCGGTAGCGGACTTTTGTTTGAGCTTGGGCCACATAATTTACAATTTTGAAATTAGGCCAATTTCATCCAAATAAGAGAATAAACTCCGTAGAGCTTGGCGCTGCTTTGACGGATGAATCCATGGTCCTAAAATATTTCTGAGAGTAATTGGTCCCTGTTGTAGACGTTCCATGCTTTCGAGGAAGTGGGATCTCGGTTCCATGTAGGCCGCACATTCTAATAAAATGTGTTCAATTGTTTCGACGCAACCACAATTGTCGCAGTGCGGATTTGGCGTCGCTCCAAGGCGAAATAGGTAGCTATTTGTGTAGGCACAGTTCAGGCGTAGACGATGGTACAACGTCTCCAGGTTACGAGGAAGCCATTGGCTCCAATCCACGCTGTGAAGGTGGTTGGAAAGCAAAGCTGTGAACTACCCCCACAACAATTCCACATGCAACGTCACTTGAATTCACACGCGTGGCTCTAGAAAGAGTGAAACAAGAGATTCTGCCAGCCGTTACCTGGGATTCGCGGGGGAGCCGCAGCGTCGGCCACGGCCGGACTTGAGCGGCGGACGCCGCTGCTGTAGCCCGGCCGTGCGTCGAATTGATTGATTGATTGATTGATTGATTGATTGATTGGTTGATTGGTTGATTGATTGATTGATTGATTGATTGATTGATTGATTGATTGATTGATTGATTGATTGATTGATTGATTGATTGATTGATTGATTGATTGATTGATTGATTGATTGAATCTTTTGTTGGTTCAAGGAGGGCGTGAGCCGTGCGGTGGAAAGAGAGATGGAAGGAAGGGGATTGCTAATCAAGGTCCGTATTCAAAGAGAGGATTCTTGTTATGGGGGCCTGAAAGTCTTCACCGGGGTCGGCCCCAGTTAGACTACTCGCGCCAGACCACACTTAACTGCAAAAGCGGCAATTGTTCGTAATAAAGATCCGTCTAATCCAGTATGTGCTTCATGTTGTAGGATGTCGGGATTAATGTTTGTTAAACTCTCTGGGCGATGCTTGGCAAAGTGTGGGCACGTCCACACTAGGTGGCGGAGATCTGATGTTCATCGAAAAAAAGAAAACGGGTAGGAGCGTCATTCGAAGGGTGAGACAGCGGAAGCTAGCCATCCTGATGTGCTAGCTCGGGGCTACACCACCGCGCGACACAAGCGCAGACACCGAAAGAATCGGGCATGTGAGCTTAGTGACTTCCATTTATGCAGATTTAAACTTAAATAGTTTCGTAAGTTTGAGAATTGTGAGAAAGCTGTCGGAACTTGCTATTTATCAGAACCAGTTGCTCCATTCGTTTTCTGTAATACCTGTTACAACACTACCGAATGGGTATTCAGCAATTTAGGAAACGCAGTCCCAAGACAAGCAGCGCGCGCGCAAAAGGTGGCGTTCCTCTAGCGGCCATATGTCTGCAAGTGGTCTATACATTTTGTTTGCCCGCATTGCAAACCAATCTTGAACGTATCTTTGGCGTACGACCACTTAATTCCGTCGGGTCCGGGTAACCCAGGAGGTGCTGTCGAACAAGTTAATCAAGCCGTGCTAAGTAAGCGCGCAATGGACGCGAAGCTGCGCCAAAACAGGCCCAACAGCGTCGCTAAAACACACGACAAAGCCGACGGAACGGTCCCGCAGACGCGCCCGCAGGGGTGAGCACGGGAAACGCTGGGTAATAGCGCCCTATCGCCGCGCCATCTACACTGTACTCCGTGAGTGTCGTGTACTTGGAATTTGGGAGTTTCCTGTAGAGGTAGAAAGCTTTGCTTTAATAAACGACAACGAAGGACGGTTTAATGGGGAAGGGCAAAGCGATGAGGAAGAAGAATCTACCGGCCAGCCAGACGAACGTCGGCTGGACGCCTATCGTTCGTCCGTTCCACTTCCCCCTTCTTGTTTTCTGCGCTGGTAGCACGCTTCGCCTACAATACCGCCTTGCCCACATCAATGGCTGAAGTGCGGCAGAAAACTGCGCTGTTTTCAGCGCACTGGACGAAAAGCTTGCAGAAGAGCAATCAATGACAAGCTCTTCAGGATGCAGAGTTGCTGACGTCACAAATGGACGCGTTAGATTAATGTTCCCTAAACACCTCATGACACCTCCTACCCCTTTCCTTCATGGCCCTAACATTTTGTCTAATTGGCCAGCCTTAGACACAATGGAATAACCTCTTTGAGAAAGGAAACGCAGTTGGAATGCATCACCATCCCCTTTCGCCGTTCGCGAATATAAGAGGAGGATATATGATTAAAACAGCGCAAGGGGCAGGACGAGAAAAGCTGACAAGGACGGGCGCTGACTGACGAATAAATTTTATTGAAAGAAACAACGAAATGTATATGAAAAGGCAAGAGCACAACAAAACAAGAAAGGCAAACAAAGGTTACAATAAGATTATTAAACAGAGGTGTCCCCCCTCCGCAGCCACGTCCCTTGAGCTGGTTTAATTATGGATCCTTACCGACTCGCCCAGCTTCGCACTCTTGTTCAATAAGAGAAGGAATGCTGTTATAAACTTATTATTGCTGTTGTTTGTGGAATCATGAACAAATGAAAGCCCACGCCTGTTGGGACGACCTTGGCAGCCATGGCGTCCTCCGCGAGTTCTGGCATAGTAAAACAATTCATCCCCATACCGACGCTCGTAGAGGAGGTCTTGCAGCCGAGGATGTAAGAACGCAGCCTTAAATTAAAGCCGTTTCAAATGCGGAGCATTTCTTAGGCTCGCCTGGTCCTCCGTCGTTGATGGCGGCGCCGTCCACACGCTCACTGCGCATGCGCAACTCTCCTCCTTACACCCACAGCTCCGCAATACTAGACTATAAAAAAAGAAATAGTTAGCGGCGCCCGGTTTCGATCCCACGACTCTCTGGCCGCAACGGGAGGTACGCGGTGCTCTTCCCACTACGCTACAAATCTTTTTTTTTTCTTTATTACATGGGAGAATACTCTCAGACGTTGCAGTACGAGGAATACAAGCAAACAAAAGAATACACTGAAGTTATGAGAAGCAAATATACATCAAAATTCAGGCAAACACACACAAGCGTTCAAAAGAGGGAACCAGTCAGGTGGTTGGTCAAGCGGACTATACACACTATGTACAAATGCCACAGTTTCTCGGAAATAAGACTTAGTTGATCTTGGGACAGGAGCAAGTGCTACGAACGCGCCTTATGTCCTTGACTCATTCAAACTACGTCAAGAAGCTATTGATACAACGAAGGCACGCGAAGTTGAACGTCAACGGAAACGACGAACTGAAAACTTTAGAGGGGGATGCTGAATTTCCCGTGGGAAAGCTGTGGCGGGAAGCGCCACGCGCCTTGCAGCTCTACCAGCCCCGTCCGCAGCGCCTCTTATGCTGATTGTGGCAGGATGCCCCTAGGGATTGGCCAACCAAAGAATCCATCACGAGATAGGTTCGCGTTCAACCACCGTCGCATCTTCCCGTAGGGGAACCGCCGAAGAAGAAGAAGAACGAGAAGACAAAGCTGCGAAGAGGAGGGCGTGTACATTGCTCTCAGCCGGTGCACCAATGTCAACAACCTTTACCTCACCAAAGCTGACGGAGAGTACCGATTCTACCACAGAGACAGCATCGACAAGAACATGATGGACGTGTTTCGGCGCCTCGAGAACCACCGCCTACTCACCGTAACACAACAGCACTTGCGTGCCTTTGCCACCGGTGTGGACCCGGACGCGGAATTCCCTCTGGCGCTAGTAAAAACCAGATCACTCAACATAACGGCAACAGCAATGGAACCACACGGAACCGCCACGATTCTTCGCATCCCCATCAGGGTTCCCCACGGGAAGATGGTGTAATTTTTTTTCGTTGCAGGCACAGATTGATACTGGAGTATCGGCAAACCCAATGTCGCTGGCTCATTATGAATGTGAGAGATGGGGATGGCCCGGCATATACATTTGAAACCCTCCTGGATTTTCGCAGTCCAGGGAGTCAGCCCAATTTTAATGTTTCGTTTCTTATCGGCGTGATCATGTTTTAACTAACGCGGTTCTATATAAAGTTTGACTAACTCTCTATTCAAGCAGCTTATTGAACAAATTTTTCGTTTCGAAAGATACAAGAACTGGTTGCAGTAGTATTTTCCGTATGTTCAATATATAGGTGCGTGGATTACTGTAATACCAGCTGGCAAGGTGAATGGCCGCTGCATGAACGTCTGCAGTTTATTCACGTGGGAAGCGACGATCACTCTTAGATCTGCTGTTCTGTAATCCCTGTGTTGACACCCTGAAAGACGCAGCCTCACATGCAGTCATGCGTGCTCGCGCTCACGCACACTCACCTGCGCACGTAGAAAAGTGACACGCACACACGCATACACACACGCGCGCGCGCACACGCACCACCCGCACGCACACACACGCACGCACACACACGCACGCACGCGCACGCGTCACGCACACACACAACACACACACCACACACCACACATCACACACACACACCACACGACAGCACACACACCCACACACACACACACATGGCGGCGGGCGGATGAAGAATGCGTTGGATTCCTTCTTCGCTCCTTCGTTTCGTCTGAAGAACAATTCTACGGGGAACAAACGACAGTAATGAGACAGCCCTGTAATTTTGTTGCAAACAGGCCCGTCAGGACTTCGGATCAAGGCAAGGAAAAATGGTAGAAAAAACGGAGAGAAAATCGCAGGGTTTCTCTCCCAGTCCAGCGAGTTTCTCCCGTTGGCTCATTACATGCAGAGCCCTTTGTATGGCCTCTACCACACACCAAAACGGGGGAGGAAAGATGCACCTCTGATCGTCTGCGGACTCAGCAAGCGACCAAGCTACGCGTAGGTGGCGAGGCGACGCTCCAGCCAGCAGCAGGCAGCCCGCCAGCTGCAGCAGCCTCTTGCCACCCAGGGATGTCCGCAGCAGCCAGCCAGGCGCCCATGTTCCCAGCCGTCTGCACAGCCAGTGGTGGAGCAGCTGCCCGCGACCTCAGCCGCAACCCGTCAAGACCAGCTGGCGCCCGTCCTGCTGGCCCTGGTGCACAGCCTGGTGGGTCGCCTGCCTGCTGATGACCCCGCACGCCAGGCGGCCACTGCCGCCCTGGCACACCTGAGCCCCCCCCCCCGCCCCAAGCATGGCTAACAGACCCTGCAGGACAGGCCAGCGGCCACGCATCCTGCAGTGGAACTGCAACCACCTGGGGCCACGCCATGCGGAGCTGGCAGAGCAGCTGCTGCGGGAGCACTACGATGTGCTGGCGCTGCAGGAGACCAACGTCTGTGGCAGCTCCCTGCGCCTGCCGGGGTACGTGTGCCACGCCAGCGCAACCAGCTGCACCCTGCGCTCCTGCACCAGCCATCCGTGCCAAGACGCCAGCCACCCACCAGGCAAGTCCCAGGCAGCTGTCTACGTGAGGGCCGTGCTCAACAGTGCTCCAGTGGACCTGACCTCGGTCGTGGATGGCCCCATGGAATGCGCCGCCGTCACGGTGCGCATGGGTTCCACGGACACCACTGTGGCCAGCGTCTACGTTCGTCCAACGCGGCCCTGGGATGCCACAGCAGTGGGGCGGCTGCGGGCCCGCCTGGGCCAGGACGTTGTCGTGTGCGGGGATTTTAACGCGCACAACCCGGCCTGGGGCAGCCCCCGCACCACCCGCAGGGGACGAGAGCTGCTGGATTCTGCCACAGCCTGCGGCCTGCTCGTGGCCAACACAGGCAGCCCCACCTTCACCCGCCCTGGCCCCGCTGGCACGGTTCAACTGTCCCATATTGACGTTAACTGGTGTCCCAGCGGTGTGCCCTACACCTGGTTAAACCGCCACGAGCACCTGGGGTCGGACCACTACCCCATCCTGGTCACTCCCAGAAACGACCGCAGGCGAGCAGACACCAGGGTTTACGCCGTCACCAACTGGGTCAACTACCGCAAGGAGGTGGCAAAGTATCTGGAGGACCCAGAGGCTGATTTCCTGACAGCTGTCGTGCGGAGCGCCAACAACGCCATGGTACGGGGGGAGGTACCCCTCTGCACGACACTGCCTGACCTAGAGCTCCTGAGACTCCGGGCCAGGCGCAACCAGCTGCAACGGCGGGCCACCCGGAGCAGGCGTGACGGCGTACCGGCAGGTGGATGCGCAGTGCAGAAGGAGAGCCAAGCAGCGGCGGAGGCAGAGCTGGGAGTCGCTCTGCTCCTCCATGGACTCGCGTAGGGATCCAGCCAAAGCCTGGAGAGTCTTCCGGGCCTTGCTTCAGCCTGCTGTCACCAACCGGCACCCTCTGCTGGCCTCCGCCATTTCCTTGGGCATCACTGAGGAGGCCTTGGCAGAGCGGCTAGCCGACCAGTTCACCCCGGCTTCACCTGCAACTGCGGCCCAGCTACACCTGCGGCCGGAGTCCCCCAGGACCCGCAAGTGGTGGCCATTTGCGGTGCCGACATCACATTCCGAGAGCTGCGGGCAGCCCTGGATCGATGCCCCAAGCGGCGGAGCGCCCCTGGCATTGACGGGGTGACGTATCAGATGCTCCGGAACCTGGACGTCACCCAGCTGGAGCCGCTTCTGCAGCTCATCAACCGGGTGTGGAGGGAGGGAAGCCTTCCGCCTTCTTGGCGGGTCGCACTTGTCAGGCCGATGCTGAAGGTCGGTAAGCCGCCCACCGAGCCTGCATCGTACCAGCCAGTTTCTCTGACGTCCGCCGCGGGAAGCTGATGGAGAGCACTGTCCTGGCCCGCCTCCAGTGGGTGCTGATCGTCGGGGCGTCTTCCAGAAGCAGCAAAGCGGCTTCAGGCGTCCACCGCTGCACGGTGGACTCGCTGGGGGATGTGGTGTCTATTCTGGAGCAGGCCCGCCATTACAAGGAGGTGGCCTTCTTGCTCCTGCTGGACATGAAGTCGGCCTTGGACTCCGTCCCCCACACGGCCATCCTGGATGCCCTCGACAGCATGGGCGTTGAGGGGCACCTCCGGAGTTACGTGAAGGAGTTCCTGGCCAACCGGACCCTTCGAGTCAAGGTTGGCCGAGCAACCAGCAGCCCACGAGACGTCAGCTCTGGGGTTCCCCAGGGGAGTGTGCTCAGCCCATTCCTCTTCAACCTCGTCCTGGCTCCACTCCCGGACTGCATCCCGGCTGGGCTTGCGTTTCCAGTGGCGATGGCAGTCTATGCCGACGACATCGCCATCTGGGCACACGGACCAACGAGACTACTCTCCAAGGTGAAGGCGTGCCTGCAGGGGGTGGTGTGGGCAGTCGCCGCCTTCCTGACAAGCCGTGGCCTGCAGCTGTCCGAGTCGAAAACGCAGGCCTTGGTCTTCCACCCGAGGGGCAGCAGGGCACGCAAGTCGACACCACCGCTCACCTTGAATGGCCAGTCCCTTCCGTGGTGCACCACGGCCAAGTATCTGGGGCTCCTGGTCGACTGCCAGTTGTCCTGGATACCTACTGTGAAGGCGCTCCGGCAACGCACAATGAGGGTCCACCAGGGCGTGCGGAGGTTGTAGGCGCGTGGTCAGGGCTGCACACACACCGTGGCCCTGCGGGTGTTCCACGGGATGGCGTCGTCCCGCTGTCTCCCTATGCTCTGCCTCTGGTGCAACTCAAGCCGCGCCGGTGGGAGGAGCTGGAGGTGGATCAGCGCCGGGCTATCCGCCTTTGCCTGGGCCTTCCGAGCACATCCCCGGTGGCGGCGACGTACACGGAGGCAGGTTCCTGGCCTATCCAGATGCGGGCCCTGCAAGTGGGGCTCCACCACATCCACCGCCTGCAGGGCACACCGGACGGCGCGGCACTCCTCCGGCGCTACCGCAGCCGGCCCAACTCTCGCATGGGCATGCTTAGTACCTACGAGAGCCATATCGAGCTTCCGCATCGGCCCCGCCTGGAGCCACCACACCAGGCACGGGGCAGGCTGTACGCACCGCTACCACATTGCCGGGGGTCCGTGCCAAGAGGTCCACTCCACCCCAGGCCACCTACCAAGAGGTGGCCGCCCTGCTACAGGACGACGCTGCCGGCTTCTGCAGGTGTACACGGATGGCTCCGTGCAACAGCCGACGGGCAGAGCCGGAGCTCTGCCTGCACGGCCCTGGAACTTTGGCACCAGCCGGGTGTGCAGCCTCCCCTTCCCGGCCTCATCCACCTACGCAAAGCTGGCTGGACTCCACTTGGCCGCGGATCTTCTTCTACAGCAGGGGCCCATGACCGGGGGAGCCATCATCCTGACTGACTCTCGGTCTGCCCTCCTCCGTCTAAGAGCTGCCGACCAGCCAGCCAGCTCAGCGGCTATGTGGAGGGGTCGCTGGCGGCGAAGCTCCATGCAGTGGAGTTCCCAAGGGTGTCCACCGCGACTTCACTGGCTACCATCGCACGTGGGCATCACGGGCAACGAGGTTGCAGACGCCCTGGCCAAGGGCGCTGCTCGCCAGGCAGGGGTACCAGCCTCTCGGGATGTGGTGTCGTTCGAGGCTGCAAGGACTATCCTGGCCAGATGCTCGAGTGGTCAGTGGTCAGGCCCCACGGCTCCTGCCCGGCCGCATCAGTACGCCCAAGTCGCTCCTGCTTCGCTTGCGGCTTAATTGCTGCAACGTGGGAGCCCGCCTGCACCACCAGGGCCGCCGGGCGTCCCCCACCTGCGCCGACTGCCCAGAGCCCGAGACGCTCGAGCACTTACTGTGCTCTTGCCGCCAGCACGACACCGCGAGAGAGGAACTCCGGACCGCATTCCAGCGACTCGGTGTACCAAGCCACAAGCTGGGAGACCTTCCTGTTCCCCACGGGATTGGACGCTTACGACGGGAGGTCTTCCAGCACCTCCTCAACTTCCTAGTTGTGAGAGGACTAGTGCAGCGCTTGTAGCCGTCGCGCCTTAGACGTAACGAACGCTACATACCGCTCTCTTCCTTCCTTTCCTCTTTCTTTCTTCCTATCCTTGAAACCCCCCTTCCCTTCCCTGGACTGGGTTGTATGAGGGTGAACTCCCCGACTGAGTTCAACAATATCCCCAGCTCTTTTCTCTTCCCTTCTTTCTTAATAAATCACCACCACCACCACCACCACCTGCCGTTGACGCCGATCCCGATAACGAAACCGTTCTTGGTTGCACAGTGGCTTTCGCCGATTGGTCGTACATGACGACTCTGCGCAACACCGCCCCTGCAGTGTGCTGCTTACTTCTCATCTCCCTCTCTTTTTTTAAAATAAAGCTTTCTACCACTACCAGCCAACGGTTTGGTCATGGCGTATGCCACAAGCAACCTCCCAACGCGGTCTGAGGAGGCGGAGGGCGCTTTTAAAGCAATAAAGCTTTCTACCTCTACCCGCCAACGGTTCCTTCGTGGAGCGCGGGACAAGAAACTCCGAACGAGGCTGGGGAGAGGGAGGGCGGTTTTCACTCACAGAGCACAGTGTAGATGGCGCGACGAATGGTTACCGAGTGTCGGCGGGCGCATCGGCGGGACGGCTTTGTCATCTGCTTTAGCGATGGTTGTTTTCGGCCTGTTTTGGCACTGCTTCGCGTCCACTGCTCGCTTCGTTCGCACGGCTTGATTAACTTGTTCGACTGCATCTCCTGGGTAACCCGCACCCGACGGAATTAAGTGGTCGTATGGCAAAGACACGTTAAGGATCGGTTTGCTGAACGGAAAACAAAATGTAGAGACAACGTACAGACACCTGGCCGTTAGAGAAACGCTACTTTTGCGCACTGCGAAAGGAGCAACTAGTTATAAATAGCGATTATAAAATAGCCATTATATAAGTTTCGTCAGCTTTCTCGCAATTATTAAACTTACTAAATTAGTTTAAATTGGTGTAAATGGGAATCACTAAGCTCACATACCGAGGTGTTTCGGTGTGTGCGCTTGTGTCGCGCGGTGGTGTAGCCCCAAGCTAGCACTACAGGATGGCTAGCTTCCGCTGCATCACGCTTCGGAACACGCTCCTCTCCGTTTTCTTTCTACAAACGCACGGCTGGGCTGCAGCGGCGGCGTCCGCCGCTCTAACCCGGCCGTGGCCGACGCTGCTTCGTTCGTGACGCCGCCCCGCGTATTCCAGGTAACGGCTGGCAAAATCTTTGGTTTCACTATTTGTAGAGCCACGTGTGTGAATCCAAGTGACGTCACATGGGTAGTTGTGGGTGTCGTTTAAAGCTTGCTTTCCAACCACCTTCACAGCGTGGATTGGAGCTAATTTTGTATTGGTCATTTTTTATTGATTGATTGTAGGGTTAACGCGCCTACGCAACGCAGGCGATGAGGCGCGCCGTAGTGGGGGGCCCCGGATTAATTTTGAACACCTGGGGATCTTTGACCTGCGCCGTAATCTCGTACACACGGACGTTTTTTGCTTTGCGCCTTCATCAGAAAAGCGGCCGCCGCGGCCGGGAATCGAACCCGCGCCTTGGTGCAGCACAACGCCTTAGCCACGTCGATTATTGGACATTTTTTTTTTAAACATTTACGATTGGTTTACTTCGAGCTCGCTAGATGGCTAGCAGTGTCATCTGTGCATTCATTTGTGTAGTGGCGTCCTTGCTCCGACGGATGCGACGGGTCCGTTTTTCGCTCCGCCTGCACCGCCTTTGAGCTGGGAAGCCCGATTGCAGACTACCTGCGGTGAGCTCCCTACTGAGCTCAATAATATCCCCAGTGCACTTTCCTTTCCTTTCTTCCATCCAATCACTTCTCAGACTACCTGCGTGCAGACTACCTACCTGCGAACATTTCTCCAGTGTGTTTTACCATTTCTTTTATTTTTACCGCGAACTGCTGAACTCTGTCTACAGACCTCGTGTCGATGTTCTTTTTTTTTTTCGTTTGTTTTATTATCACCTGACGTAGCATGTTAGGCTATCTGCTGCAGAGACCTCGTCAGCATCATTTGAAACTGCATTTCTCTCTCTAGGCTCACGCCATGTCAAAATATTCCCAGTAACGCACTACTTGCGGCCCGCGCGGGAAGAAATATCCGGCTACGGTGATAAGGCAGCCGCGGCAAGCCTTTGGTAAAGTTTACAAAAGGCATTTATTGTCGCGTAGTACCAATATAGCGTTCCAATGCCGTCGGAATTACTGATCTACATTCAGTATTAGCTCCCCTTGCCGATCGATTCCTCCTCCCTCTCTGCTTCTTCAAAGCAGCTGGAAACACTGAGAATAGCCATGTGACATCGCGACGCTCGACTTCCGTTCTCCGCTAGCTACAGTCCTGCGCCTAGGCACGAGTCAATCGCTGCAGACCCGCCTTTGCGCCTTTGCCTCGGGATCGCGCAGGAAGGAGGAAGAGCAACCGGAAGCCAATGGCAGTGACGTTGCCGGCGACCGACGATCGGCCGAATCATGGGGGCGCCTCGCCGTTGCGTCAGCCGCGGTCGGCTCGCTGCGGCGCGCGGCGCGCTCATCGGCTGATAAAGGCGATCTTCAAAAATTGTTTACAAATTATCCGTACAACGTATGGGGCTCACACTTGGCTCAAAAATCCTCCGTTATGTATTCTACCACCTGAATGCATTTGATTGCCACCTTTACAAAGCTTTTCTGGGTCCCTTTAAGTTCTCACCGAGTATAGTTGTTCTCAAACGGCTGTATTGGATCTTGTTTCTCGGGGAACGGCATGATTACAAACCAGTGGGAAATAAAGGCAGCACCCCGAGTGCAATTGTTGGGACTTCTGCTCTGGGAGCGGCGGCGCGTTCGCGCTGAAAGGCGGAGGAGCGCCTCCCGAGACGAATGGAAGTCGCGCATATGGATGGCGTCATGTCTTGCTAACCGCAGTTCTGGTGTTCGGTAGGTAACGTCTTGGTTATTATAGCGTATTTTAAGTGCACACAACCCCAGTAACCTACCTACTTACACGTCCTCGATCCTCAAACCGATCAGCTCGCTAGGCCTTTCTCGCATAACAAGCCTTGCTCGGGTAGCGCCGCCAGGGGAGGAACGTTTCTCCATTAGCTCAAGGGGGAATCTTCCTCCACTCCCAGGGGAGAAACGCGCTCCTCCCTGTTAAAGGGAGAATATTTCGGAACAATATATGAGACATTCCTGTTTCACCCTTAAGAAGAAACTACCACACCCTTATTTCTTAGAGTGAACATTAGGCGTATATTTCCCTCAACTCTAACATGATCACAGGAATTGAAAGAATAGTTTTTAACCATCCCCATTCTTTAATTTTCTATGCTAAATTGCAGTGTCACGTGATTTTACAGTTTCTATTTTATAAGCCACGCGTGAGTGCATGCCAGGTAGAAGCAAAGGTCGTGGCACGGTTTGCTCCCCTCTTCACAGAGGACGGCACTGATACAGAGGTTAAGAAAGCAACAGAAAGGATCTGGTTCTCGTTCAGTCTCGTCCATGCGCTGAGCAATCCGTCGTTATTGCTTCGTCCCTTCAAGGTGCCGTATCGACATTCTTCTGTGCAGACAGCAGGCTCATCTGTGTTGTAGAAGATAAACAATAGGGCTCTAATGGAATACACGAAAGACGTAAACAGGCGCCATGTTCCCATTCAAAGAGACAGGGGCGTGCCTCAGGGATCTGTTTTATAGCGATCACTTTTAAACACCCTTATCCCCCGGATGTAACAACGTATGTTTATGCTGATGATATTAGCGATCTTTGCGCGAGCACAGGAGATATTTTTTTATTATTATGGACGCTTGCAGGCCAATTAATTTCAGTTGGAGACATGGCTTGACCGTACTCCTTTTAAGTGCAGAGCACTTTAGGCGCTCGCCTTGTCGTCCTAGCTCGCTCGCTGGAACCAAGCAAATCGCCACGGCGTTACGGTGTAGCCTGTCACGGTCCCTTCGCCGCGGCGTAACCCAGAGGCTTCGAAAGCCAAGCGGCTATGCCAGGATATACGTAGCGTGAGCTAAGGTTCAGCTGGTTATTCTTGGCGACCTGGCGAATCGGTTCTGGCTTTCGACGTAGAAATGTGTGTTACAGAGATGTACCCAGTACAAGTATGGTAATTAGACAAGTCGCGATTGGGTTGTGTTACATTGGCGAAGGCGTCCCCCGTCGCCTCCGTCATGCATGCAGTGGTAGCGTGGTGAACGAGCTGGGAACAGGGGAGCTGCTTCCGTAGCGATGATACGCTACGCTATGCTGTCATCACCCCGCTGGCGTGCTTACAGCATGGTAGTCGAACTGGTAGAGCAACGCTCTCAGTCCAGCCCGCAATGCGAACTAACTCGGGTCGCCGAAGTGCGGCAATTTACACCCAAAAGTGTCAACGGTCAACAGGCTTCCAGCGTGTTGCGCTGCACGAAAACGAACAAATACACCAAGCACGTATCCCCTAGATGAGGTGTTCGAATGTGCCTAGAATCAGCGGCGAGGTCCCTAGAAGTCGGCGCTGGGACACGATGAGTCATGCGCGCGTGGGCCGCCGCTGGCATGAGTCACCGACCTCGAGCGCACGTGTCTTGACCTGCACGTGGAGGGACGGGCTTCACTGCCCCACAGGAAACTTCACCGCAGTGCACCAAACTGGTAGTACCGTGCGCGCACAGGGTAAGGGGAGGAGGAGGAAACACTTTTATTGAGATTTCTGAACGGGCCAGAAGGTGGCACAGGGGAGTGGTTCCTTCTTCACTGGAGCCCACGCTTGTTGCTTGTGCTGTAGCAAGTATAAAGGTGTATCAGTGCAGCAAAAGCAGAGCCACTTTTTCGCCGGGCTGCACTAAGGGGTTCAAGTCCTGCAAAAAAAAAAACTGTCGTTGTTCGGCGTTCTGACGGACCGGTCTGTATTGGCGCAGTGGCGACGAGCAATCCCTCCTGCTGAGAAACAGCTAAACAAAGACCCGGCTGTGTCGACAAAATGTACATCTCCCGGCACATTGAACATACCGTGAACAGAGAAGCTGTCTGAATCGACAGAGGCATGCCTCTGTTGCTCCCAGAAGCTGTGCAACGCAGTTTCTCAATATTCTTCCAGAGTGTCTGTCAAAACCCCTTCCTCCGAGCAAAAAGCGGCAAGCGAGAAGAGCACCCACGGCCCTACTCAGCAAGAAAAATGTTAAAGGAGTACTGACACCAAATTCATACGCCTAAAAACGATATAATTAATGGCTTCAATAGTTTGTACATATGCCTCGCAAAAATTTTGGCAGCGATCCGAGGCTCACATCACATCGAAAATCGGTTTTAATTGTCCCCGCCGCGAACTACCACAAATCGGCAGCACTAGCGAAATCGCTATCGGCGTGACGAAACGTCTTCCGGCGTTTCTGACCGGTTCTAGGTGACGTCATAAAGTAGTTTTCGGAACCGAAACGATGGCCTGCGCTGCTGTTGTCGGTGGTCTCATTTCGGCAGGAGGAGTGGGTGTGATACCCGTGATACCTCTGCGAGAAAGGCTTGTAAACTTTGTGCGCTTTGAGTTTGGGGACCATAAAATGGGGACCGTAAAACAATGGTAAACCCGCGAGGCCTCCGTGTGCAGACCCGTTCTTTTCTTTCTGTAACTTGGACTCCTGTCAGGCGCAACCGTCCCGATCAAATCTGCAGAATAAACATAAGTGGGGCAAAGGTGGTGCCATTCTATTCGTCACGTTTTTTAGGTCCTTGACCTGTTTTGAACAAAATGATATTTTGGGGGGGCCTTTTTAAGGTTAAATTGAAAGGCTTGCCTTTGACATCCACAGATTATTGTCATCGTGGTTATGAAGAACTGAACAAAAAAAAAAAAAGGCTTTTCAAAATAGCTTTCAGACTTAGACTTAACAGATTTGAAAGTCATAGGTGTGAAAAAAATGCTCCGCCCAACTAGCATGCCTTCTGTGATTTGATGCTGGCAGAAATGAGTTCCACAATGAAAATTTGTTTTAAGTGCATTTCAGTTTATTGTTTACAGACATTCATTGAACATTATTTACACAGTCTTAGTTGCAACAAATAATTTAACAGACAAAAATTTCAAAACAGCTAATAGCCCTTCTGACAGAGACATTCCTCCAAACTCGCAATCACAAACAGGCATCCAATTTCATTGCTCCAGGAAATCCACAAGGCACATGCACACATACAATAGAATAATAACAACTATAATCGTATTAAAAGTGAAGTGTAATACTTGAAGGAAGAGAAATCCGCCAAATGTGGGAGCTCTGCACTTTCATTGATAAAACCCCTGCCTCCAAAAAATAAAGGAGCTACAACAAGTACGCTTGACAGATGCCAAATGCGATGCATATATACAAAGCCCTTGTATAAAAGCAGACAAGCTGTTGAATTGGGGGGAAAAAATGAAGAAAAAGCACTACTTCACGACTCTACAGAAGAACAGCTTCACAGAATATACTTCATGTCCAGGGACATGCTGTGATCGCTATGGATGTTGTTATTCAATTTATAAGAGCAACAAAAGTACAACGTTATTAAATATGTTCACAAAAGCATTCACTCTATGTCAGTCATGTCCACCATATCCATCATGTCAGCACACCAGATGAACTCTACTATACACAGCATCAACCAATAATAATAAGATGACACAAAGAACCTACCAAGCGTGCCGGTGCAAAAAATCAAATGCCACTTCAAAACTGTGCCAATTTCAAACGAACTTCAAAACTGTGCCAATTTCAAATGAACTTCAAAACTGTGCCAATTTCAATTTCAAAACTGTGCCAATTTCAATTTCAAAGCCAATTTCAAACGAACGCCTCGGCAAGAAAAAGAAATGCAGACCCAACCACCCCTCTACACTGTGCATTCGAATAAACGTCCCTTCGATACTGACTGCCAAAACTAATGGGCTTGCATTGGAATGAAAACACGTCAACATTTTCTAAATGTCGTCTAACAACCTCACTGCACTACCATCTTGCTTTATTATTACACTCTACTGAACCCCTTTAGACAACTAAGCCATGTCACAAGAATATATAAAACTGGTCAACAAAAGCAGAACAAAATTAGAACAAAAGCAGCATAAAGCACAGCAGTTAGGACTTGGGGAACAAGATATAAATAGCGCTGGTGTCATACCGGATTCACCTTCTCTTATGTGTCCCGCAATACCTACTTTGCACTTTCTACTGAAATCACATCACCTTTATAAAAAAGAGCAAATGAGGGCTGTTTGTACCTTAAAGGGAAAAAAAAGAAAAAGAACGTTCACTGTTTCGTTTGCTTTGGAACACTGTAGCTGTATGTGCTTCAAGTAAACAATGACGTTAAGATCATAGTACACTGCAGAGTAGTTCCCCCTCTACTTTCCAGTCCGTAGCAGTAACCAACAAAGTAAAGTAGAATGTTTCCCACTTTGTGCAGAATCAAGTAGATTAACGCGCACGCTTTGATTGCGACAGTGACTGACGTCGGCCACGACAGACTGCACGCACCACAAAGCCATTAAAACTTCTGTGCAACATTCTTGTGCAACCAGAAGCAGCACCCAGACAACCAGCCAGGCGTGCACTTGGCAGTGATGGCAGTTCTAACGTCTCATTCTATTCACCGTAATATTTATACACTTCTGTTACGTTTTTGTGCGAACAATTGTCGCAACTCCAGACCAGTATCCACCCCCCCCCCAAAAAAACAAGCACTTGCCGCATTCAGCTGGTGCGGAGCCCCTCGAAAAATTACTTCGCAGTCGGTTGCCCCACAGGTAGGGGGCGGAACCTCCTGCAACTATGAAGAGTGAAAAACGAGTACTACTAATTGTATGCCTGTACAGCTGTGCTCAAGTCGCACAATTGCTTCCCCACTGCCCCTACAGGAAGCTCTCGCTTCATTTACGCGATTGTTGATATGTGCAAATGTGGCCATTTTCGAGATTTATTTCAACAGTTGTACAAAAAAGAAAAGAAGAAAAAAGCAACTCAACATAATGCCACAAGAAACAAATTAATCAAGAAAGGTCAGAGGATTTGCCACAGGAGATAAAGTGAGGATGTCAGATGGCTACAACACGCAGCGCGACAACTTGCAGCACCCCTCAACAGTGCCCCACAACAATTCTTTTGCTCGGCACTGCTAATATAGGCAGTGCTGCACCTTGCTCTGAAGCAGACTTTAACAAGGAATTCAATATGAAAAAGTGAAAGAAAGCTGTAGAAAGAAAGAAAGAAAGGCATTTATTTTTTCACGTGAAGAGGCAAGCCTTCCACGGGCTTGCACGTCACTTCCTCACACTACCGCTAGCTTCAGTGGTCCCAGCACATTAGGGTCAACGAAGCATTCAGTGCAACCGAAGGAACCCTTGCCAGACATCAGGCACCTAACGCACAAGCTACGAACAACCACTGCCCATTACCATCACTCCCATTGCAAACTGGGCTCTAGGGTCTTGGGTCTAAAAGAAACGCACACGTTAGCACTATTTTGCGATTGCTAGCCAATCAAACTTGCATGAAAAGCAACTTCCGTAGTTGTTCTTCCTGAAATGTGGAAGTAATCGCACCAAGGGCAGAGTAACTGAAGGACTTTGTTCCCTCCTATGTGCCGTTTGCTATCATGCTCTCCAAGACACTGCTAGCTCGATAACACAGTGCTTCCAGAAGTGAGTCGCCAAACTAGCCCTGGACTAGCACTCTCCACAACCACCCCGTTTTAGTACTAGCTGCTGCAGACTAGCCCTACAGCTCGAGTAAGCACCTACCAGAGTCCACCAAGCGTCCATGTTTGCGTCATATTTCTTTTTCTAAACATTTTCCTCGGAGCCAGCTTCCAATGCAGTGAAGCCTCCCTGGTAAAAGCAATTTCAAAATTGTGGATGCAATGGAATCGGCATTATTTCCCACAAAGCAGGGTCGGTTTGAGTCGCCCTACATAAGGTGCAAGTGCAACTTTCAGCCTTCAAATAATTTTTTTAATTTGTTGCAAAAGCAGCATTCGCACAAAGCATGTATGCGTTCAATTACAAAAATGAAAAGACATCACCTAGAGTTGTTATTGAGGAAATTGTTTCTCGAGAAAAAATGCAAAAAAAAAAACTAAAAGGTTAACGATTACTATACTCTCTAGTGCGAAATTTGTGCGCAGCGCGAACTGCAGTCTTCTTGGTCACGGTGCATACCTGCTGCGTCTCAGGAAACGATTGCGTCATCAGCGAACGCACGGCTGTACGCGCTACCTCTGCCGTTATTTCGCAGCGCATTGCCGCCACTGAGCGTGTTGTTGTAAATTGTGTTTGAACCTCCCACCCAAATGTCACGTGGTTCAGATGAGCCACACAACGAGGAGCATGTCTCACTGCCTCCCCCTCACACTTTCGCCAAGTGTCGCCACCGACGAGCATCTCATGCGGGGTCAGCACACTGCCCTCCCTTACACACTTTCACCACACTTTCCTCCGCTGTTTTCTTTCTGTCTTCGCTAGCTCGTTTACGCCGCCGCTGCTGCCGCCGAACCACAGTAACGGCTGCCAAAGTGCCGCACACTAAAACAATAAAGCATGCCCTTTTGGAAAGCATCGGTGCTGCAGCGAAGTGTTTTCTAAGTAGGCATATAACATGAGCCTGGCTTAAACAATGCCGTTTCGGTTAATTAGTCAAGTTTGTGGGCTCGAATGGAGGCTTGCTGCACGAGCACTGATCAAGAAGTGGTCGAATTAGCTGCTATGGCAGTGGCCATTGGACGATTCTGAATGGTACTGCCAGAGGGCTAGGCACAAGTAGATTAGAGGACCTCCACAACACTTTTCTTTCAGGTACTCTCTGGGCATTACGTCTGTCCTTCATGCTGCAGACAGATGCCAAAAGAATGATGAAGACTGGTGCAAAAGAAAGCAAGTCCCTCAATTTTTGATTCTAGAAATACAAGCAAATGCGGCACTAGCATCGTCACACCCAATGTCTCCAGATACACCGGCACACATTGGCTGGGCATACAATATTTTATAGGTGCCATAGAACTGACCAAACGAGCCTGTTTCATATCTTTTAAAGAGGTCATGAAGAAAAAATACAACTTGTTTTAATTTGAAAGAACAAGGCTTCAGTACCTCGTTCAGCTCCAATCTAGCCTCGAAAGGTGTCTTTTAACCGAAAGAACGCAAGATGGATAAAAAATGTTCAAACTTCGCGCTACACTGATGTGTTATGGACAGGAGTGATGTCATACGGGCAAGCCTTAAAAATGCAATTTTAAGTGTGTTAACTGCCCGTCAGCATACAAGTGATGCAATGAAACGCATCTAGAGGCACCACTACAATCGTCCAATCATGTGTCTTTGCTATGGATTAGTTTGGCGGCCACCAATTGCATTAACAAAATTCTGTGACTCCGTAGAAAAGTTGTGATTTGGTTGTGATTGTGTAGAGGCTGTGATTTAGAGTGGCTATTTTATTCAGCTTGTTGAGTAGTCCCACCATAAAGGCGTTGAATAAAAACGGGGATAGTACCGAGCCTTGCGGCGTCCCTCGGTTTCCAATTTCAAATTCAATCGATTCAATGTTTCCAACCACTAGGGGGTTGCCGTTCTGTCAGAAAGTAAGTTTCCAATGTAATTGTAAACTCTTTTTCTCATCCCCAGCCTCTCCAGGCCCTCAAGAATTGCCCCGTGGCAAACATTGTCGAATGCTTTGGTAAGATCAAGACCGAGAATCGCCCTGACGTCGAGCAAGGAGCCGCTCTTGCCGTCAATTATCTGGTGTTTGATGTGTAACATGATGTCCAGAGTCAACAACTTCACCCAAAAATCCTATCAAGGTGCAGGGGTACAGTTCATTTTATTCCACGTCATGAAGTTACGGATATGGATGGTCCTTAGCTGAGGCTTCTAAGTGTAGTTTTTTTTCCTGGCATCGGTATCAGGACTATTCTAGCCGTTTTCCATTGGAATGGTGCGCAACCCGTCTCCCAACATTGGTTCATATATTTGGTGAGTGCCTCAATGGATATGTCATCTAGGTTATGAATCATTTTATTCTTTACGCCGTCAAGACCCAGGGTGTATTTAGTAAGTCATGTATTGCAGTGCGAACCTCGTACATGGTGATGGGTTGGTCTAGCTTTGGGTTGCCAATACCCTCGTAGTTCTTGAGCTGAATGTTAGGCCATGTTCAGACTACCGACGCAAAAGCCATATCGTGGTCTATGGACGTAAAAAAACGGCGTGTCATGCAGTTCGGTTGGCTGAGACATGAAATGACGTCATTCTTTACAGGTATTTTGTCAGTTGCGGCAACAGACTGAAACCGGCCTTAGTATTTGTCCCAACACACCCGTCCTTAATTTCTTTAAGTATTTCTGCATCAGTGCCTCTGTGCTCACGCACTAGCCTTCCCGAGTTTTGTTGTTGTATTGTCTTACTTTGGTTTGGGTCAACGAGGCTGCGTAAGATATTCCACGTTTGCAACAACCCCATTTGAAGACCCATGCGCTCGCAGACCTTGCGCCAGTGTTGATGAGAGAGCTGGTTCGCATAGTCTTTGATGTCCCTACCCAGCTGTGCTGTTCGCCTCCTGAGCAGTCTGTTATATTTGTGCTTTTACAAACGTTTCCATCCTTGCATCCCACATGTGCAGGAGTCGGGCGTCCGCACAATGGGGAGCTTGGCTTTCCTCCAGAACAGTCTCTGTGGGGCGTTCGTAGTGTTTGTGGAATGCCGGCCATTCATCTATATCCGCGATTTCCATTTCGTCATCTCCCGTTCATAGTTCTGCCTGCTGGAGTGGTCAAAACACGTCCCATTTCGTTATTATTCTCTTTCCCCTTGGTTTGGATGAACCTGCTTTTAGGTTGATAGAAACAATGTAGTGGTCGCTGCCCACACTTTCATGTGCGTTGTTCCAGTACGCAACGGTCATGTTTTCTAGGAAAGTGAAATGCGGCGTCATACCTACGCTAACACTGTCCGCAATTTTTTTTACTGTAAAATGCTCTCTTCGCTCAATTCTTTTCGTAAATAGGAGTGGTTTGGTATGTTTTGGGCACATTTAGAGGTGAGGAAGTGCAAGGCTTGTAGTACCTATCTTGGAATGAAATATTGCTTCCAAGCTGGGCTGGCGCGGGTTTGGAATTTTCAAAACGCCAAATTTTGCACTGTTCTCACTGGTTCCCCAAACAGATCATCAAGGCTAATGGGAAAGTAAGCAGCAACTATTTGATTGTCAAGAAATGAGCAGCGTTCCATTCGCTTGTACTTTTAATTTTGAAAATTTGAGTAAGCAACTTTTGTATTTCTGCAGCGATCCTGGTCATTCTTTTCATGTCTGTCTCTGCAAAACATAAAGAACAGATGTAGTGCCTGATAGCAGCTATATAAGCCACCCCATCCTCATAAGCCTCGCCCTTGCAACTGGTAATTTCTATCTGGCACGATTCTGCTCCTGCGGATTCGAATTCTCTAGGTAGACAACTCCTGCACCCTTGTTAAGCGCTGTATGTTATTATCCGGCACGGTTTCAACTAGTTGTGGAGCTATGCACTGCATACATTGTTACCATTGGCTTGACATCATAGCGAGAGAAAGGAGGGGGGCAGGAGATGAGCTGGCTTGGTCTTTTTGTCTGCTTTAAAACAATTAACTTCCAATAACTGTTTTGGGGCAGGACCCTGATCTGTGCCACACCTATGTGTTGCAAGTTTGCTAGTGAGCACCTTCAGTCACGAACATAAAAATAAACCAAAGCCGAAAAAAATAACAGCCAGCATGTTAGGAAAATTGCAGGGGAACTGCTTCGCCTCCCTCACTGGCCTATTCGTCAAACTTACTCCTCAGGCAAGGGATTCATGGTCTTTCGCTCGGCTCCAACCTCTGCACTCCTTTGCAGCTAAGGAGGGGACACCTGCATGGCTTATGCAAATGTGGAAGCTTTAAGAGCATCTGGGGGCTTCCACTACACCTGCGAGCAGTTATTGAATAGATTTCTATGTATCAATAACAATTACGCCAATTTTGAAGCAAACTTTAAACAGTTATTCTAGATAATATGGAAAGCATAGCAAGTAGTGGCAATTCAACAGTGACTTTCTTGCCCTGCTCCTGCAAGATGAAAGGGATTGTGCGATTAGATTGTGCATTTGGAGGCTGCCAAGAAACAAGATTGTGCGATTATAGCAGTGCCTCTGGTCCTGTTTGATTGCGTCCCTTGAATGTCGACATTAAGTTAGTTGTTAGTTAGTTAAGATGTGTTCTTAATATATCCCCTACAATGCCACTACTGATGTTGTATAGCAGAAAATTTTAAAATTTGACAATATTCCTTCTCTTCTTTTTCTTCATGAAAAACTTTTTGAGGCGGGAATGGAGTTGGGCAATTACCAAGGTCTAGTTTCTTTCAAGTTAAAACAAGGTTGTATTTTGTCTTCATGGTCCCTTCAAAGAGAACCTCCCAGCCAAAGCCACACGAAGGACGGCAACAAGAACTGACTCGTCGAACAATTTTGGAAATGATCAAATAGCTTTGCATAGAAATCTTGCTAGCACTAATCGCCAGTGTTCTGTGGCCATCAGGGGTTCTGTCGCCACCAGCTACAAGCCAAGGCTAACAATCCAGTACAGGAGAGAAGGCAAGCAGCATCAACTTACACCGTTTGACCACTCTGCTTGCTAGGGCAATCAAGCTGCAAAGCTATGACCAACACCACGAAAGGCATGAGGTATTTTAAGTTCAGAGCACTTTAGGCGCTCGCCTTGTTGTCGTAGCTCGCTCGCTGAACCCAAGTAGAGCAACACGGCATTCCGTCGTAGCCGCTGTCGTCGCGGCGTGACACCCAGAGGCTTCAAAAGCCAAGCGGTTTATTTAGTCATAAGCGTTCGAAACTCGTGAACCGCTGGCAGCTTGTCCTACATCTCCCGTTGTTTAGCGCAAAGAAAACTGTAGGTACATTTGAGGCAAAATATACGTAATTAACTGGCAGCGCCCGCGTTCATTTAGTTAGGAACGCTCTTTGGATTGGTTTTTACGATAGTAAGCGAAAAAAGGTGACAGCGCAACGCTGGCACATGCGGGAGGAAAAGCAAGCACAAAAAGAACAGAACTTCCACTGGCGCAGTTTCAGGCAGTGGGCGCACGAGCACTGCGAAGGCGGAAAATCTGAATTGCATTGGGTGGTAGCAGTGAGTGGATAACGGCGCTACAGCCCATTATGGTGAATCACTGCTCTGCACTTCTGACAGCTTTCACATTGAGTGGAACGGCTTTATTTAATTTTTTTTTCTCTTCACATTACAAACGGGCACTCTGGCTTTAAAATAAGGTGACTACAATATTTTTCTGATTACTCTCCTACGCTTTTCGAGACCATTGTTACGTAGCAGCTGTTTTTTAGTTACGTCTGAAAACTAAGCCTCGGCATAAAAACAGAAAGCAAGACCTCAGTGCCCCAGCCTAGACCACCACCGTTATCAAACATTTGTTTGCTAAAGCTGCAAGCTTTCGTTACTGCATTCCAGTGTGATGCACCTTTTCATTTACGTCCGCTCACCAATTCCTCTTTATTTTTTTATACCTCTAACCTACTCTTTAATCTATAGTTTTTCCATGGAGTCCTAAAAAACAAAATAATTAGTGCGTGGAAGAGATGAGCAGCAGCCAACAACCAATTTTGATTGCATACAACGGTAACCTGCAGTGTAAAGCCCACCTTTGCACTGACTGGCTAGTAAGTGTCACTTGTAAGAGATTTTTTGCTCCTGGTAAAGAACTAGAAAAAAGCACAATGTGCCATAAACACATCGCCAGTGATCAAAGGGGCTATAAAGACAAACCAAAATTTTGGCTCACTCAAAAAAACTGCCTCGTTACAATAACACTGATACTACTTTTAAGACAAAATTAACTCAAGTACCTAAGCTATATGATGAGGAAAATGGAGAAAAGGCAGCTTCTTTCCCACACTACAGTTGTGTAGCATCAAGTCCTGCTAGTGCGATTGGCTTTCACGTTGCTAAGCGACTGGCTTATAGGTTTTCAAAACGAGCCATCTGTACTTGAAATTTAGTGCGTAATAATTTTATAGCAGTAAGAATGGCGGGGTAAACAGCATAAGTCTTGAACAAGCCAACGCCGCCTGTATAATCCTTTTCCTAACGCGTGAGCGAAAAATGGCCAAACAGCCACTCTCCTGTTGCTCTCTCCTTACCCTTTCCCGCTCCGTAGCCTTCCTACGTGCTTTCATGTCCTGCCAGCCAGCGCCGCTTCTCGGAAACTATGCAAAATAGTTGACAGTTTTTCCAGTGTTCCCCAGGCAGCGCTCCCACGCCTTCGAGGCAAGCTGACAGACACACGCTGTAGAAGTGGGTGCAGTGTTCGCGACTCGCAAGCAGTGACGTAAGGCGTCTGCCAGCGCGCGCCACATACCGGATGAGTGCCTGAACTAAGCGTCCCTACCGCTCCCATTGGAAAGCGGGCGACGCGTTCGGCAATGTTTATACAGGCGGCGTTGAACAACCACATAATGCTACGTACTGCATACGGCGCTACTGATCCACCAGTGCTGTGAAACACCATCACGGTGCAGACAAGTTTCTGGCACAAAAACAGCTGCATAGCAACACTGCAAGTTACGTGACCCGGCTTGTTGAGTTACACCCACTGTTTCCCAAAGTGATTACTAAGAACTGTAACAAAACACAGCATATACAGGTTTGATCAGAAGTAAACAGAGCACCGGACTGGTTACCAAGTGTCAATGCGGTGCCACCCAGAAAAGCTGTTGGTAACTAGGCATGTCTTGGCATGGCCTCCTGTTACTTCCGGTTCCTGTTGGACTGCAGCATCTGGATGCTGTATGGAGTCATTATACTAACCCTCCGTTTGAGGAACCTGCCTCGAATACATTGCTCCTGATGTCACGAAACATGCAATGAAGTGGAACAACTGAGGTTTCAGCCGTAACTGTTGAATTTCTCAAATTTCTCAGTGCTTGTAGCCAGAAAAGCACTGAGGGCACTGTAAAACATGAAATTGTTAGAACAAAACAAAGTTGTATGTTGTCTTCATGGCCCCTTCAACCTGTGCACCTTTCTTTCACCCCCCTCTATCATTTGCCTCCCTCTCTCTTCACAAAGCCAGCAGAATGCTCGGAACACAAAGTAGTGCAGTACACAAAATAAACGTTAGCGACCAAACCACAATAGCCGAAAACACCGCCACTCCCTGCACACTAAATGCCAGGCCTGGGGGAGGGTGGGAGGGGCACTCTTTTTCTACCAAGCAATCATTCAAATGCCCCAAGAAGCTGCCAGCATGGGTGCAAATGTGTCAACACTAACACCTGCTCTTAAGCAATGCATACACGCAGGGTTCCAAAAAACGAACTCTAAATCGCAGCGCATGGTGCATAAATAACAACCACTAAGATGAAGAGCTCTAGGATTTTGAAACCAAAAAGAAACACTCTACGCAGTTCCTGGCCACCTATTTGATTGCCTGGTGATAATTACGCAGCACTGTTCACTTTCAAACAAGTGCACAGGGACCTTGCTATGCTTCCAAGGATTAGAAATTTCAACAGGATTCTGGGAGCTGCTAGATGGAACTTGATGCAGATGAAGAAGTAAATCATTTGAGACGGCATGCAACTCATGCAGAAGAGCAAATCGGCCACTACAAGCAAGACCCTGTGTTGTACTATAAATGCCAACTGCTGTTGTGGACGTTCCTTTGCTGAGGCCATGGCCTGCTGAACGTTGATGTGAAGTGCTGCTAAGCAGGCACCGCAGTTGTGTACAGCTGCGACTTTGGCTGCAGCTATGCACTTTGCTTAGGTTGAGGATCCGGCCAGTAAGCCTGCTTCATGAAGTGTGTCCAGGGTGTCCTTATGGTTAATTCAGCTGTCACTGGCATGCCTTTTTTCCCCCTTGAGTAGTCACTCTTTTGGGCTGTAGTTCAATTGTTGGTAACTGAATAGCCAGCATACTCAGGTTTTTACGTTCAATCAGCTCGCATTTGGTCTTGGAAGGCCAGATACTGTGGCACAAACACTTTCCTCGTCGGCTGCCGTTATGCGTGCACATGTGGCTGTCCCTGTCGAGGGAACAGTGACATCACCAGCTGCCAGTGCAAGCTTGCCTAGCAGACAGCAGGCGACGCGCTGCTTCAGCAACTGTAGCCAGGACTGCACCTGTGCAAGTGCTAGCCAACACAAGCTTTCGTCGAGCCTTCGTGCCTAGCTGCCGCACTGCCAGCCAACCTGCACACATGACGAGGTGCTAGTCGTGGCTTTGGCTCCGGATGCTGCCGAACTGCTAGCCCGCCGCCCTCTTCACTGTCGTCAGTAGGGCCCTGGGTGCTGGTAGGCCGCATGCTGCTGCCCCCCCTGGGGCTGCTGCTGGGGACCGCCGCCAGAGAGCTGTCGCTGAAGCTGGGCGACCAGCGCGGCCGTCTGCTGGTGCTGCTGCTGCTGCTGCTGCTGCTGGTGCGGCGGTGGGGGGCCCTGCTGCTGCTGGTGCTGCTGCTGTTGCTGCTGCTGCTGCTGCTTGAGGGCCAGGAACTGCTGGTGGTGCATGGAGCTGGCCATCAGGCCGGCCGCACCAGCAGGTGGCCCCCCCGGTGGCGCGCCCCCGCCGTAGCCCCCCGGGATCGGCCCCGGCCCCGGCCCCCCCGGCCCCTGGGGGGCCGGGGGACCACCTCCTGGTCCACCACCAAGGTGGGCGCTTCCACCGGGGCCGGCCACCAGGCCGGCACCTCCTCCACCGCCTCCTCCTGGACCGAGCCCGTACTGGGGCCTGGGAGGGGGAGGGGATCGCAAACATCGCACGAGGCACGTTTATCAGGCCACTACACTGCAAGTGCAAGGCACTCTTCTCTTCGTGAATGTAGTGCAGCGAAGCAGTTACGCTTACCTTGGCAGGGTAGCCAAGGACTGTGGTACCCCCAAAGTACTCATCTTATGCCTCATCCTGTTATTATAATTAACTTTAGTTTTGTCACACAATGTGGCACATGGTGCTGTGAAGACTGCCTATAACTTTGCTTTAGTCATACAGTTGACATGGTAGATTAACGAAAATTTCAAGCTTAGTGCACACTACAATCAATTAGGCTAGGTAACTAGGAGAGGAGGAGGAAGGGTGCCAAAGCTCGGAGGCACTTTTACACACTCGCTGAATGATGTCACCTGTGATACCACTCGGTAGGCTGGCACAGATTAACTGATGCCACTGAAAATGAAAAAAATTTGAGAGCATTGTGTGCTCCCAATCAAAAAGAACTGTGCACGAAATACAGAACAACGCTATTTTACGGCAATAAGGCCCTGGTGCAAAATCTTGGGGCAGCAAAAACAACAAAAGCTAAGGATACGGTGCCATCACTGTATGGCACTGGCAAACGTGGGACGTTATTACAAAACAAACATCAGAAATTCAGTACTCCAACGCCCAATCCTCTCACTGGAACACCGAACCGAAGGTTAGAAACAAATCAAACTGTGAGCATGTGACCAAGCAATTGTTTGTTGGTCTCGACTGCGAATGGAAACAAAGCAAATAAATAAAATGTGCGCTTTGTGGATGAAAGATGTGAAAGCAGCAGTATATTTTCGTGGCCATCACCTTGAGTTTTTGGTCCCGACCTGAGCAAGACCCCCCTCACCCCTTACCTTCCGCCCTATATTTAGCTTGGATTACCTGTATACACTTAAACCTTGTTATAATTAAGGGGTGCTGCAATTATCTCTTTATAACCAATATTTCGTTATAGCCTTAGCGGGCATTTATGTAAATATTTGGCAATGTACTTGCCCAAAACAAATAGCAGGCGAAATTGCATCGCGCCGCATGGCAGTACACAACAAAGTAACTGCAATCTGGAGATAAAAAGGGACTTTCGCACGCCTACTTTATTGCAGTTCAGAATACATAACTTGTATGTCAGAGAGACAAGGAAGTTTGCAATTGAACGTTGATGCATCTTTTTTATACGAACGACAGCTCGCTTATTTTCGTGCCCGATGTGACGGCTTTTATCACAGCCCTTTTCACGTCTAGCGTCTTTCACTTTCCGCCTGGCCCATTCATGCTGCTCAAATCACGCGTGCAGTGCAATAATAGATGAGGCTGAAGCAGTTAAAAAAAAAAAAAAAAAAGAAAGGAAACACGCACACAACTTCAACAACGCAGCTCCCACAGTGCACCATGCCGGGTGACAACAGTTGCAGGCGAGCGCGCTTCGGCAGTGAGTGCCATGTGCACTGGCTGTGTGCTGTGCGCAGTGAGAGGAAGGAGGAGGCAATGGCTTTGCCTGTGCGTCCTCCAGACCCACACCTTCCCCACCCCACTCCGCTCATTCACACCCACCCACACATTCTTGACTCCCCAACATCATTCTCTGTGCGAGTGCCCAACAGACCCCTTTCCTCCCCTTCCTTCCCCCTCCCTCTGGGAGCAGGCACTGCGCGACCCGGAGGCATCGAGTCAAGTCTTGGTGACCACCCGGGCCCTGGCGGTCACGGCGGCCCTCTGAACCACCCACCGCCCCCTCCCCTGATTCTTGGGTATCAATAAAGTTGTTCCTCTCTCTCTATCTCTCTCTCTCTCTCGCGGGCACAGTGGCATCCGGCTTTGCACGCGTTGTGGGAGTGTGCATGGTGGGAGTTTCAGACTGCTAAAAATACAGTTTTCGCCTTGAGCGCCGTCTTAAATCCGCATTGCGCACTGCCGTTAAATTGCCTCAAAATTTTATTTTCGAACAAAATTTGCTCGTTATGTAATCAAATTTTACATAGCTGAAACGAGGTTTTAAATACATTGGTTTCCATGGGGACTTTCAAGGGAAATTCCGATTTGCCCGTTATAGCCATCTCATTATAATGAGGTTTAACTGTATCAGCAATTTACAGAAGCTTTTGCTACAATAAATGGTTACAGCCGGACAGGCTGCATTCATTAAAATCACACTGACTGCTCATCCTGGTCTGCTCCGCAAAGTATGCCACTAGAACCTCTGGTATGCCATAGCATCTAATTAGGAGGCGCGTAATCTGAAATCCGTCCTTTTAACACAAATTTATCAGCAATAAAAGCATCGTTTCCTGCCAAACTGAGCAGTAGTAATGCATAGAGTGCCAAATCTTTGAATAAAGCAAAGTTGTAAGTTGTCTTCACAGTCCCCTCAAACATTTCCTTTGCAGCATGCCACGTGCACAGCTTGAGGATATTTACATCTGTTTGAAGCTTCATACCCCTATGAAACAAAGTGACCATGGTATATATTAGAGACCTACTAAAAAATGAACTATGTATATACTAGAAAATTTTCTCCAACACTGATACTTTATGTTGATGTGACAAGCAAAGCACTAGGAGTAAGTTTACTCACCATCAAAACAAACCTTTGTGCCGTCTACTTCACAATTGAGAGAGGAATTACTCTGAAAATACTTTGACAGGTTTGGGCATGTACAAGCAAAGCATTTTTTTTTTTGCACCAAAAGAGCTTGAAAGTTCTACTGTACCGTTTGAAAAAAGAGACGAGCTTTTTCCCAACAGACTGGGCATTTCACAACAACAACCGAGAACCCCTGTGCAGCACTGAATTCACAAAAAGTTGCTAGCTGGCAGACATGTCTTCGCTAGAGCACCACAGAACCATTATCTAATTTACATCCCAGCTACATTCAGCAGCAAATAGCTAAGCCATAAAAGAATGTTAGTCAATGTTATTTTTTTCTGCTGTTCTCCTCATTCATGCTTCTTGTTACCCTTCCAGCACCAGTACTCTCACTATGAGCTGCCTTTAGTAGAGCCTGGTTGACACATCCCCATGCAAAAAGTAAACGCTCCAAAAATGTGTCGTCAAAAATATTCTTAAACGTCCAACTTTACGTGCAACCATAACTGAAATGTTAGGTAATTTAATATAACTTGAATTATTGACTTACAGTAACAATACGTACATTATTCAAGTTATAAATGCTACTTATTCTATTACTGTAAGACCTCGTTAAGAGACACTGTTGCAAGAGACACTTGGTCATAAGGGACATTTAAATTAAAACAGTCTGATTGGTTTTCCTATGTCTGTCATGTTAGCACTTTTGCATACAGAAGACCTTGATTACAAGAGACTTGTTTCCCGGCACTAAGAACCAGTCGGCTTGTTGTTCATGTCAAATGTTTACAGCGCAGACACACGAAGGACGGAAAAGCAAGTTACACCACAACCACTTGTGGTGTAACGTTCTTCATCCTTCATGTGTCTGCGCTATAAACATTTGATTTGATGTTTCCTGAGTCCTTTGAGTGGCTCTTGTAATGAGGTTTTAGTTTACCTTCATATGGCGTTTTATACTTCCTAGTATACTAGTTTATATCAACAATGTCGTTTGCAAAGTCACAATACCAACAGGAAACATATCAACTGCGCTGCTCTGCATTATCAAAGCAATGCACGCACAGAGGTGCAGCAGCAGCACTGTTTCTATAAATGGCAAGGCGTTACATCCCTTGCACGCTCATGAGGAGAATAACTTGCCCCAGCTTATAACGAGAGTACCGGTGGCAAACGTAGGCAGAAGCAGCCCCTGCACACAAGGCATCGCGAGGCAGGCAAGCAAAGCTTCGTTTGGCGACACAGAGCAGGCAGCGGTGGGGATCATGCTGGCGGGCATGCAACTACAGAGCGACAGGAGACAGCAGCACACGTCACGGCACAGCCACATGGGGGTTCAACAAATGATCTTGGAAGAAGGACAACAGGTCAGGACAAGCAAAGGCGGCTGGACAAGACAAGTGTGCCCAGATGTTGCAGGATGCAAGCATTATACGGGGGCAAGCGTGCTGTATGACAATATGAGAACCGCAAAATGATGTTTGGGGCCCCTCGGCAGTGACAAAGTCCGAGACCTTGAGTTTCGTCTAAAGTCTGTCAATCCCCTTCACATCCTCCCATTCCCTACCCAACAATATTAGGAGACAACATTTCTCTCATGGGCTCGGGCACACAGAAGAAAAAGGGGCAGTTTTCTCCAACACAAATTCATGCGATTTGCCGTAATGCTGAGCATTTCAAAGTCAACCTGTAAAACGCAATCTGCGCTCATCTTAAAACTAGACTTACGGTTTGACACTTCAGTGCTTCAGCGTGTGCTTTAGTTTGCTCTAAAAGCGATAAATTAAAACCTTATTCTGCCATAGTTAATGCCCCCACCTCAAACATCAAACGGCCACTGCCGCTGATAATTTTGCTCAGGAGGGTTCGCCTGTCTCAGGCCTGTTACGACTTTCAAACTGTTTTCTTTTCCCCCCTTTTACCCCAAGATTTTAAGTGCAAGGAGCATAATAAGGCAATTACTGAGCATAATCTTCACAAAAAAAGTCCATATTGTGGATTTACATACCAAAGCAACACCTGGGTTATGAGGTACACCGATGTGGAGAGCAGCACGCTTCTTCAGCTAACCTGGGGTCTTCAACGTGTGCTAAACTGCTGTATGCATAAACATTTTCGTTTTTTTCTTTCCATCAGAGAAGACAGGCACCGCGGTTACATACCCGACCTGCAACTCCAATTTTAGCAGCACAAATCGTATGCAGGTCTGGGCAAGCGGGAAAAGTACGCAACACCGGTGTCAGAAAGGATTAGCGAGCCAGAAAGCAAGGGACTGTGAGCGAAGAAAGCAAGGTGCATGCTCGAAGACTTGCAGCCCAAACCTGATGTCCCTTTGCTTTTGATTAGAGGTTACGGAAGCAAGAAATCAGGAGGCAATTACTGAAATAAGCCAGGCAATCCGAAGACTCCTAGGAAACATGCAAGCAACAAAAACGCAGCTTCTGCAACGGCCACAAACATGAATAAAAAGCTGCCAGTGCCAATGCACTTGTGGAAACTGCAATGCAATGTCACCCTTGATGCCTGCTGGGTGAACGTACAGAAATAGTGCACGGATGTGGACAGAACACTCGGCCTGTCGACTTCGCTTCAAAACTGAAAGAAGCACAAACGCGAGACCTCAAAGTAGCCCAAAGTGTGCATATACAACTATTTCATCATTAAACACATGTCCACCTGATATGACTAGGTATGCACTTGGCAGGGGGCTGAATCATGTTGTATCTGGAGCAGAGATTTATGAGGGACTGAATGCAACACAGCAGCTGTGGATAAGAGATTCTAGGTGTTTGCAACCTTGCCCACTTTTGGGGCACTGCAGCCACACAGGGGATAAATTCAATTGCACAAATGTGAAGAGTCTCCTCAAACTTTTCACTACATGTCTACTCGTCAGATTCCCACAGCAAAAAAAAAAAAAAAAAAAAAAAGACTGATACGGCTGTTGTGATAGAGATAAGGTACTGCAAGATGTGTCCCCCAGGTGGCAGTTGATGCCAGACATCGCTTGGTCACGTTGGCCAAAGCAAAGGCCTGGCCGCACCTCCATCTCCCCCCCTGCTTCGAAAGGGAAGACGATTACGCCGAAGGAGAAGAAGAAAGAGCGGTTGGCCCACCTGTTGGGCAGGTACTGCTGGGGGTTGGGCATGCCTGCTGCGCCCATCATGGCCATGCTGGCGGCCTGCTGCTGGGGGGGACCTCCTCCTCCCATGGCGGGACCGCCCCCCACTGCCCCCCCGGGGTTGTAGCCCTGGCCAAAGGCCGGCTGGCCGCCTGGGCCCATCATGCCGCTGCCGGGCTGGGAGGGCCCCCCGGCCGCCACCCGGCGCTCCATCAGGGACTGGGGGGGGCCACCACCCCCGTAGCCCCCACCACCACCATAGCCACCCTGCTGGCTCATGCTCCCTGGTGGCCGGGGAGGAGGGTGGAGAGGGGGCAAGAACGGCCGCCAGACGGGTGGAGGACGGGGGTGGGGGAGTCATCGCCAATGCGTCGGAGGGGTCGGAGGGGGCGGGGAGAGAGAACGGGGGACAGAGGTGAGACGACAACAAGCAACGCGGGGGAACTCTGGAAGCAAAAGGCAGCGCTGGCAAGGACTCAGACGAATCAAATGACAACACACACTTTTCCAATCCTGGCAAGACGACCGGACACAGGATTTGAGAGAGGGAAAATAGGTGCCACTGGCTGTGTGATTGGGCCCAATAATCTAGAATGCAAAGAGAAGCTCCCAGTATTTTTTGTTTCTTCAGGGTGCCAGCAAAACCGAGCAAGGCACCAAGCGGCTACACCTTTGGTCTGTAAGCGAGGGCGTAAAGTAACAAGCCTGCATTCGATGGTTCTGGTGGACCAATGGGTGACAAGACCCTGAAGGAACCGCTTGATTGCCAATTAAGGGTGGCCGTCACCTGCAAAGCATTTGAACAGTGCCACTGATGTTGAAGTCCCCATTAGGGATATTGAGGTCAACGGGCGCAATTAGTTGATGATTGCTAGCACTCGTGGCACCAACGCATTTACAAATTATCATTTATCAGGGTCGAAACCAAAGCTCAACAGAGGGAGAGAGAGGAAAAATAATTTAAGAGGTTTGTCAACAAACACTGCAAATATTGTGACACTAAGGACCGTGTCTGTCTTTAAATCCCTACACAGCTTAACCTTTGAAAGCACTTTTTATTTTTTAATGAAGACCATGATGTGAAAGTTGAACAAAACTAATGAGAGGAACCCAGCACCTGCCTTAATTCTTTAAACAGAGAAACCACCTCACACACACGAGAATAGCGTAATTCAAAACGGGCTGGCTCACAAGCATTTCGAATAACTAGCGTAACGACTGCCTAACAGGTTTAAAACTGGTACGAACAACAGCCAACACTTTTCCCTCTCTCAAATCTCCTCACTTCGTGCACACAGATAAAATTTGATGTCGGACACAACACGAACAACTCGCACACAACAGCCCTGCCTTCCGCTGGTAGACTTGCACATTGAACCTTGGGTCTACACCACGAGCAGGTCTACCTACACTGAAAGTGATGCAACAACCACCAAGCCCTCAGCAGACTACCATATTTCGACTTGTTTTCAAATGACAACTCTGGCAATTTCCGGTCCTAGTGAGGGTTTCTTTAGCCAATAGGCAAGGGGGGGGGGGGGGGAGTGGGGGCGGAGGGGATATGGCAACTACGCCAGTTCGCTAGCAGCAGCGCAAAAAGCAGCAACCCTGACGTGGCCCTGACCCAAGGTGTAATGCAAACAGCACTCCCGACACAATCACACGATACCAACACGTGATACCCAACGACACTCCCAACACAAAACAACCCGCAAGAAACAGAAAGCAGGCTTTAACCGACCCACACCAACAAAAACACCTGAAAAACAACCACCAAACCAGTTCCAAACAATGCCCCACTCCTTCCGAATCCAGCATTCAACAAACGAAAAAAGAACAGAGAGGGAGAGAGAACAGAAGGACCCTTTGTAACACAGAACTCACACAACGTTTGTGTTGAAAATCCACGACGCTTCACTTGGCTGCCTCACGATACTCAACCTTGTCTAGGCACAAAAGAGGTCAACACATTTGAGCAAGAGATTCCAAAAGGTTCCCCAGAAGAAAACATAAAAAGCCCTGTAGATGTGGGCGGGCATGAAATCAGGTGGCGTTGGTCAAGCAAACTCCAAAGCAGACTCACCGCAGGCTGACTATTGCAGCTATTTCAAGTTCTCACACAAACAACAGAAAAAAAGGAAGGTGCAAACAGGCTGAATGATAACTAATACCCGCGCCACACGTGCACAAAAATGACATTAAGTGTTTAAGGTCTTAAGATTCCGAAGGACATTAATTTGGCAGGCTGTGCTACCCGCAAGAACGCAAAGGCATTAAATGTGTTAGGCATGATGGTGATCATGACCAAAAAGAGAAATTCACTCATATTTTAGAAGTCTTTAAAGGTGTTGTGCCACCAAACTTTAAGTCTGTAAAAAGCCTGCTGTAGGCTTTCTTTGTATGCAAGGACCCTCAACACGAAGTGCTGGGTACAGCAAGCGCTTAATATATATTTTAATCGCTTCTAGAAAGTACCTAAAAGCTCTTCTGGAGATCGGGACCCATCGCTAGCGCCACTAACCATGACGTCAGTGAATTGCCAGCATAACAAAGTTTGTGACGTCATACCACGTTAGCGACTCGAGTGACGTCAACGTGAATTCCAGTTGCCACAGTTTGTTTGGTCGCTTGGTCGTATCAGACACACTAGGCCAATACGACGGCGACGGCGACGCGACGGCGACGCCGACGAGTCGCCAAACCATCGGCCAACTGCCGAATTGCCAGACCGCGTTGTCACACTACGCCGACGGCGACACGAACACATCGGCCGATGGAAAGTCGCCGTAGTGTGACTGACTCGCCGACCGAAGACGCGTCGTCGGGAATCGGCCGAGAAGAGAAAACTGCGCCCCGACAACACTCGTGCCGCAATGAATGCAGCTCTATTTTCTTAGTTTCTGGAGTGTAATAAACTCAGTAAGGTCCATGAAGCCCATACAACTCAACACTAGCGCTAATGCGATCCGTATTTTGGTGTTCGGCGCTTCGGTTGTGTTCTTCGGTGACGCCGCTACCCCGGAGCTGCATATGCGTATGCGATCGGCTCGCCTGCAGAAAAAAACTCCCACCTCCCCTCACGGGAACCCCTGTGTAGATGCGACGCATAGGGGGTTCACGTTGCAGCGTTGGACAGCGGAGGAACGGCGCTGGAACGATGGAGCGGAGCGGCGCAGGCACCGCGTTTTATAGCGCGCATAACGGTGAGGGGACGCGCCGGCGCCTGTGCGTCTGCCGCGGCTATGATGCAACACAATCCAACACAATCCACTTTAATCCAATCAAAATCCAATCCAAGCCAAGCCAAGTCAAGTCAAGCTATCGAATCCAATCCAATGCCCCTCGCGAGAGAGTGTTCGCTATCGGAGAGGAGAGGGGCTGAGTGGCGGAGAGCGCAGCTGGCGCGGCGAGGAGAATGGGGGAGGGGTGGACGCCGACAACGCCGGATGGATGCAGGGACAAGTCGAGTGAATGAGATGCGTTCGCATCTAATATAAGGTCAGTTTCGTGCAGAAGAAGAGTTACGTAGGGTAATTTGGGTAATAAGAGATCAATATCGGCCAAGGTTTTTAACGTAAAACGTAAAACCAAAGTACGGCAAGCACTATCCCTACAGTGCAAAATCGCAGTCGCAGCCGGGCACACTTATTTTTGCGAGCGCTTTCGCGAAGGAGCAGAGTTGATGGCGGTAAGCTATTGCGGGGGCTTCGCGGAACCTTGTTGCGCAAGCGCTATTTAAGAAATTTCAGTTTACCAGCCAAGAATTCTGTAAACTAACTAGTAAACACCGACGTACGACCCGAAGGATGGACCTCCATCTAGTACACTGGCTATTTCGCGGAGGGTGACCTTTTGTGCGGTGGCGCAGTGGTCTCGCGCGTCGCGCCCGCTCTGTCAACGTTGCGGGTTCGATTCGCGACAGGGACACCTTTCTTTTTATTTTTTTGCAGTTTTTTAAGGGGCATGGTTTGCATATCCAATTGCATTTCCATAGTTTGCATATCCATGGTTTTCATTTGTCTGCATCCCAGGATGCAGACAAAGAGTCCGTGTCGGAGCTGCCGCGGCTTGACATGACGAGTCGGCGTGTGTACTTCTGTGGTGAAGCACGTGTGTGCGGGAGCAGACGCCGCAGTAAAGTCGCAGCGTACCGCAGTGCCGCATGGTAGACACACGTGGCAGAGCGTCCTCGCAACACTGTGACGTCACTGCTTGAATCGGCGCCCAGAAACCGAAACCGAATCCTGTTCACATGAATCGTGCAATAATAAATTGTTTACTCAGAATATGTGCATGTGAGAGCATGTATCATGCTTTTTAAAGAAATATAAAACGTTTGCAACGAAGAATGCACAAGCAACAAATTTGGTGGCACAACACCTTTAACGTAGAGAAAAATGTCTCACAAGGGTTAAAAATGTTTTTAATCAAAGGAAACGTTATGAGCAATACTGATTTCTTAAAAATGGTGTGAGCCGTTCCTAAAAGTGCCTTCAGCAGCTGCCGTCGCCTGCCAGCGGTAGCTGAATCCGAAAAATTTAACACGACGAGTAACATGATGCTTTGCCGTTTGCCGCTGTTTTAGTGAACATTGTCTTCTTCAAAACTTCGCCACCAAGAGTGCACAAAAAATCGTCTCATTTAGAAGTTCAGCTACGCCTCCGCGTCAACACTCTGGTGCTGAGAGTTTCGTTGGTTTCATTTGGGGCTCCTCGTGTTCGAGAGTAGGCAGATTCAAGGCGTTCGTGGAGGTGAGTGAGTTGTGTGGAACTCCTTACGCTTAAATGCCTGCAGGGAAGATAATTCCCACTTCATTTAAATGCCTACACAGCCCGTACGGTTGCATATTCCCTCAGAGTATTATGGCGACATCTAGTGCTATGCTTCCCAAACATTAGAGGGAAATATCGTTATTTTATGTTCCTTCGACTAGGTGCCGCTGCAGTTTTTGTGAATGTATGTAACATTTTTCTATCCGTCTGACCTTGTGTGCATTTAACACCGTAAGGCCTATGAGATATGTATTATAAGGTAATCCATTGCGAAAAAAGTAAGTAAATACTGTGGGAATCGTGGAGAACCGCGACCCGCGATCCCCAGCCGGCGCGCGCTTTCTGAGAAACTTGTGCACTGAAACCGGTCTGGCACTCCGCTGTTCGTCGGCACCCCCAAGAGATGGCACCACCGATCCGCGCGCGCGGGGTGGGCATAGGCGCGCGGGCGGCGCGAATGTGTGCGCGCAGGAGACGGGGAGAGTCTCGCCGGAGGCCCTGTCGGGGCAGGATCAGCGGATCAGCACGGCGGTGACGGATACATGTATCTCAGGTGGGAACTTTGTTTGTCGCGCGCCGTGAGTGCCTGCCTCCCGTTCGCGGTCACGACCCGGACGGCGTGATTCATGAACGGCTTCAAGCCTTGTGCTGCATGCTTTGGGATTCCCCAAATAAACGGCTGTGCTTCGGCACTACTGTCTACTGTGTTCTCGTATCGGCGAACCTCGCTGGGCTGCCGCCGGCTTGGGAGCGCGCGTGGTTGACACGCCGGGAGCTAGCGTGGGGGCCTACCCCAGAGTGCTGGCAAGGTCCCCGAGGAACCCCTCATATCCCACAATACAATTGATATGATAGGTTGATGTTATAGCTAGTGTACTATGGTGGTTTTGATCCAATTTCTTGCTTTTATGTACTATGAGTAAGGCTTGGATCAAATCTACCACATGGAAACACATTCGCATGGAAACAGTTCCGTTACCAGTTACAGTTACCACATGGAAACAGTTCCGTGTTTCGCAAAGTTTTCGCAGGAGTGGGACACCCCGGAATGCCCACAGGGAAGAATATTCCCATAGCTTTATTTCTCGTTCCCTCTGACCACACGTGTCTTCTCGGTTGTAGTTGTGTTCACAGCCTACTAAATAGTATTTGCGGAAAAATGTCCTCATTTATCTTCTCTAAAAACCTTATGGGCGTTTGAAACCGAAGTGACATTAGAGCTAATGGCATTAGATTTTTGGGTGTAGCAGCGAATTAATGGCATTAAAGGAGCCATGAAGACAAAATACAAGTTGGGTTTATTAGAAAAAGTGCTTAGTCCCGATAACAATGATACCAATATCATCGCAATCTTCAACAAATAACAGATATTTTAAACCCCCTTTAAGGGCTTTGACGACCTGCGCTCGTAAAGAGCATTTCCACTATTTTGCTTATGACGAGTTGTGGTCGTCATGAGTTTTCCGCAATGCTCCACAGGTTTTTGACGAGCCCGGGTCGTAAAAGGGGGATTTACGGAACCTGTGCTGCCATCTATTTTTAAGCACCACAAGTTCCGTCATTGGCGGTGGTATTAAATTATAGTTTGCACACTAGATGGCGGAATGTGTGCGCTTGTTTCCCGCGCGTTTTACAAACATGGCCTCACCCGTGCGGCGTTCTGATGCGGAGAATCTCCTTCTTCAGACGATGAAAGCAAAGAGTGATAAGGATGCCACCGTAGTTTTTTATTCTTCAAGTGAAGAAGACAGTGATGACGTTTTACGGACAGTGACTCTGAAGGAGAAGACAGTAGCGATGATACAATGGCTAGCTCCCGTGAATGGTTTCGCATAGACCTCGACAACATCCCAGCCAGACCTCCACGGTTTGATTTCAGGGGTTTTACGGGACTGAAGATCACAGTAAGCTCTCCCCTCATCCACTTGAGCTCTTTGAAGCTTTCTTTGATGATGAGCTGCTTGATGTTATCGTCGTGGAGACAAACCGGTACGCTTCTCAGCTTCTGAATTCTAGCAAGCTGGGACAACATTCTCGCTTCCGAAAATGGTATGCACTTACGCGAGAAGAACTTCGCGTTTCTCTGAGCCTCCGTTGCTGCAAGGCATTGTGAAAAACCAAATGAAAGGATGTACTGGTCTAGGAATCGGCTGGTTGAGACTCCGGTCTTTGGCGAGATAATGTCCAGAAACCGCTTCGAACTAATAATGAGAATGTTGCACTTTGTCGACAACACGACAATCGAAAATTGTGAAGGACACCCTCAACCTCATCTGAGGAAAATCTGGCCGGTTTATCAGGCACTTCTTGAAAAAAACCGGACATTTTATGTGCCGGAGCGGGACGTCAGTGTCGACGAGAGCTTGCTTTCTCTTCAAAGGCCGGCTCAGCTGGAAACAGTATATGCCCCCGAAAGAGCGAGGTTTGGCATAAGTCATTTTTGCTGTGCGAATCTTCAAGTGGGTATATATGGAAAACCCGTAATTTATACAGGGAAAGAAAAAGAACATTGAGATCTCGTCAGAAGAAGCAGCAACCTTCGGGAAAGGCGACGAAAGTTGTTTTGAAGCTTCTGGAGCCCCTGCTAGACAAAGGCTACTGCGTCACAACTGACAACTTCTACACCTCACCAGAACTGGGTTTACTTTCTTTGAAGAGATCAACTGAACATCTATGGCAACTAACGCGAGCCACTCGCAAAGACCTTCCGCCTGTTTCGCCAAGGCAAAGCTCAGAAAGGCGAGATGTTGCTTTCAAAGGGGCAGTGCTTGGCGTTCAGTGGAGGACAAAAAAACTGGTGACGGTTCATCTACAGTACATAGTGCTGAAATGGCGCGATTCATTGACAAAATGGGCAAAGAAACCCTGAAGCCAGAAGTTATACTTGATTATAACCATACAAGGGAGGAGTTGACAGAGCAGATCAGATGCTGGCGAGCTACTCAGTTGCCACGGAAACGAAAAAGATCTCCTACAAGAAGATCTTCCAACACCTCTTGGATGAGGCAGACCTACAATTCATTCGGTTCTGGTACCAGAAAGGAGGAGGCCGAGCATCTCATCTGGAGTATAGGCTAAGGCTTATTGATGAGATCATCACGAAGTACTCTCCCAACACCGGCACCAAGAAGAAAGGACGGCCAGGGCGCCCCCTGAACGCAAAACGGTTTGGTGAGCGCCACTTTCCATCGCACATACCACCAACAGAGAGAAGCAGCCGACACGCCGCTGCGTATCTCCATGAAACGATGTAAATGGCAAGACATCCGCAAGTGACCCACGGACCTGGTTGCAGGTTGTGTGCGAGAGGCCTACTGAGAGTGCGTCATTTGAACGTAAACACGGATGTCCTCAACTATCTTCATCTATCAAAATTGTTGCTGCAGCAATTCAAACCGACAGTGCTTTTGAGTATGCAGAAATTTTTGGTGTAGCACAGAAATGATATATGGGCTATTATAGGGGTAAAGAATGACAAAAACATGGTTTCGACTATAAACAATTGCATTTTTGTTCTGAAACACGTTTGAAGCAATCACATCATTGGCATATTGGTGATAATATATGGAGCTTAGGGTTAAAGAAAACGTGTGAAGCAGTCGCGACCCCCTAGCCAATTTCCCGCAACTTTTCTATGACGTCACTGAACCTTGTTTGTGCGATTGGCAGCCGCCAAACTGACCTGTCGCGACGACACATGACTGGACGTCTGTAATGGGGCCTCTAGTTCCATTTGACCGCATCACTTGAATGCTAACGTGCAGTTAACGCACTGAAAATTATGTTTTATTGTTGGCCCGTATGATGTCATTCTTGCTCATAACAACGTCACTGTGGCGCAAAATTTGAAAGTTTTTAAATACTTCTTGCTTTTTTTCGTTAAAAAAACATCTTTGTGGCTGTAATGGAGCTGAGTGAGATACTGAATCCTATCCTAGTTCTTTCAAATTAAACGAAGTTGTATTTTCTCTTCATGGCTCCTTTAAGACTTAAGGCATTAAGCCTTTAATGTCATTTTTCGTGTACGTGTGGCACGGGTATAACCTTGAAAAAAAAAAAAAGAAAAACAGGACGGGGGAGAGAGATAGAGAGAGAGAAATATATATATATATATTATATATATATATATAGTATATATATAGAGAGAGAGAGAGAGAAGAGAGAGAGGAGATGAGAGACAGAGCTAGGAGAGAGAGAGAGAGAGAGAGGAGACCAGAAAAGAAAGAAACAAGGTAGCATACATCTAAGAACTAAGTAGCGAGTTTGCACAGCACTGCGAATCTGAGTAAGCAGAACCAGAAGAGCGCTGGCTCTTGACTATATGCAGCTACAGCAAGTGCCTTGCACACAATAGTCTCACAGCACCACTAAGCACGTATTACTACACTTCAGACTATAAGCAGAAGAGGACAAAACGGAAACCAGTGCTTCAGAGAATGGGTCAAACCACACTGTACATTCTGTGGCACGTGCATTTATTAACTCAAGCGGTGCAGCTAACTACCAGCAAAAGCAAGAAAAAAAAAATCTTTTGGTAGATGCTCACCCACAGCTCGAAAATAATCTGAAAAGAACCAAAAATTTGACAGCTCAGCATGCAATTAAAGGAAACCCACTTTCTTTCTCAATCTGTAACATTGTAAGCAATACGAACATTTAGTTGAAATGAACCTCAGAACATTCAACCAAACTTGTGCTGCACAGACCAGTGAAAGAACCAGGCAGAAGTAAAGTTGAACACATGTTGCAGAAAATTTCAAGAGTTGAGGCGGAAGCCAATGAGTTAAAAGGGTAAGGATCCGCTGTCAGCTGCACACAAGACACTCGTACCAGTTGAAGCCAATATCCAAATTAGTGATTTAAAAAAATAAAATAAAACAAGAACAAGCAGGACACACTGACGTCAAGCATTGCTTAGCACCTAAAACTGAGCCTGAGACTGCGTGATATGTCCAAGCAAATCAGCTGTGGCACAGGGCAGAAATGTTTTTTTTTATGTGGTAGTATAACAACTAATATAACAATAATATTAATAATAATAATGAGGAGTAAACAAACAAACAAAGAACACAAAGGCAGGAAACCGCTGCTAAAAATAAAAGATAACAAATGCAGCCATCCAGCATCTTTGCTTTGGTTGCTTCATATGGGTAGGGTTACCACCTTCCTACTCCCACCCAAAGAGCAAGAATCTTAGTATCTTGTTACTAGTGCCTGGCAGCACCAAGATATCTTAGGCCTGTCCGGCTAAGCACGCATTTGCTCTTTTTGTCGTGTGTTGAACCATACAATTATGTTTGATAGGAAACGGGTTTCACCTCGTCATCACTAGCCTAGGCTGTTCTTCTCTGATCTCTATTTAATTCGATGGTTCCGGAAGAAATAGTGCTGAGAGATAAATGCTTGCAGAGAAAACGTCACGGCACTCTATTCACCAATGCTCGACTGCACATGTCACTTTACTGACTGCCTTTTTGTCGCTTGCACTCTCTTGTTTATTGTGGAGTCCAAGTTTGCTCCAATAAACGTTGATTTCAATGAGAACCTTGGTTGCCCATCCCTACGTGGCAATATAAAATTACTGAACATCATACCTGATCAATGCTGCTTTGAACAAAAACAAAAAAGAAGCTACAAAAAAAAGCTGTTTTCGCTTCGGCATTTGGTACTTGCTTTCATGGAAAGTTTTCTTTCGACACATTAAAAGGGAGCTCAGGCCCCCAGGTAAATTGTATGAATGAATACAAAGAGATCAAGCTCTACAATATGAGGTGTAAGCATCTAAGGATATTACTATAGCAGCAAAGAAAATTTTCCACATCAGATTAAATGCAAATATTCAAAAATTTTGATTGAACAGTACATGCCTACTGAAGCCTTAAAGGAGTACTTACACGAAATTTCAAAGCTGGGACGACTATGTGAAACGCTTTTTTTGAACACGGAGATATCTCCCAGCAAGTTTCAGCAGTACCCGTTCAGCACAACATATTGTAAATCCACCTTAACCTTTGCGCGCACAAGAAAGCTCAGAACAGATACCCTTTTGCAATCGGCATCAGTATGACGCCATCTGCTCCTCCTGGCCCCTAACTGCCAATGTGAAGGCTCCCGTGATGCGGCCAACGCACCGGCTGCGGTTGGCGCGCACTGTTCCGGCATGCGTATCACGTCACAATTTCGGGGCTGACGTCATTTTGCATGGCGCGTCGAGATGGTGAAGAACACGGCCGGTCTGGACGCTCGCTCGCACGTGCCTCCAGACTGGCAGTGGTGCGACGAGAATGGTGACATCACAAGCGCCCTCCTGCCATGGCTGCCACCTCGGTGCTTGTTTAATCGAAACCGAAACTGACACGAATAAACGAGGCAGTAAATAACTATTTACACTGCTAGCGACGGTCTAATGTGCCATTCTGATTAGTTGGCTGGTGGGCAGCATTCATAGCAGCGAAAAGAACTTTATACGAAAATTTCGTGTCAATACTCCTTTAACTAGCGAGCCTGTACACATGCATGCATGCATGTACACAGGCCCACATGTGTAGAAGACCTGTCTTGGGTCGCCATAAAAGTATGAAAGAAATTATACACCCCTAAAAAACTGTTTACTGGTTGATGTTTTGGTGGGAGGCTGGTCTTGAAAAATGTGCACTCCAAATGAGAGTGAAATTGTGAACCGTAGTTCTCGTAGACTCCCATCAACTACCGTATTTACTCGCATAATGAACCCACTCGCGTAATGAACCCCCCCCCCCTTTTCTTCTTGAGAATTTACTTTTTTGTCACTTTGAATGAATAGAAAATGCAGCGAGAATATGCTTTTATCTCAGCATCGTTGATGATGCCGTAGACGATCGCACCAACCTGGCATCACGCTAGAGTACGCGCAGAAATGCTAAAAACGCATTATAACAAAAAAGAAATCTCAATGGTAGTTGAAGACGTGAGCGCGAACGCCGTGGCTCACAATTTAAAATTTGCGCGCTTGCGTAGCGCCACCTGTTGAACACAAAACGGACCTTCTTGCGTCGTGAAAACGTTGCGGTGTGTGAACAAAGCACAAAACATTCTCCGCACTCCTTCCCTGCTCTTTGTTCTACCGGTTGGTTCTGGCGGCGTGCGAACAAAGCACTAAACGTACTCCACACCCCTCTGCTCTTGCTGCTCCGCGGTTACGCTCCGTGGTGTTGTTGTTCAGCTGTGTTCTGACCTTTTTTTGTGCTCCTGGCACGCGCTGTACGATGGGCTAGTACGTGAGCTACACAGCCGGTTTTAAACTGAAGGTGGTGGAGCATGCGTTGATGCACATGGAAACCGCGTGGCTGGGTGGCATTTCAGTGTTGACCCAGTGCGTGCGAGACGTTTTTGGGCGATGAAGAGGACCCCCATGTGTTCCGAAGCCCAAGAAAAGAAGTTTCCCCGGTGTGGGAAAAAAAGTTTTGGAGTGCCTTGACAGCGCGGAAGCGCAGGCCGACAATGAATGTCAAGCCGCGAGCGACTTGAGTGAGGACAGCTCCGTGGCGAGTAGGGGGCCTCTAGCAAGTTGGAAATAAAAAAGAAATTTGATTACATAATTACCTACATGTTTTTACAAAAATGATAAGGCTCTGATAGTGATTCTCTTAGCAGCTTTATTGTATGAAATTTCAACTTTTAGAAATCTGCTGAGATTTTTTCCCACATAATGAACCCTCCCCCGAAATTCATGCCGAATTTTCTGGGAAAAAAGTGGGTTCATTACGCGAGTAAATACGGAACTGGCTCCTGCACTGTGTTTATGTAGCTCACCAATAAGGCGACTCAAATGGGTGCTGCAAAAGCTTCAGAACTTGCAGTAGTTCATGATATGCAGAATAGCCTGTCATACCCGAGTATTTGAGCCAAATATTCAAAAATACTTGATATAAACCTGTCAAAATGAATATAGTAAATGAAGTGGTGACACTTGCTCTACGTCTAAAATTCAGAAATATCTTACAATGCAGTGATAAAATACCAGAAATGAAAACCCTGCAAGAGCGAGCGGCACAAGCCACACACTAGCGGCAACACATTAATGGCAAAGAATGTGTCGAGTATACCGTATTAACCGCGTAATGAACTCACTCGCGTACCGAACCTCCCTTCTTCTTGAAAATTTACTTACTTGTCACTTTACATAAAAAATGCAGCGGGAATATGTTTTTATCTTGGCATAATTGCTGATGTCGTAGACGATCGCAGTAACTTCCTATCGCGCCCCAGCATGCGCAGGGAACACTAAAAATGGATTCTGACAAAAAGGTATCTCAACAGTAGCCGGAGTCATGAGTGGGAATGTGATGGCTCACAATTTAAAAATTGCGCGTTTGCAGAGCACAACCTGTCGAACGTAAAACAAAAAAACAAACTTAAACACTGCGGCGTGCAAACAAGCACCAAATGTACTCTGCACTCCTTCCCTGCTCTGTGCTGTTCCGCGACTTTGCCATTACACTCCATGGTTTTGTTCAGCTGTGTTCTGACCTTATTTTTGTGCTCCTGGTGCACGGCGTATGATGGGCCAGTACACGAGCTACACAGCCTGTTTTAAACTGAAGGTGGTGGAGCATGCTTTGGTGGATGCGGAAACTGCGCGGCTCGGCGGAACTTCAGTGTTGACGCAGTGCGCGTACGCTACTGAAGAAAACAAGAGTTTTGGGCGATGAACAGAAATGGGAAAATCCCAGTATGGGAAAAGAAGAGTGCCTTGACGGCACAAAAGACGACGCGCTGTGGGCCAATGACACATGTGAAGTGGCAAGAGATTTCAGTGAGGAGGGATGCTACAATGCGCGTAGGGGGATGATGGCAAGTAGGGGGCCACTAGCATGTTGTGAATATAATAAAAATTTGATTATATACCTACGTGTATTCACTGGAGAGATAAGGCTTTGACAGCACTTGTCTTAGCATCTTTATTGTATGAAATTTCGTCTTAAAAATCTGTCGCAACTTTTTCCCGCACAATGAACCCTCCCCCAAAATTCATGCCGGATTTTCTGAAAAGAAAAAAAAAAGTGGGTTCATTACGCGAGCAAAATACGGTATGTAGCGCGGTTATGGCATCACATCCCTTACAAAGTATTGCAATCGGCACGGGAAATGTGTGCTGCTTCAGAGTGTGTGTATCAGCAATTGGCAAAATGCAGAACCCAAAAACCTGACTCATCGGCCAGTCATAACCTGCTCAGGTGGCAACCCTACCCAGAGCCTGCAAAGCGTTTGGGGCTGGCAGTGGACCCCTGCCAGCACAGCAAAGCACTGAACCAGTGGGGCAGCGCAGGGCAAAGGAACGCTGCCCACAAGGATGACCAAAAGTGAAATGCTCTCCCACCAAAGACGACAGGAGAAAGGAGGGGAGACAGGCGCTTTCCAAAGACGCAGGGTGCGCACTGCCGAGCGAAGGGCACCTACCCGGTGGTGGCAGGTGGTGCATGCCAGCCGCTTGGGCCTGGGCGCCCTGCTGCATGCCCGGGTGGAACATGCCCTGCTGGCCCACCTGCTGCTGCACGCACACATTCGACGCCAAGGATCAGTTCGCCGCTCAAAAAACACTTCGTCAAGGGACGAGCATGTGCAAATGTCCGCTCTAAAACTTGTCTGGCGACGTCCCACACTCGGGCACTAATGATCGCGAGCCCTAATTGGGCAGTTAACAGCAACCAGCCGCAGTACAGGCCCACAGCACATCGGTCTGGTTGTGTTAACAAGATGGGTCACTCTGACGTTAACACTGTTGCCACCTGCAGTACCTGTACCACCCAGGGGTCCACTAGACACAGCGCGGCGGTCTGCCCCTCCTGGCAACTCTGGACACGGGGGAGACGTGTGCACACTGTGGCAGTGGTTAATAACAGTTTTAGAATAGGGGAGCCGGCGTTTGGGGCCCCCCAAGAAGTTAGGGGAACCCAAACGCAAGGCGCTCGCCGCGCGGCGAGTTTTAGAAGAGGGGTGCCCCCAGCAGCCCGCAACCGGCTTGCGTTGCTTCGGGTCGGCTCGGGTAATGGGAACTTTAGGCTTAGGCACCATGGCGGATATTTGATCGCCGCTATCTGTGCAACTGCGAATAACAAATCTGTAATACAACTTTTCACCACACTACCATCCCCCTTTCTCGCATGTGGAACTTTATTTCACGGTGAAGGAAAGTTTGACATCCACCTAAATGCAGCCATACGGCTACAAAGGAAGCTATACAGCTTTCTCAGAAACTTCGCAGTTGAAGAAAAATTCGTCCTGGTCCAGTAAGAATTTTTCTTCAACTGCGAAGTTTCTGAGAAAGCTGTATAGCTTTCCTTTGTAGCCGTATGGCTGCATTTAGGTGGGTGTCAAACTTTCCTTCACCGAAACTTACTCCACCTTGGGGATTTCCCCTAAATCTGGTCGATTAACTTTATTTCACCTATAACTGGCAGTCGAGCGATCGGTGACCACGACAACAGCGTAGCCTGTTTCGATGCTTCCGCGCAGGTAGCGCCATTTCTCGGCCGCTCGGCATACCGCGGCGATCGGTCGGATCGCCGAACGTCCGCGGCCGGTCAGCATAGGCTTAGCATCGCGGCAGATATCTGATCGCCGCTTTTAAAATAAGCCCTGACAACAATCCCTAGCACAATTTTTCATCACACTAACACCTACTTTCTCGCATGTGGAGCTTCTTTTTAGCGATCAGATTGATTCGGAAGAGCAGCGACAAGCGGTTGCTACCGTTGTCTGCGCCGGTTCGAGCCGCTGAATGTGCCGAGCTGGCAGGCGCAGCCGGCGTGTGCGCGGACTGTTTCTGAAGGCAGAAAACGCTTCACGATTACCTGCTTTATCCATGTCTATCGAACGACGCGGGGAATCTACAAATTCAGCTCAGCGATCATCGTAGTTGATTGGGTGAGTCGAGGAACGAGCCACAGGTTTCGCTTCAGCCATGGTCACGCGTAGTCTCGCTGGCTGTGAGAGCGACGCAAGAACGCAAACTCCAGCTTTGGGGCGCCCGCTATTTCAGCAATATAGCATGCACGCTACACGCAAACCCAAAACCCCAAGGACTGCTTGGGTTCTGCGCATGCGCAGTACGACGTCCCAAGACACTTGGGGGCCCCAGAGCGTTGGGGGCCCCCTATTCTAAAACTCCCTAATAAACAGTTCCTCACTTGCATGCCATAGGTGTCATTGCTCGACTTCAGCGCGCACCCCATGCTTGACAAAACACCGCCTGTGCTAGGTATTCCAGTTTTTTTCCCCAAAAATTTGACACAACTCATGAGCAAAGGAAATTCTTTCACTTTGGCATGCCAAGTGGCTTTGAGAAGACATGTAACAAAATTTACGAGAAAAAAAAAAAAGTTCTCGGCCATTCCACCCTGCGAAGGTAATTGGCCAGCGCAGCCGAGTAATGCAGTCACAAACAACAGCCCATTTTTTTTTGTCAATGTCAGGTCTATGCACAACCACTATGCACAACCACTGCTGCATTAATAGGAGGCACGCGTGAAATCGCTCAGTAAACTCGTCCAACATGAACAGCATGAACCCTCTCTGTGGCCCAAAAATAGCCACATTGAAATCTCCCACAACCACACAAAAATGGTGGTATCGTCACAAGGGACCCATGGAAATTGACCATTTATGATTTTCTCTGCACCATCCACAGATGCACCTGGTGAAATTACAACATGGATATCACAATTAAACCATTGGTCTGCGCACTGCAGCCAACATCGTCATCCTCTTGCAAATCTGGGAATGCACACCCGTTCTGCCCTTATGCATATCACCAAGCCACCTGCTCGCGTCACACACAATCACTGATTCATCACCTTGCCCTGTGCTGAATGCTGACAGCTGTCAAAACCTGGTGATGTATGATCCACAACAAAGAACAATAACCCGCTCTTATTGGTACAGTGATGACGCTCATCCATCATCCTGCCATGCCCTGAACGATGACAGCTGTCAAAACCTGGTTACAGATGACACACAATGGAAATCCATGGCCTGCTTCACGAGTGGGAGTTTTTGCCCATGGACACGCATAATTCTACACAGCTTCGCTGTAAAATAAAAAAAGAACTGACGTCCGAGTTCCACTCACGGGTGCCATGCCCTGCGGGCGCATCTGCTGCTGGCGCATCATCATCTGGTGTCTCTGCTGCTGCTGCTTCTGTAGCATGTCCATGCTGGGGGGCTGGTAGGGTGGGGCCACACCCCCTGCACCGGCACCCCCACCTCCCACAGGGGGACCTTGCATGGACTGTGGAGGTGCAGGGGGCGGACCCTGGGGCTGAGGGGGGCCCCCCGCCCCCTGCCCTGGGGGACCGCCCAGGAACTGCGCCGACGGGTGCCGCGCCCGCAGCATCGAGCTCAGGGCTGCCTTGGACTGGGACAGCTGACGCTCGAACCGGGGACCTCCTTGGTCGGGCACCACAACGGGGGGAGGCCATGAGGGGAGGGGGTTATGGGAGGGGGGGAGGAAGGGGAGGTGCAGACCAGAAGGAAGGAAGGACAGACGGAAGGGGTGACGACGAACAAGGCAAGGCAGGCACGACGCAAGGTGGAGATGGAGTGAAAGCGGCCAACAAGAGAGGAAGCACATGGCGGTGTTGAGGAAGACGGGGAAGTTGCAGAAGAAGATGCACAAGTGAGGAAGACGTAAGCATGAGCCGTAAGTGAGGAAGCACAAGAAAACGAATGGGATAGATGCAGAGAATAAAAAGGGTAGAGGGGTTGGGGGTGGAAAGGAATGCAAGGGAAAATGAGAAGAGGGCAACACAGAGGCAGCGTGGAAACAGGTTTCAATGGAGAAGGGGAAGCAGAATGAAGTTGTGAAAGAGGATGCAAGTGATGACAGAATGGGTTAACACAGCACAGGGAACAGAAACAAGGGGTGGAGAACAACGCACAAGAGGGCAATCAAGGTTAAATTGGCAAAACGAAGTTGCAAAAGCCAGGAGCCCGGCAGGTGGAAAATGCAGGTGACCAGGAAGAGAAGGGCGTGTGACGAGAGAAAGAAGAGTTAAAAAAGGCAAGCAAAAAATTTTTTTGAAGGTAAGCAAAATAAGCGTGCGCCAGACAAAAAAACGCACCAAACAAAAATTTGAACAAGGGGCGTGCGTCAACAGGAGGTGTTAAAAACGGGACACGAGGGGCAAAGAATGGGGGGAATGAAACGACGAATGGGAAAGGAAAAAATGAAGAGAGGTACAGATAGGAAACAAAAAAGAAAGAGAAAATAATACCATTAATCATTTTGCCAAAACAAAACAATGAGTGCATCACAGGAAGTGTCAATAAGGCAATAGAAAGGAAATTAAACAGCATTCGCAGTTTCAGAGGAACATACATGAAATTGAAGAACAAAAGGCAGCAAGCATTGCATGTAAAACAAAAAAAAATGATGTCATAATACAACATTTTAACGTATTTTTTCCCACCCGAAAACCAGGAAAGGGCCAAATGAATAAGTGCAAAACGGAGGCAGGAAATTCGTGCATTTCACATATCAAAGAGAGAGGACACAGCAAGAGGTGCCGAGCAGTTGGCAAGTGGGAGGGAGGAGGGTCGTGGGAAGGGTTTGAGGGCAAAAGGTAAAAGCGGGGCATCCATTAGTACTGAAGGCAACATCTGTGCAAAGCACTGCAGGCATACCGCCACACATCCCACAACGGAGCGCAACAATGCTTACGCTACTCCTCCACTACCGCCAAGGAACGGACGCCACATAATGCAACACTGTTCAAGTACTCAGCACACTGCAATACTCAAAGAACTTCTAAAAAAATTGCTTTCAGCCATTTACTTGCTCGTGCTCAAGCTTTACACTAAACTCGTATTTTGTCACGGCCTTTCCAGCACCGAGTTCAGCAAAAGCAGTAACTATCTACGATCGAAACACACCGAACCATAAAAGGAATAGACACTGCAAAAGCTTCCCCACCGAAGTCCCTTTAAAAGCGACCACAGGGCACTGGGTGCGTGGCTATTCGTTGACAATGCATAAACTAGTCAACCTAGATAAGTAAATAGACGTCCAAGTGAGAAAAATTGGGGTGCGGACGCGGGAAAACCAAATTCAAAGACGCATACGACAAATGCATGACGCGAAGTAACTTAGGACACAAAAGGTGTCATAGTGGGCCCCACCATTCAACACACGTAACTAAGTTATAGAAGGGCCAGAAGCAGCAAAGCATTCTGAATTGGTACAGCCTCTTCTAAAAATTTTGTTTTTTTCTTTCCTCAAGCTGTTCATACTTGGCAGCAACTTCGGCCAGCTGAAACTCCGCCCAGACCATGCATCCACTATTGGTCACCTTTCTATGCTGAATAGTGTGTAAAAAAGGCGTTTCATCCAGATGCAAATGGAAGTAAAGGACGGCGGTGGGATCTTAATGTTAATTTGGGAGTTACTGGATGTTAATATGTTTACACCCCTGAAAGAAAAGATGCGCACACAGCCTTACACAAGGCACACGTCACGGAGATGCAGCGGCGCTAGGCAGAGCACCTGAGAATGCTTACTGCTGTGCCAACATTGTTTACAGAAACGAAGGTCCAAAAGCCAAATTTTACAATGCTCTTCATGTCAGTAAACAGCCTGGTGTCCGTTGCTAAAATGTTAGGGCAATATTTTAACTCTTTACACCTTGCACTGGTTTTCTTCCTCAAATCAGGAGCTCACGACTTCGGTCAAATGCTCCATTAAAATGCTTCGCTAAAAACTTGCCGAAGCAAGCCCGGCCACTCTTGAGGCATCCTCACCGAGGTAAGGAACGCTCTAACACTTGGCCCTAAAGACAGTGCTCAAAAACTGTTCCCCACCTTGGCCAGGCTTTCAGCCTCCGCAAAAAATTGAGACGTGACGGCTGCTGTATTATTACGTGCGAAATGTTAGTGCGCCCGTCAAGATGCCCCCGTGTCCCACCTGGGGGCAGCGGCTGCTGGGGTGCATAGTAGGGCGGCTGCTGCATGGTGGGCGGTGGCGGCTGCTGTCCGTACCACTGCTGGGGTGGCGGGGGACCCTGCGGGTACATGGGCTGCTCGGGGGGGTACGCCAGGGAGCCCCGGACCGGTGCAGCCTGCGCGCAGAGGGAAAGAAGGCACAGTCTTTACCAAGCATGGGGTGCAAAAGGGGCACTTGCCTCTCCCCGCAATTGTCCCGCCCCTCGCCCTCTCCCTTTTCCCCCTCAAGACAAAATCCTGCTGACACCCATGGCCGGGAGCATGGCCCTGAATGCTCTGATGAAATTGCTTACCGTCTGTCAAAACCCCATCATCCAATCCCTCCAATATCTATTAGGTATGGTAAGTCAGCTCAGCTTAGTTCAGGTTGGCTAGGCTGAGCCAAGTTAGGCTAGGCTGGTGGGCAGGTCAAGGATTAAAGGACCACCCACTTTGGAGGATGGGTGAATGTACATTGACTTTAGACACTTTCTCCAAAGCAGTTTGTTTTCGAAATTTAGAGTCATAAGTGTTATGCATCACTTGCACCTGGCTTTTTTTTTTATATGTTAGTGTCGCGCGACGAAGCAAAATTAACAGGATGTGTAGTGCAAGGATGGAAAATGCACAGGTGTTGCAACAAAGCCCACTACCTGAGCTTTCTTCTCCCTTTCTCTTCTCTCTCTTTTTTTTTTTTTCTGTGTTCTAACATAGCCTTTTAGTGTTGCTTTCTTGAAAATATTTTACAAAACCACGCCCGTAATACACCTGTAGTTCGTACCCGTATCACCTCTTCAGGACTGAGAGCAATATACTCACAGATGCAGCTCGACTACTTTTAGGGGCCCATAAGCCTACCCTAGGCTAACACTTTCTCGGGAAACAAACCAAGTCATTGGAAGGCAGGGAGCACACGGAGAGGGAGGGAGGGCAGCAGCTCACCTGGCCTGCAAGGCCCTTGGCTTTGCGAGGCCGCCTTGCGGTCTTGGGTTTCTTGGCCCCTCCACGTGGCGAAGGCGCGCTGTGGATCTCGTGCAGGGCTCGCTTCGGGTCCTCCAGGAGCTGCATCTGCTCAAAGGAGCACCAAGAGGGGGAGGGGGGGAACTGTACAAGGAGGGGGGCACTGCAGGGTACTCAGTACGTTAGCTGCTCTTTCCCCTTTGTCACAAAAGCCAGGGCTTGCTATCTAAAAAGGGGCGCTCGCTATCTCCCAGAGCTTTTTTTTTTTGCATTTTTATCAGCAAGGCCTCGCGGTGCTTCTCGCCCCAGATGCATGCAACCTTTGCATCTTGCAGATTACACGCCCACACTGAACGTGTGTTGCTGCAGCACATAATACCCTGCATGCAGTAGGTGCCTCTCTTCTGATCGATGAGATAAACCTCAGCTGCGTTTTTGTTGTTGTTGTTGCTGCTGTTGTTATTTTGAGACTGCCCAGTCCGTGCTCTATCTCTGAAGCTTTGCTGGCACAAAAGTGCGATTATGGTTACCTGCTACATTTATTGGTACATAAGCAACCACTAGTGCCGTTTTGGTTGAATACTACTCAATTTCAAAGCACATGCAATTCCGGAATGTTTCTTGTGGAAAAATAAAGTGCACATTAGAATCAAGTAAGTACAGTCCATGCTCAGACGTCTTGCCGTACTTTAGAAGGTTTGACCAGCAGTTCCAAACATTGTTCACGACAGCGCTGTCAGTGTACTGACTGCCAATTTTCTTGGCTGCTCCCCGTAAGTACATCAAAGACCTTTTGCTACGCCATAAGACGTTACACTGAGCAGGCAATTTGAAATCCACCCCTTCAAAATTCCCTGATGTCAAGAGTATCGTTTCGTGTCCAACAAAATTGGAGTGAGGTATGAGCTGCCAAATCTTTCAAATTGAGCAAAGTTGCATGTTGTTTTCATAGCTCTCTCTCTAAAAAAAAAAAAAAAGAGGCTACTGTGTCATAACGCCAGATCCTTCAACTCTCCATCACTTCAGCATTTGCTACGATCACCTTATTGTGCGACATTGTATGACTTTTAAAGAGTGAAAGCGAGGTTGCAACAAAGGTTAAATAATTCCACGTGGGGAAACTTAGGTGTAGTAAAAAGGAAAAAAGGATTTCTCTTTTAGGCTGCAAGTAGGGGTTGTAATATAGTAATATCCTTGCTATAATCTTTGTGAAAGCCTCATTATAATTTCTGGTCCTGATTTTTATTTCAATGGGGTGTACTCTAACACTTGCATCATAGTCACACAAAATGCTCTAATTTGTGTCAGAATAGGGAGCAAGCGGGCTCGCTAGTGCATTATGAAATAGGAGGAAACAGCATGAAAAACAAGGCATAAACTCAGGAGACACAAATGAGGTGCTGTGTTTGTGTTCCTTCAATCTACATCCTGTTTTTTTGCACTGTTTGCTCCCGTTTTCCAATTTGTGGCCAAATCAGCTCAAACTCAAAACTCAGTAGTGTTGGCAGCCAGACACCAGCTGCAGCAGTGAGTGACAACATTTAGCACCGACAGCGTAAAGCTGGTGGAGACATCCCTGAATCCAGGCCTCAGCATGTGCGCCAAACCAGGAGTACGTTATTCGCAGTGAGAAAAACAACAACTGAACCTTGGCAAAGACTTGGCTCCCGTAGAGAGTGAGTCCTCATAAATGCATGCATCCTACAAGGAGGAGAGATCACTGTGCTGTGCAAATAAAGCAGTTGGCATGAAGGCGAAAGCAAGCTGAAGTGATGCAGCAACGACGTGTAAAGAGTAGCCAGCACATCGCAACAGTGGCTGCTAAAAAAATATAGGCAGCAGCAGGCGCCTGACGTGCCGCTGTTCGGTAGAGCTAGCAGCAAAGCAGGCTCTGGGGCCGCCCACCTGCAGGTGCTTGTCGGGCGGCTGGCCCATGTGGGGCGGGGCCAGGTGCGGGGGCACCAGGTGGTGGGGAGGGGGGGCGGGCCCAGGTGCGGGGGGCCCCGGGGGGCCCAGGTGCGGGGGCGGGCCCCCCAGGTGGTGCGGGGGGGCCCCCGCCCCCGACGCCCCCCGCGAACGGGGTGCTGGGCGTGGCCGCCTGGGGCATCACGACGGGGGGCAGGGCCGCGGTGGGGGGTGTGGGCTCGACCAGGTCCTCGGGGGGCAGCGGGGGCGGCTCGAGGAAGTACGAGGGGGGCTTGGCCAGGGCGGCGTGCGTGTGCCACAACAGGCTGCTGCGGGGCACCTCCTCCGACCGGGGCTTGCGCTCCAGCCGCATCGCCCCAAACCAGGTCCACAGCAGCGGCGCCGGGTTGCGCTGGCCCTCCAGCAGGTCCCAGGGGCTGACGCACTGCTTCTCCGACACTTGCAGGCCCTGCAGCAGGGATGTGGGCAAGGGCGGCAGGGGGGTGGTATCGGCACACGTATAGAGGCCAAGTTCCCCAGTCAGTTGCACATTTGCTTTGCCCAATCCCCACACAGTTCAGCAACTTCGATAGCTTGACACACCTTATGTGCACCAGGGCATCTTCATTCAAATGTTAGAAACAAGAACAAATACGCTAAACCTGTTTTATTCTGAATTTGAAACCAGTGAGATGAACTTCCCTGAACCAGAAAGCATGTAGTTCTACTCGGTAGCATGATGTTGCATCATTAGGAAAGATGACTAATGCTAGAGCATGAGAAGACGGGATACGAGGGTCTTGAAACAATTTCATGTAATTTTCAAGTGAACTCTGAAACTTGTCAGACCTACTGCTTTTTTCTCTCTGATTGCAAATATGCCATTGTTTTTTGAGTCAGTCAATTAGTTCTCAAGACAATTAGAGAAAATAATTAGAGCACAACATAAGTTTGCTTTCCGAATACGGGGGGGGGGGCAGTGATCGGGGAGGGAGACAGGTGACAAGCGCACCTGCTTCTTGTCGATGGAGTCAAAGCCTGCGATCTTGTTGCCCTTGGTGTCAATGAGGCTCCCCATTGGCTCGCAGGTGATCACCTCACACTGCTGCTTCACCAGGGGCAGCAGCTGGTGCACCATCTGGATGGCGTCCGTGTCCACGTCCGACACCTCCTTCTGCGTTGCAAGCACGGCACCACCCCGCTCGGTGAGGAAGCAGGAAGGAAGAAAGAAAGCGGGAGGAGGAGGCCAGCCAGCCCCAAGGGAGTCCCTACCTTGATCTTCTTGACCAGATTGAGGTACTGCTTGCGTGTCTCCTCCCCGGACATGCTGTCAGCATTCTGGGTGGTGTGGATCAGCACAGCCAGCATGTCCAGGACAGTGGTAAACAGTTCGCTGAAACAACAACAAGGTCACAGTCCACAAAAGAACAAAACGCACAAGAACGTGCAAGACAAATAGACTCACTTCCACTACATGTTATTGTCAAATGGAAGTTTTCCTGCACTCTTTGCGATAGTGCAAGCCGTTTCCGGACTTTTGTTCCAACAAACAAAACAAGAAAGAACCAAACAACAAGGTTCCTCGGCCGAGGCATCCTTCTGAACAATACGGCTGGAGCAGGGTCACGTTTAGCAGCTCCTCTGACTATTCCCATGTCATTAAGGCAAAGAAGTGGGCTAGTTGGTTTTGCATGTTCGAAAACTGCGCTTGAGGTTACTAAGGACACACTTTTTTTAAGGAATGCAAACGAACAACGTGGACAACACGAGCACAACCAGCAAATGATTTATTAGAAGTGAAAAAATTTTTGCTTGGGCATTAAAACATTTAGAAAGGGCTTTACAAAGTACAACTGGAAAAGGTGAGGAGGGGGCAATGAAATCACATCTTTTGATAAAAACGAGCGCTAAACATCGTAATCTGTTCAATGGCTCTTCATCTTTGTCCATAGAACTGAGCTACAGTGTAATCTGTGCTTGACACTTTCGTTTACCAAGCCCTCAAGCTATGTAACTGCTCTTTTAGGAATTCTATTGCAGGCGGGGCCGGCACGATTGAGCATGAGCTCACGTATTCAGTCTGTGGTGTTGATACGTGAAAGGTTTCCAAGATTTCGCATGTGGTCTTGTTGTGTGATTTTGTGTTGCGGTGCGCTTGTGCTGTCCACGTCGTTCATTTGTATTCCTTAAAAAAAGTGTGCCCTTAGTAACCTCAAGCGCAGTTTTCGAACATGTTTTCCCATCTCTCGTGTGGAAAGGGAAACACTACCCTATTCCTCATTGCACATTTCACTAACACTTGGAGCAGGTAATTATCCCCAGTCGGCAGCGATCACTTGACGGCCGAGAGAGGAAAGGAGAGCTCAGGCGCACCAGTTGGAGTGCAGGTCGACCACCCCGTAGCTGATGAGCTGCACCAGCAGCAGGGCCCAGTCGGTGGTGAGGGAGTTGTTGCGCTGGATCATGTCGAACATGCCCCCCACCAGGCTCAGCCGCAGCAGCAGGGCCTCCTGCAGCAGCTGCCGCCCCTTCAGGTCCTCCGCCACGGGCTTCTCCTGCGCACCAGAGTGGGAGGGAGGATGCCCCATGCAGCAGTCGCCACACAGCGCTTGCCCCGACGGAAGGCACTCACGTCCTTGGCCAGGTGCAGGCACTGGTTGAGCTGCGAGTAGAGCGAGTTGAGCAGGCCCTCGCGCTGCTCATCCTGGCCCTTGAGGCACATCAGCACCAGCGACAGGAACGGCTGGTGGCTCAGCAGGGACGCACTGGGCACACACCAAGACTGACTCAGGGCTTCCACAAGTAGCATTCCATCGGCAGGTTACACTGCAATATTTTACGATTCCACAACACGGTCTCCTATCTGCACGGCAAAAACTCGGCAAAGTACCATAGAGAGCTTTCGCCACAGGCTCCTCCTCCCAATGCTCCAAACAAGGCAGCTGAGCTGTCACACCAGTTCTAACAAAAACCAGCAGCTGCTGTCCTGAGGCAACAATTAGTTTAGTTGGATTTATGGTGTCGCAGGCTCTGGCCGAGTGCACCAATTTCCCGGCAGCTTATACTTAGTTTTGTGCATTTAATTTTTGGTTTTGCGCAAGTTGCTGCTTAACATGCAGCACTAGAAGAAGGATAGCAGCAAAAAGAGAAGGTTTATACTTGCTACCTGATTAATAAAGTCTTATGTTCAAAGCCCTGTCCATCGCATTTAAGAATTGCCCAGTACCTGAAGGGTGTTGCAAAAGCAGTGCTTGTATTTGCTCGAACCTAGGCCGGCCTCGATTCTAGAGCCAATCACCGAAATTCGGAAGGTCAGAAAATAAGAAGAGCTTAACTCGAATGTAAGCCGAATAAAAAACGCATTGGGCTGGCACTAGAACATGCACTTTATTACACTTACATCACTCGTCATAGCATGTGCAATGCTCACTTATCTTCGTCAACATCGTGCCCTCTTTGTCGCTGTCCTCTTCCCACAGCGCACTGTCCTCAATTCAATCCAGCACATTCCAAGATGCTGCACTTACAAAAGGCCCGCACGCACAATTAGCACGGCCAGAATTTCATCCCGTGCTGCGGCAACCCATTTCGCAACTTGGCTGAGTGAAACGCGCTTGATGCACCAGTCGGTATGAGTTGGTGGTCTTGCAGCATCAGCCAGTCATTGTAAAGCTTCCGCAGCCTGTTGGTTACGTTGCGCAGTTGTAGCTGGCTCGTCACACCGCCAGGTATTATTGCAATGTCCATAAAGCCCTCCGAAAGCAGCGGCAGGAATCAAAAGCCAGGAGCAACCCCTTAACTCTTTCGGGACCGCCGGAAAAAGTGATGAAAAAGGGAGGTCTCGGTACAAATTTTTTATTACATAAAGCAAAGGCACCATCCTGCCTTAGCATATACCAAATGCAGCTAATTATATGTTCTTTGACATAGAATATCAAGTTTTACTTCAACGCTGACGACAGAACCATGAAAAAATCTGAAAGTAAGACCTTCGTGAAAAAACTAAAGAAAAGACAGAAAAAAGCGCAATATAAAAACATTAAAAAAGAATAAAATTATTTCAGGATATACAAAATCTAACACAATGCTTGTTTATTTATCGCGAAAGTTGATGCGGCTAGGTGTAACTGGTTTTTTGTTTGTGTGTGATCTCTTTGGCACTAAGGCCTTGGCTCAGTTCGTAGCCCAGGTACACGCCTGGCTCTCGTCTCGGCGAAAAACCATTGATCTGTTTCTGCGCTGGTGGCAGGATATCACCACCATAGGTAGTTAACACCCTAGCGAACAAATATAAACCAGCCAGAACATATTTTGAGCTCGCACAAACCTACTCCAGAGCCAATTGAAACTGAAACCAACACCCACCTTTGAGCGCGATTTGATGTTCCAGGCTGATCGACACCAGAAACCTCACTCGAGCTGAAATCCGATCTCTAAAGCCGCATTCCGACTCTTCACTGCCACTCTTATCGTTAAAATCAACAGTAGAAGGCGAAGATATGCGAGACGAGACGAGGCGGATTTCTTATCGCGCTCGCTCGAGTATGACGCCATGTTTGTTTACATTCGAAACCACTGCCCGTCAGAATAAAATATCTGATGCGTTGCCGCCTGGCGATAAAAAAAGAAACTTCACAGAACTGAAAACTCCAGTTTTCAAACTATCTCCTAGATGTCGCTAGGTGTTCCATCGAGCGAAAATTTGTATTCTGCAGGCTCGCGAAACCATCGATCATATGTGATCGATGGCCTATGGAGCGGTCCCGAAAGAGTTAAAGGGGGATACTGATCTTAAAAACAACCTCTTTTAATTTTCAAGTAATCTCTGTGAAACTTGTCAGTCTTGCTGCTTTCCCCCCACTGATTTCAAATATGCTGTTATTTTTTGAGTCGGTCAATTAGCTCCCAAGATAATTAGGGATAATTGGCCATTTTTGGTCATACAATAGGCAAAGCAGTGTTGGTCATAAAACTGTAATCTTTATATTTCTACGAACCCTGGTGAATGCAATAATCAAAGCAGTTTTTTGATGCACAGCTTGGAACTAATTTTACACCCCATTAAACTTTGGTGTTTGAAATGGGCATTCAAAATGGTTCCTTGCCACTGGTGCCACCAAAGTAGAAGTAGCGCCTGCCCATGCCTATTCAAATCATTAGTATACTATCGATGATTTCAAGTTCAAATTTTGCCGCGTTTCCGCTCAAACGTGGCGCTTCCAGAGTGCTCTCTGAGGGCTGTCGCCATCTACAAAGCAGTAGAGACACTTACACCTTTTTTATTGTTTTTTTTTTCTGCGCGCAGTGATTTTTTAAAGCACCGCCAGTGTCATGTGACAAGCGCTCGGATGACACGAAGATGGCATCAGGATCACGCGCTACAGCGCCGCGGAAACGCCACGTTGCTAGCGATTTGGACGACTCTGCACACGATTGTGTTGACGATATTAGCACCACTGACTCCGAAATCAACAGTGCATCAAACTGGCCCGGAACCTCGACAGGCGTTCGTTGGTTGTTTGGCTTTGCTTCGCTCCCTCCGCTTGCTTATCTAAAGGTCATCTCTCTCACCTGCAGTGTGGTAACTTCCTTCGGGCGGGATCATTTGCAGACTGCAACGCAGAGGATTGACTTTTGCCCTCAACGAACTCCAAAAGTCGACCTCGGAATTGCACTCCGGGGCGGTGCACGGCACTACGTTTATTTTTATAAGTCAAGCAATTTTGCAGTTAGGTGTTTGTTATTTCCAGTTTTCCCCTGATAGTGTATGTACAAAATGTATATCTTAGATTTTTCAAGTGATTTTTTTGTGTGTGTGTGGAGCGAAGCCGATGTTTTTGCTTGCTTTGTTGTGTTTTTTCCAAAACTTTTTTGTACGTCTTTCTTTCCTTGTCTTTTTAAATGAAGATTTTTGTTTGAAACGATTACCAGTGCAAAGGAAATTTACTCTTCTACATTTAGATACCATACCTTTTGTGACTGGAAGAAATGTTTTTGCTAGACTACCCAAAATCAGTGCTTTTTTTTTGCCGCGTGCAGGAAGGTGTTAAACAGCAGAGCCCAGGCACAGCGCCGCCAAACAGCCTTAACACAAACTTTGATAAGGGCACCACTTTTCCACCCATTCTCATAGGCTCATACGATGGCGTTTTTAGGGAAAACTTCCCTGGCTGGAAGAGTCGGCAGCTTTCGCCCATTGGCCGTGCAACATATCACGGTGGTGCGCTGCTTACCAAACCTTGCAGTTTTGACTTTCCCTTGTTTTGCACTCTTCTCATTCACAGGCATGTGAAAATACACCAGGGACTGATCAGCGTTACTGATCTGGCCCAGTCTATACTTCTCTTCCACCCTCTTCTCGATAGCAAAGCGCTGGAGCACAACTAGCTCCTCCTCGAAGTCAGGGGGTCAGTTTTGGCACACAGACAGCCACCGTCACAGGCTGAACCCAAATCGTTTCATAAAACCAGTGACCCAGCCCCTGCTGGCCTTGAACTGAGTCCACGCGACGCCTAGATCTCCCTCACCTTCGCCTGTGTCATCTCCATCGTCACAGGCATTCCACCCTCTCTTTGCTTTCGGATAAAGTCAGCGACATCCTTCTCCACCTCGTGGTGTTGACCTTTCTTGGGTCCTGTGAAGGCCATTTGCTTGGTAGTGCAGTTAAAAAGTTTGTTCTGCTGCTTCCACCGTTGCCGCATGTTCTTTCCATTGACGCCGAAGTCGCGCTGTGCTTGGAGGTTTAAGTTCTCTCGACCTTCAAAACTACTTTCCGCTTAAAAGCCACGGTGTAGCACCGCTTGGTGGGCGCCATTGTGCCACGAACACGGGCGCTTCTTGAGGTCACGCGGCGGCGTGAGCAAGCAACCACGGAATGCTGAGAGCTGGGTTCAGAACGTTCTAACAAGCAAAATGAAGCCTGCAAACCTGCAAGCTGCAGGCCTGTGGCCATGAGATGGCATTGAATGTCTAACGGTGACAGGAAAGCCACATTCTCAAATCTAAGCTGACCCCCGACATCCGTAAGCGACTCTTTTAAAAAAAAGTATCGGCCTAGATTCAAGTAATATGGTTGGTAAGTGGTGCCCCAAAGGCAAGAAGGTTTGCTGAAAACAAACATAGCACTTAGCCCCTTTAAAAATTAAAAAAAAAAAGCATCATGACACCAGGGAAGACAAAACTTGCAACTGCTCCTCTGCTTTTCCTTTCCTGGCTTGTCTGCTCTTCTCCTTGATCTCAACATCACCCCAAACCATCTGCTTCTGCTCTTCAATTTTTTGTCCTTCCCACACCTCTTCAACCAGCATGCTATCTTAACCCAACCTGTCCTTTAAAGTCACATTGGCAAACTGAGCAACCAATCTACATGATCGCTCGTCGGTTAGCCCTATAAAGTTATCGTTTTTAGCAGTACTAGTTAAAGCTTTTAATTTCCCCATGCGCAGATGAATTTACAGAGATGAGAGAGCAGACTCCCCTCACTCACCTCCTGTGCACCTGCTTGTCCTTCTCCTTGCTCTTGGAGGACGAGGAGGAGGAGGCGATGGAGGCCCAGCTGCCGCTCTCCAGCACCTGCCCGGCCGCCCGCAGGACCTTGCCCTGGACGGCCGCGGGCAGCTTGGCGATCAGGGGGGCCACATACCAGATGCGGTCGTTCTCCTGCCTGCTGCAAGTGGGGCAGCAACGGGAGGACTTCGTGAGATGGGGCAGAGAATGAAGGCTGCCTTTACAACGCACTCATCCGGCACACATCATGGATGCAGAATATGCAGACTGAGACGACACAACATGTAGCAGCAGCTGAGGAGCCTGATGCCCCATTTGTTCGTTCAATAATGCATTCGTTGAATTTGTTTGTTGAACTTCGTAACAAGCGAGCTTTCACTCTGTTTCTGAAGCGCACTGCAACTGCCATTCGAATAAGCCTTCATGTGCCTGGGTGGTGCCCCTGTAGGTGGGTTCAGCTGTACAATCTACGGCTTCTGCCACAAGCAGGGCCAAAACTAGAAGTGGTGGGAGCACAATGCATAGCCCATGTCGTAGCTCTCGTGGAGGAGCAAGCAATGCAACATGACGTGGCCTTCAGCTAGACAAAACACCAAACGCGGGGTGTAACTACGAAAAGGAACAATGTAGCTTACATGGGCCCACTCTGCCCTCTGCTACACACATGCAACGCAAAAGAGTGCAAGCTAGGTCGCCGTCATAACTCTGGTCCCCCACAAACAATGGAGCCCGACAAGCATGAGCAAGCTTGAACGAAGGGCAAAGCAGCGGCATGCTGCAATGGCGCCGCCATACGCAGCTTATAGGCAAGGAGCTTGTAGGCAAGGAGCTCGCCCATGGACTCTGTGGCTCGCTGCATCTGTGGCATTGGGCCCCATTTCGGCACTTGCGTCTCCCAAATTTACTTCCACAGCTAAAATTTCGTGCCTAGTTGTCCATACATTGAAATTTCGGCAAACGGGACTTCGTTACACAGAGGGTACACGGTGTGCACACACTTGAAGCTAAAAAACATTACATGGTTTGTAACAAGGGGCGGGGGGAGGGGAAGGGGGGGGTTTCGTTACATTGAAGTTCATTACATCAAGGTTTGACTGCACAAAAACGACAGCAAGAAAATCTGAATTTTCTCATTACACCTCACATTTCGTTATGACCGGGTCTGCGATAAGCAGCACATGCTGCACTCCAGCATCGACTTGAACAATTTGACCTGTCAAAGCTGCATTTACCTGCCGTAGGCACCGCCGCCATTGTTGGACCCGCACGAGCGAGCAAAAGGTGCCGGTGACGCGGGGTCCCCGCTATTTGACCGGTGGGAAGCGGAGGGCGGTGGGGGCAGCGGCGGAGGCGCCTCCTCGCTGGTGAGCTGGAAGACGTCGATGGTGGCCCGGGCAACGCTGTCCAGCCAGGCATTGACCTCCGCGGCGCTGGCGCACTGCTTGTAGCGCAGCTGCAGCTCCAGCCAGGACACCCGCATGCTCCACTGGTCCAGCCCCAGCAGCACCCGGCTCACCAGCTGGCGCTGGTCGCACCGCTCCTCCGACGGGCTGGAACCGCCGGCCGAGCCCCCACCGGTGCTCCCCGCACTGCTGTTGGCACCAGTGCCAGCGCCGCCACTCACGATGCCGGCGACACCGGCCATGGCACCAAACGTGTCGGCACCACTGCTGCTTGCACCGGGGGTGAGCCACGAGTGCGGGCCAGAGCCATTGGCGCCGCCCTTGGGGTGGCAGATCATCTGCAGCAGGGTCTCAGCCTGGAAAGAGCGGAAACAAGGGGTGCGTTCCGATTTTCCCTTTAGACGGCTTCGTTGCCGTCTTCGCAGACAGTCCACCATGTTAGGCCCCGTCCCAATTCGAACAAAGCAGTCAATGAAGACTGCATCAAGGAGACAGCATTGAAGTCAGCAACGATGCAAGCTACCTTCCAGTCATAACTCGAAAGTGACCCCAGCGCCATTTTTTTTCCGTATTAATGTTGTTACAAACTAACTTGTTCTTTTATTATGATATTTAGTATAATTTACTAGTAGTAAAGATGCTTTTGTTTAATTTTTAAATAACTTAATGTTTCTAATAATAACGGTGATATTATTTACAAAACCTGCGGCTTGCGTTTCTCAACATGTCTGCTACGAGGTTGTCGCATGCGTTGGTGACCGTTGCGCCGTTCCAATTCTTCTTTCTTTAGACGTCTTAAGCTGTCTACCAAGAGCTGTCTGCCAAGCTGTCTACCAAGCTGTCTACCAAGCTGTCCGCGAACTGGAACGCAGCCAAGGTTTGCTCCCAATGGATCGGCTTGACCGCAAGGCAACAGCACTGCATTTCGGGTTTATTATGGTCAAGCTCTCCATGAGTTACCAGGCCACGCCAGTTTACGGTGCAGCCTTTACACGAAAGCGGCTTTACTAGAGTGTAAGTATATATACAGTAACACTCCTGAATCTTCGTACCTCCAATATGGGAGCTGTCTCTAAGCTATTCCTCAAGGTCTCCTACTTATTTGTGTTCGTTGTTGTGCTTGTTTTTATGCAATAAAAACGTTTTAATGAAGGTTTTGGCTCAATTTTTATTTACCCATTAATGAAGCATGCCCAAAAAATTGTAAATTTCAGTTTTTGTATTAGCAATCACTAAGTATTCACTCTGTTTCAAAACTGTTTTTAAAGGGCTAGGTGGGGATCGGGGTGAACTTTTTTGTTTTTGGCACAGAGTAATAAAATTTGGCAGCCAGACTGGAAAACTTCACAAATGGTGAAATTTAAAATTTTATGATGAAACCTCCAGTAGTATTGGTGTTACAGAGGTTCACATGTTGCCTGCTTGTGAAAAGCCTAGCAAGGTATTGAAACACGGTAAGAAGCTCTGAATACTTTTCAATTGTGGTCAAAAGAACACTACAGGATATGACATTCTTGCAATTTGTTTTACATTCTTCGATTTTTTTTCCAGAGATCATTATTTTCACCAGGTAGGGCACAACTGACTTGGCTGTAAATATTACATAAAAAAATAACTAGGTTCTAAAATGAAAACCAGAGAATGTCATACCCTGCAGCAGAACTCTTCAAGGATTGAAATAAAACAGACAGGGTCAAAATCCGCCCAGTGGTTGCCAAGCTATCCTTTCCACGAGCAATGAACAACTCGTAAAATGCCCTTCTGACAAAACGGCTCCTAAAGTTTACGAAGACTTCATGATTTTCAAACTGCACCAGGAGCATAGTAATTGCTGTCCTTGCTTCGAGACAACCTCACAGACCTTTGCCCTTTGATTTGGCGCATCTGGGATGCCTTCCTGGCTCATTGGAGGTTTTCATGTGCAGGCCTTCAGATGGCAGAAGCACCAGTTTTATGCCTAGTTCACCGCAAAGCTTACTATGGGCTACTAGGGTACCTATACTTTACTTGAGGTATGCCTAATGTGTAGCTGCCTCCAAAATGAAGAGTGAGACATGGTTTTTTTTATATTAATGTTCTGGCAGACTTTCAGCTGATTTTTAGGTGTCATAACCTTGCTGAAGCTACAGCTTAGTACATGAGGCTGTTCAGTGTCAAGAAGTCATATCAGGGCACCACAAGCATAAGATGAGCTATTTGAAAGCAGAATATACTTTTTTTACACAATTACAACATAGTTATTATTAGCATACCATGCTCTTCTCCTTCAGGCGAAACAATCATTGCAAAATAGACAACATAGGTAACTGCAAACATTGCAAAAATAAACATAATGTGCCATTAAAAATATCTAATTTTACAACTCTGTGACCTTACGCCGTCTTCTCTAATTAATATAACACTGATGACATAATTTTGTAATCCCAGACTTCGTTGTACAAACTAGTTTAGAGCCACAGGCAAAACAGCCACGCTGCAAATACAGTGCTACGGCACTGTATTTGCGGCGTCGAGTGGTGTCGTTCCGGAAATACAGTGCTCCGAAAATTGCCGTGTTTTCGTCAACTTGTGGAAATTTTTTGTCACATCAGCTAACATTATCATTTTTCTTTGGCACTTTGCAATGTTTTTAGACGGGAAACCGCGTAGGATATAAAACGCGCAAGCCGAAAATGCGACTTCTGAAAAATGATTTTTTGGTCTCGACATCTGATCCCTGCGTTCCCCTCTTAAACCAAACCGCTATTTGCTTCATCCACACCTCAAAAGCACACTGGCATATTCACCGTCACTGTGACAGCAAGAACATCGTGACCCACAGCCCTTTCCCAATGGCAAACAGGAGCACCAAATCTGCTCCCACAGGTACTGAATGCTTCAGCAGAGTGCACCGCACTTTTTGACTACTCTCACTCGACCATTGAAATCTGTACACCCCTCACAGTAGCAAGACGAAAGGTAGTGGGCTAGATGAAGGTGATGTTGCGCCAGTACTGACTGCGATGCCAACAATACCCTCAAATGCCCTTCCCCATGCCTAGACAAGCCATGCCTCTTCCTTCACCCACACTAGTAATTGATTGATTGTAGGGTTTAACACGCCGACGCAACGCAGGCGATGAGGTGCGCCATAGTGGAGGGCTCCGAATCAATTTTGACCACCTGGGGATCTTTACCGTGCGCCGAAATCTTGTACACACGGGCGTTTTCGCTTTTCGCCTCCATCAGAAAAGCGGCCGCCACGGCACCCACACTAGGACCAGCCACAGGGGATAATCTGATTGGCGAGTATTGATGACAAACACACCTGCTTGTGCGAGAGCATGGGGTCCAGCAGCAGGTCCGGGGAGCAGAGCACGTCGGGGTCCCGAAGGCAGCGCTCGTGGATCCACTGCTGGCTGCAGATCTGGCCGAGAGCATACTTGGCAAAGTCGTTGAGGCCCGCACTCTCAATGCCCGTGCCCCGGGGGGCAGCCCCCACTACACTGCCACCCGGGTGGTGCCTGCCGCCCAGGCCGGGGCTGTGCAGCAAAGGGGGAAAATCGACAGGAGCGCTGCTGCTAAGAGAAGGGGCGAGATAGAGAATGCCACACGCACAGCCCGTCAACACCGGCACCCGTCGGGACGACGACAACACACACACACAACGCTGAAGGCACTGGGAACGGTGAAAACAAAAGTAACACTGTCAAGAAGGCAAAAAGGAACAGGCCGAATCCCACTTCACTGTCTCTGAAGGGTGGCGCTGTAGGCCGAGTTTTGACGTGGGCGCATAAGTCAGCCCCCCTTGTCCTTATATAGCTGGTAGAATGCAAGCTCTGGTTCAGTAACCACGGAAGTGCAACACAAGTGCCCCACTATTGCTACCGCTCTCACCTGCATGACAAAACTATTTTCCACATAGCAATTTCTCCCATTTCTCTTTCACCATCATTATCACTACTATCTCCAACTCCACTGAAGGCCGACGGCCTCTCCCATATACCTCCAACAGTGCCTGTCCTGCACAGCCTGGGTCCTCGGTGCCCCCAGATTTCCTTTGCTCGTCCCTTCCTCAAGTTGAAAATCTGCCTTCGCATCTTGCGCCGTCTCTCGGTATCCTCTCTGCCACCCTTCTGGTCCACCAGCTGTTGTTTCATCGCACTACAGGTCCAGCCCAAGTCCATTTCTGTTTTTCTAGTTTGAACAATATCTTTCACCTGGACCTTGTTCCCTGATCCAACACGCTTGTTTCTAGTCCCCAAGCATCACTCGTTCTATGGCTCATTGGGATGACCTAAGTTATCTTTTCGAATGTTTGGTAAAGCACCCAGTTTCTGCCTCACGTGTCATCACCACCAATATGCACTGGCTGTATACCATTCTTTTCTCTATTCATTATTTGAAAGTGTTTGCCATGTGTACCCCAGCCCACAGCTGCTCTGTGCTGGATTTCCTTCTCGTGGTATCCGTTAGACACATTTACTACAAAGCTAGTTCGCGGCGATGTTTCACGCGCACAATATAAAAGCAAAGTAATGATGAGAGATACCCTGCGCAGCACACGACCCCCCACCTATCACTACACCTTTGAAGCCACTCTTTAGTGCAAACTGCCACAAAATTTCAAAAGCAACCACACTAACCACCGTCTGACATGCAACGCCAGCAAAAAATTGGTCATCTGAGGTACAGCTCTAAACATACTGTCCGAGCACAAAAGAGACAACAAAAGACAACAAAAGAGCGGAACTCACGGGACACCAAGGTCGAAGTCTGCATCGTCTATAGGGCCCAGAAGGTCGTTGATGCTGGGCTCCCCTTTGCCCTGGCTTGCATCAAGCTTGGCTTTGGCCTCTAAGGATGGCGTACTGGCATCCCCTGCAAGTCGCAAGGACATCAATGCGAAATCCAACGTTAACTCATGGGCACCCAAAATGCAAATCCCTTCACTAATTCCTGGAGGATGTCTGCACAATACTGCCAGCTGCGCTCGGGCAACAGCGGTAAGCAGCATCAAGACCATGGGTGGTATCAAGGCGGTATGATAATCCTGTTAATACAAGCTTCATCATTGCATGGGTGTCAATGTGTTATTGTCAAGAAAGCCTTATCTGGGTAGTGTGCCAGTATTAAGCCGCACAAGTTTGTCATTCAGCCTAATGTCCTATATAAATAAAAAAGAACACTACATTTAAAAAAATAAAAGAATCAATGACGGGCATCATTATATGAGAAAACCAGAAACTAAGGCAGTGCACAGCCAGGCCTTGTTATCTAGAGGGGCCGCTTGGGTGCGACTATGTTACTATCAGGATGTCAAAGGACAAGCACTCGGGGGGAGTTGGCATGCAAGATGAAAAGAGGGGCTCCAAAATATTTTTCTCTTGCCCTCCACCTAGACGCAACCGGCGCATTGCAGACAAGGCTAGCACTACTACACAAGAGGAAGACAATGCATTTTAGTGGTGGTTGTGCGGCCTTAAAGTGCGATACATGTGGTGCCTAATCCTTTCCAACTCGTAGCAAAGGATACAGTTTGTATGTCTTTTCATAATATCATTATTATTCGCTCTGATGTATGGGAGGTTTCAATTATTGGCAAACCTTTAGTGCCCAGCCTTGTTCACATGCACAAAACCATTTAATAAGAAATGACTGCACATATTACTGATGATAATAACTTGCAGCTGATGGCTTTTTTTCTTGTTTGCCTCAGTACAGCACTCCAGAACGACAATAATGCAACGTGTGAAGATCTGCCATAACATTCTAGAGGAGTTTCATAACTAGCAATAACACTGGGAAAACTTGGTACTGCTGTGCGAGCCGAGATATCGCGCTAGTAAGGACAGATATTTTTCGTAAGCTTCATGTCCTGCCACCCTCACAATTCTCTTTCAGTCCACTTCCCATTCCACAGAGTTATAAGAGTAACGAGGCAGAAACAGCAAGACCGATGCGGGTGACGTACCGAGCAGCAGAATAGCCTTGAGGACAGCGAGCACCGGCTCGACTCGCATGCTGCTGTGGGCTGCCGACAGGAGGTGCCGGTCGCAGGGCGACCGGATGAGGAACAGTGGGCGCGGAAGGGGTGTGGCAGTGGCAGCAGCGGCGGCCGTGGCAGCGGTGGGTGCAGGGTCCACCGTGCGGAACAGCCGCAACAACAGGTGGCACGTCAGCCGTGCGCCAAGCTCTGCGTCCTGGTCTGCCGCCCCACCCACTGCCACCACCCAACAAAGGCCAGTCTTTTATAAACAGCCATGATTGCGGCCGGTCAGAGAAACAATATGCGAACCACATGTCGACAAGCAACTGATGACTGCCACTGCATTGGGGAAGGGCTAGGCTAGCTCAAAACGACGAGCCACAGCTCTGAATGTGGCTTATAATCTCGGCAATCGGGTGCCTCCATCCTTGAACACAGTTAATGAAGCATGACACAACTTAGCCTTACTCGAGAGCTCACCACGTCAAAAATAACAAACGTGTAAAGTTGAACACCTCGGTTTTATACATTAAACTGTCAGGGTTAGAAATGGATGCACACACATAGGCCTGTTACGACGACGACCCTTTACTGCACACCTTTCCACACACACTCACTCATGCTTTCCACTGTCCCCCTCCGCCTGCCTCCCTGCGCACCTTGCGCCATTTCTTGGCACTCTGTAACACTAGTTGCCCCTAACCAAATGAAAAAGAAAATCGCAGTTCTGGAAACATCTAAGGCAGCTCCAAAGGGCCTCACAACGTAAACATGTTTATGAGGCACCTTGACAAATTTTGCAGTGACATACAGCCCAAACAGTACACCAACTATGACAAAGTGGGCTAGTCAAACACAAAAAGACATCACAAAAGAAATACAACTTCCAACACATTTAATTCAATCCAACAACTTTGAACAAACAACATTTCTGATGACCAGCAGCGCCAGGCCTGTAAGCACAAATATGTGCACAGCATGCAGCAAGACGGAGAATCAGACTCAAGTGGTCGACTATTCCAAAATTCCTTTTTTCTTTAAGGCCATAAGGTGCGACACTGGCCCATGTGAACATATCTTGTGATGACTACGAGTACTGCAGCAATGGATAGTGCCATATTTACTCGCCTTATGAACTCCCACACCCACTTTTGTACTTGAGAAATGACTTTTGATTTTGCTTTTTTCTACCTCACGCATAAAATGCACACGAGCATCCTCTAGCTAGTGTTCAGCGTTCAGCAAACAATGCTGAACACGAACAACATGAGCACAGATTGTAACTAGTTGATGTCATGCGTTTATTGTTGTTGCTGATAATTCTAACATTCTTACTTGTAGTGCCATGCAAATACAGCGGTGGCAGAATGAAGTAAAAGCAATGCACCCTCGCTTTAGCGGTTTGCTATGACTTTTTCATCGTTGCTAGTTACTGGAGTGTTATCATCCAGCGGTAACCTCGACACTGGACATCATTTCAGTGTTGACCCAGTGCATTGGCGCAACTAGAAATAACAAGGTGGGCTTCAAGCTACGAAAAATGACTGTCGGGCGTTTTGAAGCAAGTTGTATGAATACAAACTACTTCTTGGTTCATGTAAAGCCATGGACAAATGAAACACGAACACGGAAATATGAACCAGAACACACAAAAGCGCGATTTCTTTCCATCCAAGTCAAAATGATGCGTGGCTTAGTTACCAAAAACAAAGTTGGGAAATGTGGCTTTTCAAATATGCCAATAGCGTGCTATTATTGCACTTCAATGAACAGTATTTTTCAATTTTGCATTTCTGGTTCATATTTTCGTGTTCTCATTTCATATGTGCATGGCTGTACGTTGTGCACATGTCAAAAAAATGGAAGGTTTTTTTTTTTTAAGATGATGATTTTGTTGTTACCAAAACGCGACATAAAATGTTGATGAATAAAAAATACCTTTCGCAATTTTTTTTTTTCTGTGTATAACCCGGCTATAACGCCTTACTTGAGTCTCAAACTGACATCAACTTCTCCGGCAAAAAAGAGTGAGGTCACTATGAGAGTAAATTTGATATGTTGCTTGATAATTTACCCGTACTTCAAAATGTGCATTGGTATTCAAACAACTTCATTTGGACAAGGCCATTAGCAATTTGCTGTAGTGCTGTCCGAAAAGGCATAGCATTTCCTTTGGCATGTCATTGCATTGGTTACTGCAGCTTACCACTGCTTCTTGTTGAGAAAGTTTCACTCAGGACTTCCACACAAAATTTACTGTTAGGAAACTTGTACCACTCACATTAACAAACTCGTCGGAAGGCTTTTCCACTCATAGGGGTCACCCGAATTTTCCTCTGCAACACTCGACAATTCCAGGGGAGGTAGACATTTTTGGGGGGTTAAAATCAAGGGCTGGTAATTAACGAAAATTTTAACTAAGTGTTAAAAAAAATGCACAAAGCTATAAACGAGACCTTTAAGAGAAACATGAAAATTCATAGGGGGATATTTAAGAATGCACGAGCATCTCAATCTTCCCCCTTGTGAACTTGAGGCTCGGACAGTGCGCATGCCTTGCTCCGGCTTCCGAAGTTGGCAACACAGCGTTTCTCGCACACCCATCTGTACACAGTGCCAACTGCGCTTTGCGCTCTAATCATCTCAGTGGTCACACTTGCTCGCTTTAGCAGCGGAGACGACTGCCTGTCGTTCCGTTTGTTATCCACCAGTACTGGCATATCGTTACCGGCATTCCCATTACTTCCCCTGAACTGGCTGCACACTACATTCTACAGCGCAGGCAAGCGGCAATGCGAGTCACAAGACTTGCCGAGGCAGTGTGCGGATCGATGGCGAAAATTTTTGCCAACATGCCCCACCCACTGCTCCCGCAATAAAAGTCAGCAAATCGCTGCACAGTACGATACCGGATTATCAGCGCAGGGGTGAGACAGCTGAATCAGATTTGGGAGCAGTTTTTGGAGTAGCAAAATCTCGATTTTGGAGCAGAAGAACCTTGATTTGGAGCAGAAGAACGACATTTATTATGTCACCTTAGGAGCCTAAAAAATCAAATTCTTGGCAACTCGGGTAGAAGGGGGGGGGGGCTACTTTGTAATTGGTTTTGAACGTACATAACACTGAAACAGCCTTTCAATAAAGTTTTTTCTCCCAGAGTGTCACAAGGTATGAACTACACTAGCTTTTTACAAAACATTTTTAAATTCGTGGAACACCGCTGAAAATATGGAATTCAAAAACTAAGCAATCGTAAGGCGTTTTTATTATCATGCGAATACCGAAATTATTGTTTTCGTAATCCAAGACTCGTCTTTACGAACAAGTGTAGAGCGACGGCAAACGTTGCGCAAGGCGAGGTGACAGTCGTCGTACCCCACCAGCCCTCCCATTTCAATCCCTAAGGTCATAATCACTCTTACAATCACTGCGATCGTAATTTGAGTAACGTTGGTATGTTACCCACCTCTTTCTTGGCATTGAATTTCACTTCAGATAGATGAACCATTATTACTAGCGTGTAATAATAGCCCATCCCGCTATCGGTCACTGCTTGAACATCTTGCGGCGATGTAGCCTGCGCCGCCATTTTCTGCAGTGTAGATTGTCCCATTCCCGCAGATCGCAAGCTCGCTGTCAAAGGCAGCAATAACTCGGCGTTTTATAACACTGAAATGAGTCCGAAATTTTACTTCAAGCACGCACTGCGCCTCACGCTCAAGGCCGAAGCACGGCGAATTCGCGGGCACCACTGTTGTTTTTGATGAACTCTCCTCTTTCGAGTCGCGCAACTTCCCACAACAGCTCAAATGACTAAATGTAAACCCAGCCACCCCCATAACGAAAACTATGGTAGAAATCAGCGAAGAGAATTCTGAATGAACCACGAGCAGTTGCTTCGCCCCGCGGCCATGTTTTCCAATCTTCACCTCACCAGGATGGTAGCGTACAGTAATGTCGTTCCGAAGGTACGGTGCTCAGAAAATTGGCGTTGTTTCATTAACTTGCACAAGTAGTTTGTCGCCTCAGTACACATAAGTATTTTTTCTACAGGACTTTGCAATGGTTTTCGATGGGAAAACTTAAAAAACTCACATGCACAACCCGACATGGTGACTTTCGAAAAAACTATCTCGGGGACAATTTTATGCAGGTTTTTTAATTGAATTATCAATCACTTAACCCTTTACAAACAGCATCACCTTGAGGGTGCTGGAAAATTATGCCGTCAAAAGCATTTTTTGACACTGAAACTGACGGGAGCGTTAAAATCCTTGGCTCTCGGTCTGTTTTGGAGCAGTTTGGCACAATTTTTGCAATTTCGAAGCTTGTGGAGCAGTCTGGCGCAGGAAAACAAATTTGTATCAAAACTGCGCAATACGCACAGCTGTCTCACCCCTGTCAGCGGCTTGGCCCATTGCACACTAACATTCCGTACTACGGGGACTCCAAACTAGCGACTGAGAGGCCCCCACCTGGGCTAGCCGAGAGCAGGGAAGGTAAGGCCACGTGGACAACAAAGTCCTGAAGGGAGAAACACCTCCTCGCCACCAGGATGCACGTGAAGACCGCCAGGTTGTCGTGGATGGACAGGTCACCAACCTGCACACAAAGTTGGTGACCGGTAAGGGGGGGACCATATTTTTACCCTGGGTGGGGGCTGCCTTCTTTGCGTGTACTCATCAGAGAGCACCACTAACAATGACACGCAAAAGCGTCTGCCTCATCCTTGCACAACTGCATGCGCATGTAGAAAAGAAACGACTTATGCTTGCTCAGCTCCAGATCCACCGATTGGTCAAAGCACAGAAAACAGAAGTGTGCTGCCCTAACTAGCGTTGTAGTAACGAAGCACAAAAATCTGCAGAAATTCAGAGGGTTGTTTACCAATGCGTAGCATTGTTATGCCGCTTGTCCTAAGTGTGAGTTCTTTACAGCCAAACTTATTGGTTTTTCAAAGTTCTATTTGACCGATAATCCCCATTTACGCTATTATAATGACCACAGGGTTGAACTTTCACTAACTCTGCTTTTTGGTGGAAATCGAGGGCGTTACACGTTCACCACTGTTCACTATTTTTTTTCTACTTTTCTTATTTTTTGGTATTTCAAAATTCTGTTGGACCAGTCATCTCCATTTACGTTATTATAACGATTGCAGGTGGAACTTCCACCAGAGCTGCATTTTTGAGGAAATGCAGGGCGCATGGTTCGCCACTTTTGACCAGTTCTGTTTGACCAGTTATCCCCATTTACACTACTATATCGATTACACGTGGAACTTCCGCCAAATCTGCATTCTTGTATGCGTTCTATGGTAAAATAAACTGCTTATTATTACAATGCTCCAATGCCGTAATATAGGATATAACAACTGAATCCGGTTACAGCGTGCACCCAAAATGCGAGCTGCCGCCGGCTCTCCGCACGACAGCATGCGCATCAAGAGGCGATGCGCCTCGCACCCCTTTTACCCCTCAGAAAATGAGTCGACTGCACCGCTTACTAGGAAGCAAGAGGAGGAGGAGAGCAGTTTTCCTTCCGAACACCCCTCCCGGCGTCACCGCTTTGGCACCGTCCCTGCGCCCACTCGCGAGCTCACGTGTTCGCCTATTGTTGCGTCACGTGCACACCACTTCGAATTTGACTGGGTGCCTCCTCAACTGCCGATGTTCTTCCGCGGAAGTGACATCAGGGCCAATGCTTTTGGAAACGTCCGAGTGCCTCATTGAAGAGGTGATCGTTGCACGGATACGTGGCAGTGACAACTCTGATGACGTGGTTGCGCAGCTTACTCAGGTAGTGTCTTCGCAGGAGGCCCAACGCGTGACACAGTCCCTGAAGGACTTCGTTTCCGCCAAGGACCTTTCGCTCAGCTAAAGATGTGCGACAGCTTCGCGTGAAGCAAACAAAGCTGACCGAATATGGCATCTTTTGTGCAAATTAGTAGTAGCACGACCTTGCTTGCATGCGAATAAAATGTTTTGATCTCTGAATTGTCTTTTTTTTAGCCCAACCTGCTTATAACAATTATTGGTTATAACGATAGAATTTCCTTAGCACTTGAATATTGTGTAAAGTAGACTAGACTGTAGTGGCTTCTCTTTTCCTTACTGCAAAAAGAATGGTGGTTCAGAGTTCTCAACATTTTGCTAAGTGATTAAATTTTTTTCACAATGTTCACAAGTGTCACCAAAAAAATTGTGTCACACATCAAAAGTTACCAATCAGTACTCACAGCACTTAGGCTTATAGAGCAGTCTTCTAACATTTTTTTCTTTAAATGCATGCATATTACTTCATTACGCAGGTTTCCAGAAAGCACAGGGAAAATCATTTTTTAACCCTTAGTTACTGCCACTGTTTCAGTACCACTCTGACAGCAACCTCTTAATCACTGCACTAAATTTGGTGCACGCCAAACTGATCGGCGGAATTCTCCCTTTTAGAAGAACACTAAAGGTGCAAGGCACACAGGAAGGGGACGGCTGTTTTGCGGAGACCAAACCAACAGACCGATCCCCCAGTGCCTACAGTAGACAGGGGTCATTAACATTATCCTCAAGCCCACCAGCTATGAGAAGATTGAACGATGAGACTCACGTCCACTTGCGTCAGAACGTCAATGAAGCCGCATGCGTGGTTAGACGAGCAGCAGAGCGCCTTGAGGACGCCAAGCCACTCTGCGCTGAGCAAACTACAGCTGGCCGTGAGCTCAGCACACAGAAGGGAGATGTCATTCAGCCTGCAAGAAGAGGGAGGAGAGCAGTTGTACGCAAATTGCTGTAGGCAGGGCAACTCCTCATGCTTATCTAGGTGGCTGCCTCAACCACTCTGTTGACACTCTTTGAATTCTTGAATTTTGAATTCTTTATTCCTTTTTTCAAAGGACAGCAGTGTGCATGTCTCTCATGTTGAGCAATACTACGATGTCGGCAATGGCCCTAAAACAAGGTGTGCCGGCATGTTTGCCAGCTCGAAGCATTTTAATTAGGAGCACCCAAACATCTGAAATTTCAAACATGGGTCAAATTCGATTTTCACTCAATTAAAAAAAATGACATTTAGTACTTTTGAATGTTGCCGAATATATTTGCAAGCGTTACAAACATTCAGGCTTGTACAGTCGAAAGCTCGTTAATTTAAGCTTCAGTAATCTAAATTTGTGGATAATTCAAACTGCGAAGTTCGGGATATAATGAACCGAGGCTGCGTGGTGCTCAGGATCATTATAAACAGGCTTAACTGTAGTACCTATTACCATTTACTAATTACAGTGTAGACCGCTTATAACGTATGTCTCAGGAGCCGCAAAAATCCGCACTATAAACAAAACGTCCGAATCCAATCTGCCTTTCAATCATTCTTTGTTTATCATCCCTCAATTGAATGGCTCTTAAACACAGCGACGCGATCTTTATTTCTTTTTTTTTTTTTTTTTTTCCTACATCAGACGCTATTGCAGGGTTTACAAGCTGCTGCACGGTCTAACAAACCGCGAGTGCGGGTTGTTTATGTTGGTGTTTTTCTATGAACGGATGCCACCGGACAGTGCGATAAAAGCGCAAACGGAGTTTTCCTTTTTTTATTATTTATTTATTTTTTTTTTTATTTTTTGCCCCAACTCGCGTTCGCCATGCCAAATGCGGTTGCCTATCAGCACAGCGTACAGATAGGGAGAACCTTCAGCATCGCGGCTCGCTATCTCCAGATGTTCGAAAAGGAAAAGGGCGGTTGCTTATCCGCACACTGTTATACTAGAAACAACTCACCACACGAGAAGGAGGAGGGGGAATGGGGAAAGAGGAAGGGCTTGCTGTCTTCCGAGGTGGGTCAGGACAGTTGTGGTTACCACGTGCGTGCAAAGGGAACACGCGAACTAAGGGGTGCCTTTTTTTTTTTCTATGTCAAAGTTAGAGGAGAGCAGGGAGCGTGCACTGCGTGGGATGGCCAGTTCCAGCTTTTTTATTCTTTCTCACGAGTCTAAAACGATGCCCCAGCTGTGCCAGTCGATCAGCGGACTCGCCAAAAAACCGCACCATAAACGGTATTGCGCTTCGGGCAACCGCATTATAGGCAGTAAGCTTATGCACTCACTTCTATGGAAGGCCTACCAGTGGCCAGCAAAACCTGCATTATATCTGGTCCCGCACTATAAGCGGTTACGTTATAAATGGTCTACACTGTACCATGATACTAATTATACCATGGTGCTGGGACAAAACAAATGTACCCAAAGGGTGGAACACCACTGTCACATAAGGTTTACCACATACACATACTGTATTCACTCGAACCTAGGCCGATACTTTTTTTTTATTTAAGTCGTTTACAGAAGTTGGGGGTCGGCTTAGATAAGAGGATGCGGCTTTCCTGCCACTGCTAGACACTCAATGCCATCTCGCGGCCGCAGCATTGCAGCTGGCAGGTTTTCAACGGGTTTTCAGAACTCTATGGTTTTCAGGTTCCATTTTGCCTGTTTGAACGCTGTGAACCATATGTTGTGAACCCAGCTCTGAGCGTTCTGTGATTTCTTGCGTATGTCATCGCGTGACCTCAAGAAGCACCCGTGTTCGCGGCACAATGGCGTGCACGAAGCGGTGTTACTACACCGCGGCTTTCAAGCAGAAGGTAGTCTTGGAGGCCGAGAGAACTTCAAAGCTCCAAGCACAGCGCGACTTCGGAGTCAATGAGAAGAACAAGCGCCGATGGTGGACGAGGCGGAACAAACTTTTCAACTGCGCCACCACACAAATGGCCTTCACAGGACGCAAGAAAGATCTACACCACGAGGTGGAGAAGGAAGTCGCTGACTTTACCCAGCAGCAAAGAGAGGGTGGAATGCCTGTGACAAACAGAGATAATACAGGCAAAGGCGAGAGAGATCGCAAACATTCGAGGCATCGTGCGGGCTCAGTTCAAGGCCAGCAGGGGCTGGGTTAAATGTAGCTTATTTAGTGACGCTAAGCTGGGTCACTTCGTTTTATGAAGCGGTTCCAGTTCAGCCTGCGAGTGAGAATTGAACATGCTGTGACAAGCACCGCAAAAAATAAAGTGCATGAGTAAATACGGTAGGTATACACAAGCGCACACATGAATGAGTGCTCTTGCAAAAATACTGGTGAGTAGCCAAAACGCTATTTTGTTCAAAATTGGCTGTCTGTTAGCCCACTGTAGAGTGAATGGCCTATTCTAGTGTCACTAAATACAGTGGAACTCCATTCACACGTTTTTCACCAGACCGGGAAAACAAAACGTAACAACCAGGAAAACGCAGCAACGAGGAAACCTTCAAAAATGAACGAAAACAGTGTAGCTTTGACTTGCAACCATGCATTTCTGCAACTTTGGCTTTTAAACCTTAAAAAACTCGAGAATGTAGGATAGCTGCTTTTTGCGATCGCTGGAAAACACCACTTGTGGCAATGCAAGGTCTCTAGCGATCTCGACTCTCTTCCACGCTGGCTGCTTGTATACTGTGTTTAGTACGTCAAGCTTTTCCTGAAGGGAAATAGCCTCCCGTTTTCGCGATGCCATCAAGGCACGACAATATTCGCGGTTGCAAGTCCAACGGTGTTCTCAAAGCTTGAAGCACACGATGACGATGAGAGCGCGTGCTATTCTTGCTATAGCAAACATACTATAGCAAGCATGCTATAGCAAACATGCACTTCCAGCATTCCGAAGTGAAACTTCCGTTGTAAGAGCAGTAATGATGGTGATAGCATAGAGTAACATAGGGCCATCTAGTGGTGACGAATCGCACTCGCGTGCGGCTTCATGCAGTCAGTTCCGTAGCCAAGCCTGGCCAAGGATCGTCAAACGTCAAAATGTCGCCCGGGCGGCTTCGGAGTGTCAGATTGCGACGCATGATCCGGGAACGTACTCTGAGCCACAACGTAACAGTGAGGATTTTACCGTACTTACCAGATTCTAACGCGCACTTTTTTATGGAAAAATAGGCCAAAAAATCGCATGCGCGTTAGAATCGGATATGAAACCAAAACTGCCGAAACAGCGGAAATTTCGTCCCACCTATCACCATCGCCACCTCAAGATGGCGCCAAAGCTTTTAGCAACGATTTTTCGGATGCAGGAAGCCTAGGCACCTAGGCTTTTCTATCGGCGTTCACACAAATCGTCAAATTGTTCGACTTGCGTGCTTGATAACTGCAATGGCAGCAGCGGCAACGAAGGTGCGGCGCTTCTGCGAGTGGCTAATGAGCGGCTCCCACGCGTTCACAACGAGCGGTCGGCTGAAGTGTGCACCTCTGGAGAAGCTCGCGGGACGGGCGTGCAAGGCGTGGGCCACGATCCCATAGACCATGGTTGAACGTTGTGACAGCACCCAGAACGAGGTGATGTGGTCAGCGGAAAGCGACAAGGAGCTCTCGGAGAGCGACGAGGAGCGAGATGAGTGAGATTACTTCGGGAAATTAATCACCCGTTTCTCTCGCATTCGTTTTTCTTGGCCACAAAGTTCCGTGCGTGTTACAATCGAAGAGGCAAGTTTTTTCGTTTTTTTTTTCCCTGTAAAATCAGGTGCGTGTTAGAATCGGGGGTGCGTTAGAATCGGGTAAGTACAGTAATACATGGGACTCTATGCGAGCTACGCCGGGACTAGACAAAAACAATGTAGCAGCCGGGAAAACGCAGCACTGAGGAACGTAAGAGCGGGGTTCTACTGTAGTAGCTTATTTGGTGCCTCTAGCCTACACTTCCCACTAGACGAACAGAAAGGCATCTCACGCTATCTTTGCTGGCCCACATAGACTGCCCACCGTTGCCCCGCATCGTACAAAGCATAGAAGTACGTTACTTCTAGAAACTCACAGAAGCAGCACATCTTTGTTTCTCCCCAGGGCACACTCACCTGTCTGCATCCTGGGCCACGGAGATGCTCTGGACAGCATTACAAACAAAGCTGTACCGGTAAGCAGGGTTATCACTGAGTTGCTTGATTTGTTGGGGATCCACTCTGACCCTGGAGGAAGGAAAAATCAACGTTCACGCAACACAAGAGCATGTCACCAGGGAGAGACTGCACTTAACAGATCATTGGACATTAAAGATTTACTTTTGAGCTTGCACAATCCCGACTTCTTGACAAGACTCCTGATCTGTAGACTAAGTTGGAGCAGCAAGATTTTTTTTATTAACTGACAGCCTTGGTGACAATTTTGTTAAACTTGTTCACTCACCTTACCCACCTGAAACACAAACAGCACTTGGCATCACCTGGAACTATATCTCACGCATCAGCAGGGCCCACACATTTAAAAGTGAATTCTGCCAGATATTTTGAACTTCTCAAGTGGAACAGAATGCACGGAAGAATTTTATTCAAACAAAATGTTCGTGAAACGCGACAGGTGTGTTTGGCCTAGGTTAGTTGCTCCCAGTGAATTCACGTAATCACACAAAAGTGGATTACCACACGAAGCTATTAAGTGTTACACACTTAATGCTGTATCGTTCTGTGTATGGCAGTCATACACAGTAATTACACGTAACTTTCCTACTGACTTTTACACCCTGTATTTGTATGCTTTGTTTCATTCCGTTCCCCAATCCTTGACCTCAGGATCCCCTAGTGCAGTGGTTCTCAGCCATGACTGCCCCGGGGACCCCTTTTGGGCTTGCGATAGTGATGGGGGACCCCACGATGGAGCGTATGTTGATCTGTGCCATAATGTCAAACAATTTGTACTTGAATCTGTAAGTCTTCTAGACACCTATATGCTGCCTTTTGTGGGTTTCTTTTCTTTGTCTTTCATAGCTGGCGTGTTGGACAAAATGCAGATGTCAAAATATGTGCCACGCGGAGAAGCTAAATGTACATTTAATCCGGCGGATCCACCTTTTTGCTTTGCAAGCAAATGCTGACAAAATCGAGAGAAAAATGGCGGGTGAAACGTTTGGCGGGAAGCTTTGCGGACCCCTGAAATGCTATCGCAGACCCCCTGGGGTCCGCGGAGCCCCATTTGAGAACCACTGCCCTAGTGCACCAAGCTGAAGATTCCAGACTACATGTGGGTAGCCTTTACCACTGCAATAATATAGACTGCATGCCAACTCTCAATTTCATCAGAATGTCCACATAAAAAAAAAAAAGAGAGGGGCTTGGCCAAGGAGCAAGAATATATAAAGTAGGCGAAACGGCCCATTTCGGCAAGCGCGGGCGAGCAAACAGATAATGTCACAATGAAAACCAACGCGGCGGACTACAAAGCATCGTAGCTGCAACGGCGAAGGAGAGGGTAGCGGCACCTGATGGACGAAATGATAGCAGCTACAATTCATTCTGTGGCTGCACAGTGAAATGCCGATCGCGAAGGCCACAAAGTTTCTTCTTCCGCGATAGATGCCGCTAGCTTCACCTAGGCCAAGCGCTTGTGGCATTATCTGGCCATCCTAGGAAGCGACGTTTCCCCTCCTGTCTTGTGCTTACTTCATGGGCTTGACTAGGTTTCACCGCTCTTCCTTTCCCGCTTGTAGGCCCACCTGACCAGTGTTAGGCAAGTTTTTTTCAAATTCTTTCCATTTCTCGAAGCCGCAAAAGTAGAACTCCAAGCTATTAGTGATGGCCACACTACACTTACGTTTCATATAATATGGCCACAAAATACGAGCATTAAAATAATGAGAAACTGTAAAATGTTTCTTACTGCATGAAATGCCTTTACAGGGTGTTACGACGAGTATTGCAACACTTACACTTTTTTTCCTGAGCGAACCACTGCTCGGTTTGCGCTCGAACTTTAGCGAAGGTCGCATTTTGTGGTCTATTTTGTTTGACACCGGGAACAACGACGGTACTTACCTGTTAACTTTGAAAAAAAAATATAAACAATTTTCGCCTATGAGAAAATGGCAACCGATTTGGACATGCGAACCAGTGCAAGCTGATCTTGGAACGACGGCGCCACCTGGGGTATGCAGAGCGAAACGGACAATGGGGATTTATGCCCCTTCCCCGGCAGGAAGGAGCCAAATGGAGTAGCAGACGATCAGAAAATGTGAAATCAGATGAGAAAACAAATCCAACGTTTAATGGCGACGATGAACTGTGGGAGTATTTTATTATGATTGGTATCAGCTGTTATGCAACTACAGTTAAACCCCTTTATAAGAGACACGTACCGGGGAGCAGTTTCTGTCTCTTATACGAGATGTCTCTTATAAGCAGGGAACCATGTTTTCACTTACTAATCAGACCCTAGTTCAATGTGGGCACCGTATGACTAAAATAAGCTCAAAAGAACGCTACAGCATGTTTCAAAAGATTCATTCTAATTAATGTTTGGCCCCAGAATTTATGAAACTTTGTTTGCTTCATGACTGTATTTACACTGTTTTTTACAACCGATTCTACAAGCTTTTTTTCCTTTCACTGTTTGTGGAAGATAAATCGTAGATGTTGAGTTCACAAGCCTGATGAATAGCCAGAGCGCACAGCTTCTTCCGCTGTGTGCTCAGGCTATTCATTACGCTTGCAGGACTCAACATCTGCAGTGCTTCTTGATTGGGAGCTACGCGAGTGGGAGAGCCCGCATGTGCGATCGCGCTCCATCCAATGGATGGCAGTAAGCTTCAACCACTTCTGTCAGTTGCATTTCCATTGGCAGGGCTTCTCATTGTCATTTCATAGCTGACTGAACCACTTTGTGTTTGCTGAAGTTATAATAAATAGCGACTGCAGGTGTCTGTCATCCACCTGTGTTTCCACAATGGAAGCAACTGCAATTAGTGACTGGTGGCACTGCATCTGAAGTTAAAATGTCTGTTACAAGTGAGATTATTGATTAAACTTCAAGGATGACTTGTCCCTTATAACCAATCTTCTACATCCAATGTCTGTTATAAAAAGGTCGATTTAATGGAGAGATAGGGCAGCCAACCATGTGGGTGAATAGTGTCTCTTATACCCATTTGTCTCTTACATCAGTGTCTCTTATAACGAGGTCACCTGTATTCGTGATCATCGTAACCTAGGGATAAAAGAGATTTTCTGATCGCCTGCTACCTCACTTAGCTCCTTCCTACCGTGAATCCTCATCGTTCGTTTCACTCTGCCTACCCCAGGTAGCGCTGTCGTTCAAAGATCAGCTTACACTGAATCACACATCCAAATCGGCTGCCATTTTCTCATAGGCGAAAATTGTTTTTACTTATTTTCAGAGTGAACAGGTTAACTACCGTCATTGTTTGGTGTCAAACAAAATAGACTACAAAACGCGGCCTTCGTGTGAAGTTTGAGCACGGACCGAGCAGAAGTTAGCTCAGGAAAAAGAATTAGTGTTCCAATTATCGTCTTAACACCCTGTATAATAAAAGGTTTAATAAGATAGAAGCTGTGAAAGAATTTAAAAGAAACGTATGTAGAAATAAAGATATTCCATCTGTCAATTAAAGGTTTGGGTATAAGAAGGTCAACGTGGAGAAATGATAGCGAGTTTACACATGGTCAGTTATAGCATGCCTCAGCAGGACAGAAAAGATCACACGTTTCACATTCACTTACCTGGGGTTATTTACGCACTCAATCATGTACGAAGTGTTCCACAGCAAATTGAGAGCAGATGGCGTTTGGGAAGCATACAGCGTCTGCTTGACCTTGGAGTAGAAAGAGCCGAAGATTTCCGAGTGCTTTGACTGCAAGGTACGAGAAGAGCAAAGGGGCCCCACGGCAGGTATTAAAAAGAGAAAGGGCAAACTGAATAAATCTCGGTAAAGGTCAAGTGGAAGAGAGAAAAGAGTGTCTTATTGTAGTAGACTCACCTTGAGGTAGTAACACGAAGAATACAGGTCATGAAGGTAGCACAAAATACATCGTTCTGCAGAGCTGCACTCCGCAGGGTTGGCAACATTCTTCACCAATTTGCATAAGCTGAAGGAGAAAAAATTGAGAGAAACGAAGCAATCTTAGTATTAAAAAAGAAAATTAACAAAGAAGTCAGGAAGGTAGCAACTGCATCAGCCAAGGTTCTCACGCAAAACCAAGCTACCTTAAAGGGGCCAGGCAGACAAAACACAAGTTTGGTTCATTCGAAAGACTGCCTCGTTAGAATCATACTGACACCACTTATAACACACACTTCACTCAAATAAGCTATATAATTAGGAAAAAAGGTAATGGCCATGCGACCCACTAGCTCATTTCCCGCAACAGAACCTATGATGTCATATGCCCAGCTGTGCGATTGGCTGAGGCCGCCAAAAGCAAATGCAAATTAGGCAGTGCTTACCTTGCTGAACGAGCTATTTGCACTTAAATGTAATGCATATTCATTTCACAGCAGTAAGAATGGTGGGGTACACAATGAAAGTTACGAAAATACACGAAACATTGAAGTACCGATATACGCACTGCAGTTGGTACTGGGCGCACTATGCTTGTTTTAGCTGCCCAGCTGTCCACCGCCTTGGAGCCGTCTTACACGACACTGGCCGATTGGCGTAAGCGACGTTGCCTTACGTGACCCTGTTTGTCGAGCAACCCCATCTTTCACAAAACGATTATTTTCTACCGCAACGAAAACCAGCCCGGTGCAAATACGGTCAAAAACAAAGCAACGGCGACACTGGTCCCCGACTGGCTGTGGCACGCTATTTGGGAGGACTGACGGTAAACTAGGCTGCAGAGCCTAAGACACACTGAAGTTGTTTGAATAACCCGTTCTAGTGACTTCATGGCAAGCATCACCAAAACACACAATTTAGCGGGAGAATCAAAATTTTAACCTAAATTGATTAATTTCTCAGTGAATACGGCATAATTTGCTGCTGGACAAGCGCTGGGGGCACTATAAAACACGAAATCTTTTGAATAAAACAAACTCGTATTTTTTCTGCATGGCCCCTTTAAAGATAAATGAAACACAAGATGAAAGGGGGAAAATAAAAAGATCACCATGACAGCAGCTAGCTGAATGCCCTCTAGGGGCATGCATGCATGCGTGACTGCACAAGTGTATGCAGTGATGAACCAAGAGAAGGGTCGAATGGCCAATTGCCCCCGTCTCCTAAACGGCTTCTGAACTATCACTGCTACACCTACAGTGTGTGGTATGTACCACTCCTCCTAGCCATTCTCTAAGAAATGTCCCAAAGTTCCTCCAGCTGAAGTCAGTCTGGAGCAATGACTGTGAGTGTGTGTTTTGTATAATCTTTGCTTCCCCTTGGGCTTTTTTCTATTTAAAGTGCACCCCCCCCCCTTCCAACATACTGATATAAGCCTCCTCTCCAACTTCAGCAAAAGTATATATAGAAAAAAGCTGTCATGTTACGGTGGATGTGCTTTACATGTAAGCACTCCCCCCTACCCCTATTTTTCAATCACGAATTTAAAAAAATTAATGCTGGTGTTTGTAGTCTGCAAGATATGGTAGGGTTGACTGTGGCAGAAGAATGCTGCCCTTGGCTTGCACTTAAAGAACATTCAAGATGAGATGGATTGGGGGGGGGGGAACAACCACGCCTGGCCACAATCATCCACCAACGACCGGTGTGCTCACCTTTCGCACGCTTGTAGCGTGTACTCTTGGCACACAAGAAGGCAGCAGTGGTACCTATAAAACAGGCCTATAATGTACAAGCCTAGAGACGTGGCGTACGTCCCACTCAGGGCGGAGCCCTTCTGGGCCAGCTGGTTCTCCACTTCGACCAGCTCCTTCAGCAGCTGCAGAGATGCACACACAGAGGAGGCACGTCGGTGACATACAGGCAAGAACTCTTAAAATTAAAATGGAAAGGGCGGAGGGAGAGACAGAGGAGTCGGTCACTTGAGACATGCTCGTTTTGGGGACTCAGATGTGCAAGAAACCACATCTGACAACAAACAACCTACCCTCTCTCCAGTCTGTGTTGTAAGTTCATCCCTCAAATCAAGCGCAAATACCAGTGTAGCAGAAGTTGTACAACTGGGCACACCAAGCAAGATTACAGAAGAATAAAAAAAAATTAATTTTGTCGGTTTCACACACCAAAGCTACTCCTGGGACGGTATTCTGGAGTTCGCCTGTTTTGAAAACGGCCGTTCCGCGTCCGTTTCATTGTGACGTACATCCCGTTGTAGGCTGGCTTTGGGCTGATTTTGCGCAACTGTTCTTGCAAATTCATTTTAAACAACTAAACTTATTTTTAAGCTGTCTTTTATGTGTTTATTTGAACATAATTTGAGAAACTAAACGTGATAAGATTTTTCGATGATGACGTTAAAATTTTTCACCACAAGGGGATGAATGTCAAAAGATGGCAGCTGCAGCCGGCTGATTCCTGTGGCAGTAAAGCCTAAACAATGCTACAGCTGTTCAGTTTTCTCGCACTTGGACCACGATTTTTATGTCCATGACAATGACCGTGTATCAAGATAATACCCCTGTTACGTATTTTGGAATTGACGCAATTGCAGCATGCTGACGTGAGCTTTCTTGGGCATTTCTATGGTACTTTCTGCGTGAAAACCTGCCTGGGCGGTTGAGATTTTCGATTCTTAACTACGTGTCTGCGTCCCGTCAAGTCTAGGAACGTTAAGGTGGTATGTGTATTCGTCAAAAACCAATAAACGTTTAATTTTGGTCGTCTGCTCGACAGCTATCAAGCTCGCAGACGATCGTTTATTTCGCTGTGTGATGGAGACGGCGTGGGTGCACCGGCTCTCAAAGGGCTGTGACAGTGATATAGTTTCTTTGTTACCGACTGCTGACTGAAAGCTACTGGTAGCGAAGAAACGAAGGGCTCATATCACTTGGTCCTCGACACTGAGCTCGCGCTGCCACCAGCCAAGTTCGTCTCACAGCCCGTCACACAGCCAACACACAGTCCTCTTCGAGAGGTGGAATGCTTCTGCCAGCATTTCGAATGGGTCAAGATTATTTCTTGCCCTACTGTTCCGCTGGCCAGCCAAAAACAAGGCGATGACCTGTACATTCCTATAGCTATAGCTTGTACATTCCTATAGCTTGTACTCACTTGGCGAGGCACGCATGCAGGCAACCATGCGAGTGCACCATCACTGGTTACGTCGGGCTCCGCGGGGTGGCGGTACTTGGCCGTGCTAAGCGCATGACTTGTGTTAGATGTTCCAAGCTCTACCCCACCGAATGCAATGTACCGGGTGCACGAGGTATTTGAGAACAGAACGTTGGCGTCAGGCACAACAGAATATCTCCAGCAAAATCAGACATATTTTCACCAAACTTTGCGAAGTACTTCTATTATGGTTTAATTCCATAACTACTCAATGAATTCGCCATTGGAAGCAATAAGTGATTCGACTCGGCTTCGCAAGCGGCTGCATGCACGAATCTGGTGCTCCTTTGTGATGTTGGCCATTGAGTTAGAATGGGTGGCCCTCAGCCAGTATTTTGTATTATGCGGTCCTTTGTTGGCCCCTCTCTCAGCGATGCCCCAGGCATAGTAAAAAAGAGGATTTAAATCTGGAGAGCTAGGAGGCCACAAGTTTGGAGTGACGGGGTCGCAGACGTTGTCAGCCGGGCACTATTGGGTGACGCAGGCGGTGTGGGCAGGAGCCGAATCTTGATGAAAGACATATCATCTTTCTGTCGAAACACACTCTATCCATAGCTTTACAACGGTAGCAAGCACATCTATGTAACCGGCAGCATTAACGCGGAGTCCTGCAAAAAAAGTGTGCCCGCATGCTTCACTCTCATTGCGGACAACAGATAGCACCACCGCCGGAGAAATTAAGGAGTTCTGACGATGTCTGGCCGCTGATTGTGCTTTTTACTTTTCGCTACACCTCCCACATCACCCGCCACAACACACCACCTCCGTCTGCCCTTTGTAAACGAACAACTTCGCTTCTTTCAGAAAGGTAACAATTTCCAAGTCGCTGTGGTGCGCGTCGAGGGAGATGAGGACTGCATGGCGTTTTATTTCCTGCTTCAACTTGTACACTTCCGTCTCTGAACAAACTATGCAGTATGAAACATAAGGGGTCGACAAATAAAAAGCCGTACGCCTAAACATATATGATGAGACTGCTGGTGTCTATGTCAATAAGGACTAGCGTCCTCGAATACCTCACGTACCCGGTAATGCCTCGAGTCCGATGTAAGTACGATTAATAACATCACTGTTGACATTACCCTTGAGAAGCGGGTTGAAACAGAGCAGAAGACGCACACCGGTGTTTTTTTTTCTTCGGTGTGCGGGTGCAGTGGCACAATGCCGTGCCATGTCCATGGCCGTTTCTAGAGTTGCCAAGCAAAGAAATTGACAGCTAAACTTTTCCATGAACACCACCTATTAGAACTGCCAAAATCATCTGCTCTAAATCGTCCGCTCCAAGAAGCCGCGATTCAACGCAGTAGCTGCTCCCCCATGCTTGCATTGCGTCACATAGGGATGTTCACATTTAGCCAATCAGGGCTCACTCAAAACGGGCACTTTTGAAACGGACACAAAACTGACAAAACTTCAGAATACCGCCCCTGGGCTGCGAGGCATGTAGTGGGGGACTACAGATTAATTTGGCTACCTGGGGAACTGTATCATGTATAGGAATCTTGACACATGGACATTTTCATGTTTCACTTCCACCGGAAAAATGGCTGCTATGGCTGGGATCAAACCCGCATCCTTGGGCCACTGAGGCACCGCAGTGGGTAGCGAGCCAAGCCGAGCCGAGGAGAAGCCACTGTCCTTCCTCCTCACCTGCAGGCCGAACTCGATGAGGCGTGCATGTTGAAGGAGAGCTCCATGAGGTCGAAGAGGAAGGCAATGTAGTCCACCAGGGGCAGGTGGTTGGAGGAGCCCGCCGCAAAGCCGCCCAGCATCTCCAGCACCGAGGCCACGCACGTCTGCGCCACCACGTGCTGGTCGAAGAAGGACAGCGACTGGAAGCGCGCCGTCACCGCCTCAAAGTTGAAGCCATCCCGCGCATGCCGCTTCACCTGCGAGGAACCACCCACAGGGCTTCATGCGGCACTTCATCGAGAACCATCAAGCTGGCAGCGGCCAAAAGCCGTCACTTCTAACAAACTTGCTGCAACAAGGATTATAAGTGTAGCATCAGAAAATATCTACCACATGTCATGGAGTGCTCAAGACTTCAATTCAAACCTCCTGGATTCAAGCCAGCTAGGCATGCTGATACCTTTACAGATGGCTATATTTTCGTGTTGATTCAATCAAACGGGGGCTTGCAAAGCCACCGATGCAGCGTATGTCGTGCCCTGGGATAGCTCAATCTGACACCTGTCTAGAGCAGCGCGAGTAAGGTAGGTGCAAACGTCGGTCATCTCGGTCTTTCCAAAGTCGACATTTTTCTGACTGTATCCTTCGCCACCCCCACCTCCAGAGGGGAACTCTGACGACGTTCGTCAGCTCGCCGTCCCACCAGACACGGCAACCGTACCTTTCCCCCGTCGGCGATGTCCATGGAGGCCTTCTTGGCGAAGAGCTTGAGCAGCTCCTTGGTAACCTTGCGCAGGGCGTGGCGCGCCTCGTCGCGGATCTTGCCCACCCCGTAGAGCAGGATGTGTCGCTGGTTGCAGTCGTGCGACCACAGGCCCCCTTCCTCCTGGGGCAGCGGAAAGTGTGTCGTGTACTGCAGGTGGCGCAGGGGCCAGTTGGGGCTGCTCCGGGGGGCGTTCCCCCGGCCCCCTCCTCCCCCTCCACCCGCTCCACCCGAGGTGGAGGGGGCGCCTCCTCCCCCGCCCACTGACCCTCCTCCACCGCCGCCGCCGCCGGGAGTCTCGGCCAGAGGTGTGGTGGGACCCTGCAGCGAGCCCCCTTCCTCCTTGTCCGAACCAACAGAGTCTGCAGGGAGGGGATGAAGCACGGCACCAGGAGGTTACCACCAGGCACGTAACACTTGCGTAGATCTTACAACAAAAGCAAAACACGGGAGGCTAATGTCATTATCGCTGTCAGCGGGACACATGCCAGGAATGGCTTCGCAGCAAGGCCAACTTCCTGGTGAAAGCCAACTTCGAAGCAAAGCCAGTGATTCCTGCTGATTGATACAAATGACGATATAGCCTACATGCGTCTTCCCACGCATCTATGCCCAATGTAAGCTTGTTCATCGCGTGAGCCCACTGAATTGCGCAAGAGGCTTTAACGGCAGACATGAAAACGCAGCCAGAAGTGGCATCGATCTCGGGGCGTCAGCACCGGGAGCAACAACAATAAATGCAATGTAACCAGACCAGCAGCTGCATAGCTTCCAGATGAACGAAGCCAAAGATGAGGACGAAACCTATATCACCACCCGCGACATAACTACACTGTGGTGAAGCAACAGTGATGGGTGAGGATACAGGGGACCCCGTGTCCAAAAACGAAGAGAATAGCAGAGCAGGGGAGGCCCCCACATTGCATGCGGATTGCATTGCTTTGCATCTATTAAACGACCAATGGTGCACAACTTTTGCAGTTGACAATATTCTTTTGTTGTTGTTGGCAACTATGCGCAACTGGAAACTGTGTGCACAGCAACTTAGCCACTATGTCAGCATGCTAAGCGCTTGAAAAGTGTAAAAACGAAATGAGTCAGTTCAACACAAGCAGGAGCGTGTGAAGAGAACAGGGTCAACCATAAGCGAAGCTTTGTTAATGAACAGCTTTGTGCCCCAAAATCAGAGGTCTCGTGGCCACCTTACCTGGCTGATCACTCATGTTCTGCTGGCCTTCCTTGATGCGCTGCAAGATGTTGTCCAGGTCGGCATCTAGTCCAGCGTCATCCATATCCATCTGAACACCCCAACCAACCTGCAAGCAGGAGAGGATGCACCGAGTCCACCTTGGGGTCACCCATCCAGACCAACACGTCCACACTTGCTGGCAAAAGGTGGAAGTCAAAGCGCCTGCCTACGAAAATTTCAACAGAGCTGCTAGACTGCTGAATTCAAGAAAATTAAGGATGTGTAGCCAAGCCAAGCAGTGAAATTTATCCGGATCACACATGGTTCCCATCTGCAGTATCATGTATTTGACTTTGCAATAGCTTTCTGTGTCGAACATAGTTTAAAAAGGAAAAATACCTCTTGCACTTAACAAGCGCCCCTGCTTTTATTTGGCCTTTTAAGGCTTTATTTGGCAACACTACTTTACGCTGACAAAGAAGTTGAGGTTTTTGTACATCAGCAGATGTTTTCCCCAAACAACAACAAAGTTACCACCACAATGAGCTTTTCCTCACAACAATCAGTTCTGTAACAGTAGAGCTGGCTGTATGTGTGCCCGCGTATACACACGCACGCCTACACGCATACCCAAAGAAACCCAGGCTGCCCACCTCATGCTTGACGGCCCCAGGCTCGAACATGTGCAGGGAGTCTGCTTGCCGGCTGGGCTCCCCAAGGCCCCCAATGCCCAAATCCCCCAGGCCCAGGCCCATGGAAATGCCAGCCGGGTTGCCGCTGTTGCTGCCACTACCATGGCTGGGCGAAGGGCCCAGGCTAGGGTCGAGGAAGCCCGTGAGCGAGGGCTCGGGGGACGGCGCACGAGGGCCGCCCACGGAACCCGGCATCCCTCCGGGGGTGCCACTTGCCACCCCGCCGCCACCGCCGGCCATAGCGGCGGCTGCCGACATGACGCCGGGCAGGCCGGTGGTGGCACTACTCAGGCCCGGTGGGTGGCTGGCGAAGTAGCCACGGGAGATGAGCGTGCACATGTAGGCGTCGTGCGAGAACACGTCGCAGTGGATCAGCTCGGCAAACAGCAGGACCAGGTTGGCAAACGCCGTCCGGTTCTCGGGAGACGGCTTATCGTCTGCGTGCGACCAGTGAAGAGGGGAAGGGAGCGGTTAGCCATGCAGCACCCGAGGAATGCAGATAAACAGGGCACGAAGCCAAGCCACAGCAAAGAGTGATGTTGGCTGATACTGAGAACCAGCTGGGCTTGTTGGTTATACGTGATAAAGGTTCACACCGCACAACAACAGGGACGAAAAGGTAGAACAGAACGACACAAATGCTTGTGTCGTTCCATTCTACATTTTCATCCTTGCTCTGAAAACATTGTGAAAGACAGGAAGGTGTGCGCAGAGAAGCAGACACCCACACCAAGCAGCAGTTTCCTTGTCTGCATTTTGGTGTACAATTGGCAGGCTACAATTTACAACTTACAACAAGTCTACGATTTATTGTAAACGTGCGCACATATTCAAAACTTCACGAGTAGTCTGCTATTTGATTCAATTTGCAGTGCACTGTTATTCAAAGAATTCAAGTTTTTGTAATATCCTAAATAACAAAACGATGACGGTATAAATGTCAGCTTTATCGCTATACTCGGGAACAAGTTAAGAACGGCAACAGCTCATGTATGGTATCCCTACGCCTAAGCGGTGGACCTAGCTATGTTATGATTGTTATGAATGCATGATATCGTCTCCCTTTTCTCACGTAGTTTGTTTGTTGTCGCTGCAGTAGTTTATAAGCATATTAAGCCCAAAAAATAGCGCGAGCGACTCGTGCCATGTTCAAAATATTCCCAGTAATGCCCTACTTGCGTCGTGCGGAGTAACATCCGGCTGCGATGATAAAGCGCAGAGGCAACTTCCGTCGCCGTTCTTAAGTTGTACCCGAAAATAGATGTCCCTGCTTTCAAGCTTCCCTGCAGTGTGCACGCTTTGATTGGCTTTTCTGCACAACGCTGCAGCTGTGCAATAAGAACCCACCACGCACGCACACCTTGCATAAAACAAGTGCATGCTGGCAAAGGGGCCCGGCAGATGAAGTGGAATGCTGCTCGCAGAAAACTAAAAATACCGAAAAAAGGGTACTTTTGTTGATTGGGACTAGTCAGCAACAACAATGAGCAACGATGTTGTCTATATTTGCAAAAAGATTACTGGTCATAACAGCCACTGATACCTACCTCACAAGCACCTCCTCTCACCATCTCAGGGTCGCTCACTGCCTCGCTAACTGTTCTTTGCGTATTCAAATTATGTTGGGGAACTTGCACTTCTTCACAACAATGAACGACAAGTTGTTTGCACCCTCATTTCGCCATCTTTTAGTTCCAGTGCCTTATGCCATTTTTCTTCTTAGTAAATGTACACATACAGTCCTGACCGCCCAGATTACCCATTTTCTCGCCTTTGTTTTATTGTTTTTTTACGTATACTCTATGCACACCAACGCAAGGTAAACAAACAAGTAACACATCCCGAGACCAAGATCCACTGAAGCACTGAAGGAAGATGAAACAGTCCACTCAATCAACACAACAAAAAAAAAGGAAAAAATGCAAACAGGGCCTACCCAAGACCGGGGCCTCCATATCAAGGAAGTTGACCAACAGGTTCTGGAATATGGGCAATCCCGTGGGTGCCATCCCAGAGTCCTGAGAGTCCTTCTCATCCACCAGGTCGGCATCGTTGTATTTCTGAAGAACAGGAGTGCATGATTTATACGACGCAATGCACCCCCTTGTAGTGCACATTACACTAACATATGGACACTGCAACGAGCATACGGGACCTGGAGTGCACCAACTTCTTTTTTTTAAGCAGTGGCACATGGTCATTCAGTTCCCCATTTTCCCAGTTACAAAGCAGATACTAACAAATAAGAAGCCAGATTTACAAAATACAGTTCATTATTGTTACAATTCCCACTACACACACGCAATGGCAAGCCGCACAGTGTGCCTTGACGAGGATGTGATTTGCATATGTAATGAGAGGCAACCAAAGGTAAAGTATCTAAGCAATGTGCCAAAGTAGCAGGCACCTGAATTATGTACCAGCATCAATGAAACCAAGACCTTCATATATCATATTTGCTCTAGCAAAGTAACGGGTGCCTGAATGTAGCAGCCTTAAAACGAAACCAAGACCTCAATGTATACCATATTAACTCGATTGCAATGCTTTTTTTTTTCTAATTTTTGCTACATGAAGTCAACTCTCGCGTTACAATCGAATACCGAAATTCAAATTGCCTTGACAGTGCAATTCTCATCAACGGCTACAGTTTTGGCCATTTCATGATCTATGTTGGCAACATGTGCCCGAGCCATTTGGATCCACTTAGAAGCCAACACCGGCTGTCTTTGTTTTCTTGTTGTTTTTTTCTGTGGTGATAGTGACAGCATTGACGGTGTGCGCAGTACTTTGCTTTTGTTCTTGCGTCGTAGTGTGTGGAGGCCTTGGTAGTTTTCGTCGTCCCCAAGTGTTTCGACTCCTCTGCGGCTCTCGTTGCGATGGCAACGTGTTGTGCTCTGTACGACGCCAATTTTACGAGACGTTCTATTTTGATGGCTGAAGAAATTGACAATTCAGCTGTTACCCGAAGACTCGACTTTAATGAATCAACCATCTCAGGATGGAGGCTCCAGCGGGAGCGCTTCCGTGGGCCTCTCCACGGCCGCCACCTTTAAATGGAGAAGCGTGTTGCTGATTTCGTCACAGAACAGTGCAACCACCTCACGGCAGTCCGTGTTCAATTGACACAGCTCAAAGCAAGCGATGTCGCTCGACAGATAGCCATCATGCGAACGAAGTTCAAAGCGCTACAGGTGGGCATCTAGTCACAGTGTTTGAAAAATAAACGTGCTTTCTTATGCTTCCACTGGCTCCGCCTTGGCGGGTCTTCTTTTTTTAGATGCGACGGCATCTCATTCACTCGCCTAGTCCCTCCATACGGCGTTGTCGTTGTCCGTCCACACCCCTCCCCCATTCTCCTCGCCGCGCGAGCTGCGCTCTCCGCCGCTCACCCCCTCTCCTCTCCGATAGCGAACACTCTCTCACGAGGGGCATTGGATTGGATTCGATTGGATTGGATTGGATTAAAGTGGATTGTGTTGGATTGTGTTGCGTCATAGCCGCAGCAGGGGGTTCACGGCACGTTTCATGCGATGGGAGAATCAACCTAACGGAAACAACAACGGAATCCCCTATGCGTCGCATCTACACAAGGGTTCCCGCGAGGGGAGGTGGGAGTAATTTTTCTTTTTTGCTTGATGCGACAAAAAAGTCACCCCTCGCGTTCCTTTTGCAACTTTTATTTTGTCTTTCTGGGTGTAGTGAAAAGTCACCCCTCGCGTTACAATCACGGTCGCATTAGAAGCAAGTAAATACGGTACAGGATGTGTGCTGCCCTTTGAAACAAAAGCTGTAGTGGCAGCGGTGTCAGTGGCAGCTGTAGCCAGACTATTTTTAAAGTGTGCATAACAGGAGGAGCTATGCACACAATAAAAAATCCGAAACTCAGCAAAACAAACCCAGGAAGAAAAGCATCACTTTGCACTAAGCCACAGCTCACAACAGCTCCCATTTCGGCAGCGAAAGTGCAGCGTGCTCATAGACCTACTTCACAGCACTCCAAATTCCAGGCAAAACAATGGTGGCAATTTCCTCATGACCACTGCAGCGCAATCGTCCTACCTCGATGCTGAGCTCGTTCTGCCGCTTCTCGAGCAGGCGGGCCACCACGAGCGCCCGGTGCTCGCCGCTGCGCTTGGTCGTCACCGCCCACTCGCACAGGAGCCGCACGATGGGCTCGTCCTGTGGAGGGGGTGCCGCGGCCAGCTGACTGCCGGGGCCCCCCGCTGCCCCTCCGTCCCCGCCGGCTGCCGCTCCTCCTCCCCCTCCGGTGCCGTTGGTTGGGCTCGCGCTCGTCGCCGGCACCCCGGGCGGCACCTGGTCGCTGCCCTTGGCAAACACCTTGGTGTACAGCGTGTCCAGCGAGTTGGTGGTGTCCACACGGTCGAAGCTGTGCCTGTCCAGGGCGTCCAGCACCCCGAGCACACGCGTGATGGTCGTGCCTGCACAGGCATCGATAGCAGCGAGGTGTTGTCCCGAGCATTTTTCAAACCGCACCCAAATTTTCCGAAACAAACTCAAATTTATGCCCGGGCTATGACACACCGTTGGTCATTAAGGATGTGTCATAGCCCAGGCATACATTTGAGTTTACTGGACTAAAGCATAGTGTTGATAACCTTTGGTCATTAAGGGTAAGAGAGTGGATCCCTAGAGAAGGCAAGCGTTGCAGGGGGCGACAGAAAGTTAGATGGGCAGAAGAGATCAAGAAGTTTGTGGGGATAAATTGGTCACAGTTAGCACAGGACCGGGATAATTGGAGATCTATGGGAGAGGTCTTTGCCCTGCAGTCGGCGTAATTAGGCTGATGATGATGATGACGACACACCACAATGCACAGCTGGTGACTAATTAAAGGGACGTTGAAGCGAATTTGTTCAACTTCTGTTCTTGTTTGCATTGCATAGACCGGCTCAAATAAGCATACTTTTCATCATTTATCCGCTCAATAAAGCAGTATTTCATTTACAAAGCCTGAAAGAAGAAAAAATACATACAGTAAATCCTCGTTAATTCGGATCTCAAGGGGAGTGAAAAGAATCTCCGAATTATCCGAATGTCGAATTATCAAATGAATAACAAAAACGCACATTTTCGATTCTTTTATTCTATACCTTTACTTAGAGAAGAACTCCGTGGTGCTTGTTTGTTTTTTTGTGGACAGCAGAGTAGAAAGGACTAGTTCGCGGTCACGCGACTATCCCTCTAGCAAGCGTATTGCCTGGAACGTCGTAGCAAAACTTCCCCAGAACAAAGAGGGTGACCGCAGCTTCTTTTCGTCTTCATCGGAGCGAAGGCAGCCCTGATGATCGAGTCATCGGTCAACTGGCCTGGCAATGACAACGCCGTCATCGATTGCAAAGTAGTCTGAAAGCTGCACTTCGGAGGGAAGCAGGCCAATGAATGCCTTATCGCCCTCCTTTTCTTCTGGCGCTGCATGCTCCGGGCTGCATTCCGGGCGTCAAGAAGCCTCGGGCCGCACAAATCCACTGTTGTAAATACAGTTCACCACAACTTGTGCCGGCGTATTTGACTACACGTGTGCCAAAACATGTACCGCACTCAAAAGGTGCAATACATATCAAAGGTAGTTGGGATGGTAACGATGTGTGCTCTGAAAACTCATTTAAGTTGTGCTGTGCCTCATTTGCCTCCAGTCCGAATTAACCAGTGCACGTGCAATTTCACATCAAATTAGCGAATGCTCGTTGCCTTAGGATTATTGACGTTTTTGAAGGGATGGTGTGGGAATGATGAATTATCCGAATTTCCAAATTAACAGGGGCCGAATTAATGAGATTCTTGCGACATTTGCAGCGGCCACAACATCTAACAGCAGTGACGCGCATTCAAGTTGCGATGTGATTGGACGATGTCCAAGATTAGAATTCGAATCAGCTTCGGTTTCGGTTCCGTGAAACAACACGCTTGGCATCCAAAGTTATTATTGGCTGGGCATTCTCTACATCTCAGGAATTGGCATACCACGCTTCATTCATGTTCTCCGCTGTAGGGTGACATAAGCCTTCCAGCACCACTTAGAATCGCAACCTTCACTAGCCGAGGCGTATGCAGTGGCTGCACGTCCTCATGTCGTAGGAGATACTCAACTGCAAGGTTCTTCGCCCCCACCTTTGGAGCTTGCCTAGCTCGTCCCTGTGCCGCAAGGGGCATGTTCGCACCTGGCTGAGAGTCGGCTGATTCAGCACTGCGCTCGCAAGCAGTCCGTGCTCATCTAGTCAGTGCTTATCTCAACACCACACAAATGAGAACTCGCTAGCGCGTCAGTGTCACTCTGCATGCATCCTGCCAACTCGCTCGTGGAGCAACAAAGGTTGCAACGCAAGGTGGTGAATTCAGTATTGAAAACATTACCTAAGTACAAAAAAATCAAAACGAGAAACAAGCTCTATCAAGGATTCGAACTTGCTTAGTGCAAAGCAATGCATCCAGTGCTCTAGACAACTCAGACATAGCCAAAGTGCTGTCAGGGACAGAGATATAAAGTACATACCATATCAAGCATGTTTATTTTTTATTTAGTTTCACCAATCCCTATTTCTTGAATAACGCTTGTGCAGCAAGCATCCCCCAAATTCCCACAAATACCTTATCTCTACCGAATGCATTCCTTAGGCAAAATAAGCGATCGCAAATGTGTGGTCGTGCTGCTGACTGCTGTGCTAGTTCACCCAGTGCCAAAAGTGTTCCCCGTACCTTGGCTTTACGTTTTACAATAAGTTTCGGTCAACTTCTATTTCTTGGTATCCACCGTCCTTGTTCGAATATAAGGCGAAGTTTTTTTTCCCAAAATCCGTTGTCTCAAAGTCCTACCCCGCCTTATATTCGAAGCTCAGTATATACTATATATATGACGATTTTTTTTATTCTCCAAACTGCAGCCTCGCCTTATAGCATATTTACACGATTGTAGGTCGGCCCCTTTTTTCAAGCTTGACAATCCAATGTTGGAGGGTCAACTTAGAACCAAAATTGAACTTTGTGCCGCTTGTAACGGCAAGAGAAATGAGAAATCAGGGGTGCTACGAGCTGGGGAAAGTGTAACACCCTCGTTTCTATGGTTACGGTCGAAGCAAAGCATTTACCATTCCATACATTCTAGCATCTCTAAAGCTGATGCCGACTTTGAAAGTTGGCGTTCCCGATCTGTGCACTTTGTCCACCGTACCTAGAGCGGCTAACCTTCTACCAGCGCGTTCGGATGAACGTGATATGATTGTGCCTCCAGCGCCGTGCATTGATTCAAGGGATTTGGTAATACTACTCATTTTGTTTATTGGAGATAATCAAAACACTTCTTGAATGCGAGTAACGTGCTCACGAATCAAAGGAAATGGCGAGCGGTTGCTAGTGTCAGCCACCATGTTGTTTGTTTTGATATCGTGCTGCAGTGCCGCTGCCGGTAGCTTTGATGGGTGTCATCTTGCAGCGAAAGTGTTCTCACGATATGGAATAACGTTTCTTGCTCACCCCACAGCGCATGGTTATTCCGTGTGCTTATACAAAACCTGTTCTTTTTTAACATCTACTGCGCACAAGCGTATGGCTCTTGAGGGAGCATCAATCATTGATGGAAGAGCCGCCGTATGGGGGTATTGGTAGTTGACGGACGAGCTTCTCCTTGTGATATGACTTTCTAGGTGGCCGCGTTGCCGCGTGTTCTTGTGTCACTTCTGTGTTGTGCTGAATCGTCCCATCTGTCATGAGTGCCCTGGGCCGTCACCACCAGTAAACCTTTTGAAAAGATTTTCCGGGGGTGACTCCTAGGTCTTAAGAACTCTCTCGGCGCTCGTTCACAGCAGCGTTCGAACAGGCTTCTTCCTATGCTCGCTTTCTTTTTTTTTTTTTTTTTTGTGAGTGATGCAATTTTGGGGGTCGACCTACATTCGAGTCGACTTACAATTGTGTAAATATGGTAATCGTGACCGCCTTATAATCAAATAAATACGGTATGTTAACTTTGCTGACTCTTCTCCCGCCTTTGGCCTTTCATTTTCTACTACCCTAGCAGTCAGCGAAGCGTTACATGTGCACTTGTGTGGAGCTACTTTGAGTTCATACATTTTACTAGGCTTGATTCACTCCACAAACTCACAAACTAAAGACACATTCCTCCAAACCCAAATCATGTCGTGGCTTAGTCTCAACTGAGCGAACTAATTGCGACGACCCACCAGCGGCCGGCTGACATACTCTGTCAGAGGGTCGGCAACAGAGCAAGAATAAAATAGGAGGGGAAACTGAGCTTCCTGGGGCAGCCTGATAACGTCACAAGCACTTGGCGAACGTCAAGTTTCCGGCATCTGGCGGCAAGCGAAGGAAGTGTGCTGTCATCGCCACGGCCGGCGCACGTTCTGTTCGCGCTCGCCCAGTCCAACCCGGCCGCGGCATCGCGTCGGCATTTCGCCCGGCCGCCGAAACATTCCATGGCCGAAGCGAGAGTGTGTGCGCTCTTCTGCGCTTCCGTTGGCTGAAGAGCCCGCCTTCGCGATTAATTTTCTGTCAAATTTAAACCGGCCGGTACGAGCGAATAAAAGGGACATTTTCTTTTAATGCGTAAGCAATCTTGCGTGAGCACCAAGCCCAAAATACAAACCTGTAAACGCAAAAAAATGTAAAACCTGTAAAAGCACGGCCTTATCTCGCGTGCGATGCGCACGAAGCGAGTGGAGTGCACCGACCAATTTATGACGCGCGCACGCGCGCTACGTCCGGAATAAACGCGCGTTCCGTCCCCGCGTCGAGCAGCAGCTCGAGCGCATAGTGATTCACGCCTTGTGGCGAATGCTGCAAACAACAGTATTGCTTTTAATACATTCAACCAGGTGCCGCTGTCAAATTGTTCACCGCCGCAGCTGCGGAGCTTCGTAGGTCGCCGCAGTTATCATTGTGACATTATCTGGTCACTCGATCGCGCCGGCCGCAATGGGCGTTTCCTCTCCTATATATTCTTGCTCCGTGGGGTAGCGAACCATGCAGTAGCGCTGTCAAGCAAAGCCACCTCAAGTAAGCGTCACATGAAGCATCATAGGAAATTGGCAAGGAGGGTGCAGAGAGGAGGACAGCACTTTCTAACTGATTTTTCTACAAATTCAAGTCATGTGAACACAGCGAAAGTGGTTGAAACATGGCCTACAAACTCCAGACTACAATTTTGCGCAAGTAATGCCACAATGTTTACAAATCACTTTAGTGTCTCTTAAAGACAACCCAGAGGTCTTGACCAGCATGGGAATCTCATTCATACAGGCATTTTTTAATTGAGTCCCCATTGGAAAGATAGCCACTGCAACAATAATCAAAACTGGGACCTTATGTGTAATGTGTAGGTGAAAGCATGGCTACAGTGAAACCATGGCTATATGACTTTTCCCAGCACCACAGAAAGACATCATATGACCGGGGAGTCGGATCGAGGTGTACGCAAACATCGCTTCAGTATATATGACCTGAAGAATCATGTTGGCTCAAAACTCATTACACTACCATATGTACTGTGAAATTCACAAAAACCCCCTTATATTGCGTCTTGTGTAATTTTGCAATACCCTAACTTATCTCCCAAATTCTTAAGAGAAAAAACAAAATTACCCGCGTATTTTGTGTGGTCCCACACCATTTTGCAATGGCCTGTGACAACTGTGTGCCATGCACGAAATACCCTCACGCAAAGGCCTGGCCAAGACATTCATTCATCTTTCTCCGTCCAATTTTTTGATGCTTCGCACATTTCTCACTCCTACTTTCTCATCAACAAATGCCACATGGAACGCTGCCATCATCTTTCTTTAAGCAACAGCTCCAATCTACAAAACTACCAAACAAAGCACCCAAGAGACCGAATACAACCAACACGGCAAAAGAAAAAGAATGGCCCGGTTTTCCCATATAACTCCAACACAGGAGCCACAAAAGCTATGAGAGCTTGGTGCGGCAACCTATTGTTACAGGTATTCAATTAACTGTTCTCACCTGCGGCCATCTGCTGCCACTTGTCGCAGGACCAGTGCAGCTCGGCAGCCCGTCCACGCTGGATCACCTGCTGCTCTGCTCGGCGCAGCTCCAGTCGCACCTGCACATTTCGGTCGTCACACCAGTGTAACAATGGTGCTGCACCATTCGGTGCTGATGAAAAGACTTGGCATCAATCGTGCACCTAGACGACAGCCAACCCACAAGCAGCCACAACTTTATACGATGTCAGTTGCCTAAGGGAACTGACGCACTCCACCTCTGTTGATAAAAATTTTTCCGTATTAGTTATTAATAACATTCAGTTGTGCAAAAAAAAACGACAACAGATAGGACACACGGCACAAAGTGCAACTTTCAAGAGTTGCGCTTTGTGCCGTGTGTCCTATCTGCAGTTGTCGTCTTTTTGTGCAAGTGAATGTTCAGTATGGAACATTCAACTCGCTTAAACCTACACACTACCAGCTATTAGACACAGAGCTCCGCTAGGCACCTAAAGGCCGATCCACACGGCGGACCAAAACGATTATTTGGACTGCGGTCCGCGCATCACGTGATAGGACGTCACCAGTTCGCGCGGACCGCCGTTGGACCGCGCAGGACCGCGGCCTTCACGGTCCAAATATTCGCCAAGGCTTTTCAGTCCGCGGTCTCGACAGCGGACCGCGACATCAATCAGCGTGGTCTGACAGCTCCCGTGCCACGTGGGCGAAGCCGGGTCCAGTTGCGCCAATAGAGAACGGCGTGGGCAGCGCGGCTGTTTCGAAGCACTCGAAGGAGCCTGTCAATCACCCCCGCTTGGATAGGCGGCGGGCTAGGCTTACAATCGCGACGTATACTGCATCCGCGCTTTTACTAGCGAGTCCTATGACTCTTCCTAGTGCGATGCTAGCCATCATTATCACTTTGTTTCACGCATGTGGACCTCAATTTACGGGAAGCATTCGGTTCCAGCGAGCGGTGACAAGCCGTATGCAGCCTGGATCGCCCCGCCGTCGCCGCTCGTAGTTTCGCCTTCGTGCGAACGACGCCGGCGGCTGCGTGAGCGCGCCCGCCTGGCTGGCATGCGGGTGGCTGTTATTGTGGGGATGAAACGTTTCGTGCAGGCTTGTGCGTTGCAACACGTTGTCGCGGCCAAACGGCGCCTGTGTTCAACCTTCCAGCTTGCGAGTTCAGACGGTCGGCCATTCGCGGTCCGCTCAGCTGGCCCGCCGTGAGGATGCGCTCTGCTCTGGATCGGACCGCGGCAGACCGTGACATCTCATCACGTGACCGACTGGACCGCGGACTCGGTCCGTCGTGTGGATCGGCCTTAAACAGCTAGCAAGCATCCCAAACACGAAAGAAACAAACAACCTACAGCCTCATGCCCAACTGATATTTTTCCGTAGCTCACTCCACCACGTAAATAGCATAGCTGGGCACCTTCTTAAAAACCGCAACGCTCCTCTCTCTAGAAAGGCAGCCACTTAAATGAGCAAGCAGGAACCTCCTTTTCCATGCACGTCGGCTCACCTGAGCATTGTAGGGCCTCGGTGGCATGGGCAGGCACGACGGTGGGCACGGCAGCAAGTCCAGCGGGCTGCCATTCAGGATGGGATTCGACTTCCCCTCGCTAATGTTGTTCCACACCAGTGCACTGGGGCACTTCAAGGTGATGTACTGAGGAGAAGAGGGGGAAAAGAAGGAGCACACATTCGTAAGCCACCTCTTGAAACACTTTCAAGACACCCTTTATTAAAAACAGAAAAAAAAAAGAAGAGACAGAAAAAGCACATTATGGAAGAGCTTACCTGTAGAACCGCTGACAGCTGGAGCACAATGGATCGGTGATGAGAACAGCTGAGGCACTCGGCAAAGCTCGCCGCCAGGGGACTGATGGCGGGAGGGTTGGGAACCGGGGACACCGTGTTCCTGAAAAGAAGAGAAACGGGACAGTGAGCAGAGGCGAGCTGGACACGTGCAAAAAATTGGCCGTGTTCCCGCTCCACATGCATTCCAAGCAGAACAGGGAAGCTATCTAGTGGAGCCTTTCGTAACTGTTGCCGTTTGATTCCTTAAAATGCTGCCAGAAGCTATAGTGGTGCGAGCAACAGCAGACAACGGAGCGATTTTTTTTTTCTGCAGTGGATGTAGAATTTGCCACCCCAAAAATCAAGCATCCATGAACTTTTTATAAAAGAACACTGCAAATATCACTTATGTATTGATTTTTTGCCTCATACTTGCGTAATGTATTGTTCTTGTTTAACAACATTGACAAGTATGAACATTGCCACCGGACTTAAGATGTTTAGATTTGGCTGTGGGTATATAAACCTACTGTGCAGCTTCCATTTTACTTTGACTGGCTGGCTGAACTGAATCACAGACAGACAGACAGACAGACAGACCAAAATTTCTGCGTTTAAGTAGCCCAAGAAACACTATCGTCATTAACATGCCATTACGCAGAAAAGCTAGAGCAATGTAAGCAGAAGCTGGCTCAGTTGGTGCGGTTGTACGTTTGATGGCACAAAGAGAGGTGGAACCCACAGAACGACAACAGGACGAAGGCTTGTCAACAGCTGAAACATTTAATTGAAAAGAACGACTATACACACGTGACGTCAGTGCAAGGAGGGGGTGGGCAAAAGCAACAGCACCAGAAAAAATGTAAACACACACACACAGGACAAGGCCTTGAAGGAATAGAAAAAGAGAAAACAAGGGCAGGCAGAGGGCGTACAATCACCAACAGGCCTTGGATGCCCATGCCTTGCCCATACAGGCCTTGGATGTCCATACATGCCTTGGATGTCCAAGGCATGTACGTCCAAGCCAACATACGTGCCTTGGACATACCAAGTCAACTTGGTATGTCCAGAAAAGAAACTTCAACATTTTGAAATGCAGCTTTTGAAGTGTAGCACTTTTGGTTCAACACGTGTACAATCTTAGACCACTCGGTATGCCCTGATCACTTGGGTTTCACCAAAATGCACAGCACACACGATCTCTATATGCTGTGCCCAAGTTTCCAGCACCCCACATCTCTCATTATTGCCCAGTTCTTGTGTTGCTTCCCTCAAGGACAACTTTTAGCCATTAAAATTGTAATTTTACACAAGTCTATCATTCTTATCATTGAAGGGTGAGAAAGAAGAAAAACGTGCTGTGCAAGGGCAAAAGAGATGACCATATGTTCTCTATTTTGGAACCTCCTGACCCTGAGTATGCTCAGAGCGCCCCTATTCTTGCAAGACCAGTCTACAAAATGTCAAAGTTTCAGCATTAATGCACTTTGAATCAGCACACCCCTCCCAGCTTTGAGCCCATGAACACAGAAAAAGGGGGCTGCTCAGAACCAATAGAATGCAGTCAAATTTTGCGCACCAATATAGTGTACCACTGCACTTCGTTACATCGAAAATGCACCTCTTATAATGCGCATCAAAGTTCTAGGTTTCCTTTCTAAACCTTCAGTGGAAAATGCAACATCCACTGGCAATAAAAAAAATGCAGCCAGGAGCTAACTGTTATGCTATGCCCATAGCTGCACAGCATGACGTGCAGGTTGCTGCTAATGTGCACCAATGACTTTCTGCCTCCACACAAGACGAGTTTTCCTGGAAGCACAGCCGGTCATCACTAAGATCACTGGACAGGTCAGCATGCAAAAAAAAAAAAAAAGAAAACCTCCAACTCTAACCAACTCCCCCCCTCAAACTAAGCCCCCCCTCTGGTTACAGCATGTTTACAACAAATACCGCGCACGGTTGTGCAAATGTCGTGTTCACGTAAACTGGCTCTGTAGGTTGTATTCCCTGGCGAGGCTTGCATGCAGGCAACGATGTGAGTGCACCACTACTGGTTACGTCGGGCTCCGCGGGATGGCAGTACTTGTCCGCGCTAAGCACGTGATGTGTGTCGGACATTACAAACTCTCCCCCACCGAACGCAAAGTAATGTCTCGAGTCCAATATGAGTGCGATTAATGACACCTCTGTTGACACCACTGTTTAGAATCAGGTTGTAACGGAGCAGATGACGCACTGGTGTTTTGTTTTATTCGGTGTGCAGGCGCAGTGCCACAAGCCGCGGCATGTCCGTGGCGCATCGGCCATGTCTGTGGCCGTTTCCAGTGTTACCAAGCGAAGAAATTGACAGCTAAACTTTTCAATGAATACCAACTATACAACACACGTTGTACAATTTGGCCATATTCATGTCCTGCCCAGTGGAGCCCACCAAAAGAGGCTGCAAGTAAAGTGAAGAAAAAACGGCCCCGCCACTCACCCGCCATTGGCCGTGGCAGGGTTGGCGCTGGTTGTGACGGGGCTCTGACTCCTGGGAGAGCTGACGGTGTAGTCCGCAACCAGCTGGCTCAGCTTTTTGGAGCAATGGTGCGCCAACCTCCTCGACAGCAGCTCGGAGCGAGAGAACTCGTCCACGTACTGCAATGCACCACAGGGGGCGAGGAGAAAAGAGATAAAGAAAGGCATGCACTCTGAGATCATAAGCTGACCAAACTAGGGCACACACTGCGAAATCCTCATCTCATCATTTAAACTGTAACGACAGTGTTAGGATCCAAGACTGGGCTTGCAGTAAGTGCATTCGTCGTAGAATGTCGCAACAATAGTGCGGGTGAACTGCGCAGGGACAACAAAAGACACAAAGTGTAACGACACAGACAGGCAATACGATCACGGCTGATATGAATTTGCAGATAATAAGACTGAAAAATTCCTCAGCCAAGTGCACTGTGCCCAATGGGCTAAATTTCGGCTGTTACAAATGCTTTCTAAAGCTATGATCGATGATACGAATCACCGAGTGCTCCTACAGCAATAATGTGGTCTCGGAAAATGGCTTTGAATGACGGTATAGATAGTGTGCTGGAGTTGTGAGCCCATGGAAAGTTCTGAGCATGAATAAGCTGCGAGTGTAAGTGTGTTCATATGAGTTATGAGCCTATGGCGAGTTCTGAGTTCTCGTGAGTTGTGAGTGAAAGGAAGACATGCACTGGCTGCCACCTTGAGGTTGGGTGAGCGAACAAGCTGAGTTCGAATGAGTTTGAGTGAGAGGTGATTCAATCAAAATAAAGTTGTGGGTGAGTTTGCGTGAGCAGCGTCAATTATGCCTAGGTGCGGTGTAATATGATAACGATTCTTGAAAGCTGATGTCCCTTTTAGGCTGCCTCTGTGAACCAGCAATAGTTTTTAATGAGAAATCCCGATGTTAGGCAAGCCCACATCAAAAATAAAGAAAAGGCCCTTTTCAAGGTACAGGACACACTTTCCGATGCGTGGGAAAGAAAGAAAGAACTGGGAGCCAGCCAGCACCCACCTGCAACGTGAGTGGCATGACCAGCTTCAGGATGGCGTCATCAGGAGTCTTGGTCTTCTCCACAAGCTCCAGGATCCAGCTGAGGAAATCCTGGTGGTCCAGCAGCCCCTCCTGCAACGTTACGAAAAGGGAGAGGGAGGGACGGGCTGGTTATTGTGCGAGAATGTGAACAACGCATACCAGCAGTGATGCATGCCGAGTCACATGAGCTGCACCACACTGCCACAATTGCGATCGGGGAATGCTTTGCTGAGCCAAAAAAAAAAAAAAAACGAGAAAACGAGGGGGGGGGGGGGGGGGGAGAGATAAAGGAAGATGCTAGCCCGAAAGTTCCTGGACGAAACTTCACCACATTTGGCAGGAGTGGTTTAACTAACCTGTTTTCGTTAAGAGTGTAGTTTCTCCTCATACGCAAGCATTTTTCTATCTGGACTGAGCGCAAAACAGACTACAATCAACAAAACTAGAGAAGTTCATTTCCCGAACATGTCACCTATTATTTACTGCTTTGTCAGAAACTTTGCATCAGGGCACGATAAATATGTGCCAAACCCCGCAATCGTTTTGCAAAACTGGCAATGTAGGGGCAAATTAAACCCAACAGTGCCAAAAGACCTTGTGAGAAAAACCGCGAGGTTAAAAGTTAACATCGCACAAGGTTAAAAGGCCTGTTTAACCTTGTGAGAATCCTTGTGAGAAAAACCAGCGAAAATTTTACCTTGAATACCCATGTAGGGACAGAGGACTGCTACAGCTTGTATTGCCGTGTACGGCCATGTCGGGCATGGCCCAACAACGGACCACAAATGGTGAATAATGCCACACAAATGTGGCACCTTTGCGCCACGACTCACAGAAAATGATAGAAACGTGCGAACAGATAGATATTGGTGTCCCATACGTTTTCCCACACTACGATTTGCAATGCCACAAAGCAAGAATGGCAAAACAAACTGGCAAAGCTTGTCCAAGCATTTTTCTAGAACAAACAGTAAGGCAGGGCATGTAAATTTAAAATGAATGTTAGTGGGAACTTCATCTGAGCTCGTGTTTATTTAAAAGACACGAACTTCAGCTCTTCAACATTATCATACAGATTGTCTGACAACAAATGCTGGTCAAGTTTGTTTCAGCTCTGATTTCGATCGAATATTTTCCATTGTTTGACACGCACTGTCAAAAGGTTAATGTGTGTGAGCATGAGAGGCATATTTTCATTTACAGTCGGCATGTGCTACATGCGACAACCAGAGGTAAAGAAGTCAGAGGTGAGTGGCGCAGTCAGCGATGCAGTTAGTCCACCCCTTTAGGGAATAGCATAGGTATTTTCTACACCTTCTCCTAGGTGGCAGTAATGCCCCTGCTTGCATTACTTTATGTAGGCAACCCCTCTTCACGCATTGCGATGCATTTTTTTCACATCATGGAAAAATGAAAGAGGAACAAGAAACACGCCAGCTTCAATTACTCACTTTTTAAGAAAACCAAGCATTCTTTGCCATTGAACAAAATCTGAAAGAGCTTGGAAAGGTGCGAGCTTTCAGCTAGCACAGCAAGCCGTTCAAGTCGTGAACTTGCCTCATAGAGGTGCCAAGCCAGGTTGGTGCAATAGTGCCACTGCTTCGCGATGGTGGTGTCCGGCGGGATGTTGGGGGCGGTGGCCGCGGCAGCGGGGGCCGGGCTGGCTCCGCCCCCTCCGCCGGCCGGACCCCCACTCGCCGGGGTGCCGCCCCCACCAGCTCCTCCCGGAGGAGGCGGAGGGGGCCCTGTTGGATGGCTGTGCTCCACCAGCTTGTGCAGAAGCTCCCGCAGAAACTTGCACAGGGGCACCGTCCACTCTGCAAGGGGACGCAGCAAGTGGGGAAAATAAACCCAAGTTCACATGTGCAATTGGTATCCACCCAGGTCTTTTGTGCAAACTTTTTCCCTTTAATGTGAACGCGAAAAATTTACGTCCCCCCGCATATACTTCCCCGTCCTTCGGTATGAAATAAACAGTTGCAAGTTTGTGTCTCGTCCTGTCCACTTGTCATCCTTATGCCATCATACCACCTGGTCCAATTCAAGATCATGCAGAACCAACTTGCCCCTACCATCAGCTTTTGAAATGTGCCACACTTGTGAAAAAGGCAAAAACTTTACTGTACTTCTTCATAACTCCAAAGTACATTTAGATGCGACAGCCTTCAACAACAATAAAGGAAGGCCTACAGTTGCTGGTGAGCATGTGAAGCAGGCCGGATGCTAGCTGAGCATTTGCCCTAGTAAACCATCGTTGTGTACACTGTCTCCAAGTGGGACAGCCCAGCTGCCAATAAGGTGTCAGGCGAGATGCTAGTAGAGTTAGCGCCCCACTTGAAACATCTTACAACTATGGATGGGTATCGGTTAAAAATTTTAACCAGATTAATCGGCGGGCTTTAATCGGCTAATTGATCCATTAATCGGTTGCATCGGTTTAGGAAGAAAATTTTAAAAATAATATTTAATTGTAATAATACTAGTATCATAATAAAATAATATCATGCTGCTCCTCGTCCTGCTCCCATAAATTTCAGATGAGGCAAGCAGAACTTCACCATGGCACTGATGGGGGCAAAACGCTTATTACTTAGTTCATTATTTGCCCTATTGCAGAATTAGGACCATCAGCCCTCACTATGGTTGCAGAGGACCATCAATTAATTATGGTTTATTTACCCCATAGTTTGTTCACACAGGGGTAAAACGGTGCATGTGACTGCTTGGCGTCTTTTGTACGGTGTAAATTCATATTCAGAGTAGCCATTTCCTGTCTATCTTGGCTGTCAGCTAGCGGTTTTAATCGCTATAATCTCTGATCATACTTGCACCGTTTCCTGTCATGACGTAAGGCAGGTTATTTGAACATGAATATGATCCTCGACACGCTTGCCTACAATTTCAACTTGACATTTTTGTTTTACTTGGCCCACGTGTCTTGAACTGATAAACCGGTTAAAAAAATTAATCGTGGCTAAAGCATTAATCGATTAATCGAAAGGTTGGTCAATCAATCGCCCACCCCTACTTACAACCCTGACAGCATAAAAACAGAAGAGGAATTAGTGAAGTCAGCTGACAGGCAAGAGGGAGGTAAAACATTTTTTTCTTAACTGAAGTCCTAGTGAACTCTTTCATGTGTACCAACTTATTTGACAACTCTCTCGTTCTCTCTGGCAACACAAATGCTGTCAAGTTTGTTTTAGCTCTGATTTCAATCAAGCATTTTGCATTGTTCGACACGCACTGCCAAGATATTTATGTGTGTGAGCATGAGGAGTCTGTTACCTCCATTCCTGTTGCTGGGACGAAAAGCAGCATTTTTAATGAAGCACACGTGTGTTTTGCCTTGATGCCCTCTTAGAAGTTCCCTTGGAAGAAGCAAGGCATCAAGAAAGACCCAACACTTCCTGCTTTAAAGGAAACAGCAACACCTGTTAAACCTTTGTTCAAGCACTCCCATTCCACAAGAAACATTAACCCAGCCCCACAAAGAGGTCCATTTCAGCAATAGATGTACTATAAGCGCTCGGCCGGGCCAGATCTGTAAGCTCTGGTACATTCCATAATCTATCGAAGACATTTGCAACAGCTGTGGAATATTACATGAACTATGCGTCTGCTCTCATTTTTGATTCTGCTTTACTCTATTATAATAAACACAATGTGGCTGTCCTCTGGTTATTTTTTTTTTGCTTTATTTATTGTAAACGAAACAGTAAACTGAGCTTTTTCTTATTAATAGAGACTACTCAAGCAACAGTTACTTGCAGACTCTACCTCTCTGTGCGCGAGTTTTGCACCAATAAATAGCTGACTATTTCGGGAAGCAATTTCAGGACAAACATTGCATTAACTCCTTCCAATATAATTATATATGCCACACCCCATGAGGAGTGTATGTTCCTCACACTAAATTTATCAAGTGCCCCTAAGAAATGGGGCAAACACTGGTGGTGCCTCAAAAATTGCATTATGTCAAACAGTCCTTTTCAAATCGTAGCAACACCAATGTCAGAATCCTAATTCTCTTCTTCCATGCTTTGCACAAAAACTGGGGTTGTATAATTCCACTAAGTAAGTGATAAAATAAAAAAAATTGGGTTAAACTGCAAAACACAGCCCAAGATAACACTTCAACAAGCCCACTGCAGTGGGCCCTCAAGTCTGCGCTCCCAAATGATGCCACGCACAGTACCTTGGCAGGGGTCCGGGAGCTGCCGTTTCTTCATTTTTGCCTCCGAGATGGCGACTTGATAGACTGAGGTCATCTTGATGAACCAGGCAGCCCGCAGCATGGGCACTGAGAACTCAAACAGTGTCAAGAAGATTTCTTCCTTTTTGTTGAATATCGGAACCTGGAAAAAAACCAACAAATCCGCAAATTGCACTACAGAAACACTGTAAAGGCCTAAACAAAAACATGTAACTGGGCTGAAACAAGTACTGAGGAATAAGTCTGCAGGCAATAATGCAGCCAAATTATGGCGCTGTGATTACCTAGTATCCCTTCCAATTTGAACTAGTTTAACGGGTCGATGCTACATCCTGGGCTATAAGCTGTGCCATAGTGGAGGGCTCTGGATTACTTCTGACCCGTGGGGATCTTTTGTGTGGGGAATTCTCAGCACAATGAAGTTTTCTTTCTCTCTTTATGCACAAGCGTCTGAAAAGCGGCCCCCACAGCTTTGATCTAACCAGCATCTTTGGATTTAGCAGCACAATGCCTTAGCCACTCCGCCACCCCAGCAGGTCTTTCGACTTATAAACTGCTCAGCGCAATGTACGACAGTACCCACAGCACAAAAAAAAATTAACTTAAAACACTCATTGATGCTTACAAATGGGTGAAATCTCACGCGTTTTTTTTTCTCTACCCATCTTCACAATAGTCAAAGCAGAGACAAGAAGAAACAACAAAATTAAATTGTATGCCCTATCAAACCGGAGAAGATCTTCACAGATGGTGTTAAAGAAGAGTTGAGGACTTTTCTGGGTGTTCTCTGCGTAGGGTTGCCATCTTCCTCAGAAAGAAAATGTGGAGGGAAAGGTGGGTGGAGGTCTATAGAAGGTTGGATTTGTGTTGAAAAAAAAGCACACCTTTTTTTTCTTTTTCCCTCCTGTGCAATTTCCCAAGTATAGAGATACCACTGGCCATGGCCGCAGTTCGTTCTGCTGTTCCTCCTCTTAGCCTCCCTCCATCTCAAGGAGCGCGCTCACCGGCACATTTTCTCTGCGCGTGTGTTATCGCGCAGCTTGTCGACACATTTATCACCGTAGTTGCTGAACTGATGCTTATAAAACACCTTCCACAAAATAATCGCAGCACCATGGCCAAAAAAAACAGCCAACGCCAGCCAGTTTTAAGTACGGACTGGTAACTGGCCCAGTGTCTAAAAAAACCTTGGTCGGGCCAGCAAAAAACTGGGCAGGTGGCAACCCTATCTCAGAAGTACACAATGCCCACAAATTAGACACTGTGTACTGCAGAGAGCAGACATATTCACCCCACACACCCCTCCTCCTTCCCCTGGCAATTGGAGGGACTAACTTTTTCAATTAAAAGCAGATTCGGCAAAATAAATTCAGCAGACTTTCATCGTATTTAATTTAGTGTAAACCAAAAATGCTGAGACCTGTTTAAGAGCAGATGCAAACTGCACTTATCATTGCAATGAGCACCTGCTCTTTCGTTCATCGGAAAGAGTTGTTAAGATGCCCTACCTTCTTTGCCAGGCTGGTGAGTGGTTTTGAACCAGCAAGGTCTCGAAACCAAGCCTCAATGGCATTCTTTGACCTGGCTGTGACCTGGAAGGAAAAGTGAACACGTTATTCGGTTGCGCAGCTCTCCAGGCATGGCAAAAAAAAAGAAAGAAAACGTGTCACCCTTTGCTACACCAATTGCATTAAATTAATTAGCTGTTAAACCCTGGACTACTATTTCATGAAACGTGTCAAACAAACAGCCTGCTCGCTCGCCATCTCATTTGTACCAACATGATCTTGTTTATTGGCCCCCTGTATGTTTTTTCCTACTGAGATGTACGCAAAGCCACTGGTTTAACTGAACTAAAACTGGAACAAACATAACCGCAGTGTTTGGCTTGAAAATAACTGCTTTTGCTGGATACCCCCCAACATAATAGCAATGATTGGGTTTGGAAGCCTTTAGAGACAAGCTGCACAACATGAAACGACTACGACCATAAAATGTGCATGGTTTCTGAGTTTTTCGATCATTCCAGAGCTTTTTTCGAGCAGCACATGCTGTTCCTGAAACACACAAGGCATTTAAGCACAGAGATCAAATTTCAGGCAATGTTTCGCTTACCGGCCAAAAGTGTTCTTTTGTGTTGATTTGTTGCCTCTTTCGACCCGAATCTTGAATCGTGTTGAGCTCTTGCTTTTTCGAGAGAATTGCGCTGAAGAACGCTCCAAACTGAAACATTGACGGAACACACGCGCAAAGAGTGACGAGACCAAGTATTCAACCAAGCCATCCGGAAATACAGCGCAATCAGAAGAGGAGTACGGGAATGGCTCTTCGCCTTTGCAGAGTTGTGAGAAACTTACCTTCGCGGATGTAATGTTGGCATTTCTGGCGGAACCATACTGAAAACAGAAGCGAGATCGAAGGTTACGAGCCACACTCAATGTCTACAAGACATATGCGGAGGATCGCTGCTGGAAATTTAAAAATACATGCTGGTGACAGTGCCAACAATAAAGCCGCAATTCGACACCCCATGAAAATTGGAAGAAAAGGTCGCCTGTCATGCACCCTAGGACTTACTTCGTCGCTGATCTGAGGATTTGTGATGAACCCCTGTTTCACGTTTATCGCAGTCAATTCATCCTGAAAGAGAAAAATGCGCAATAGACACATGTTTCCGCGCTCCAAAGGATGCGGCGCAGAATTACGACTCTAGTTTTGCATCGTTAAGTGCGTAAACAATTCAAGAAACAGCGAGACCCGGCACATAAGGCCAAAGCAAGGGCAGGGAAACAAGTAATACTGCCTTTTTTATTTGCTTTCCCGCTGTTCTTTGCGGGAATCGGCGTCTCTTCGACGAGTATAAGAGTGTACACAAGTTTTGAAATCGAGGAGCACCGTTCTAGGGAAAGTACCGGAAGAGCGGACTAGAGCGTAGCAACACGACAGCGTGTATTCCTACATGCTGGTCATCACAGCTATAAACCTAGTCTTGCCTCTTTTTGTTTTGGATCCTGTGGGTAGACGTCTGGAGGTCCCAATCGCGGCCGTTTTAAATGTCTTTTCTCGAAGAGCCACGAAGGCGCGGCCATTATTGTGTGGCTCGCCGCTGGGTTCGAGAACGCGCCGACAGGTGTCTGTTGCTGTAGGTTACCAAAAAAGTTTTGAAGGGAGACGTCGCCTTTCAAACGTTGTACACCAAGTGTGCCTCTTTGACAGAAGCATTAGGCTGAACCTTACCACTTCTTTTAGGCAAATCCAAATCGCGCAATGACTTCAACAGGTTGCCATATAAAAATATTTGTATATATAGGCAATAGAAAGGCACCGTGCTTGTCTGCCTTTGTGGCGCAATCGGCTAGCGCGTTCGGCTGTTAACCGAAAGGTTGGAGGTTCGAGCCCTCCCAGAGGCGGTAATTTTTTTTCTTTATGTGGTAGTAAAACTGAATTTTACCAGTTTTATGCCATGCAACAGCACGTTGGTTCGTCACGAAGTCAACTGACTATATCGAAAACCATAAATAAACATGTCCCAAGGAATATTGTAATCCAAAATTACTTCCCCCACACAATTTTTTTTTTCTTGGATGTGGTAGTAAAACTGAATTTTGCTATGAGGACAATTCAATGTGTCAGTTTCATGCCATGCAACAGCACGTTGCTTCGTCACGAAGTCAACTATCCAAAACTATGAATAAATGTCACAAGGAATAATTGTAATCCAAAATAATTTTGGATTACAATATTCCTTGTGACATTTATTTTTCACCTGAGTTGCTTCCCCCACACAATTTTTTTTTCTTGGATGTGGTAGTAAAACTGAATTTTGCCATGAGGACAATTCAATTGTCAGTTTCACGCCATGCAACAGCACGTTGCTTCGTCACGAAGTCAACTGACTATATCCAAAACTATAAATAAATATGTCACAAGGAATATTGTAATCCCAAATTACTTCCCCCGCACGGAATTTTATCCCCTCCACCGGGCGGGTGCCCTAACAACTGCACCTGTTGTTTTAATAAAGATTTGTTTCATTCATTCATTCTATGTGAAATCTTTTCTAAACAAACCTGGTTATGGATCGTGTGGTGGACAAGTAATGAACGCCTCAAAGCTGACTGGGCAAGTGGATGATGCAACCGTTGTTTAGATAAAATATACTGATTTCAAAAAACCCGCAAGCTTCCATCTAGAATTCCCCCAGCAAAAGTTATAAGCAAGCCATTTTTTTATTTTAAACTTATGGAAACAGCTAGCATGAAAACAGATGGAATGAATGGGGTCAATAGGACGAAGCGCTGACTGGCTTATTTCTGTGAATGGCTTATAAGGCCGGCCTGAGGGGCACAAGCAAATAAAAAACATATACATAACTAGGTGAGCATCAGACAGGTATCTTTCTTTTTTTTTTTTTTGTGCCAATGATGAGCACGTCTTCCACATGTGTCATCGCGTCCATGAATGTTGTATGCATGCTTCACAAATCTCCGTTAGACCTCGTAAGTTTTATTTTGCATTGCTCGTAAGGAGATGTGCACCCACAGTTTTTTATAATGGGCAGTGAGGAGACTGTTTGGTATACGCTTTCCTGTTCCAATGATATTAATGTTTGCCTGTACCTAGTGGTCACTGTACGCAAGACCCCCAAGTTCAGTGCTCAAAAAACTACCTGCATGCTTTGTTTCTGCACTATCTTTTTTTTGTTTTGCGACATGCACTGGATAGATGTTTATCTTGCTTTTTCCTTGTGGCTGCGGCTAAGCTCCAACACAACTGACTGTAGATGATCAGATGTCGAAGCCGGAGGAGCTTGTTGGCATCTTCCACGAGTGAAAACAAAGTTTCAGGAATTGTTATTTAATGATAGGCAGACTCAATAGCCTTGTGCATTCCCCCTCATCAGGCACAAAGCCCATACTGCCACGGCCCCCAGCTTTTATCTCCACCAGCTTATCGACAGCAGTTTTCATTAAAATTGGCATGATTGTTATATCTGACATGGCAAAATCTTGGTTTCCAACAGGCAGCACTAAAAAACACTTACTATTCGTAATATTGAGACAACGTAGACTCGGTTAGAATTGGCTGTATGTGCACTGTTTACAAATGTGGAGAAAACACTTCAATGTGGAGGACGCGCTAAAAATGTGGAAAAGACGTCTTCAGCTCCTGCTGGGTGCCACACCGCCTGTCGTCTTCATATCCACATACCCTTTGTGAGACTCCGTGGAGCTTCACCAAGGAGGGCTGCTCCATAGCAATATACAACAATTAGTTACCAACTGACCATATTAGCTACCACATGATTATTAGCTGACCATGTTGCACTCAAGAAGACCTAAAAATTGTTCCTTATTGGTGACACACGGAAAATGCATATCTCAACGCATCTAAATATAAAGTAAAGTCTTTTGTAAGCATGTCAGTTCATCTACCAGTAAAACTTCGTTACAATTAAGAGACGTTACGACAGACACTTCGTTGTAAAAGTCATTTGAGAATGGTTTGGTTGGTTTTCCTCTGCTCTCCACCAGGGACACTTTGTTACTAAAGGCAACTTTTTTAAGTCCCTAGAGTAAATTCTTCACCATTTAGAAGAGACATGATGGAAGAGGGGCCTAGGCTTATATGAAAGACCATCTGGAAAACAGCCCTAAAGATGAAGCTTGGGCTGTTATCCAACATACAGCAGAGGTTTCAGAACCTTTCGAGGAGTTCGTGTCAGCAGATGTGGATTTCCTGTGCTCTGAGGAGCTTACAGATCATGAGATCCTCGTGCATGTAAAGGGTGCCCTAGAGGATGAACCAGATCTAGAGGATGACAGCAATGAGGATTTTGCAGGGCAGAAAGTGCCAGCAGTTGAGGCTCACAAACACCCAAGAGCACTTCAACAGTATTTTGAGAACGGGAAGGCTTGAAGTGAAGTGCTTTACCTACAAAAGTTGGGAAGCAATTCTGCAGTCCTATAAAAACTACGATGAATGACTTCTTTAGGCCATAGTGAACATTTTCTTGCTGACCTGGATAAATACACTATGATGAAAATGGATAATAAAGCGGGACTAATCTAACTCCATGGTGCACTTTTACAATTTTGGTTACCTTCCCATGTCACCACCATTTGAACCAAGATCTCACAAACTTTGGGGTATTTATGATGAGTTTACGATAAGAAATACCCAATTGAATTCAACCAGCATCCAGGAATTTGCATATGTAATGTCTATTCATCCTCAACTCAAATATGTAAGCCCTGTACCTAAAATGTTCAATCAACTGTTATAGAAGCTGTGAAGGACAGATCGAGCAACACACTCTATCCCTAGCAACTATGATAAGTTCCTGTAGCATAACCCAGATTATGCATGATAATTACATCTATTTACTTAAAATTTGCTGTTCCATTGTGCTATTCTGTTTCACAAGTATACGTTTATGGTAATAGCTAGGCTGTCACCATCACCTCTCAAAAGACCATTGTGCATGTCAAACACATGCTTAACGATTCCAGTTACTTGCACATTTTCGGGTGCATTTCCACAGTTTTAGCTTTTTAAACAGCTCTGCCCTTCCATGTGCCATCCCACCATGGAGTGATTTGCTTTGTAGTATTGTTTCCTTAGCAAACCTTGATTCCTAGCTGCAACCATGTACTATAATTAAGAATTAAAAAAAATTGCAGTTTTGCCGTCTTAATCTGTTGACTAATTGTTATTGCTTTTTCATTGTCGTTCCTCAAGTTGAATACTGGCCACTGTATTGCACTTAATTGCATCTACAAAGTACACTGTGTGCTTACAAGACTTGCAAGCTACTACATTATTTGCACTTACACTAATTTTACTGCAAACGCACTATTAGCCTATTTTGGCTGATTTCCCTGATGTAGCAGCTCAAACACTTGAAGTGTCTTTCATGAAGCCAGAAGTATTTTACAATTAATGGGATGCCCGCGCAAAGATAACTTGATGTGCAGCAGAGAGAAGGGGCAATGTGAGCTTGCAATGGCCCAATCTTCAAACTATCATCACTGTACGTCAACGTCATCAACCGGTATTCACAGCTCGATGCACTTCGAGAATGATGTTGCTTGACAGGTCGTAACGCTCAACTTCAAGGTCGCCTAACGTTAATCGTAAACATAGGATATTAGGCCAAACATTACATTTTGAGGCCAGGGCGCCGACGTCAACCAGAACCTAAAAAAAAATTCTCATTGTACTTCAGGCTGCAGGTACTCAAAGATTCTGCAGCCGAGATCTCAAAGCGAAATGCTAGGCTGAAGCTGCTGCACATACTCAACAGTTGCTGCTAGTCTAGCAAAATGATACATACCCATGGGCACAGTAAAATATATCAGTGGACGACACTTAACGATAGGGAATGTATGCTGCTTGACACGATCTCTTTAATTGTGCATGGTCCATTTGAAAATATTCTCAGCTGGAGAGAATCAGTGGTCTTGTGACTTTCTCCTCTCCTTCACATTGAAAGAGCTATGGTAGGTATACACTGTTGTTGAAGGAGGTGCGTCATGCGTAGTTTGCTTTGGTTGAATCGTACCGTTCTTTATCATCGGTGCAAGTGCATACTTAATTCTTCATACCTATCATCTTCATACCAAGCTCGTTTCCTATTTGCCATTCTGAAGCTTTTGGCAACAGAAACCTTACTCCATCTGAGGATGCAATGTCCCTAGCTCTGGAAACTTGCACGAACCTTACACTGCTTGAATCTTCTTGGCATTTGCTTCATACAAAACCAGAGGCTGCCATTGACCCAACAGTATGGCCGAGCACTTCCTCAACGACGAGCGAGTTGGCGCATGCTCTAAAATCTACCGCACATCCATACCGTGCATGTCTCGAAATTCAGAAAGTCTGTCTTTGCACTCGACACCTTTTACCAGCGGAGCTGTTTAAGCTTGAGCTTTGTCTGGTGGCGTTAGCAAAAATAGATACCAAAAAATACTGCACCGCCTGTAAAGGGTGCACAGGACCGCAGATAGGGTATTAGTATAACAGTGAAGCTGGCTTTCGCCCCTGCTCGAGTGTGAGCACAAGGGGCATATGTGTATGCGCACCCCTTACTATACCATTTTAAACGTGACAGTCTTTCTTGGGCTACCAAAACGAAAAAGAAAAATTGCCACAGCTTGCACTTGTGGTGCAAGACTGGAGAAACAGCGGAGCTGGGGGTTGAGAGCGAGAGCGAGAGGGAGAGTTATTTCATAACTAAACGTGGGCCATGAAACGGTACTCTGCAAGGTGTCAAACCACTGTTGTACCCTCTGTGTTCAGAGGTGTGTAGGGATCAGACAACGGCTAAAGCGCGAGACACATGGACGACTGGTGCACGCAATTCGTATGCGACTGATCGTTAGGACCAGTTTTGGCATCGTTCGCTGGTCGGAGGAGGCTCACAACGTGCGACTGGCAAGCCAGATGCAGTCATGCCATTGTTGCGATCGTCGTGCAGCCACAACCAATGAGAGCCTGACAGTGCCGTCGCTGAAAAAGTTTCTTTCAAAGCCACGAGGAGGTGCCAGTGGCAATTTATTTATTTATTTATTTATTATACCTCAAAGGCCCCAGTCGGGGTATTACATGAGGGATGAGCATACTTAGCAACAGATTAGCGATTCAACAACGGTCTTAAATAGATGTGAGTACTGGTGCATGGTGAAGGCAGGCAAGTTGTTCCAGTCCCGGGCGGTTGCAACAAAAAAGGAGCGAAGATGAGCAGTAGTTTGTGCTGGCGGTGGATAAACGGCTCGGTGATGGTTTGTACGTCTGGATAATCGACGAGCAGGCAAGATGGCTGGAACGTTAAAAAAAGCGGGATAAAATTTGTGAAAAAGACAGAGTCGAGATATATGACGACGTGATTCTAGGTTGTTGAGGTGGCCACGAGCTTTAAGTTCAGAAACGCTGGAATGATAGGAGTACATAGAGTAGATAAACCAGGCTGCGCGATTTTGTACAGATTCGAGTAAGTTAGATAGATTAGATTGATGAGGGTCCCAAACCGAGCATGCGTACTCTAATTTAGAACGAACAAATGTGGTATAGGCTAACAACTTCACTGAGGAGGGAGCAAGTTTTAAATTCCTACAAAGTAAACCCAGCGCACGATTAGCGGAGGATGCTACGTTGTTAACGTGAGTGGACCAGGTGAGGTTGCTTGAGAATGTTACGCCGAGGTATTTATAGGATTCTGCTGTTAAGATTACGGAGCTGGCAATGGTGTAAGTCGCTTGCTGGTAATTTTGCCTACAGTGGAATGATGTTAGCGATGTCTTATTTACGTTTAAAGACATTAGCCAGTCGTTACACCAGGATTCAATGAGGTTAAAGGAGCCATGAAGACAGAATACAAGTTTGCTTTATTTGAAAGATTTCGCGTTTTACAGTCCCAGCGCTTGTCCGGCAGCAAATGATGCCGTATTCCCTGAGAAATTGATCAATTTAGGTTAAAAATTTGATTCTACCGCCAAATCATGGGTTTTCGTAATGTTAGCAATGACGTCAGAAGCGAGTGTATTCAAGTGAAATTTCACTGCATCATTCGGGTTTGCGGCCTTGCTGTCCAGCAGCCCTCCCAGATGGCGCTGCTATAGTCATCCACGAACCGTTGTCCGCCGTTGCTTTGTTTTTGAGCGTATATGCATTTGGCTTGTTTTTGTTACTGTGAAAAGTGATCGTCTCGTGAAACCTGGGGTATCCTCGACAAACAGGGTCACGTAAGACAACGCCGCTTATGCCAATGGGCCAGTGTCCTGTAAAACAACTTCAAAGCGGCGGAGTGCTATGCAGCTAAAACAAGTGCGCCCAGTACCATGCAACAGCAGTGCGCATCGGTACTCCTATGCTTACATGCGTTTTCGTAACTTTGATTGTTTACTGCACCATTCTTAGTGCTGTAAAATGAATGCATTACACTTAAGCTCAAATAGTTCGTTCGGAAAGCCTATAAGCCGTGCCTAATTTGCGTTTACTTTTTCCGTCCTGAGCCAATCGCACAGCTGGGCTCATATGACATCATAGGTTCTGTTGCGGGAAATGAGCTAGTGGGTCGCATGACCATTCCGTTTTTTCCTAGTTATGTAGCTTATTTGAGCGAAGTGTGCGTTAACAGTGGTGTCAGTATGATTCTATCAAGGCAATCTTTCGAATGAACCGAAGTTGTGTTTTGTCCTCATGGCTCCTTTAAGGTCGTTTTGAAGTATAGCGATACAGTATCAGTAGGGTTTTTTATTGGACGGTACACGATGCAGTCATCTGCAAACAGGCAAATATTTGATGAAATGTTAGCTGGAAGGTCATTTATATAATTAGGAAAAGTAGGGGTCCAAGTACTGTGCCCTGTGGGACGCCAGATTACAGGAAGGTGGTTAGATGAATGGTTGTTAGCGTACGCAAATTGTTGCCGATTGGTTACGAATCCAATTGAACGTTGATGTATTAATGTTTAAGCAAGAAAGTTTGAGGAGTAGCTGTTGATGTGGAACTTTGTCAAATGCTTTTTTGAAGTCTAAAAAGAGGGCATCGGTGGGTATATTTAGGTCAACGCTGGAACTGATGTCATTGTAGAATGAAGCAAGTTCCGTGTCGCAGGATAATCCTGAGTGAAACCCATGCTGGCTATGATAAAAGAAGCTGTGGCAGTTTAAGAACTTGACGACGTTAGAGTAAATCACATGTTCCATTAGTTTAGAGCAAATGCTAGTGAGCGAGATGGGACGATAGCTGCTAGGCTGGGATGGAGGGCCCTTTTTAGGGATTGGAATAATCTTACCCACTCTCCAGTCTTCCGGCACCACTCCCGATGACAGTGATTGCTGAAAAATATGGCATAATATTACACTGACAATGGGCTTTGTGTTTTTTAACATTTTAGCATTGATGCCATCAGTGCCACAAGATGATGCAAGCTTTAATGAGTCGATTAATTTAGCAATGCCCTGTTGAGAAAACGTGATGTCCGGCATCATGTCGTAATCGCGAGGATGGAATGAAGGTAAGTTGCCGTTAGGTTCAATAGTTAACATGGAAGAGAAAAAATGATTAAGTTGTTCGGCGGCTCCATTGTTAGGGATCGGGAGGTTATGATTATCAAACAATGCCAGTGGTTGAGAATTGTGAGGGTTGATAATGCTCCAAAATTTATTCGGGTTATTCGTCAGCATAGCCGGCAAAGCCTGTGAATAAAAAGAATGTTTTTCTTTCATAGCCTGCGCACTGAATGCTTTTTCCGCAGCGTAGTAGTTGTTTCATGCACAAATGTTATTAGATCGTTTTGCTGATCTAAAAAGTCTTTTCTTTTTATTGTTGAGTCATTTTAGCGTGGCAGTGAACCATAGGGATGTCTTTTTCGGTGACGGTAATGGTGGGCACGTATATTTTGAACAGGTCATGGATTTTATTTTTGAAGAGCAACCAATTAGTTTCAACAGAGCGTTGCGAAAAATCGGCTAGCAGGCAACTAGCGAATTCTGCGAATTCATTGTTTAGGGTGGAATAGTTTCCTTTGTTATACAATGTTATCGTTTTTGTTATTTTAGACGACCGTGTTAGTTGACAGAGGTAGGTACCATGGATCACTGAATGGTCACTTAAACCAGGCAAGAACGTCATCTTGGAAACTTTGTCAGGCTCGGAAATGAGGATAAGATCCAGAGTATTGGAGGAGGTAGCATTTTGACGAGGGGGTTCAGTGACGAGTTCTGCGGGGTATTCCGAGTATTCTGCGGGCAGCAGCTCTGTGCCGCCGCCGCCGACCCGTGCACTCTCCGCCTGGTAGACACATGCTGCCAGTGGTACCTACAACATGTACGAGCGGAATCTTGGGTGCTAAATGTTCCCACACCGCTGTACTGAACGTATAAAAATGCTATGTACAGTTGAACACGGATATATCGAATTATTGCCTATATCGAACAGTGCAAACATCCCCTTGAAAATCCCATGCAAAAGTATAGGGCTGTCGTGCGCGTGTATCGAACTCCTGATCACGGGCAAATTCGATATATCGAATTCCGCGCCGAAGGTGCCCCTGAATGTTTGCTTCCTCTGATGGGGTGGAGTTGATGATAATGTTGACTCATCGCAGGAGCTGCCTGGCTTGGTGAGACAGAGGCGGCGTCCACGGCATTATGTAGCTTCGATGGCCTTCAACAGCTGTTTTCACGCTAGCACGAAAGGCAGCTCCATGACAGCTAGAACGCGGATAGTGGTTGGGGCGAAAGGACTTAAAGGAGCAAAAAAAATTGACCGGAGGCACTCTTTTTCTGTGATTGAGCTGTTTGGTGGCTCGTGCAGAGGGACCGATGCGGCGTTGCATGTTTGTTTTGTCCAAGGCATTCATTTCGGAGCAACGAAGGTGGGAATTCGTCGGGTGCAGGCTGCTGAAAAGATGTTGGTTGAAAAGGCGTTCGGAATTCCTCGCAGTAGTTTTGAGGGCGATGCACGCATCAACGTTCACGTAAAGGCGAATGCAGCACAACCCGCCCCGGCTATTCCGGAGCGTGTCGGGTGCAAAGAGACTTCGTTGCACGCCTCCAGATAGGGGAGGTGTTCGGTTCGGATACTGAAGATAACTGCACTCAGTGCCTGACAACGTTCCCAACCGCATACTGCAGCCGAGGTTACGTCAGCGTTATTCACCTCTGTTGTGGCACAGTGTACAGCGTTGATTTTCTCATTTGTGCGTGTTTGTAATCTTGAAGACAATTTGGTGAACTTTACGACGCAGAAGAAAAAAACAAGCAAAGCTCAAAGACATTTCAATGATAAATAAAGTGCGGTGGTCATCATGCTGCGGTTCGGATTTTCCGTGCTTTGAGAGTCAAAACGGTAAACTACTGTTTTCCATGACTTCAGAAAACTCTCAGTGATGTGCGGAGTTGTCAGATAATCTTCAGATAGGCGTATTTTATATATCGAATAATCAATATATCGAATTCTTTCCCGATCCCCCTGGAGTTCGATATATCCGTGTTCGACTGTATAACAATAGCACTATTCATTTTCACCTAGAGTTGAGAAATGTTTTCTTTTCCTTCTCGGATTTCTCTTGCACATCTCTAAATCGGCTGGAATGCGCCTAAACAGGGAGGCAACCATGGAGCGAAAACAGTGGGTGGAGAGGCGCCGACGTCACATCGCACGCGCGCATCGAAACATGCGTCTCAAATTCACGCGTATGACTAGTCGCAGCGACCGTCGTAACGATCAGTCGCATGTGTCTCGCGCTTTAGGCACGCATCGGCACATAGTATAACCGAGATGTCAGCTGTGCTTGTTTATTAAAGCAAAAGCTTTCTTAGCGGGGCCGATAGATAGCATTCTGTCAAAAAAATAATGCGTTTCCCTATAGACCAATTGGTCAATTGAAAAGCTCTGGTACGATCTGGGGACACACGGTGGGTGCGTAAAACCGGGCTTCCATTGTGTCAAGACGGTAACTAGAAATCGCGAAAAAGGGATGGTTCTACATAGCATAATCCGCACACCAATCACAAAAAAGAAGTACAATAGTATAGCTTTATGTCATAAAACACATGTCGGTACACATTTGAATTGTTCCTAGATACGTTTACATTGTGCGCTAAAAATCTTTGCATGGGTTCGTTCTTCATTTGTGATTTGAGCCTCCAAAGGTTTGACGATCAATTGAATGCACTTTCAGCTCTCCTGCTTCTCTCTCAACTTTCGTTTAGAAGGGATGGTAATTTTTTTTCATTTCAATCTGCGTGATCCTCTACGTCTAATGGCAGGTCTCTTCCGACTATGCCACCTTCTGTTGCAACAGTGCCTTCGTCACGACAGGGTATGTCCAATGTGTAATCCTCAAGTCGCAAATGTTGCAGTAATGTCTGATGGTGGTGGTTTCTTTAGCTGTAGCGAGTGCCTGCCTTTCCTCGCAGTGCGTAATCTTGTGAACAATACTCCTAAGCCACCAGTGGTGCGATTGTGTCCTCACTGCCATATTCAAGGTCTTTTTCCCTTTGCATGTACCTTTTTTTTGTTTTGTTTACTCTTGTTTCGACGAGTACCCATGACAGAGGATTGTCTTTTTTTTTTCTTTGCGCTTGTTTAGCATTTCATACCCGCTATTACCGTGAATGTGCTTTGCTACTTCTAATCAGTCAGCTCAAGTTACTCCTGTGGGCCTCAATACATGTCTCAACACGTTTCAGAGTTGAAGTCCTCAACGCATTCACTAGGTAACCTTTTGTTTGCTACAGCCAGGGCTTAGCAATAGTGCAAGGGATGGGTGTTGGACTTGCATTCTGTCGGACCCGAGTACGAATTTCAAATTTAATTTTCCTCGTTTTTATTCTGTTCGTGCTGTTGGCCATTTTTCGCACCATCTTTATGTCACGCCAACGCCAGACGCAGCATTTGCACTGAGTCGTGCATTTAACGATTTGGCATAAAATTGGTCGAAGTAGTAGACACTTTTTCTGCATAGGCTAAACTGCAGTAATGGCATGCCAGGCCTGCATCAAAGGGCTGGAATGGTCGAAGTTCAGCACTAATGAGCAAGAAAGCAGACAAAACGGCAGCATAGAACATGAGTATAATATATTTCCATTTGCCACATTTCAACAGCCTAAAAGGAAGCAAGGGTAAAGTCAGCCGTAAAGGTGCCGGCTTCAAAAAGCGCATGCTTCACATGTGAGCTTAAAAGAGCCACCTCTGCGAGAAGGCCAAATTTTCGAATCTTGAAAAACCTATACATGTAATACGCGAGTAGCAAAAATTGCTTGTATAGACAGCAACAACCTCTATGGCAACATATTAGGTGTACACAAAACAAAACACAGCCTTTAAATATATAAAGTAAAGCACAAGCACCCACAGGGTGCTCCACCCTCAGAGGTATTAGTTGCTAATGATTTGGCACTAAGAGATAAAAAGCAGTTTTTATACAGAGGCCCTAAAACAAAACAAAACAAAAAAAAGCCAGACTGTGTATACTGAACATAATGAGCATAATGGCGCATGCGGCGCTATTGCACACTGAGAGAGAAAAAATATCGACTCCGGGCACTCTTTTTTTTCCTCCGCTCTGCACTTATGGCTCGTAATCTCTGCCGTGAAAGATTCCCAGCTTCCGTTATCTCGCTCTGAGCAGCCACGTCACACCGGGCGTCGTCATCACTTCTTGGCCTGCTTCTTCGACTTGGGCTGCTCGCCACTCTGTTTCTGGGGGGCCGCTTTGGACAGCGGGGGCTCGGCCGGCGTCGTCATGGCGGTGTCGAGCTTCTTCTGGATGTTGGCGAAGGCGTCCTCGCCCAAGTAGTCGATCTGGCCCCGCTCCCAGGCGTACTGGCGGGCCTCGGAGCCCCCAACCACATGCTGGCCGGCCCCAAACTGCCGAAGCTCCTCGGCTGTCTTGATCGTCAGCTTGGACATCTCGCCGGCGAGACCCGCCTGGAGGAAGAAGGTTTGCAAAGGTGAAAGTGGCGCACCTTCCTTGCTGGCCTGTACGCGCTCTAGCAGAGTGCACACGGTGCACACGCAAACTTCTCTCAATTAAGCTACATAAATAGGAAAACAGGGAATGGCCATTTCCACTAGCCCACTAGCTCATTTCCCGCAACAGAACGTATGATGTCATACCAGCCAGCTCTGCGATTCGGCGAAGGCCGGCGAAAGCAAACTGCAAATTAGGCAGAGCTTATAAGCTTGCTGAACGAGCTATTTGCGCTTAAATTTAGGGCACATTCTTTTTATAGCAGTAAGAATGGGGGATAAACAGGGAAAGTTTCGAAAGCACACGTAAACATAGAAGTACCGATGCGTACTGTTGTTGGTACTGCGCGCACTATGCTTGTTTTAGCTGCACAGCAGTCCTTCGCTTTCGAGTTGTCTTACACGCACTGGGCGATTGGCCTAAGCGACGTTGCCTTACGTGACCCTGTTTGTCGAGGATAATCCATGTTTCACAAAACGATTGCTTTCTATTGTAACAAAAACAAGCCAGGTGCAAATACGGTCAAAAAAGAAAGCAACGGCACACGACGGTCCATGCATGAGTATGGTAGCGCCATCTGGGAAGACTGATGGCAAGCAGCGCTGCAGCCGCATCACGCAGTGCAAGTTCGTTTGTATACGCGCGCTTATGACTTCAGTGCTGACGTCCCGAAAACGCACAATTTGGCGGGAGAATCAAAATTTTAAAGGAGTACTGACACCAAATTTTGACAGCCTAAAAAATGATATAATTGGCTTCATTAGTTTGTACAGATGCCTCACAGAAATTTTTGCAGCGATCCGAGGCCGGAATCACATCTAAAATCGGTTTTGATTGTCCCGGCCGCGAGCTTCCACAAATCGGCAGCACTAGCGAAATCGCTTTCGGCGTGACAAAACATCGGCCGGTGTGTCTGGCCGGTTCAGGGTGACGTCATATAGTCGTTTTCGAATACCGGAAACGATATCCTGCGCTGCTGTTGTCGGTGGTATTCATTTGGGCAGGCGACGTACGGGTGTACTTGTGTGAGCAATGCTTGTAAACTCTGCGCACTTTGCGTGTTCGACGTCTTTGCTCTTCAGTTCGTGGCCGGCGCATGGTGTTCCCTTCCACTGGTGTCGAAAACCGCGCGATGTCGACGCGCACCGCGGCGACGCGGCGGTGTGCGTTGCCGAGCTCGCCCAAGTTGTGCTACGGCAAGCTCGTGGAATGAAAAGTACTGCTCGTGGAAGCCTGTCCGAGCAAATCGACGCCGATGCCAAGATGCATTATTTTCCACGCGACGACATGCAGCGCTAAACGTGGACTGAGTTCGTGTGCGGCAGCGGCCGCAAGAACTGTCACCCAAGCCAGCGGGCTCGGCGTTGCTCGGGTCAGCTTGGGTGTTGGGAACTTCAGGCTTAGTATCGTGGCGAATATTTGATCGCCGGTATCTGTACAACTGTGAATGACCATCCCTTACACAACTTTTCACCACACTATCATCCCCTTTTTCGCATACTGAGCTTTATTTTGGCGATAATTGCCGTTTCAGCGATCGGTGACCAAGACATCTGCCGTGGCCTGTTTTGATTCTAGTGTGCAGGTGGCGCCATCTTTCGGCCGCTCGCAGCACCGCGGTGCCGGCAGTGCTGGGTCAGAGCGCCGAACCTCTGCTGCCGGTCAGTGTAAGCTTACCATCGCGGCAAATATCTGAACGCCGCTTTTAAATTCAGCGCTGATAACAACCCCTAGCACAATTTTTCACCACACTAACATCTACTTTCTCGCATGTGGAACTTCTTTTTCGCGATCAGATTGATTATAAGAGTGGCGACAAGCTGTTGCTATCACGGTCTGCGCCGGTTCGAGCCGCAGTGATATTAAAGAACGGACGACGGCGAAGACATCGCCGGCCTAATCGCCTGGCCAAATAAAGTTGTGCTGTCTGTCGGGTGGCAGCGACTCATCCGAGTCTGACGATTCAGAAGACATGTCGACTGCGCGGGTGAGTGCGGACCATGTGCAATCGTAGCAGACGATGCGGCGAACGTCCCTGACATCACGGGTGAGATTGTGACGTCAGACTGGCCCGCTTGCAGGCTGGCCTTCGAACGGCCGTTTTCCCGCGCGGCGACTGAATTTGAAACTGGTTGCAATAAACGTGCTATAATTAATTCTGTGTTGGCGGCTGACGGCTTTCGGTTCAATTTTCGTAATTACTGGGCCAATAGGTATTCTTTACAGCATAAAAACTGAAAGCGAGAAATTTAGTGTCAGTACTCCTTTAACCTAAATTGACTAATTTCTCAGTGAACGCGGCATCATTTGCTGCCGGACAAGCTCTAGGAGCACTATAAAACAAGAAATCTTTTGAATAAAACAAACTTGAATTTTGCCCTCATGGCCCCTTTAATGTTCGTTTCAGAAAAACACCCGAACGAACCTCGCCAATCCAGTTTTTCCATTTGAAATACGCAATGTCACATACCAGGGTTCAGAAAAGCGTATGGCGCCGCAGTACTGGGTTTTCATGCTTCTGATATTTTCTGCATTACTAAACTGCTTCCACTGCGAGTGGCACATCGGTGTCCAATCAGCACTAATTTACCAACATCAGCCAACTTGTTTTCGCAACTCAGCATCCCTTTAAAGCATAAATGGTATACCTGATCTACTCAATAGCACGTTTGTGCGATACTAACATGTTGGGCAATGCACTTCTCGGCTAGTCCATTTTTTTTTCACGATCCCGTGAACAACACTATCTGGGGTTCTGCCCAAACCAGATCTGGGCGCAAAGACTCTGTGCTGTCCATTGACGGCACACTCTGACAGAACACCAAGGAGCTTAGCTACCAGTTCTGTGCTAAGGGCGTCCACACGAGCCCACAAGAGGAGGTTCTGAGAGCAGGCGGCACTCACGCATTCGGGGAACAGCTTGGGCTGCACGTGGGTCATGAAGAGCTCCCACCAGAACTGCAGGTGGTCGAACATGTGCTGGCTGTCCCCCTGGGGCTGGACGTGGCCCGTCAGCAGGTTGAACATGTGGTGCCACGGCTTCACCGCACCCAGGAAGTGCACGATCTTCACGTCCCGGCCAAACCTGCACAAGGGAGAGTCGCCACGTTTCGACTGCCGCATTTTCAAGCAAGCGACGACACAATCACAAATACGGCCACATGCGATATGCTTCGAACAGGAAGGGGATAACCAAACTGGCCCGAGTAACCTGTAATTCAATGAACGAAATGCACAATTTGTACCATTTTTGAGGCTATGTTTGGCTGCTACAAGAACTCAAGAACGAACGACAGGCAGTGCTTGCCTCTTCCGTTATTTCAACACAAGTTTACATCCATTCCGTCCTGCCACTTTTTCCTTTACGACTATGCACTGGACAGTAAGCAGCACCTTGCCCGTGTTTTTCAAACCGTACCTTTTACTTCCTCTATCTGCAAAAACACCAGCTGAGTAAAACTAAGAAAAAAATCTGAAAATAAAAGCGCGGGAACGATTTTACTGTATTTGCAAGACAGTTGCAAATATAGACCAAGGCAAACAGAGCAGCAGAAAACTTTACACACTTGCGGTATTCCCTCCAATTAATGAATTAATGCAGCAAGACTGGAAAGATTCCATTATACTGAGACTAATAATTGAGCACTTATCAGTGCATCTGTTTACCTTTCAATTATGATGAATTGTCTCAAGAAAACTGGCATTTCCAAAGGTTAGCAGAACAAATGCTGAGGTACAGCTCACGTTCATAGGAACAAGAGATGACTTTTTGCTGACCAACCCATATATGTAATTCACATAGCAGCACTAGCGGAGAGAAACATCTAAACGGTCTCAAGCAATTGCCTGTTATACAAGGCACGAGCTGCTTCAAAGAAGTCAACAACAGTTACTCTAGCAAGGCACAGCTGTTAGAACTAAACTTTTTTTTTTTCTTCGATAGCATCATACACCTGCGAAACAAAAAAATATTAATTAAGGATTTCAAAGCTTAGCAAGCTTGCGATGTCCCGGCGCCCTCATTCACAACCCCAGTCCACCAGAAAAAATATTGCTATATTTTAATAACATACCCGACAACACAGTCAATCTTTTGTCGCCGTTTTCCCGTTTATGCGTCACACCCCGAAAATTCCGAGCAAGAGACCCAACCCGTGCAAGCACCCCCCCCCCCTAGTTTGGGCAACTTGAAATTGCCAACTTTTTGTAAGCCTTTTCAAATTGCCGCTGTATATAAGACAGCCATCTTATACACAGCCTCCTACAGGGATATGGCATAAAGTATTGGCCAGAATGATGAGGCCCCAGCTGACTCTTGTCCTTTCATCTTTCTTTTCAATTTTCCCGATAATCTGACAAAAAAAAATAAAAACGAAGTAAGCATTTACCAAAAGTACTTCCCCGATTATACGAAGGGCAATAAATACAGTACTGCTCTCATCAACAGACGCACCTATGTCAGTGACTTTGTAGAATCGTTATTCGCACGGCTAGCAAGGCGCTCGAGAAGTGCTCAAGGCAGCTAATGGAGCGATTGGTTAACCCACACATCCAATCTTGATGTTGAATAGGTAGCGTAAATAAGCCACTCAAAGCAGAGCAAGAAGTTCTCTGATACGGATAGATGGCGCCAGTCGTGGGCACGTTACCAGCAAAAAGTAACAGTGTTACAGTTCCAGTTACCCAAGCAAAAAAAGTAACCTGTCACAGTTACAATTACTGTGAAAAAGTAACGTCGTTACTTTTTAGTTACTGTACAAAATTCAAGTAATAGATTACAAACAAGATGACTCATTTTTTTTACTAGAAACGTACGAAGGTATTCGGGCAGTCAGAATTACACGTGGCAAAACACTAGAAAAAAAAGACACCTAAAAGGGGGCACAGTCAAACTCAACACCAACAGTTGTGTAAGCCTAATTTCGTTGCATCAACGTTTATGTTGATGCACCCTTGGTGTCTTTATGTGTGCCCCGTTCTTGGTGGGCCCCAATGCGGTGGTCTTTCTTTACAAGGCTAGACGAACTCCCTCCTCAGCGACTTGTTTCTGCTCAACTCAAGACGAAGGAAAAGTCTTAAGTAATCACCTTGAAGAGCTACGTGCGACCTGTGTTTTCTGTATGGAATTCAATCCTCTTAGTGACATCCTCTCCTAAGCTGCGAGGGGAACCGCACTGTGGGAAGGTGGAAGGTGGGGACAATATGGCAAAGAAGAACGTTAGAAAAAGTGGAATGCAAGAGCTGTTTGTCAGCCTTTAATGAGTGTTGCTGTTGGATATTTTTCTATAAATAAGGAAGTAACTGTAATGATATTTTATGTTACAGTTACTGCGTAAAAAAAGTAAGTTACAGTTACAAGTTACTGAAAAAGTAACTAGTTACAGTATCAAGTTACTGAAAAAAGTAACAAGTTACAGTAACAAGTTACTGAAAAAAGTAACGAGTTGCTAGTAACTAGTTACTGCCCAAGACTGGATGGCACCCCCATTTAAGTTCATTCCACATCATAAGCATCACAGAGAAATCAACTCGAGGACACTTTCGCACGAAGATGAATGCTGTTGGTGTGTCAGCTGCTGATGACATAAGGATGCTTTCTATACCACCGAACTAGCAGCCAGATCCTTCTTGCAATGTGATAGATGCCTACGCACACTCACTGTTTGTATGCAGGCAGGTAGGTGTAGGCCACGTTTGAGTTCATGTTATAAATAAATGAGAGATGGCGGGTGATGTCCTTCCTTGCCCAGTCCTTGAAGTACATGTTCAGCAGGCCTTGGTCCCCCCCTGAAACGAAAAAGGGGGTCACAGGGAACATGAACACTGGTGGTACCTCTTCACACATCTTTTTGTTTACTTCTTCCTCCAAATGGTAAAAGTGCTGCCAGAAAATACAGCGTGGAAGCACGCACCACTGCCCTGCCCTCCCTTACAAACACCAAAAGTGGAACCATGTAGATAAGTGAGAATTCTGGGATTTCCCGAGTGCGTACCATTGCCATGCATTGAAATTTACCCACCCGTGGCTAGAAAGTAACTGTGGAAAAAATGCTTAGAATGATTTGTTAGGTTTTTGTTTAACAGCGGAACTGCTGAACCCAGCTGCAAGTTGTCCAATGTGAACAGAAAACCTTCGATTGGAAAGAAAAAAAACACGTCCCTTAGTGGGAATCAAACCCGAGTCCCTCGCGTTATGAAACCGGCGTCTATCCAATTGATCTATCATCGCATTCTGGGCCCACCGCATTATTTCCATTGGGTTATTTGTAGCGTTGGCTTTGGACTTAACGTGAGCGTTCATTCGCTTGTTCATTCACTCACTCGTTCTTTCGTTCACTGCCTGACCCACTCGCTCACATAGGCCTCACTGCAGCAACTGAGCTGCTCTGAGCCGCTCTTAACAGCAGGAGTGTTTGAGCTTCAGCTTGAGCACAGCGTCGTCCAGGCTTGCTCGTGGGCTTATGCCACATGAGGAGCTCGCAAAAAAAAAACAGTTTATGTGCGTCCGCACCTCAAATGGGGAGCACAAGACAGCTTTTGCAACAGACGCCAAGTTCGTGAAGTCAGTTTCCTTGGGTTCTAGACCGTGCTAACGCGGTCCACTTTGGAACAGATGTGACAGGCTGCGGACCAAACAATCCGGGCCTGCCAGTCGTGGAGAACTTTCAGCGGCAAGTTCGGAAATCCATGTCAGGTGCAACAGCCGGGTCTCTTGACGAGAGGAGAGGGGCCGCCAGCTATGCTGTTTCTCCAGCACTGCACCACCAGTGCAAGCTGCAGCAATTTTTTTCAGCAAGGTGATGGGTCAAAGGAGAGAATGGCCTGGCCATCAAAGCTTAAAATTTTTGAAATTTCTTTTTCTATGGCGCTTGCACGTCCTTCAACAACCATGGCAATGACAAGAGAAGAACCCGTCTTTAGGCATTTTGTTTAATTTGACATTTAACATTAAGCCATCGCTCCACATGCAAACATTTTGTTATGTTGTACATGTGTATATGCAAAACTGATTGATGAGCACTAATTTGAGATTTTCCAATGCTTTGCATACAAACTAAAAAAACGCTATTATGTGCAAGTGAGCACAAGAGGAATTCACCTTCAGCTCTACAAGAGCAAAGTGCACAGAAAGAAGGTTAACGATTTTGTGCACTCTTTCCTGAAGCCACAAAAAAAAAAAAAGGACACCTGCAATGTCGCAGATTTCACAAGAATCTGGAAGCTTTCGTAGTGGCTGAAAAGAGACATGATTGGAAACAGCAGCATGACTAACTGGTGCGACAAGCTGCCATGACTAATTACAATTAACTACCCAAGCTATTGTCACATGCATGCTAGTTATACTAGTATAACTAGCATGCATGTGACAATATCACCATGGCTAACTAACATCCACCAGGCAAACATTCCGCCCTACTAATCCTGACCAATTTTGCATAACAAGCAAGATAATGGCAGATTTGAAAAATTTACAGGACAACTCTAGGATTGCAATCTGTGTGTGCATTGTTAACCCTTTAGCACCAAGGAATAAAAACCTCAAAGGGATTCTGCAACACTTCCAATAAACGCTTTCATTCTTTCCTTTGCATCTAGAAGCACTGCGAAAGCTATAGTTATCGCCTGCACTGAGCAGCAAAGCACGACTTGCTCACTGCAGCAGATCTGCCTTCCGCTTCTGCTTTGATTTCGTGGCTTTCTTTTTTAAAATGGCTATCAAATACGTTTATTGCTGCAGCCTAAAGAAAGCTGGCCAACAGCTGCTACACCACTGTAATGACTTAATTCGAGCAGTCAAAGAACGCCAAGACTGAAAAAGAGTGAAAAATCTTTTGAGAAAGGTTCTAAGTTATCTGATAGGCACAGAGCAAAAATTTATGGCTGAGGTATTGTCTGATTCCCTATTCTAAGTACTGGCTGCATTTGTTAACTATGTTCTGAAAGCATTAAGGATTTGGAAAAAAGTTGAACCGTGTGTTGCAGGGTCCCTTTAAACTTCAAGCACCTAATGGATGCCCATGTTCCATGGCAGTGTCCTGCAATTTTAGGTGAACAAGTTCCCTCCAAAAGTGCAATTCAGAAATGAATCTAGGAGATATACTAGAGCACTGCACGGGCCCGGGCCAGCCCGAAAGCCCGGGCCCGAAACGGCCCGCGGGCCGGGCCGGGCCGGGCCGCCCGAAGTCGATCATCGGCGGGCCGGGGCCGGGCTCAGGCTCGATGCCGCGGGCCCAGGGCAGCTCGGGCTTGAATTCCTAGGCCCGGCCGTTAATAGTTCCGACGTGAAGTGTAGAAAAGAGCATAAAATTGAATATTCTGAGTATACTTTTACGCGCTTCTTGATGTTAGTTGTACACATTGTTTTAAAAACATGTTTTGCTAGGGCTGATAGTCACTATGCTGTAACTTTAATGACATTTCATGTACTGCATCAAGATTTTATATTCTGGTGTATAACATATCAAAGATACGGTTACAAGGAATGCCCTAGCGGGGAAGGAATTAATTAAGCCACCCTGGAGCTGTGCACCTATGTCTATGTACGCATGTTTTAGATGTCGAACCAATCTAAATGCAGCTGCCGTGGCTGGAAATCAAACTCTCGTGCTAGAGAAGCGCCGCCGCTTAAAGGAGCCATGAAGAGAAAATGCAAGTTGGTTTTATTCGAAAGATTTCGTGTTTTATAGTGCCCCCAGCGCTTGTCCGGATACAAACGGTGCTTTATTCACTGAGAAATTAAACAATTTAGGTTAAAATTTTGATTTTCCCGCTCAATCGTGCGTTTTCGTGGTCCCAAATGACATCACAGGAACCGACCGCTCTGCAGCCTAGAGTACCTTCATTCACGCATCCGCCGTACAGGGTAGAGACACGTATACGCTGGCGCCGCCATTTTCGGTTGCTTGCTCGCCGCCGAAGCAAGTCATTGTGTCAAAACCGCGCTAAAATTATCGCCGCAACGCGGTTTACTGAAGAAGTTTGAATCATATTGTCTGTTTCGCGTTGCTAGGTCTCGTGGGAAACGAAAAGAATAACGCGTTGAGCCCATTGGCCCAATTGCGGCGGCACGGGACCGTTCAAAGGTTGTCTCCACCCTGTACAGCGGTGTTGGTTTGTTCCTGCATTTCTTTACGTTCCGTAACCTAGATGGCGCCACCATACCGTGGCAAGCGTTTGGTTTGTTTTTGCCCGCATTTAAACCTGGCTTGTTTTTGTTCTGGGAGAAAATATTCGTTCCCTGAAACAGTGCTCGCTCGACAAATGGGGTCACGTAAGACACCGTTGCTTGCGTCAATCGGCCAGTGTCGTCTGAGACAACCCCAAGCCCCGTAGTGCTGTGCAGCTAAACCAAGCATGCTGTGCGCAGTACGAACAGCAGAACGCATCAGTACTTCTATGTTTACATGTGCTTTCGTAACTTCCACTGTTTGTCCCATCATTCTTATTGCTTTGTAAAGAATGTGCCCTAAATTTAAGCGCAAATCGCTCGTTCGTCAGGTTTGTAAGCTCTACCTAATTTGCGTCTGCTTCTGCCAGCCTCCGCCAATCGCAGAGCTTAGCTCATGTGACATCATAGGTTCTGTTGCGGGAAATGAGCTGGTGGGTCGCATGACCATCCCCGTTTTTCCTAATTATGTAGCTTATTTGTGCGAAGTTTACGTTAAAAGTGGTGTCAGTATGATTCTAACGAGACAATCTTTTGAATGAACCAAACTTGTGTTTTCTCTTCATGGCTCCTTTAACAACCACTCCAGGGAAAATATTTCAACGCACGCACATACTCGTGGATTCAAATGGAGAGCAAGAAATTTCATTAATACCAACTTGTGACCGAAACAACCCCATGAAGTTGCCAAGAGTTTGGTCATCAAAGGTGATGGTGTTTCTCGTGTAAGAATACGAGCTATTATTACGCCCATGTGGCGTGAACTGCAGATGGTGTGAGCTAAACTACGTGTACTTTAAAACCCTTATTTTTTGCGTTACAATTCAGGGCGTGCTTGTACAGACTACATGCTCCATCTGATTTCCCGCTACGAAGACACTCGACCAAATACAATAAACAAATTTTCTTCAACGTCTAAGACCAGGCCTGGTCACACACATCAGGCCCTCCCTAAGCTTAAAAAAAAAAAAAAAAAGAAAAAGAAAAAGAGACTGTGTCCGGGCTGGGCGTGGGCTTGAGACGACGGGCCCGGGCCGGGCCTTGGATTGAGACGACGGGCCCGGGCCGGGCCTGGGCTTGAGACGACGGGCCCGGGCCGGGCCCGAGCCGGGCTTGGGCTAAGCTTACTTATGAATTCCCGAGCCAGGGCCGGGCCCGGGCTCGGGCTTCACAAAGCGGGCTCGGGCCGGGCTCGGGCCTTAAAATCAGGCCCGTGCAGTGCTCTAAGATATACGACAAAGAGTAATTATCTGCAAGGTGCAGAAGTTACTCAGAAGTTCTTTTGTAACCGTGTTGGCTAATCTGTTTGAGTAATCAGTGTTCACCACTTTTTGTGACTTCCTCATGTAGGCTACGAGCCTTAGTTTAGTTGTAATGCGCAGAAGAAGAAACACCGTGCACAAAATGCTTTACAAGCCACTACGGTGATATCGCACTGGCTTACAATGTCACCATCATCATCCCCATCATTGGCAGCCTACTGGTGTATTCACATGATGTAGTTTCACCCTCTGTGTAATGAAGTCCTGTTTGCCGAAATTTCAATGTAACGAAGTTTCATGAAAAACTAGACACGAAATTTTGGTAGTAGAAGTAGATTTTAGGAGATGCAAGCGTTGAAGAAGGGTCTTAATAAAACGCTAAGGGCGACACGGGCTGCCCAATGCCACGGATGGAGCAAACCACAGTCTTTTGAGTGAGCTCTTTGCCTACAAACTGCGCATGGCGCCGCTCCCACCGCATGCCACACCGATTTGCCCTTCATTCGACTTCGCTCATGCTTTTTGGGTTCCATCATTCCAGCAAGAGAGTGGCAAAGCATTTGTGGGTCTTCATAAGCCTCGCGCGTATTTTTTTCACGCCCATGTCTGCAATAGCACGCTGCCGCCAGCTTCTGCCACGGCCAGAAAAGTGACTCGCGCCGCGCGGCAGTGGGAGGGGCCCGACGAATTGCACCAATGGAGAGGCACGCGTCACACGGCAAGAGCTTCGAAGCGCTCAGGGATGCTGGCTGGCCCTGCCAGAGACGATTAGGCTTATCACCATGGAGGGTATTTGATGGGCGCTTTCCTAAGCGGCGCGTGCGACGTTTTAAGGTTCAAATTTCGTCCCATTATTAGCTTGTTCCCCCGCATGAACAACTTCACTTGCCCCTCATGTTGAGTTTCAGTGAGCAGTTAGAAGCGGTCGCTGGAGCTGCCTGAATCGCGCGAGTGGTCTCCGCGGCTGCGTCAGTGCGCCTGTGGCTTGCAAGGCGCATTTTTGCGTGCAGAAAACTCTCCATGCGGTTCCCGCTGATGCCCATGTAGATGATTAAGCTCTGACGGAAACAGAATCAGTGCGTCATCTGTGTATGCAAGCCACGTTTTCGTCTGCAGAAACCGCATCACAGTTAACACTTCATTTTGAATGCAAATTTCAATGTAGCGAAATTTCAAAGTAATGAAGTAAATTACGAATTTTACTGGCTTTGTTACATCAAGGTTTGACTGTACATTCTTTAGTTAAGTAAAGAAAAAATAGGTAGGTAATGCTTTCCCTTGCTTCAGTATGTACCCTTAACCATGGAAAGCAGAGAAAGCTTACTTAACCAAAACATCTAGTCAGGGTTGTGCGACACGGTGTGCCTTATGGCTGCACAGCAGTATAGAAGTGGGTACTTGCCGTCAAAGCTGCCGTGTTCCTTGGCGAAGTCGATGAGGGCGTTGTACGTGGACTCAGATGGGACGAAGACAAAAACACCCGAGTTGAAGCAGTCGGGCCAGCCAACGTCTGGTACAGCTGAGAGCTCTTCTCTGGAGAACAGCTCATCACAGTTTTGGAGGACCTGCGCAATGGAGACAGGACGAAAAAAGAATCATGGAAACAGGACAAGCCATCACTCATTACATGTAACAGACAATGTAGCCACTTTTCCCATTAAAACACCAGGACACCTTGCAGGCCACATGGGACTGGTGGAGTTTTAATTGTGGCTGCACAGTGCTGCAGCTGAAACCAGGCTATGAGGCACAATGCAGCGAGGAGGGCTACGGGCTCATTAAAGGGGCCATGATGACAAAATGCAAGTTTGGTTCGTTCAAAAGACTGCCTCGTTAGAATTAGGCTGACACCACTAACGTAAACTTCAGCTCAAATAAGCTGTATAATTCGGAAAAAAGATGGCCATGCGAACCGCTAGCTCATTTCCGCAACAGAACCTATGATGTCATACCAGCCAGCTCTGTGATTGGCGGAGGCTGGAAAAAGCAAATGCAAATTAGGCAGAGCTTATAACTATTTACGCTTAAATATAGAACACATTCTTTTTACATCAGTAAGAATGGTGGGACAAAGAGTGGAAGTTGTAAAAGCACACGTAAACATAGAAGTACCGATGCGTACTGCTGTTGGTACTGCGCGCACTATGCTTCATTTATATGCACAGCACTGTAGGACTTTGGGGTTGTCTCAGAAGACACTGGCCAAGTGACGCAAGCGACGGTGTCTTATGTGACCGTATTTGTCGAGCGAGTACCATGTTTCACAAAATGATTGTTTTCTCCATGAACAAAAACAAGACAGGTTTAAACACTGTCACAAAAAAAACGGGCAGAAAACTGCTTGCCGCGGTGCTGTGGAGCCATCTAGGTTGACTAGCACTAAGCAAGTCTCCGCTCCACACCAAGTTTAGCTGAAAGACCTGTTCTTATGATGTAATTGCAAACATCGTTCGAACACACATTTTGGCCCGAGAATCACAATTTTAGCTTAAATTGATTAATTTGGCAGTAAATAAAGCATCGCTTGCTTCCAGACAAGCGCTGGGGGAACTACAGAACACGAAATCTTTCGAATAAAACAAACTTGTATTTTGTCTTCATGGCATGAAGACAAAACATGAAGACATGACATGAAGGTGACATGGGGCATCTACACAGCGCAAAAAATCTCGCACATGCCGGTGTTTATGTTTCCCACGGGGGGAAACGGTAACGCAAAGAGCGTTTCATTTGTCCTGAGAAAGATGCCAGCACTGCACTTGTGCAGCACAGTTCACTCACCAGTGTGTCGGAGTCCATGAAGACGCACTTCTTGAACTGCACCAGGCGCCAGCAGTGCAGCTTGGTGAACGTGACGCCCAGCTCTGGCCGGTTCATCAGCGCTAGGTTCGCAGGGTCTCGGCTGTCCAGCAGGTTCACCTCTTCCACCATGTCAAACGCCTGCGACAGCAATGACCTGCACAAAGGACAAGAGAAAACAGGGGTGTCCTTAGACGGGAGAGGGAAAAGACCTTCCTGCCATGTGGCAAGGACTGTGGAAACTACAATAAGTTACATTGCACAGGTTATATCATTAAACAGCACGTTTAAAGTGGTCTGCTGTCTGCGTCAGTGTATCCTGACATTCTTAATGGTGTAAGTGGAGTGCGGGTTGTTTTTTCTATTTATGCTTAAATCATTATTACGGCATAAGCTAAGGACTCCCGTAGATCTGCACCTCTGTCCCAACAGGAGATCTTGCTCCTGTTCATGACAGAAAGGCGCAGGACTCACGGTCCTTCATACAGAGCTGATCTTGCTTCTCACACCAGCAGGGGGCGGGATGAAACATTTCTGTCCCCAGTGCGACATGCTATCCCAATGCTGCTGTTCAATCTACAGCAACTTACTACTGCACAAAGTAAGGAGCAGGTCAGGAGGGGAAACTTTCCTTCCTTGGGTGGCCAGATAGCATCACAAGATACTGGCAGAGTTAAGCTAGCGGCATCCGTTGCAGGCGAAGAAGCTGGGCGGATGCGACGATCAGCATTCCACTGTGCAGCCAAAACATGTCGCGGCCACGCAGTGAATGTAGCCACTATCGCCTCATCTATCAGGTGCTGTTCCATTGCTGCCACGGTCTTCTGGTCACTCGCAAGCGTTTGCTTTGCCTCCTAGGTGCATTCTTGTGTTACGCTTCTACTGTGCTAAAGGGTGAAACGCCACCAAAGAGCACAATCCTTTCCCTACCAGCATTGTGTGGCTGTAATGCTAACTAAGAAGGGTGCAAGAGCCTGTAAACTTTTTCGTAAGGCAACATGCCCAAACATTAAGGTTTCTAGTCCATTTAATGACGACGAAAATTAAAGCTGTAATGTAAGCTTATTGAGGATGCACCTGACACTAATGCAGTTTATTGCCTGTGTATAAAGCGGAGGCTCTAAAAGTAAATTAAGTAAAGATTAAGTAAAGTAGATTAAGTAAGCAGGCACACTGCCTGCTTCTGCTACTTAGTGCTAATAGAATTTTACTTGTAACTGCATATTTGCTTAGATTTGCATAGGCGTATTTGTAGGTGTAGGCGCAACGTAAGGCGTAGTTGCGTAGGCATTTAACATCGTTCTGTGCAGAAAAATTTTGCTTTTGCTCCAGTTTCAATAGTGAAAGGTTACAGTTGGCCTTAGTTCCAACTGTAAACCGTTTTTCTTTTTTTTACACCCTGGACAGATACGTGTTAGGAGAAGCACATGAAAACAGGTCACGCCATCAGCCCAAGTTTAAATTTCCCTTCAAAAATCTAGCTCGGGAGCTTCTAAGAGCCAAGAATCAACCAAACAGATCACTTGGGTGGAATGCAAGCACCGTTATGTGTAGAAGCCTTGCTCGCTGACTTTCAAGTACTCAAGCTTGGCTGGCAGATCTTAATCCCAAGTTTTGCATGTGCTGTCATAACAGCCCTATCCACTTTCATTCATATGCAATTGACCGATGCAAGTATGTATGTGAATGCGTGGGTCAATTACATATGAATGAAAGTCTACAAACGTATTTGCTTGTGGCGACTCAAACAGGCAAAATGATGCAAGCTGTTTTCAGACTGCCCAAAAGCTTGCCACTTCAGGAGCTTTCGGGCTGCCACTTCAACTGTCAATTATTAACAGCTGTCGAACAGAACTTGAGGTTTATTTGCATGCATTTGAACCTTGGCTATATGAAAATGAGTGAACCCTTCAATTATGCAAGTAGAGATCACACATGCAATTTCAAATGAGTGAACAGACGCACTCAGTGGCAGCAGATTACGGCGTGTGGGGACATTAAACTGTCATCACAAGCAAGGGTGGAGAGACATCACACAAACACCTCCCCGTGATTTGCACGAACTTATCGAGCAAGCTTGAGCAGTCTAACGCTCTGCCAAGCTTACCTCATCTGTGGGGTGACTGTGTTGGTGATGAGGATGACCAGCTGCCGAGAGGTGTGCACCCGCTTGAGTGAGTAGGCCAGCACCAGAGCCCCCAGTGAGTAGGTGTCGTCTGTTGCCAGGGTCACATAGGCCTCATCGCTCACTGCGAGTGTGCAAACACAGGGCAGGTACCACATTGGAAAAACGTGTACTGGCAAAGGCAATAGTTGGCGCCAATCGTAACGCAATGCTCAACCAACCGCACTAATCCATAAACGGTGCTTTCATAAGTCTTAGAAGCGGCTCAATTTGAGTGCTGGTGTTCTGTGCGTATGGCTTCTTGCATCGCATACGCAGGAGTAGGCAGGCTTCAATGAAACAGGTACAAATAATGAAGTTGACCTAACATAACATTTCGTGTTTTTAGAAAACCCATTTATCCTAGGCTACAAGCGACGATTACATATTGCCGGGAAATTTTGGGAAACAAAACACTATCAATAACTCAAAACTTGAACGCCGAATCGCTGCAGCAGCGCACTTTATTTTTGAATAAAAGGCATAAATTATCCTCTCGCACAAATCCAGACAACGCATATCAAATAGAATTCAACCGTAAATTTCACTTGGGCTGTGTTTACTAGTAAACAAATCAAACTGCACAACATTTGACGATCAAAATACAACGAACAATATGTTATAGTCCCTGACAGCGGGTTTTGGCCATGTGGTCGCCAACAGATCTCTCACCCTTGCCGAGGTCGCCGCTGCCCTCATCGACGGCCGCAGAGTCGAACCTCATCGGCGAGCAGGCCGCCGCGGCAACCAAGCCGGCAGAAATGTTTAGCGTGTCCATGCTGGCTGACTACACGCGGTCCGAGAAGGCGTGTCTACGCCCCACGAGCGAGGGTCGCGTTATCGGCGCAGACAGGCGGACCGCGGCCACAAATATTCCTCCCAGCGGGGGTAACTCCGGTGCGTTGATCGCTCGGGTAGGCGTGCCACCACCACAGGGGCGCGACAGTCCTACTTTCAAGTGGAGACAATGCCGTGAAGCGGCTGCACAGGATGTGACAGGCCGTCAAGGTCGCGGCCCGTACGCGACAAGGTCGAATATGAGCCGGCGTACCGTGAGGCTGCCACTATTTACAGCGTCACTATAGGCACAGCTGCCACGGCGAATGAACTGGGCACGCTGCAAGGCGGGGAGTCCGGCAAAAAAAGTCTTGGACACGACAACTGCCAAAGGAGCGCGGGGTAGCAACCATTGCAGAAGATCGTTCGCGTTGGCCGACGTTGGCGGTAGACGGCATGGACTACGTGACCATCGAAAGTTCAACGTTCGAAGCCATAATTCAAGAGATTTTTTTAAATTTTAACCTTTCATTTTGCTTTTCGTTCGGTGTAGCAAAAATTTCAAAAGATCAATAAAGTTTACCAGATTAAATAGCAGTGTAACCGAAACCGAAACTAACAAAACGGCGGGAGTTTGTGACGCGCATCGGAATGTGAAGAGTTCACGAAGTAACGGTCCGTTTTTAGCATTCCGCCAGATAAAACATGCGTTATCATAACGCTTTACCTAAGCGTGCGCCACGCAGGACTTGAAAAGATAAAATGAAAGGAAGGCTTCCCAAACAGATTGTCACAAGGGCAAGAATTCGGAAACAGAATCGTCTGTGTGCGTAAAAATAGACGACGTTAGAGGGAGATCCGTATCGCACCGTGAAGAGGCGGGCTCAGCGACATATCAGAAAGCTTTGTTCGCTTGGATGCGCTCAAGGACCTGGCGTCTTCGGCAGCTAAACGGCACACTGGAACGTCCGCATAGCTGTGCTCAAATGAAGGCACAGCGCTTTTCTTTGCATTTCTTAATTTCGGTTAACGCAATTTGCCTGTGTGCCAAATGAAGCATCTCAATGCCGGAATCGATGTGTCATTTAGCTTTACAAATAAAGCTTCAACGTCTTTGATAGTCGTGCTCCATATTTAATTCAGAATAATTCCTGTGGCGATAGCCTTTGATTCGATCGTGTAGCGCTTTGGCAATAAGTTTTTTTTTTTCTGCTCAAGTTACACGTACGCAGCATGTTAGGCAATGACACTGATTCACGGACAAATTGAGTTGAATGGAAATATGCGTGCCGTATTAATTTTGTTCTGAATGAAATTGGTCGATTCATTTAAATTCTAACGGTCCCAACATGGGCATAAATATATACGTACAAATATGCAAGCCATGTGAAAATTATTTGTTAATTTATCGGTTACTTCCATCTTGACCGATAAAAATTATTGAGCGCAACGCACGAGATTACGCATTAACGGTGCCGTCGCAGCATAGAGTGCACGTTAACTCAACGCACGTAACCAAAACTGAGGGCGATGCACGGCACAAAAATACTTCAGACCATAAATACTGAAGAATTCTGGCAAATGCCCAGAAACTTTTTCTTCGCCTTTGCACGCTGTGCGCAAAGGTGCGCCAACCTATAGTTGGCAGGTTGAAAAGAGTTAGACATTGCGCCGCGCATGACTTGATACGCAATACGTCCGCAATTAGCTGGAGATGTCCTTATTGCTCCACACATGCAAACATGCACAAAGAATATCGAGAAAAATACAGCCTGACACACACGTATCGCTGTTTTAAATTACGGCTCCGTCCCGCCGGTCTGAGCGTAGCAAGGCAAAATGATGGAAGCAACAAGGTCGAACCTAGAGTCGAACCTTGCGGCACACCCAAGATCACGCGCACTCGCGGCAATACGACAAGCACGCTCGCAAACGCGCGCTATCGTGTTACGCCCTCCAGAAACCTATTTTGGCACCGGGAGCAGACGACAGCTTCGGGATCCCAGTGGCAGAAAAATGAGGGGTCATAAATGGAGTCGGGGACAAGTCCTAGACGTCGGCTATAAAAAGAGAACTCTCGCTCTTGCACGCATTGTACAGCTCCGATCCGCACTTACCGCGCTCCATCGCCGATTGTTAGTTCCGCGCCGACAAGAGCAGTGAACGGCGGCGTAGGTGGGCTGAATACTGGCTTCTAAATGGGATGGGTCAAGAGATGGGATGAATCGAGTCAATGAAGACTGGCGCATGCGCTGCCGCTGCGAGGCGTGCGCGCGCGTCGCGCCGGCCGGCCGACAAAGCGCTTCGGTTGTTTCGAAACGACTCCCGTAACGGATCCCGAGAGAGTGCGGACAACCTAGAACGCCTAGAGTGAAGTCAGCGGGCGACGCGCGCAAGAGCGCCAGATTTAAACCAGTCGTCGCAAGTGTATCGATGTTTTCTGAAGCGCTAGCCAATGTTACTCTCTAGCTAACACAAGACCAAGGTCGATGTGAGAGCATAATTCCCCGCATAAAGAGTACCGCGAAGAGGCGAGTAATTTATTCGAAATTTTTACTATCCAGAATCAGAACGTCATTTAAGGAAATGCACAGCATAATTCGTTCGTTAGAAGTGCACGGTCAAATTGATTGATTGATTGATTGATTGATTGATTGATTGATTGATTGATTGATTGATTGATTGATTGATTGATTGATTGATTGATTGATTGATTGAGTGAGTGAGTGAGTGAGTGAGTGAGTGAGTGAGTGAGTGAGTGAGTGAGTGAGTGAGTTGCCCAAAGGGAGGATGGGGAGTAGCATCTAGCTCTGAATGTTTTACGAGTTTTAGAACTACATATTTTAAAGCTTAGTCGGTGAAATGTGTCGCGTCAGGGAGAGGTTTTTAGCACTTGATCTCACCCCCACTATTCTCTGCGCATGCGCCGATCATCTTGCAAGAGGGCAGTCTGCCTTGACTTTTACCGAACTGACTAAACCTTTACCGCTCCCTGACTAGCAGGAGTCTCTGTTAATTATACATTACTATTCCTTGCTCTGGCTTCTTGAATAGTACAGAATCTAAAGATTACTGCAGGATATAAAAATCTCTAAAAAATTAAGGATTTCTAGGCATTTCGCGGTTAATTAGGTTAAATAAATAACACCCGGCTTAAACGCATTTTCACAAACCATTTAGTTTCTCTGAAACCCGTATAGCTTATCGAATCGTGGTTTTGTTTCCGAGGGTTACACATACAAATGTTTCAAAGGAACCACGGAGACGATATACAACGTTGTATGATTTGAAATAAGTAACTGCGCTTAGGTAACTCCCACTACGGCGGTTCCACGACCGCTGCCCTTGCTTACAACTGACACCCACATTAACAATTTCTCCAACTAAAGGAAGATCTGCGTCACGCCACACGCGCTCTCATCCCACCGTGTGGAACAGACCTTCCCAGTGGGCTCGCTCGCTGGGATGAGGTACTGCTGCGTAGACTTCGAGTTGGGGTGCCCCCTGCGGTAACCCAGGCGTGGCCACCGCGGTACCAAGCCCCGTTTACCAACAACTGCCCCTTCTGCACGGCTCCTGCCGAAGACGCCAACACCAATCACCTGCTATGGACGTGCCCTTCCCTGAGCGCAGCAAAATGAGATCCCGACACCTTTTTTTTTTTGGTATTCAATAATAATAATAATAATATTATTATTATTATTATTCGCGGCACAGGCGTCTTCTTGACTTCCTCCGGGAAACGGGTGCCAACTTGTACCTTTAGGACTTTATGCCAAAGGGCATACTATCGCAATTAAAAAAAAAAAAAAACTCCACAGCAGCCCGGAAAGAGTTTTTTTTAAACCGGCTGAAAGCTACGAAGCATTGGAAAACTTTCAAATTTTGCGCTGCACGACGCTGGCAGGACGTGATAAGGCTAACACTAAAAACAGTTATGAGGGTGTCAATTGCCCGTTATCATTGCCCGTAACTATAAACACTACTGACTAAAATCGCGTAGTTGTGTTTTTTGGAGGTGGGTTTGATCGGCGGGAGCCAATGGCACGAAGGAAGTCCTGAATGTCTAGATCATTTGCTTGAGATTCGCATTAAAATTGGAATCACTGTTGTTGTGACAAAGCAGTCTTTTCATTGACCAAACTTGTACTTCGTGTTCAGGACCCTTTTTGAACTGAATTGATTGTATGTATTTGCGAAGAGTGTGCATGATGTCAGAAGTACCCTTATGATAAAAGGAAGCTCCATGATTTTTTTTTTAATTTCTCCCCTAAAGTGGTCTAGGTGTTAAGCATGTTTATGCAAGTCTCCTCAGTGTCTGTACGGCACGTACCCCAAGTGTCTGTTAGAGTCATCATGCTATCGAGATGGTTTTTTGCCTAGGTATGTGAGCTTCGACGAGTATGGAGGCGAAATGCGAAAACGCCCGTATGTCAGAATTCCGGAGCGTGGTAAAGATCCTCGGGTGGTCAAAATTAATCCGGAGCTCACCCCTGCGCCGCGCCTCTTAGCCCAGGTTAGAGCCCCTTAGCGCTCTGCCCATGTGTAGCTTCGGCACGTTAGACCCCACAATCAATCAATCAATCAATCAATCAATCAATCAATCAATCAATCAATCAATCAATCAATCAATCAATCAATCAATCAATCAATCAATCAATCAATCAATCAATCAATTCAGTTTCGACGACTAAAAAATTACCGGGAATGATGCACGGTTTAATCAACCAATGGGTCGACTAATCTGTCGCATTGATTTTAAACATGGAGTCTGAAAAAAATTATTTAAAAAAAATATTATTTAGGGTTTGACTTTTGTATTGTCGTCGACACGATGAAGTTGAAAAAATTTGCTAGGTTCATAAAGAGCTGAAGCCTGGTATACACCGCATTCAAACTTATGCTATAGCGATTTTCTCACGGATACCTTCGCATATCCACCATTTTCGACTTTTTTTTTTTTTGTACAAAAGCTTCGTCAACGTTAGCTGCGCCTAGTGATATCTTACCGTAATAATGGATGAATGAATAAAGCGATGGGGTTTTAATGGGACTCTGCGAAAGATATGTAAGGGTAATCTCTGAACGTAGTTATTTCACGAAAGAAAAAAGTTTCTAGAATGGGGCCGTTGAAAGTCTCTTGTGGAGTCGCAGCCACCGAAAATCCGTCACAATGCCGGCCTCGTTAGTGCACGGACGTCTATTATTAACTATGGGATACTATTATGCTAGCCGTATACGAAGCGCGAAATCAGCGTTGTTACGGTACGAAAATATTTCCTCTTTGAATAATTCCCGCAAGCCGGAACTCCGCAGCCGTTCTTCGTCTGTGCTGCTGCTAATCCACGTGCTTGTTGCAACAATTAACCACTCCAGCAGCAGCTGTGCCGACCTATCAACCTACGCGCATTGATGGCCTCCTACGATGTTTATGAATGCTTTACGGTCTCTGCGTGTGGAAAGGGTGAGCTGAGCAAATTCAGCCTCAGGCGTTTTAGGCTTAACTTCTCAAACCTATTCAAACTTGCACCTGTGGTAAAAACAAATCCATGCTCAGCTCTGCGCTCCAACCGGTTTATCACCAGATGATTTGGTCTGTATATGTGCAGAAACCTTGATACCGAAGGTTTGACGGCAGTTCATCAGGTTGGGGTTGGTTGTGGTTATGAAAACGAGCTGTGTGATTATGAACGCGTCTTCGAAGGCGAAACGTATTTAGCGAAGTTTTATTCCGTAGGCGGAGTCCGTTCATCGGAACGTTTGTAACATTCCTCGATGATAGCGATGTACGACCGAACACGTCGTACCGCAAGCGTTGGTCAGAACTCAATCCCCCCTCCGGGCCATCATGCCATCGCCCGTGACTGCGGTGTCTTGGGCCCGGAACAGCCGACCCGACCAACTCGCTCGAAACCTTTGGGGACCGGGCGCAGAATTCCGCTGCGACCTCACCTGGACAGCTCTTTTTTGCTCCCACCGTCGGACCCCGCGCCCTTCCTGTGTACGTGTCCAACAAAGAGGCACGGGTTGTTCGCCGCGCCAGGAGTGACCCACGCGCGGAAAAGGGGGGAGACAGGGGACACGGGTTCAACGCCCCATAAGCGGGCGAAGAAATGCGCTTTTCTCGGAGAGGCGAAGGGACGGGGGGAATGCAAAGGGTCCGGCGGGGTGGACATTGTTAGACGGACTGTCTGCTGCACCGACGGCCGCGAGGCTAGCTCAAGTCGACCCGAACCAGGACTGCGTCGGAAGAGCGCGATGGATGCGGGCGTGCTGTGTACGAAGCTGGTGCTGCTGCCCCTGCTGCTGCTGCTCGCGGTTGCCGCCGCGGTGGCCTTCGCCGGCACGGGGTCCTTGGAGTCGGTGTCGTTCAAGGATTGCGGTGAGTGAACCACGGAGCGACGTTATGCTGGCCATTCAGGGACGAAGGCTGCCGTGGAAAAGAAAGCCGCTGCGCCGCTTGCCTTGGAGTACGGCGGTGGCGGGTGTTGACCGAGGAATGATGAATTTTTAGAGTGCGAAAATGATTTCCACACGCGCAGTGTGCGCTAACAACGTCAGCCTAGAGGGAAATAAATCTCGCAGAAATTGCGTGGTGGCGCCTCTTAGTTTTTAAAGAATTTCCGATTTCACGAATCTCCAGAAATAAGCACGTGCCAGAAATAAGTACAGTTAAAACTAGACCTAGCGAAGTCACTGGGAACAGCGAGCGAAATATTTCGTTAAATCGGGACAGCCATTTTACAAGCAGTTGATTCCATAAATTCGATGTCTAAAGGGAGGTGCATCCCAGCAGCCATCATGACATCGCAATTACGGCGGCCGTGGCGCTCACCTGCCGATAATTCAGCAATGCGCTAAAAGTCAGCGGTGAAAATAATAAAATGCTAGGGATTCTGGGGAAAACGAATTTATTTCCTGGCAAAAAAAGCCTGTGATTTTCGCCTGGGTGTGCATTGGGCGGAAAGACTTTTCGTACCATGCAAACACGTTCAACGCGTCCTCGAGTCGTTACCTTCGTGAGCCCCAGCAAAGCGCATCTCCTGGCCTGAAGCGGGCACCGTAGCTTCAGCAGTTTCTGGGTCATCAGCATCTCCTGACCTTTCTTGTGCGCCGGAAACTACCTGTACGATTTCTGGAACTGCTGAGTTTAATTCGTAGAGCCTCGTAAAAACGAAACTATACTCTGTGACAACTTAAGAACGGCACCGGAAGTTGCCGCTGTGCCTTATCACCGTAGCCGGATGTTTCTCCTCGCGGCGCAAGTAGGGCGTTACTGGGAATATTTTGAACATGGCGTGAGCCGTTCCCGTGATTTTTTGGACTTAATATGCTTATAAACGACTCCAGTGACGACAAACAAACTGCGTGAGACAAGGCAGACGATATCACGGATTCATAGTAAACCCCTTTAAAAACGCGCGCGCACTGACGTCACGGGTCCGGCGCTTTGGCGGAGTGATACACTACATGAGGTGGTGCCGTTCTTGAGTTGAAACCGAGTATATATGCCTCATTTTCTTTGGAATTACAAACCAAACAAATACCTAATTGTAAGGCATCCCTAATCAAAACAAAAGTTCGGACAGCCTCCCTCACTCATCTAGACAGCTCCTTGCAGTGACTGGCTCCTACCCTTGCATAGGATCCAAGGAGGTTGTATAGAAACTTTTCAGTGCGGAGCACTTTAGGGGCTCGCCTTGTCGTCGTAGCTCGCCGTAACGCTCGATGTCAAGCGACTGCCGGAATCAGGAGGCGCAGCGAGATAACGGACCCAAGTAGAGCCCGGCGTACCCGTCGTAAGGCGTCTCGCTTTTTTTTTTGTATTTATTGCCTGTCTTTGACAATTCATAACACATTACATCTCAACACTACAAATATGTACACATACAACAGGTGCAGTTGCCAGCCACTACAGGGCTGACTTTGTCCATTTAAAATGCCCTCATATTGATTAGTTGCTCTATTTGCGGCAGCCAATCAGGTAGTTCCTGGTGGAACTTAATAACTTCAACAAATCGCCCAATGCTCTCTTTGAAATACTCCCTTGCACATCGTGCATCAACATCATTGTACAACCTTGCTGTACGAGAGCGCCATATACTATGGAGACCCAGTGCCATGACTAAATCGTAAGGCACTCCATCCTCATTGTCTATTGCAAGGAAACGTATACCGTGAGGATCTAGAGGAAAATCTTTGTGTAATGTCCTCTGTAGCACATCCCAAAATATACTCCCTCCCAACAATGCAAAAATACATGATCTATTGTCTCGGGGGATTTACAACTAAAACAATCTGTCCCCCATGGTACGAATAACCCCTTTCTTCCATAAATGTTCGTACTAATAATGTTCCTGTATGTAACCTAAACATAAAGGATTTGACCCCGGTGAATCTGCATTCTTAACCCTCTTGCACTCGCTACGGGCCTCCAAATACATGGAGCCCGTGTACATGGGACAGGGAACAAGGCATCGACAATATCTGGTCAATTTCTTACGCGCAACCGTATAATAATCTTGAAATTTGTTAAAAACTTACGGTGCACACTCTTAAAATAATCTCCCCATGATATCATCGTCGAGTCGGGGATCCAGCTAACAATTACCATGTAGAAGGCCCATATCTCAAAGCAAATCTTTCTGTTGTCGCACATTAAATGGTTTCCTTCAGTCTTTCGATTACCGAGTTTTCAATAGCACCTCTTTTTTCGGGCCCAAACAAAAGCACTCACATTGCACGAACACGCGGAACACTGACCAATTTATAGAAATTCACGGCCTAGCAACGTGACTAAATCCTTTACATTGCTTGGCGAAGTTTTGCATCGCCCAATCGCACCCTTAAAATGTGGGAACCACCTTAACGGGGTTCGGCCGTTGCAAAATCGGGAAAGCGCTGATTGTGCCTCGGATAGAAGAAGACTTTCCCAAATAGGCATCGTGGTGACGACGTTTTGTCGGCATGAATGCTAAAAGCCTCCTTTTCCGTACGCATTGTACCGAAACGCGTTCATCCGTTAGGCCAATACGAATCTAGTCATTTTGATCAACAGCAATCGTAGTATTCAAACTAGAACCCACAGCAACAATTGAGATTCTAACTTGCACGCAGGTCGCCCTCTCAAGCACTTGTGGTGCATCGCCAGTCACCGCATGATTTCTTTCGCGGCTTTATATTACGTTGTCAACTGATACGCCTGAAGTTTATTTGGCACGAAATTACGAGTGACAAAGGCTGACATCTTCTGCACTCAACTTAGAACGGGCACCGGAAGTTGCCGCTGTGCCTATCACCGACCGATGTGTTCTCTCGCGGCGCAAGTAGGGCGTTACTGGAATATTTTGACACTGCGAGCCGTTCCGTGATTTTTGGACTTATGCTTATAAACGACTCCAGTGACGACACTGCGTGAGACAAGCAGACGATATCACGATTCATAGCAAACCCTTAAAACGCGCGCGACTGACGTCACGGGTCCGGCGCTTTGGCGGAAGTGATACACTACATGAGGTGGTGCCTTGCTTGAGTTGAAACCGAGTATAGATGCCCATTTTCTTTGGAATTACAAACCAAACAAATACCTAATTGTAAGGCATCCCTAATCAAAACAAAAGTTCGGGCAGCCTCCCTCACTCATCTAGACAGCTCCTTGCAGTGACTGGCTCCTACCCTTGCATAGGACCAAGGAGGTTGTATAGAAACTTTTAGTGCGGAGCACTTTAGGGGCTCCCCTTTGTCTGTAGTCCCTACCGTAACGCTCGATGTCAAGCGACTGCCGGAATCATTTGGAGCGCAGCGAGATAACGGACCCAAGTAGAACCGGCGTACCGTCGTAAGGGCATCGCAGAGGCTTTCGAAAACTAAGCGGTTTAAATAGACATAACCGTTCGAAACTCGTAAACCGCTGGCGCTTGTCATACATCTCCGCGCTGTTTAGCGCAAAGAAAGCTGCAGGTTCATTTGAGGCAAAACATACGTAATTAACCGGCGGTGCCCGCGTTCATTTAGTTAGGAACGCTCGTTGGGTTGGTTTTTACGATAGTAAGCGAAAAAAAGTGGTAGGTCAACGCCGGCACGTGCGGGAGGAAAAGCAAACACAAAAAGAACAGAACTCCCGCTGGCGGAGTTTCAGGCAGGGGGCGCGCGAGCACTGCGACGGCGGGAAATTCGAGTTGCTGTTAGCGGTAGCAGTGAGCGGCAAAAAGATCTAGGAACGTTGGTGAGCGGATAACGGCGCTACAGCCCATTATGACGAATCCCTGCTTTCCATTTCCGACAGCTTTCAGGTTGAGTGGAACAGCTTTAATTTTTTTTTTTTTTCATACAACCTCCTTGGATGGACCCCTCCGCGTACGCTCATGACTTGTGACGTGGAAAAGCACGCAGCGCGTAGTCCAATTAGCGAGGCGCCAATGGGGCGCGTGTGCGAGAAGTACACTGGGTATGAAATTCCGATGCGCAACCTTTGGAAAATAAAAGGACCCCTCCTGTTAGCACCTGCTTTTGAAGAAAAACGCGCGTCGGCATGCTTTGAGGCCGCCACAGAGCAAGCTGGGCTAGCATCTCGCGCTTTGTGTGCGGTTCAGATAGTCGGGAACGACGTAAAAAGCGGTCGATGCCTGGGTCACGCCAGATAATAAAGGTTTTCCGATCGTTATAGCTGCGAAATGAATCGAAAGAAGCGGAGAAAGTTTTCATTCAGCGATGACCAAACGTCAAAAAACGAAAAGACGGCGGACAGAAATATTGGACGAAGCCCAATGAATAGAAATCCATGATTATAGATTGCGCTAACTCAAATTAGTTATGGTTATGCTTAGAACTCAAGCTCCAATTTTAGAATCGGCGTCTGTCATAGTGGCGGACGCAGTGTTTTATTTCGGAGGTGGCTGGAATCTCCACGCCAAGAAAAACAAAAAAGAATATGAACCTCAACTGAAAAAAGAAGCGACTAAGGAGCGCAAAAAGTAAAAAGAAAAGGCGATTCGAAATTAAGAATAATCGGAGTGCAGTACAGAGTTGTCCGCATAACCTTCCGATTCTCTTTTTTTTTATTTTTGTTCGATGAATGCCAATGGCTGATCGCAGTGGTGAGATCACGGTGTCCATGGCGTATAAGCTTGGCGCATAGCAGGTGATAAAACAATCACGGTATCACAATTAGTTACCCGATTATAGAACGAAACAATACGGGCAAAATTAACCCGCAGCCCTCCCACTACGGCGCGCCTCATCGCCTGTGAAGCGTCGGCGCGTTAAACCTGACAATCAATCAATCAATCAATCAATCAATCAATCAATCAATCAATCAATCAATCAATCAATCAATCAATCAATCAATCAATCAATCAATCAATCAATCAGAACGAAACAATACCCCCTCCTTCCCCAGCTACAGCCATAATCAATCAATCAATCAGAACAAAACAATACCCGCTGAAGGCAACGTGAAATGGTGGGTGAAATACGTGGGGGAGATAGGGCGCGAAGTCCGTGGATGTGGATGTGGAGGCGGAGCGAAGGGAGGCGAACGGAGGTGAGGTATCTTGGCTATGCTATCAACGTGCATCGCCTAGATACTTCACCTCTTGTGCTGTTGTAGCATGCGCATGCGCCGTTGAAAGCGAGCACTGCTCCCCGCACTTCCTGCTGATGCTTTCCCGCTGCAGCCCACGCTTGCGGAGGCGCGGCTTTCACAAGTAGCCAGACGGAAGTAACGCAACGGGTGGCCTCGAAATATCCAGGAAGGCCTGGTGGGATGCCAACGGCGGGGGACCGCTGCCGTTGTCGTTTGGGTTAGAGCACCAGGATGCCGTAAACCTGCCTTCTTTTTTTTTTAAGGCTGCGTCTAATCTCACGGCAGCCGTGAGAATTACCTCCGGGAAATTCTCACGGCAGTTTCGATAAAAGCTGGCTGGCCTAAAATTTGCTGAATAATATTACGTCCCAACGTAACATAACATAACCTCACCGAACCTAGCGTAACCTAATAATTCAACCCATTGTAGAAGTCTTGTGCGTCGATCTCTTGATATGACCGAAAAAAAATGATGACCGAAAAATTATGATGACCGAAAAAGTGTGCCTTCTCGTTTAAAACCAAGTACGATACCACAGCGCTACAGGGACAGCTGCAAGCGTGGCATTTTAGGGAATATTTATCCCATAAAATCTCCGCGTAGCGTGCTTGGCCAACGAGAGGCGACTGCCGTGAGAAATTTCTGACGGTAATTCGCCCGGTCGCCAGGATAATAGACACTACCTTTTTTTTTAAATTTCATCTCGTTCTAATGGCGGGCATTTCGATTGAAGATGATGATTCCTCAGAATTCTCCTCTTTCCCAAACAAAGATCATTCTCGCCGCTATACTGATGCCACACGTATGTGAAGGGATGGGAAGCCAGAAGAAGCAGAAATCTATGCGGCGGGATAGAGTGTGGAAATTTGCAGCGTGGAATAGGGGTTGCTCACCCGGCACAGGACCCGCTGAAAATCACTGGTGCATATATCGTGGTGCGAACGAATAGCGCGGTCCGTGAATATTGCCCGTGTAGCGTCATGAAAAATCGCCAATAAATGTAGCCGTTTCGACCTGCATTACGCTATATCCACAACGCCGCATGGCGCACATGTTCTGTCTAGGTTTGGGTGTATACGCGCAGACTCACTTTTGCCGAACGCGGGCTTCCGTCCGTAGAGCCACAGGAAGGACATTGCCGCGCCGGGGCCGGTACCGCTGCGGCGGCCTTCGTTTCCACACCGCAATCAACCAGCTAGCCCCGCCTGGTTGGTGGGTTGCCTCAGATCATGGCGCGTACCCATACGGGGGAATGGCCAAGAAGCTGTCTGCGAAATTAGTCTGCGGCCTAAGTTGATTTAGATACCAAGTCATGAAAGATAGAACAGAAAAAATACAGTGAAACCTCGTTAAACCGCACCTGACGAGGACGCGAAGAAAGTAAGCACTAACCGGCACTACACGGCTAACCCGAATGCATTAGGTTAAAGGGAAACTGAATCGGGGATTCGGGTTAACTATGTACAAAAAGAAACTACGGCTTATGCGGATACGGTTTAACGAGATTCCACTGTAATTGAATCTACGTAAAAGTAAGGTCGGGAAGAAAAAAAAACACTAAAGCAGTTCCTATCAACGCGAAAGCTGTCAAATGCGGAGCAGTGATTCGCCAGAGGGGCTGTTGCGCCCTCACTTGACTAGTTTCAGTATCAGCCTGGCACTGTCGATTACCCAAAGTATATTCAACCTGGAACACCGCAGCCCATGAAAATTCTTATAAAGAGACACTGGCTTGAGTTTTCATTAATTTGGGGCAATTTATGTTATTGTGTACTTATTTGCGGCCTAGCAGCGGCAGCCGCTGTGGCAACAGCGCAGAGCAAAGGTCGTACTTTGCGTAGGAGTAACATGTGCCCGTGTGGCCCAATGAGATTGTGTGGCCCAGTGAGGCGAGATAGCCCTTCGGGGAAATAGGGGGGAAATCGCCGCGCTGACGGCACCAAATGAGCGCTCGCGCAATGACAGCGGACGCAAGGACCCCCACAAGCCCTTAGATAACGCTGGTTTAACAGGAAGAGGGCGCTCAAGGGAAGAAACATACGGAGGCTATGGTTAATCGCAGGAATTGAAGGAAAGAAAACTGGGGAGAAATAACTAAATAAGAAGATGGCCGCGCGTCTGCTAGCTTCTCTGCAAATCAGGTCGACTGCCACCCCTGCCTTATAATGCACTCTCCATTCTCCTTGTCCCGCCCCTCGTGTTTTTTTCCTCTCCTCTCACTCCTCTTATGATGAATACAGCTGATGTTTGCTCAGTGTCCGCACTGTTCAGCGACTTCTATCGCGGACCTAAACCATTTAATCTGGCACTGCACTGCATTCTCAGACCATCGATATATTATCGAAAATGCACTCCCAAATGGTTCTTCACCAGCTAATCCCCCATACCATGACCCCCAATTCCTTGCCGCGCTAGGCACTTTTTCCCTTGAGAGCGGTCTGGCTCGAGTAGTGTGAGCCGGGGCCTACAACCCATTTGGTCCCTCAAACTGGACAATGAGATCCTCAATGGACAATTAGATCCTCTACGTCCCTTGAAGATTCAAGTAGTGTTAATCCTCCCTCCCTGCTATTCCCATTTCCCCCCCTCTGGCCAACCGGCCGTCCCATCCCAATAAAGGACTTTACTACTACTACTACTAAATTTCCGTTCATGTTGATGATGATGATGATGATGATGATACCCTCAAAGCTTTTGGCACGTACCCACAAGGGGGGATTGGCCAGGGCTAAATCAATTGCTGAAATTCGCGAGGACCTCAAAATACTAATTTATTAGCGGAGAGAGCGAGGCCGTGAAATGAAACTTCGTTGCGATTAAAACCCGAATTACCCATTAATTCTTACCCTTCAGCAATTCAAGCGACCTGAAGCTGAAAGAAAAGCTTGAATGCAATTATAGATATATTCCTTTTTGCTTACCCACAATTTATTACGCCAATAGATAATATAAGTGGAACCGATAAAGTCAACCCCAAACGCTCAATTCGGTCCTTCAAAAGCAGCTGTCAAGCTGCCGAGAAGCGGCGACAGGCGAGGAAAAAATGTTCGATTGTTTCAGGGACCTGGCACCGCACACATAGCTCCGTAGGTTAAAGCCCTGTTCTAAACAGATAGAAATTTAGTCTTGGAATCCTGTAGCGCAGCTCAGTGAAGGTCACTTCGCATTGCCGAGAACCACAAAAATGAACATTCCACCCGAAATTTAAATGTTGATACTCTTGAAACGATAGAGTGCGTCTGAACGAGTAGCGTCTAAATGCCAATAGCGTCGTAATCTTGAAGATGCAAAAAGAGCCAGATTAGGTATGCCGAATTGAATGGGAGCTGCAACAGTGAGATTAGCTAAATGATCCGCTAGCTCGTTGCCCCTGATGTCCGTATGGCCAGGGACCCAAGCCAAACGTACCTCCTTCACGTGCCTTGGAACAAAAAAACAGTAATGTGCGGTACAAGGGAGAGTCGGAAGAGGAAGTTAATGCCGGTATAACTGACATCGAATAGGATGATGACTTGATACATGATGCGGTACTTTACATAGAGCGAGATAAAAATTCTGCCATAAAAATGGGTGTATAGTCCGGGATTCGTAGCGAATAACTCCAATCTAGAGATTCTGAAAAAAATACCTATTCCAGCCTTCTCGCCCTTTTGAGATGCATCAGTGTAAATCACAGAAGAAGCCGGATACTTGGATACTTGGATCGATGCTCATTTGAAAAAGTGGTTAATAAATAGCGTGGGAGAAGCTTTGCAGCCGAAGGGAAGGGGTTTTGAAAGAAAAACTCAGTTTCTCGCTCAATAGTACATACTGGGATGACTTCATATAAGTTAACCGAAATGCAATCAAGGCATGTTTGAACGAATTGCCCTTGGGGGGAAGTACATTTCGGCCACGGAGAAGTAAAAAAATAAACTCGGATCACAAATAAATACAGGCTTAGCAGCTCCAGAGGGGGCTTCGTACATGCGGAGGTAAGTTTGAACTCTCAGAATGAGAAATTAAACACTGAGTTCAGGAATGCGTGCCTCTAAGTACAAAACCCGGTTCGAGACGAACCGGGGGAGGCCAAGGCAAAATCGAAGGATGCGCCTCTCCAACAAGTATAACGGTCGTAATTTGTAAATAGGGCAATTGCAAAACAAGATGCAGCCAAACTCCATGACTGGCTGCACGTAGGATCGGTACAACAGCAAAAGTGTGTCCCGGCGCATTCCGGCTCGTTTTCCACATAGCCTTTTCATGCGACCAAATGCTCTCTCCGCCTTAGGGACTGATGCATTAATATGTGTGCGCCAATCAAGAGTAGAAGTGTATGTAATACCAAGCTACTTCAGCGAATCTACCTGCGGAATGACTTGATTTTTGTATGCGAGAGAAATTGAAACTGGTCCTGCAACCGGGAAGGCAAGTAGAGAACTCTTCGACACATTTAGCGTTAAATGAATGCTGTCAAGTCATGTATCCAACAGAGATACATAGGCCTGCAAACGTTCATATAACGAATGAATGTCGACTGCGGCCGCAAAGAACGCTGTATCATCCACATAAACGTAGGTTGTTACACCTGGGAGCAGAGGAATGTCGCTCATAAGGATGTTGAAAAGTATAGGCGATAAAACCGATCCTTGAGGCACGCCTCTAGTTTGAGTTTGAGGAAATCTTGAAAATGGCCTTCCGTTTGTGCAAAACAATTCCCGAAAGGCCAAAAACTCCCTAATCCAAGCAAAAAGGTATGCAGGCAGGTTTATGCGGGCTAGTTTGTTAAGTAAGATATTATGCTCGACACTGTCATAAGCTTTAGCTGCATCTAAGGTCACTAATGCCGACACCATTTTTTTTCTGCTAAGCGGATCCTCGCCTCCCAGTCCACGTGGATCCTCGCCTCCCAGTCCAAAAAGAACACCCCTGCCTAAAACCAATCTGAGAAGGACTGCGTATCCTGCATGAAAGAAGCTATCTGTTTAAAAACTATTCGGTCTATTAATTATATCATGTGAGAAGTAAGAACAATCGACCTTAAGTTGTCTAAATCGAAACCCTGACCTGGCTTTTTTTGGAGCGAAATTATCTTGGACACTTTCCATTTTTGCAGAATCCAACAAAACTTGAGGGATGAATTTATTACATTCAATAGAACCGGTTCGAATTCCTCTGCCAAAAATTTAATAGCCCCAACTGCCACACCGTCAATTCCCTGGCGCCGCAGATCTTGTGATGTTTGTGACAAGGCCCCGCCAGATCAAAAGATGAGATTGGCACAAAATCATCCGTTTCTGTAGGATTGCTTAGGCGATAGTTACTCCATCGAGAAGAAAACCGAACCGCAAGTCCTCTAGCGGAACGCTCAAGAAACTGGGCCTTTTCAGCAGAAATCAAGACCTCTGACAACTGTAACTGCTTTAGAGAAACCGCCCGATTGCTTGCCATTATCTTATAAAGCGCTGCTTTATTTTTAGAATTCGAAAGCGAGTCATTGGGTTTTATAATGAGATCCATTTTAGCCTTAGCAACGGTACGTTTGAACACTGCTGCCGTGTACTTGTAGTTTATCCAATCTACCGGACACTGATTGTGCAGGAGAGACCTCAGAGCTGCTTTTCTGTGGCGATAATCTCGGCTATAGTATACAATCACTATTCCACCAGTTAAAGACCTTTGTCTGTGCGGGAAAGTTGACTGTGAACTCAGCGCTTTTTGCTGCTGCTTACAAGGACTCCATCGTTCGCTGAGTATCTACAACGGAATCAGTGGTCTGCATTGATGTAAAGCAATCCCGCACTGCCCCCTGATAAATTCGAGCATTAATAAATTTTTGCTTTCTGACCTCAATTGTAATTAGGGGGATACCTACTGTAAACTCAAGAGGAAAATGATCACTGCTTGAAATGCAGGGTAATGTACCCCAGGACGTAACTTGCACATTGCCCGAGGAGAAGGTCAAGTCCAAGGCCGATCGAGATCCCGCGCGCAAAAATGTAATTGTCCGGGAATTATGACAGCAAAGGCCATGCTCCTCCAGCCAGTGCCAGAACTCTAAACCACGAGAATCCGTCCTGAAGCCCTAAGAAACGTGGTGAGCATTGAAGTCACCGACCGGAATACACACATTGACGAGGGAGATCAGAGTACTCCTGCAGGGACAACCAGGCCTACCGCGAGTACTCCGCCAGTGGGTGACATCAGTTCCAACGAGATAAATGCTCTGTGACAAATTTTTGAAGAAACTAAGGTTAGTAAACCACCCCCTCTAGGTCTAACTTAAAGACCCGATAGTTTCTCAAAGCAAAAAAATTGCCAGTGCCCAGTAGTAAGCCACGATCCTTGAAGGAGGACCGCATCAGGACTATAATTTGCAACTAGACACTTGAGATCAACAAAAGAAGAATTCGCGGAGCGGCAGTTCCACTGAACAACCTTCAGAGATGCTATACTGATTCGTGTACTGTTGACGCAACAATGGCCCCGAGTATATCAGTGCCATATAGTTGCAGCCGTAGGGGACACCTTTTTGCTTGCTGGTTTGCCACGTGCAGCCTTAGCTTCATCTATAGGGGAGATGCGCCTCTTCTGTTTTGTTGGGAGAATCTTAGTTGTAGAAACGTCATTCACGTCCATGACGTAGGAATCGTCGATGTCGACAGCCGGGGCACCTGTTCCAACCTATACTAACAACCTGAACCCCCTTCGGAGCGACTGGCTCGTTGCTATTCCAGTCTGAATACTGCTTTATTCCTGCTTTATTAGATGCAGAGCATCTGATTCACTCGCCTTGTCCCTCCGGCGTCGTCGTCGTCGTCGTCGTCGTCGGCGTTGTCCACCCCTCCCCCATTCTCCTCACCGCGCCAGCTGCGCTCTCCGCCGCTCACCCCCTCTCCTCTCCGATAGCGAACACTCTCTCGCGAGGGGCATTGGATTGGATTGGATTCGATTGGATTGGCGTGGCTTGGCTTGGATTTGGATTGGATTAAAGTGGATTGTGTTGCGTCATAGCCGCGGCAGACGCTCTGGGGCCGGCGCATGTGCAGTACTCTCTCTTCCGCGGTTTCCTCTCCTTCGGGCGCGCTGCGCATATAACCGGTGTGCCGTTCTCCGGCGAAGCAACATCCACGCTGGGCTCAAACACCTAAAGTCCACGCCGTTTTACAAGTACCGCCAAACGTCGTCATCGACTGGACCGGCTTACGCAGTCCCCTCAACGTTATGCGCGCTATAAAACACGGTACCTTCGCCGCTCCGCCTATGCGTCGCATCTACACAGGGGTTCCCGCGAGGGGAGGTGGGAGTTTTTCTTGGAGGAGCAGCCTGCAATAGCCTGGGTATCAAGTGTTTCGGAATGAGTTACAATCTGAGGTTCAGAGGTAGAACCTTTGGCCTGGTGGTCAATAGAAACAGCCGATAGTGAGCATCCTAACTTTGTCGCCAAAAGGCTTGTGATATGAGTCAGCGTGACGAGTGTCTCAGTAAGCGGAGCGACCACTTGCTGCATTACCCGCGTGACGGACTTTTAAAGGCGATAGTCTTTCTTGAGCTACTTAAACCCAGAAATTTTGGTCTGTCTGTATGTCTGTCTGTCTGTGACTCGATTCAGCCACCCGGCCAAAGTAAAATTGATATTGCGCAATAGTCTTATATACCCACAGCCACATGTAAACGTCTAAGCCCGGTTTATATGTTCTTACTTGTCAACTTTGCTGAACAAGAACAAGACATTACGCAAATATAAGACAGGAAATTAGTACACAAGAGTTATTTACAGTGTTCCTTTACTAAAAAATTCATGGATGCTTGGTTTTTCGATAGAAAATGATATTCTACATCTACTGCAGAAAACCGCCGCCTCCTAGCGGCATATGGAAAATCAGGCGGCAACAGCAACGAAAGGTTCCACTAGCTAGGTCCCACGGTCTGCTTGGAACGCACGTGGACCACGCCACGCGGCTCTATAAACCTTCTAGTCGGCCGCCTCCATTCACGCGCGTCTCCGCCGTACTGCAGCGCTGGCATCGAGGAACCCGTATAAAATACAGGGACCTTAGGAACCCAGCCTGTAGCAGTGGAACGCGGTAAATTCAAATCGCCTTGCGCAAACCTTTAGTGTGTTTACCTTGGAATGAGCGCGACGGTACAGGAACAGCATGTGAGGTGAGCGGGAAAGCAAAGGGGGGTATTTCCTTGGCAAATGTTTAGAAAGACTATCGTCTTTTGACGACATTTGCAACAAAAGGAGCAGATACGCGGCCAATCTTTCAATTACTGGAGTTAGTGTGGCTGGAAACGCGGCGTCAGCAGCGGCACTAGTTTTGTGAATTGCTGTCGCATAACCCTGGGTACGACTTTTCAACAGAGCCAAAGCCTTAAACCTACAGCAGCGGTTTTTTCCCATTATCTCTAAGAGGGAACATTCATGAGACCTAGCCGGGTGGCCGGAATAGGTTCCTTCGTGGGCTCCCTTGCAGAGACAGCAGAGTTCGATGTCGGATCGGCACGATTGTGCATCATGACTGCCTGCACACTTTTTGCACCTGAGATTTGACTTATATTTACGAAATGTGGGCCCAAATCTCCAAAACTTCCGGTACTGCAGCGGCCTAGTCTCCAAAGGTCTACCCTGTGCACCAGCGGCCATGCCATCACCTCAGAGGGACATTTCAGTCCTGCAGAAGTCACGATAACGGACGCGATAGCGATCCGCCTGTCATTCTCCACTCTGCTACAGCGATAGACTGCCGTCACACCTGCCATTTTGAACTCCTCGAGGACTTCTTCAGGGGACTGCGTTGGATCGACGCCCCGAACAATACACAAGCTAGGTGTGGCGGAATGAAGGCATTCACGGGAACCGAGGCGAACGATGTGCACCGCAGCAGGTCCACGACACAATCCAAGTCTTTGGATCGGCACAACATCCCTGCCCTGCCATATTGCTTTACTTCCGAGATAGCTATGTAATTCTGGCTCATTAGTTTCAGCTGCTCTTGAAGGAGCCAGGAATTTTTTGCTCGGATCACCCCGTCACTTGCGGGGACAAGTGCTACCGGAATGCTTTCGACGCCATGCCGCTTGAATGCTTCTAAGGGTAAGCTGCTTGCAGGCAAGCTGGTGGACCAAGACGCCATGTTGGTCCCCGGGGAACCTAGGTCCCATAGCCCTAGTATCCCCCACTTCTACAGGTTTGCAACAATTCGCCCAAATTTAGAACTTCAGCCCTGGCCTAAACACCCACTCACGATACCGATGTGCAGTCGTAGCAGTGTCAGAAGAAGCAGCGAGGAATCGCAGCAGAACGACAAGCCGTCGTGTCAGGCAGCTTGGTTCGTACTGAAAAGGAAGGCTCAGCGCCCCGCTAAATATCCGGGGCTTCTATTCTTCTTCTCGCGCGCCTTCTGTTGGGACCTTCTGTTTCTGTTGTGCTGGGAACAGCTCGAGCCGACATTGTCTGTTTTAGTGTTCTCTTTTATCTCGCCCCTATTCGACACCGTTTTTTAACGCGTTTTGTGCGTGCGTGCGGCATGCGTGTTTCATTTGCTATCATAAAAACAAATGCAACGCGCGTTCTTAGTCAAAGAGCGCTGTCAGTCTTGGAATGTAAGTATACTTATATTTTGGCCAAAATATGCCGGAGGTTTTTTTATTCGAGCTGAATAAAGCGAACATGTGTGAGGCATGCCACCAGTTTTACTAATATGGAAAGGTCTTGCCTTTATATATTTCATGGCGAGGTGTTCTTTGACCTTTTTTTGACCTGGCGGTTGAATCGAGTGGTAGGCATGCACCAAAATCCAAACTGTCGGAATGATTCAATCGCATATACATCGGCTTCATGACACGGGAAGCGATTCTTTCTTGGCGCGCTTTATTGATGCGCCTTCGCTTATCATCATCATCGTTTTGTGAAACCCAGTGTGTAAAGTTGGCGCTCCCGCAGTGCGTTATGACGCGACATTTAACGTCATTCGCGAGACATAGAGAGCTTCGCTTTAAAAATCAAGTGACGCGCGATCTCCGCCGATCTTTCACCGCAGGACACGGCAACGTGAGGAAGGTGAAGATCCTGTCCTGCAAGAAACAGCCCTGCCACGTCAAGATCGGCTCCAGAGTGGTTTTCGAGGCTACCTTCATCGCACGTGAGTGGCTCCACACTATCCCAGCTTTCAAAATCTCAGCCTCCACTCCCTACGTCAACTCTGCAGCGAGTGCCCTCCAATTACTAAAACTATTTTTCACTGCAATTTCAGTTTGCTCTTGGAAAACAAAAAGGGTCGCTGTAAGCGATGAACCGTAAAACTGCCGCATACATCGAAGGCTCTGCCCTCTGCACTATAGTTCCTCTATATAGCTCCCGCAGGGATCTATAGAGGCAGTGGCGTAACTAAGAGGGGGTAGGGGGGCACAAGTTCCCCGGGCGGCGTATAGGCGTTTCCTAGTCAGCACAGGCAAGTGACGCATGGCACCCTCTAGGGGCATGTTTGAAGCTATGTCCACGTGCATGTGGCCCTCAATTTAATCGCTCAGAACCGCTTTTTCTCGTGGTGTAGTAGTTCCGCTCCTGCTAAGCAGACATCCTAACCCGGGTTCAAATCCCGTTACCACTTTTTTTTTTCATTTTCAAGGGTTTGTCATATCTGAATATTAACATTTGCTATCACGCATAAAATCTATTTATGACATCTTTATGCATTATAAATGGTATTCCGGGAATTTTTTTGCCTTTTGGTCAGTTTCAGCTACTGTTTCTTGTACGTTTTTGCAGGTTTTCTCTTTTAGGTCGGTTTCGGCTATTTCTGTTGAATATTTCTCTACACCGTGGTTTTCAACCATTGCAGGTCTCTGATTGATTGACTGTAGGGTTTAACGCGCCGACGCAACGCAGGCGATGAGGCGCGCCGTAGTGGAGGGCTCCGGATTAATTTTGACCTCATGGGGATCTTTAACGTGCGCCGAAATGTCGTACACACGGGCGTTTTTGCTTTTCGCCTCCATCAGAAAAGCGGCCGCCGCGGCCGGGAATCGAACCCGCGACCTTGTGCTCAGCAGCGCAACGCCTTAGCCACTGAGCCACCGCGGCGGGTCCATTGCAGGTCTCTTCTGGCTGGTATTTATTTCAGTTCGGGTGGTTTTGTATGCTTTAGGTACGTTTATGTTGTGATATAACCCCCATAAGCAAGCTCAGGTGACGGCTGGCTGTACTGACTAGGAAACGCATATACGCCTCCAGGCGCCACTTGGGAGGGGGCGCCGAGCAGAGTTTGCCCAACTTGTGGCCGAGGGGGAAAATGGCAGCGGGGCTATCTTTCAATAGCAGGGCGGCGCAGCTGCGGAAGTCACTGATGGAGAGAGTTCTTGTTTGGGGTTATTGATACGACATTAGAGAGTTTTAGCAGTCCGTCCGTTCCGTCACGTACGTAGCTAGGGTGTTGACCGGGACCCGTTTGGGCACTCCGGCATTCGTCACGGTAGGGGGACTAGTTCCGCTGGCCTGCCTTCGCCATGTCCGCGCCTCCTCGCCCTTCCTCCTCGCCATTCCGCGCGCGCAGGCGCAGACCGGTCCCAATCAACCCGGTAGCAACGTAACGAACGGAACGGACGGACTGCTAAAACTCTCTATTGTAACACAAGGATAGCCCTGCGGAAGACGAGGACGAAGGGAAGGGACACAGACGAGGCGCCGGCGCCCCCTGCATCCCCCGGCAAAGCGCCCCGGGAGTGTCCCCCTCTCTTCGTCCTCGCCTTCCGCACAGCTATCCTTGTGTTACAATGCCGCTGTTCAAGCAGTTAAACTGTTCTCCTTGTCGGGAAGCGCCGCACACATGTATGAATACTTAGGTACACCCGGATGTTCGGGAGGCAACACGGGATGATATCCAGATATCCAGTGTGCTTGCGTGCTGTTCGCATGTGTTTTCATGTGTTCTCGTTTGTATTCCAGCAGCGGCGAGAGGGGGGAGGGGGGGCGTGCTTAAAATTTGCGCCCTTACATTTCGATTAGCCCTTGCAGGTATTCTTACAAGGCGAGGTGAACAACGTTCAGGGAATTGTAGAGATCCTGGTATTTAAAAGTCGCGGTGCCCATTGTTGTCAAGTATGAGTCGGAGACGGAGTGCAAGGGTCAAAGCGGTAAAGTCAGTCAGTAGGTACCTTGAAGACATCCAAGTTATGGCAAATAACGACAAAGACACGAGTGAAACGAGAAGTGATCGCACACTAGCTATTGCACCAGCGGATATTAAGATATGATGTTTTTATTTTGCTCGGCTTTTGGAACAAGATACTGGTTCGAATAGATCCTGTTTAAAGGCTGCAAGACTCAACAATGAACTTTTACGAGGCTGCTTTAGACATGAACGCTTTTAGAGAACAGTTTTATGACGAAAGGGAAACGCTGGTGAGTGAGTCACTCGATGAAGGGCTTGGTGTCTGTAAGTCGTGGGATGTCAATGTTGAAAGGCGTTCGAGACGGAAAAAAAAAAAAAAAAACAGATGGCTGGTGAAAAGCGGAAAGGAGAGGCGTGAACGGCTAAGCAGAAAATACAAAGGGTCATGAAATCCACATTCGACCATCTTCATTCTGAAATGGACGAGAGGTTTACTCGCGTGCAGTATACCGATGCCAAGTTTGGCTTTCTCCTGGACATAAGCAAGCTGTGCTACGGTGACAACGAGAACGAACTAAGAACAAATTATTACACCTTTGACGAGTTTTATCGTTCCGACGGTAGCGCGCAGGACCTCTATGAAGAGACTTTAGATTGCCCACTGCTGTTTTCACGGCGTGTTGACCGGAGATTATCAAAACCTGAAGAACTTCTGAAATTTATCATACAGTATGGGGAAGACAACATATTTCCCAACTTTCACGCCGCAATTCAGATCCATAGCCGTTTCCATATCGATGGCTGTGAAAAGTCCTTCAGCAAGCTAAAACTAATACTTTCCTATCTGCGGGCCACAAGGGCCCATGACAGACTTTCTGTTATTCTGCTGAGTGTGGAAAGAGAAGTACTTTGTAAAAACAAACTTTGATGACATTATACAACAGTTTTCTTTATCGAAAGCAAGAAAGGTACAGCTCTAGTTGTTACGGAGTGCCGTAGTGTATAGTATTTTTCATGTTTGTGTTATTAATAACCAACTGATCTAATTAAAGCCTTTCAAACTCAAAGAATGCGTTTCTCGACAGCTTGTTCACGATGAACATCAGCACTGGCGTCTCAAGAGGCAATGATATGCTACCAGGAGACAACAGTGATTGCAGGAACGAGTTTTTGAATGCATTAGCATTGATAACAAAATGTGGGCATACTATGCAGATTTGAAGTATGATTAAATATGCTGAGCAATCAGTTTAATGGTAAGGTAGCGAAAAACGATAACTGTGTACGTGGGTACTTGGTCGTTTTCTTCTGTGTGTTTGTACATAATTTATGAGCGTCGCCTTATTCGTGTCATGCGAGGTCACAACAGCTGACCAGCAAGCTCCATTTCTTCTTTCACTTTTTTTTTCGCTCGCAGTGTCTAGAATTACCGCTCCGAGGGATCCCGAAATTGAAAATAAAGTTTTTTTCTCTACGGAACTTTAGCCAGTGTCTACAGTTACGTTCGACGGAACCCAAAATTGCCAATTAAAGTCACATTCGACGTAACTTCAACCGAATGATTTGAGTTACGTTCGGCCTACCCAGGTATTTCACAGTAAAAAAATTAAAGTGCGAAATACAAGTTAAAACGAGCACATCGGCCGTACGGAACACTACATAGGCGACCCGGAATATCACAAACGAGCACAGGACGCCGCACCTGGCAGTCGGCGCCCGATAAAAAGGGACGGGCGGAAGTGTCGTACCATTCCTCCCAGACAGTAATGGTCGTACACCTTCCTCTCAAACAGGAACGAAAGCTCGTTCCTCGTTCCTTCCAAAGTTTGAAACGAGTTCCCGTTGCAAGTTCACTGCGAAAGGAACGCGTTCCAGTTATATTTCCAATATAGAAACTTGGCGCTACATTAACGTTACATTTGATTTTTCTTTATCAAAATATAGTGCCGGATAATCCCCAGGAGAAATCAAGTGAGCAATTCAAAACTCACATCGAACTACGCATATTATACGAATATGAACACCGCCGGAAGCAGATTATCTGGCGATAAAAAGAACCAAAATCAACTTTCCCACACGAATTTTTTGAGGGAGCACCCGACATACTCCAGGCATGTCTCACTGCAACTTCCTATGCGGCATGCCGGCATGGGGGAAGAAAACTACAAGAGGGACCGACACGGGGAAAGCTTAAAGCCTACCCAGCTCCCTGTTGTGTTGCCTAGTCATAAAAAATATAACAGAGAACTCACGAAAAAAAAAAACGCACTATAGTCAAGTGACAGGCAAGCGGTAGTAGTTTTTTGCGCCTCAAGTGGTCGCCAATCCTAACTGTATATTACGCGACGCGTACGTGCGTGCCACTTCAATGCCGTGTGCGGCGCGCGCTGCGCGGCTTGTAAATCCGGGACGCGCAGATGCACATGCCGCCAAAGTGGTCGTACGCACCTGTCCAATACTTTCGCACCGCGCCTTGGCCATAAAGTGTCGTGTGCCGGCGCGTTCTGAAGTAAATAATGACAGAGGAGGACACCCGGGCCTTTCACATTGACTTGATTTGATTTCACAAAACACACCATACTTTGCTCTATTCGCACTGGACGCGATAGCGACCTTTTTTAACTCTTTCTGCCCAGGTCATCTTCTAGGTAACTAACCTTCGATTGCCAAGACCGCAGGCAGTCCTGAACTCACCGCAGTCTTTCCCAGCCGCAATCCGGCATTCGTTTTTCACATATATTCCTATGGCGCGATTTAAAGGGGCACCAATGCTCGTGTCTCATTGGCGTCTGCACCCGCCGTTGCGACAACGCCGTGCGCACCAGGTGCAGCCTGCCGACAGGTGCGGCCCGCTGCGGGGTTATTCTTCTGCCTTTGACCTTTGAGGAAGCGCGTTCCGCGGAAGGGCGGGAAAATTTGGCAACCTATAGGAAGAGAAACACAGCAGCGGTCTGTGGCTTTTTGTACTAGCTTCAGTGCCCTAAAGCCTTGGCGTCAAAAGCAGCCAAATCATATAGCTATGGCACGTTTACAGAAGGAACGCCGTTGTTCCCTCGCTGTTGCTTCGTAAGCCTAACGAGTTACCAGTACTCACCGGCCCTTAGTGGAACGGTAGCGTACCTCCGTTCTTCCCAATCGAACTATAGTCCCAGGAACGCCGTTCCGCACAACCGCGAGGGGCGGCAGCGTCCCCGACTTTTCTTCATCACCCGTCGCAGCGTGTTAGCACCAGCCGGGGCAGACAGCCCTGTGGCAGCTTCCTCGAGAAATGCGCATCAGGTTTGCCCACAAGTAGAGAAACAAATCAAAAGATCACCACATCACCCTGCACTTTAATATAAAGTTTTTATTTTGTGCTATACCATTCACCGCGTGCCCACCTATGTATTTTCTGTAGTGCGTGTATTCTAATGTATAGTTTGGTACTAATATACGTATTTCAGTAAGGAACTCTAAGAACGCAAAGAATAAAGCTTGGGATGTTCTTAATTTCCGGACAAAAAATGCGTGCGATCCATTTCCTTCAAGACAACATTTCAGCTTTATGCTTCAATGGATATCATTTTACTGACATCTGCATATTAAGTGACTGCATGCGCCACAATTAAATATGGCGTAACAACAACCCCGTCTGCCCATGATAGTTGCCGCTTTCATAAAATACATTTTTCGTCATTCAGCCAGCTACAATAATTAAATTTCTTAAGATTTCTTCTTCCCTGGGAAGAATAAGAGAGTACTAAGGCATTCCTCTCTCCTATTCTCATCAATTGTTGATTGTATTTGTAAAAAACTCTTGGCCCCTGTAAACTTTGTTCTCGGCACGAGCTGCAGACGCTATAAACTGGAACTCTGCCGCCCTCGACAAGAGGTTCTATTTTGTAATTCCCGACTTCTCCTTTCCTTTCGTATGTTGGATATGAAAGAAGTGTACGTGCATTCGTATAAAAAAATTTTAAGAGAGAACTCCAATGACCCAGGTGGAATTCTAACGCACATTGCCTCATTGTACGGCTGCAAGTAACACGCTCCAAACCGCTCGACCAAATGGGATTTTTTTCTCATTATTGCATGAAAAACTAGTCCTAAAATCTCACCCTATACATCTACGATGACAGGACGAACCGACGTAAGCGTTTCAACTATTATTTACCAATTCCGCATCGGTTAGGCCGTATATCAGCAACATTCGTGTTGTTTGCCAATTTGACGTCACCTATCGTACAACGGACCCTTGCAATAATGTTGCGTAGATTTCATTGAACCTGGCGGTATTTAGTACCGACAGCTGTAAACGTTTTTCAGTGCTTACCTCACGCCGAACGTCGGTTTAATTTTCATTTCGGACTTAAATTTTTACTGTGGCATACGTCGGACGTAACTTCAATTTCATTTAGGGTGTTACGCCGGAGGTAACTCAAAACACTGGCATAAAGTTCTGTCGCACATAATTTTAATTTTCAATTTTGGGTTCGTAGGACGTAACTCAACACATTGGCTGGAAGTTATGTCGGTTGTAAATTTAATTTTAAATTTTTGGGTCCGTCGGACGTAACTCGAATATCCTAAATTCCCGTAGGACATAACTTTAGTTTTGAATTTTAGTTTCCGTCGGACGTAACTCTAGACACTGCGGTTTTTCTAACCTTGCGGACATCTAGTGTATTGTACGATGCATGGACGCGCTGTAGGGAACAACCAATCAAGTAATCGCTCATTCGCTTGCCCAAAACATCCAAATGGCCGTTATCGCATACAGATTAATAATAATCAATCAATAAATCAATCAATGTTTATTATAGCGCCCAGTAACAGCGGAGGCCTTCGTGATGGAGCACTCAGAGGGGAAAATGCAGCACTGTAGTACATCAACAATTTGCTAATAAACACCAGTGAGCAAAAAAAGAAAAAGAAAGAAAGACTAAAAAAACGGCAAAGAGATTAGAAATAAATAGTGCAATCCAACCGACTTTACACAATCAAGTCGTGCTGGCGCACAGAAAAAGAGGACAGCAATGAAATGCATCAACAGCTGGCAAGAACAGTGAGTGAGCAAAAAGTTAAGGAAACTACACTTCTTAACAGAAAAAATAATAATAATAATAATAAGATAAGAAGGTAATCGGATAAAAATAATCAGTAATAATAATAATAAAGCATCGAATATTTTGCCATGGGCGCCGTCCTATCTAGTTACGCCCCTGTATAGAGGAACTCCACTGTGCACAGCGCTGCGACCCGCGGTATCACGTAACTGAGAAACAATGAGGTGGATATATCGGCCAGGTAAACCACCCCCCCCCCTTTTTATTTTTCTGATCCTGAAATTAAGAGGGAAGCGTGTGATAACCGTAGATCCGAAAATGCACAAATCATACGGCGGGCAACAAGCTTAGGTGCAGCTGAATAGCACTGCCGCCATCTTTATCGAAAAGCGAGAAAAAAAAAATGGAAGGAGGGAGGAAGGGAAATCGGGATAGGTAACAGTACAGGTGACTGGTAAAAAGCGCAAAGGCTCATGGGTACGTCGTCTGCTCTTGCCACTTCCGGTTCGAGATCTCGCCTGGCCTCCCGTATGCCGACGGCTTTTACGCGCGCGTGTGCGTGTTTATTCGTCACAGAGTGCTTACGTTTCAGAGGAGCCCCTGGTAGGATTCATCGTTGTTATTCATTGAATGCGTGAGAGTTTCTTTTTTCTTTTTTCTGTGGGAACAGATAAACAACAAGCACACGCTCGCGTGAAAGCCGCCGGCCTACGGGAGGCAGGGAGCTCTCGAACCGGAAGTGGCTAGACTCCGCGAGAGCAGACAATGTACCCATGAGCCTATGCGCGTTTTACCGATCACCTATTGCGAAAGGAAAAGGTAGTAACAGCTTCTAATCGCTGCTGTTTCCGCGCATACAAGTCCCTTTGTGTGTATACGCCGATTGATGTTAACCGCGGTTTAAAATGGAGCTGAACAAAGCACTCACTGACGGCAAAATACAGACAGAAAAATACAGAATTGCGTCTAAAAGCACGTTGGGAACACGTGGTGTGTACAGTGGATGAAGTGTGGGCGTGAGCAAGTCAATACAATCCACAGCGAAGCTGGATCGACTCGTGCGTGTCGGCAGCATGATGATCGTGGTGCTCTGCAGGGTTACCCCACTTGACTACGCCCGAGTCACCGGGGAGGTGCACGAAGTTCTTCTCTTGCTAGGGTTAAAGAGCGGGACGGAGAAACGTATTTTATGGGAGAATTATCGAACACATCTATGATTCCGGATACAGTACAGATGTAGCAGGAATATGCCAGGGCAATTTAGTCTGTGAGTCACGTGTCGGCTAGTGTACGACCGGCTGATTTGTTAGATATTTACATATGTTTGGGACATTATGAAACACTATTGCCTTATTCTCCGTAGATGTGCGTGTGCGCCGGCCTGCACTCGAAAGTATATAGCAACCACCAACCAGATGCTAACTAAATTAGTGGTTTGTAATCATGTAACTATAATTGCAGTAAGAATGAAAATACTGATATTAATTCGTTAACCCGTGGCCGGTTCCAGGTGATTTTACTAAACCGGCACATTTCACGCAGCGCTCGGTTAACGGCACCACGGTAACCTCTCCGTACCCTCCACTACTTTTCTTTGCGTTTCAAATTCATACACACTAGCTGTTGGCGTCTCATGCGATGCTATGAATATGTAAATGACCTCATTTTCGCAAGGAGCTAATTTGATATTGATATTTTATTCTCTCTGTATAACCCTTCTTCCACTTCTAACCATGTCCTTAAATTTAACTATATGCGAGTGCACAGTTCATTGCTTGGACGACAGCCCACCTGTTCAACAAGGTAGCGCAACAATACACCCAAGACGCGATATTTCTATGACAATTTTTAGATGCGGAGCATCTCATGCTCGGGGCTGCGTCCCTCCCTCCCTTGTCGTCCACCGTCCGCACTCTACTGCGCATGCGCGTCTCTTCAGCACCGTCAGCGTTTGGGCTGACGTCAGCGCAGTCCTCTATAAAAAGAAATAGTTAGGCGGCGCCCGGTTTCGATCTTACGTCTCTCTGGCCGCAACGGGAGGTACGTGGCGCTCTTCCCACTGCGCTACAAACCGAGACGGGAGCATGCGCTACGAACGCGCCTTATGTCCTTCACTCATTCAAACTACGTCAAGAAGCTACTGATACAACGAAGGCACGCGAAGCTAAACGTCAACGGAAACGACGAACTGAAAACTAATGGGAACTTCAGTCGACCCCATGGCTGCTTCGCATGTTCCCCTACGGGAAGATGATGTAATTTTTTTTTAATTTGTGTTCCCTCTCTTTCATGGAATATCCGCGAAATATTCCGAAGCTTCACATTTGGTTGAGTCGGCGAAATACTAAGATCGGGAGTAAAAAAGTTGCCAATACACTGTCCACAACTGCTGCCACAATGCACGGTAATATAACTATTACAACACCAGTAATGGTATTAAGCAAGTGCGCACGTAACGACGCGTGGTCCGTGCAGCGTTCGCGACTGCGGCGGCGTTCAACGAGATCAGCGCGTACATCGAGCGCCACCGATTCCAGCTTCCGGAGCCTCACGTGGACGCCTGCGCCGGCGGCCACCTGAGGCCCTCCTGCCCCATGCGCAAGGGTCAGGTCTACACCTACCGCTACACCCTGCTCGTCCGGGAGATATATCCTGCGGTGAGTAACTCTGCTGTTATTAGCCCTTTTTCGCTGCACGCGGTATGCCGCGCTGTGTACAGCTCGGCACTAACGACTGTTAGTTGGATAAAATTGTTCCGGAGTACGTTTTACCAGTGGAGCTGGTTAGGTGGCCCGTAATGTGTGGCGCGTAAACGCAAAAATACCGAGGAGCGCCTTGCGTTACCTAGCAACCAACAACGCCACAGCTAGCGCAACACCTGCTCCGCGGAACCTCGACGCGACTCAGGAACGCCGCGCATGCAGCGTGCATGTACGCACCGCCGCTGCGCCCCAGCTGTCGTCAAGCGCTACCGCGCATGGGCTTCGTTTCGCAGCAGAGCCCGCGCGCTGGCGGCCGCGCGCCAGCCCTCGACATGGGGCGGTCGCGAAAAGTACGTACGCCCGAGGAAGAAGCCGCGTACCAAGAGGCGCGCCGTGCTGCTAATCGAGAACGACAGCGTCGACGGCGATCCGTCTCAGCACGTGTAGCCGCGGTCAGTGAAAGAAATCCTGCAGCTTCTCTGCGGTTCAAGCCTTGCGTGACTCAGTGCAAACTTCCCCATTTTTTTTTTTTACCGGGATAGTTGTGTACGGTTTATAAGCTGATCGCTAAATAGGCGACGGAAAGATACCCATACGAGAGGCGTGGAATAGCCCGAATCGTAGGTTTCTTTTTTTTTTTTTGGGGGGGGGGGGGGGGGGGGGTACTTTACTGTTGTCAGCGCTCAGCTCATCTGTCGCACTTTTGTTTCCACCAACCAGATTGCGTAATGGTTCGGCAATTTTGGTACGCGTCTCCCCTGTTTTGCACGGCTTTTCCAAATTGCAGATTAACCACCCAAGCAGCATACGTCAGTGGCCGATGTGTCCAAGCTTGGCAACTCCTCGCCCGCCATTATTGGCGGGTGGTTGGGAAAGGTGATAAGCCAACAATTGGCCAAGCTCTGGAAGGCCAACATTCGACAACGCTGGGCAAAGTATGTTGCCATGATAATGCCTATATGGGTGGACCGCACGCTATTTTCATGCCCATTTCTGGCCAGTCCTTATGGCTAACGCCTGTTCTATGAATTGCCTCACGGCCCGATTTCTGCTTTATACATGCCATTATACAAAAAATGATTTAATGCGCACTCATTAAAGAATTTCCTGTACAATGACATGTATAAGACAGAAATCGGACCGCGAGGCACAATAAACAAACCGCATCAACCTTCAGAAGTAACTACGAGACTTCCCAAAAACAATTAAGCAACACAACACATCAGGTCTCTTTGGTTACTTTTTTATTATGCGCACCAAATTTACAACGACAAAGCTGACTTAACAGTGGCAAACGAAATAAGTTTGTTCAAAACACAAACACAATAGTCGAGAAAAAATAAAAAAACTCCCCCCACCTCCCCGAAGGGGATCGTGCGGAAATGCGAATGCATTGGGTGCACCGATGAGTGCGCTGCGGCAAGCAGTAACGGAGAGAGGCGTGCGCTCCACTGCATTTATATACATTTTCCGAGCGCAGCGAGCGGAGAGAGGGTACGCGGAGAGGAGAGAGAGACCCGCGCAACACGCCCGCCCCGCGCACGAGCTCCCTCTCCCGCCGAGCTCCGCGATGCGAGCGCCCTCACACGCCCGAGCGCGCTCCTCCTCTCCACTCACTCTCCGCTACTCCGCCCGAGCTCCGCGATGCGAGCGCCCTCACACGCCCGAGCACGCTCCTCCTCTCCTCTTGCCCTCCGCTACTCCCGCCCGAGCTACCACCTGCTCCGGTTGCTAGGCGCGCCACAGCTGTTGCTAGGGGCGAGGAGGAGCGCAGAGAGATAACACCTGCGGGCGCACGCCGGCGGAGCACGACAACCCCCGACTAAGAAATGCATTCGCATTTACGACGACGACGACGACGAAGGCAGAACTACGAGGCGCGCGCTCACGTGCGCTCGCGCTGGAGGAATGCAGGCGCACGCCGGCCAACGGAGCAAGACAACCCCCGGCTAATAAATGCATTCGCATTTAAAAAAGCGCTGCTCATGAAGCGCGAACCGATCTATGCTTCGTTCAACGGCTTGAGATGCCTACAAAACAGAAGCATTCAGGTAAATGAAAAAAAGACCCTCTTCCCCGGTAATTCTTTGGCTTGCACGTGACGTCACTTGCGCCCGCTCGTAGTTACTGCGCCCATGTTGGAGCACCGCGCGCCGCAATCGCTATGCGTAGTGTGTGTACGTTTCTCTGCTGACGCACCCGCCCCACTACAGGCTTACCGCTTTCTGAGCAAGATGCCCCCAGCTTCGAGAGTCGAGGCTCTCGACGCGGCGTATCGTGTGCAGCTGATCGGATCAGGCCGCGCACGCTACGAGGAAAAGAGTCGGATGTGCGACAGCGTGGATCCCTACACGCTGCGGCCGGGACTGGACACCGTGACCGACGTTGCCGAGTTTCCCGAAGTGACGCACGGAGACGTCGTGAACTATCTTGTTTACTCCTCCAGTTTTGTGACCTGTCTCATTTTCGTTCTCGTCAACTTCGTCGCTATCTGGAACGGCTGCAACGTCGTCGCCGTGGCTGGGGTGCGTCGGCTGCGTGGACGCCGCCGTGGCTGCGTCGCGAGGCCTCAGCGGTCTTTTTCCCTGTACGCCGCTTTTTCGATCGTTCGTAACGATCGGTACAACGAGCTTTTGTGCTGTAGCCAAGCGCAAGCGACGGCGCCAAGTCAGGGTGTGCCTCGTCCCAAATCTTGGCTGGCCTGCCTACAAGCACAAAATACACATTTTATACATTTGTACGCGACGCTTGGATTTGCTGTAGACGTTGCTGGCTTACCTGTCACAAAGTGGGCACCGCAGACTCGAATATGACGGCTGTTGGGATCGAGATCAGCACGTTTTATGCGTAATAGCCACAGGCTTCGCCGTCTCGCACTGAGGTCTTTTCGTCCGCTCACACTGATTTGATACAACTTTCGGTAGACGAAATAGGCTGATGTTCGCCGATTTCTCCCTTGAATTCGACTTGCTACGGTTCGAGCAGCCGACAACAGCGCACAACACCATTGTGGAAACGCCGTCCAGTCGCTGCCGCTTCCACAGCCGCGCGGAGACTGCGCCGTATAGGGTATCCGCGGAGTCGGCGGTGCTCCAATATGGAGATTATGCATCCCAGCATTCCCCGTTGTGACGTCGGTGCAAGGCATGTATACAGTAAGTCGTTCAACAGCACTATTGTAGAATAGTCCAGCTTGGAAGGCTTGTTCTCTCTGCTGCATCGGCCACTTGTCCACGGGAAACACCTTTACGTTGTAGAACCTGTAATAACTAAAAAAAAGTTCAGTGCAATGCTAAATGCACGCTGCCTATTAAATGCAGCACCTATCACCATTCTTAACACATGCACGTGTGAAAATATCCAGCCTAAACTTTTAGCTTGATAAAACTCGCTATGAAACATGAAACGTTGACCAACTTACTGATATTTATTTTTCAATACTGCGTTTGACGGTAGCAGTTACTTGGTTCGTTCTTGAGAAAACAGTAAGGAATTTCACCGAAAATTGGCTTCACACTTATGGCAGTCGCACAAGGTAATATATGAAAAAAGTCCAACACACAAAGACACACGCCAGCGGTTCCGTGAAATTTTGTTGTGGCTACTGTAGTCACATAAACAATTAACCGCGACTGAAATGTGCCGTCAACGTTTTATTTTGTAGCAACGCGGGATCAGAATACAAGGCACTACACAATGGGTTCGGAACGCACGAACGATTCACGGTTTTTTTTTTTTTTGTAAGACATCTATGCCAACTAGGAGGTAGATGAGAAGCCTTGTGACATTTTATTGCGTTATATTTTTAAGGGGTAACCAAATAAAGCGACAATTCCTAGCGACTCTACAAACATGAATGGGTGTTAAACTGGTTAAGGTGTTGCTGTCGCCGTCGCTTGCTTCTGCCTCGTCAGATGCGAACGGAACCGCCGGAGAAGCCCAGCGGCACTGTAATTACTTTGTTGCTGGACAATATCTTTACGTTGTTCCCGAAAATAATGAAACGAAAGCTTCATTTATAGCTAGCGTTTAATGAAGCCAGCTTAATACATCTGTAACTCTTATACTGCACACGAGTCTTGCTTCGACACATGCTGGACGTCGCGAACCAGCAGTGGGAGCACGGCCGCTTGTTCGGAAAACACAAAGCCGGAAATAGGATGGCTAGAATTGGCGTCACACAAATAGAAGCTAGCGCATGTATGTGACCGCCTAATTCTTCGCAAGAACCAGCAACACTAAGCTGCACTCACGCGCACCAACAGTTATGAACGACAGCTAAAGTTTATGCGGGAAAGCACGAGCTCTCCCGTACCGCGCACTGAAAAATAAAATGGTGACTCACGTTTTCAGCGGCCGGCCGCAGCAGGCAAACAATGTTATTCCACCAGTCAGGTATACTTCAAACACAGCCACCGACACCAAAACGCACCTCACAGACACGTACAGGAGTACTATGGTGGTTTCAATGACATTATATCATCGCCTACGACTGAACTCGGCCTACACCAACAGTTACCTCTTTCGCCTCGGACTGACGACCAACCCGTACTGCGATAACTGTTCTTCCATAGAAACCGTCGAACATTTTTTTAGAATGTGTGGCCTACTTGGCACCAAGATCCCGTTTTCTTGAAGATATTGAACGCCTAGATCAAGGGCCGGTAACTTTGAAAACCATCTTAGGACCATGGACTAGCCCCTCGAAGCAGCGTCAGGCCCTAAAAAGTTTGTTTTCATATTTGGAGGACATTGGCCACATTTCAAAATTGTAAATTCTGTAACACAATCTAAAAAATAGTCCGCCAAGCCCGCCATACCACGCCAGTGTTTTTTTGTTTGTCTTCTTCGTTTTTTTCCTCACTCTTTTTTTCTTTTCTGCCACCTCTCTCTAGGGCCTGTTCTCCCTGCATCCCCGACCCCTAGCAGAGAAGCATGTAGGTGGTCACAAACGCCGGCAAAACTCTCTGCTTTTTCAATAAAGAGCCTTCTCTCTCTCTCTCTTTCAATGCCACAAAAAAACGCAGACATCGGAGTGACGTGTCTGCCCACGTGTAACACTATCTCGCACATTATGAATACGCTGCACTTTAGTTTGAGTAGGCTTTGTTTTGTGGCACGGTGCTGTGGGGCTTTAGGTAACTACCTTTTGCTGCGTTGTTGCCTGTTCACCGCTCTAACCGTCGTGTTTGCACACGCCACGCACACAGCAAGCGCGTGGACAAAATGCGCTTTTATCCGTCTACTAAAGCTTGGCCTCCGATGGGATTTCTGTGTGACGTTACTTCCGGTCACCGTTTGCTTGGCGCTCAATCAATCTTTCAGCCGAGTTACCGATGAGTGGCCGATAGCTCGGAAGCCAATGGGGATCCATGAGGTTTCCAAACATTGGCAATCTGCCTCTGCTGCTTGGGAAGTTGCAGATTTTTACAAAAAATCTCAAAGTGGTCCCTTAATCTTTCCTGCTTACAGGACATGAAGTTACAAGCACGACCGTTGTAAGCTAGCGTTCGGATGCCGCATTTAACCATGCAAAAGAGGGTCAATGATCGAAAACGTTCGTCTTCATAGCGAATCTTTCGCGCAAACTGTAGCCATTTTTACTTTTTTTGTGAGGCTAGGCACGATCATGAACTTTTTCGTAATTTCTATAACGTATTTCGTTTCCAGACGCCAGCAACTATCGAATACAAGCTTGTCACCAGAGACGGAAAGGTGATTGGATGCAGCCATATACCAGTCATTATCTTCAGATGAAGAACACATTCACCGGTTCACGAGCTTAACCAAGCTAGCTTCGTGATTGTGTAACTCAGCGGAATAAAGCTCCGTTAAACTTGAGTCAAACAACTGTCACATCATTCTTGAAAACCGCGCTACATCAATTCAGTTTCGGTTTCAGTTCTTCGAAGTTACTTACTGTGGCTCGCGATCCTCTAAACAGTCCAAGCCAATCCAAAAGAGGCCGATCAATCGATAAGGTCGCCACAAGATGGCGACACCGCCTCTCGTCGGAAACATTGGCGAAAACACAAGCAGCAGCAGCAGCAGTGGCAGCAGCACAACAACAACAGTGGGCAAGAGACAAAAGGCAGCGGCGACGATGCTAGCGACGGATGACAAAGCCCAGGCCCCTGACCCCCTCGACAAAGGAATCTTCAAAAGGCAAGCAGCCGATGCGTACACGGTGCATTCTACCGGGGTCGCCAAGATGATACGCAAACGGAGCAGCGAGCCCGTTGAGTTCTGCGCGGACGTCGGCTTCAGCGGCTGCGGCGGCGGCGGCGTGATCGCCAAGCGCAAGTACAGCGCCCACTTGAAGTTCGCGGACATTGACGCGGCCATGCTTCAGTGGGTGCTGGAGATGACCTCGCAGAAGGCTGCGCTCTCGGACAGTGCCATACAGGCGAAAGCCAAACAACTTGCACAGGTCTTGGGCACGACGGACTTCAAGGCGTCCAACGGCTGGCTGTACAAGTTCAAGGAGAGGCACGGTTTCGCGCTCAAGAGCGGCGCCAAAGACGACGGGGGCGGCCGCGGCACGCTCGAGGACATGGGCGCCGGGGTGTGCGGCCTGGGCAACTACCACCACGCGCTGCTGGACCACGACCCGGTGCGCGTGTACAGCTGCTGCGAGACGTCCATCCTGTACAAGCGGGCGCCCTTCGGCGGCGGCTGCGAGCCCAGCCCCGAGAGCTGCGAGCCGGACGACCGGCTCACAGTGCTGCTGTGCTGCAACGCCAACGGCACGCACAAGATCAAGCCGCTGGTGATCAACAGCCAGCGCGAGTCGCCCGAGGTGCGCGACAACAAGGGCAAGCTGCCCGTGACGTACGCGTGGCAGCGCTCCTCGTACATGACGAGCAACATCTTCCAGCAGTGGCTCTGGGAGTTCGAGAAGCAGGTGGAGCACAACTCGGTGCTCATCCTGGACACGTGCCCCGCGCACGTGAGCGTGCAGTCGGACCGCGTCAAGCTGCTCTACGTGCAGTCCAACATGCGCGAGCTGCAGCCGCTGCACGGGGGCGTGCTGAACGCCTTCAAGTGCAAGTACCGGGCGGACCTGGTGGTGCACTACCTCAACTTCCCTGACCTGAGCAACCGCATCTCGGTGCTGGACGCGCTGCTGCTGCTGGGCGAGGCCTGGAACCAGGTGCCACGTGAGACCATCGTTGGCTGCTGGGTGCGCTCGCAGCTGCTGCCCTCGGTGCGCATGTGCGCGGGGCGCTCGGCGCAGCAGAACGGCGAGGGCGACCCCATGGAGCAGCTGTGCACCTCCCTCATGAAGGTGCGGCCCGACGTGACGCGCAAGGACGTCGAGGACTACCTGCACTGCGACGACTCCTGCTCCACGACGTACAGCTTCAGCGAGGAGGCCATCGAGAGCGCCAAGCCGGGCATTGCGGAGGCCCCGCCGCACTCGCAGTACCAGCACGGCGGCTGCCCCACCAACCTGCGGCCCGGCGAGATCCTGGGCATGCTGGACAAGATGGAGCACTTCTTCACCCACCAGGCCCTGACCAGCACCACCGACCTGCTGGCCATCCACAGCCTGCGCAGCAAGACCATCCAGATCGCCACCAACGACTTCCAAGTCGAGTGATCTGCCAGCTGTTTTCATTTCCCCCCCTTTTTTATGAGCTAAGTGGAATTACTTGGAATCGGGCACGCCAACGAGCCAGGTCCCGTCACCATTTAGACAATTCCTGACGGCCAGACAAGCAGTGGCTAGCACTTAGAATTTTGTAGGTTCCCTGGCACAAATTCGTACCTTTATGGCTCCGAATGACTACTTATAGGCCTCAGGGCGCCCTGTTCAAGATGTGGAGTCCTTGCTTGGTATGGTAGGTGTAGCATTAATGCCTGGTTTATTCGGCGTAGTGCATATGCTACCCCGATATTTTTAGGCACCAGAGAAGTGCACTTGTTCAGGTGGTGTCATGAGCCAAGATGGGCCCCACAGTTGCCCGTTGACTCCATCCAGTTCAGATGTGGTTGGCCATCTATATATTCCGAGCAGCTAAACAAATGAAATACAGGGGGAACTTGGGGTACCGTTAACCAGTTATCGCGCACACTGTTTCTGGGAGGAGTAAACGTGGCAGTTGCAATTAATGCGTAAATTGAAAACGAAGCCATGTCTGCAATCAACTTAAGGGCTGAAGAGCAAAGCTGAGCATGCCAAAATATTGCAGTTGTCCGTAGATTTATCATAGCCGGAATTTCTGATCCTGATATCTTGGTGTACAGTGCTCGTTGGTATTTTGCTCAATTTTTTATTTGTGTTGCTCAATTTTAGTGTTAGCAGCACACTTCAACAAGCATTTTTTGGTCTTGGCTGTACTAAAAGGGGGCTGAGAATTTTCAAGCATATTCCTTTCTCTAGAAGTAATGCCTTTGGTCAGTAAGAATGCCTGCACAGGCTAAGCAAAAAACAAGCCTAGGCCATTAATTATACCCTGCAAGAAGTTAGCCCCTTGCCCGAGATAAATATTTTGCGTAGTTTTTGAGTGAGATAGTAAATATTTCCCTGCTGTTTATTTTGAGTTGAAAAAACTAGAATAACGCGTCACTTAAAGGGACACTGAAGCGAATTTTTCAAGCTTCCGTTTTTGCTGGAACTGCGTAGACTGGTTCAAACGAACACACTTTTCATCGTTTATCTAGGCGATAAGGCGGTATTTATTTTATAAAGCCTGAAAGAGAAGCTACCATGCGCGATTTACGGTGGCTGCACCAATTAACCGCAGTGGAGTCAGTTAAGGTGCTACTTGATTGGACGATGTCCAAGATTAGCATTCAAACAAGTTTCGCCTTTGATTCTGTGAAACATGCTTGGCAATCTGACGTTACCGTTGGATGGGCATTCTTGATATCTCAGTAATCGGCATACACGCCTTCTGCCATGTTTGCCATGTTGTTGGCTGTAAAATGCGTCAGATAACCCTGCCAGGACGGCTTGTAATCGTAGCAGTCACTAGCCGAGGCCTGCGCAGTGGATGAGCGCAATCCTCGTCACCGTAGATGCTCAATGCCATGCGCTTTTTCCCCTCATCTTTGGAGCTTGCCTCACTCATGCCTGTATCGTAAAAAGCGTGTTCGCACCAGGCCAAGGGTCTGCTGATTGTGGCCTGTGCCCAGTGCTCGCTAGCAGTTGCTGCTTATGGCAACAGCACACCAACGAGAACTCGCTAGTGCATCAGTGTCAGTCGGCGCGCGTTCTGTGAACTTGCTCGTGGAGCAATGATTGTTACAGCGCAAAAATGGTGAATTCAGTATAGAAAACATCGGTCGGAAACGAAGAAATTAACTTGCAAAAAAAAAAAAAAGGATGTACTCTCGGGATTCGAACTTGCGACTTGCAAAATAACATACCTAGCACTCTAAACCACTTGGCCAGGAGCCAGCACTGCCGGTGTTGGTAATATAAAATATAACAAGTTTGCTTTTTTATTTAGTTTTAGAATTTTAAGCAGCTTAGACGACTATTTGTTGTATAGCGCTTGTGCAGTAAGCATCCCCCAAATTTGCACAATATCTCATGTCTAGGAATTGCATTTCTTAGACGGAAAAACATTTGCAGATGTGTGGTTGTGCTGCTGACCACTGTGCTTGTTCACCCAGTGCAAAAAGGTGCTTCCTGCACCCTAGGTTTGCTCTGTACGGTAAAAGTTTCGGTTAATTTTATTTCCTTAGTACCTATGATAACTTCGCTGACTCTTTCTTCTCCCGCCTTAAGTTGGCCTTAGATCTTCCTACTAGTGTACCAGTCAGCGAAGCGTCGCATGTGCGCTTGTGTGGAGCGATGTGGACTTGGAGCTTGATACAATGTACAAATTAACAAACTAAAGAAAGGCACATTCTTCCATTCACAAATGGGTCGTGGCTTAGTTTCAACTGAGTGAACGAATTGCGACGGCCCGTCGGCGGCTGGCAAACTAAACGCTGGGCCGACTGACTCTGTCAGGAGGTCACCGAGCCAGTACAGTAGCGCATTTACGCCAAGCCGTTTTTTTCTGGCATCATACAAAACACCACCGAAATGGGCGAGGATGCATAGAGGAGGACAGCATTTTTTAATTGATTTTTCTGGTGAATAAAGTAGCGTAAACGCAGCGGGAGCGGTCGAAACATGGCCTACAGACTCCAGACTACAATTTGCTGTGCTCGTAATTCCGCAATGTTTACAAATCACTTCAGTGTCCCTTTAAGTGAACTAATTGGTGCCAGCTTTTACTGTTGGCATGGGTCCCTCGGGCTCAGCCATTATACGTTACCAAAAAGGAGTAAAAGAAATAATTTGGCAGCTTATGCAACTGCACTATTTTATTCATGCACAGCTTTGATCTGCATAGTTTAAGGTAGTAGCCCTGACCTTTTGGGACCTTTGTTTTCCTCTTCAATTTGTCTACGTGGTTTTTTGAAGGGTAAGGATATGATGGGTGCACCTGTTTTTCAACATTTCCAAGCTGAGAAACATTTGAAGTTTAAGCATTTTGTTGATTTTTAGTGGGAATCTTCTCTTGCTGCCAATAGCTTTCTGCTTTTGGAACATCTTCAGGATGGGCAAGTTTGGCAGTATGCTTCAAAATGGTGGATCTACTTAGTATTCAACTTGATAAAGAGGGCATCTAATAAGGTGCACGTTGCTATTAACCATGATAGCTGCTATACGAGGAGTCCTTCATTTTCTGGTAAAAGGCGGTGTTATCTGACATTTATTTACACCCAAACTGTGCATATGCCAATGGGTTGAAACCACACTGTTTAATGAAACTTTCCCATCAGCAGAGATATTGATAGTTACGAAACAAGCCAGTAAGTAGCAAGATTCCTCTGACAGCGAACAAAATGTGCTGAGCAAATGCAGCTTTGGAGCAGTCTGTCTCTGCAGAATTGTTCGATGGGTATGGAACTCCTTTTGTTGCATTGATGGCCGTGAAAACTCGCTTTGAATTGGGTTTTGTTCCTGGACTCCTGGAGAGAATCGCCACAACACAAAGTACAAACTTTAATCGGATTCTCGCCTTTTAACATTTGGCATTACTAGCCTGAAAATGAAGGAACTCCACATGGTTCAGTAGCGGTTGACTATTCCACTTGGCATTAGTGCTAGGAGTTTAAGTACCCCTTTATTCCTATTTTTCTTTTAATTGTGAGTTTTAGAGTTCGATAATATTGGGTCCTTTTATCCACGGTCACACGGGATCATTCCAGAAGGGCTGTCGTTGCCTGAGCCTATTTTAGATCGGCATAACGGCTGATCGAATGCCCGCATCCTCAGCTGTTGTTTTAGCACCAGGCAACGATAATGAGACCACCATGCCCGTAAAGTATTATTTTTTTTGTAGGACCCTTTTTTCTCCTGTAGTCCACATAATGAGTTCCTATTGTATCCTACTGTTTAGTTGTCGTTCATACGCATGTTCAGTTTATCGTTATACCGTTTTTAGTTCATTTTTTTGTCTGTTCATTTATCAATGTGTTCCTATGTTAGCTGGAGAACTGTCGAATTTGCACAGTTCGTGCTACAGTGGCATTATATACTGCGTTCCTCGTTTTACCGTGCATTTATTATCCCTCTGCATTGCATTCTTGTTTTTTGCCATTATCATCAGTATTGTGTAGCAGGTGTTTAACTGTACTCGCAGTGAATATGTTTGAAACATTGTGCTTTGTTTTGTGGAGCATGTAGAACAAAAATGACTGGCCTCTTTGCAGCTCTCGTTAAAGCCAAAGACAGCATTTGCACGAATTTGCATTGTACTGGTGGATCTGAGGTGGCTACGTCTTTACAGCTGGGACTGTAAAGGAAGCCGCAGAAAAGGCATTACAACTTGTGTTTGCTGTTCGTTTGCTCACGAATTGGTGTATGAACCAATTCACTTCAAGCAGCTTTCCAGATTGAAATCTGAGTTGGTCACATATACACCACGTCTGGGGCCTAGTTTTCCTTTTGTGGATGACCGTATGGTGGGAAGCTTTTTTTTTTATTTAAGAAATAAAATTGGGCCGCTTGAATTGACATAATGCCACCAAGTGAACACTGATCATTGTGGCGGTATTTGAACTGGATTATTTTCTTTCTATCACTTGATTTCATTAGAAAATCACAGATTGTGTTTGTGATGCATTGTCATTAGCTAAAGATGGTCAGCAGGAGATTTTCAAAGTTACCTTGATGTCACACGTTTAGGTAAGGGAGCACAAACTTAAGGTCACACACGCTACAGCATGTAGCGTTGAAACTGTAAATAGCTCCCTTTTTTAAGTACCAAAATCTATGCAGAAACACGAAAACACGTGCTTTACGCTCCCAGATGGCGTAACCGTGCAGGTTAAAAGTTGTACCACAATGTCATGCAAGCTGTGGTGGACCCAACTGGGGCAACGATGCAGGTGGTTGTCCCACTCTCTTCCAAATAGGCTTCTGAACCAGCACTGCAAGGTTTAATAGCGCACACTATTCCCACCCTCACCTTCCCGCAAGGTCATTCTGGATCCACCTCTGCACACAAATGGCATTTTGCATGCCTCCATTTTACAAAAAACAAAGTCTATAGCATTTAGAAAGTAGCGGCCTATGCAGTTTTATGTGTTATGCCTACACAGGTCTACCCGAATTGTAGGCGCAGCACTCTGACATGTGCAAACTCTACATCGAAGGGGGAATGAGAAAATAGATCGTTGACCCTGCTTAAAGCAATTGCATCCCACCTGATGCAAATGCAGCAGCTCATGCAAGTCTTTAGAGTAGTCTCGAAAGGGCTTTCCAGTAGGAAGACTCGCACATATCGACTTGTCTTTTTTTTGTTTGTTTGTTTCTGCCAAGAACATATCACAAGTGGGTTTTTAGCTGTGCACTCAATGTCCGTGGGTGTGTGTGTGTGTGTGTGGTTTCTTGTTTGATCCCCTTTATCTGAGTTCTGTTGTTTGTCCATGTTTTGTGCTCCTTGTGTCGTAAAATGTAGGTGCATTTTTATCTGATGCCTTGTGAACAAACAAGTGTAGAAATTGATTGACCTTCGTTGTACGATGCCCATCCTTCGCAAAAGTCATAGTTTTGGGCACAGTTGTTCGGTGCCTGGAGTGCAGCCGTTGATGTATGCAACAGTTTCTTTCCTTCGTGCAAGCAGCACTTTCTTTTTGCTGTGGCTGTGCTCCGTAAGTGTTCATAACATGATCTAGGTAGCTGTGTGTACCTTTATCGCTGTCATTTTTATTTTACACTAGTTTTTTTTTGTTTTGTTTTATGAAAGACTTTTCACCAGCACTGGTGACGTTTGAGGCACACCAAAAATTTTTCACCGACGTTTATCTCGAAGGTCACACGTTCTTAGTCAAGTATATGTGGCCCAGCTTTTTGATGTCTTTAGCATCTACAGTTGACATACAAGACTACTGCTTTTCGAGAGCATCAAGACTCTCAAATCGATGGTTCACTTTCTTTTCATGTTGCATTTTTACAATGTTAGAATCGTCGCAGACACATTTGCAAATGTGGGATGGACGAAGGCAAGACACAGCATCTGTGTGATTACTCAGTCTCCTTTACACTTCTTTTTTTTTTTTTTGCTCATTCTTTATGCTATTACTCAGTCACTGTTACCAAAGAGGGGTTACTCTACTGACAGGGCGTAAGCAAGTTTACCTTTTCTGTGCCATGAAGTTTTTGTGTATCTTCATTGCTCGGTGGCACCTCATACTTACGTCAACTTAGCTTTTGAGCTTGAGGCATGTGTAAGTGGGGAGCACTCTCACCAAGGCTCGTCACTGCAGCTTTCGTCATTTTTGTGATGCATATGTAGCGACTTCCCCTTGAGTGTGCTTAATAAGATGGTGTCAGTATGTGAAAGAAAATGTCTAAAAGGAGAGGCAATGCTCCCCTCCCTTCTTGGCCATTTTTTCTCTGGGCTTCTATTTTTTTTTTTTTTTTTGAGGGGATGTGGCACATTTGTCAACTCATGTCATGTGTGTATAATGTGTCAGGATTTGTAGCCAGTGAAGATTTTCATTCCTCGTAATTTTGTTTCAGCTAACATTCTTGCTGTGGTTATTATTAATTGGTGTAACGTAAAAATCAGGCCTTGCAATTTCTGTCTTTAAACACTTTCCTGCTCTGACGGATTTCCTTCTGATAATATCGAGGCATTGAGCACCCTAGGTACTTCCTCTCCCTATTGCTCAGTAATATGACTTTCTTGAGTTGTTTTCAAGTCATTTTGCAACAGGTTAAGCAAGTTTTTTATGGACTCTTGAGGAGTTAATGAAGCTCATTATTAACGGTGGCATAGATGGTGTCAATAATGGCCTCTGAAGTGTTTTCTTTTAACGGTACCAGTTTAATTACATCGCTGGCTTCAACTTCCTGCGTGTTGACCAATAAGCCTTGTGGTAATATTATTTTCTGTCCTTTGGATAGCTGCACACACAATTTTTTCATTAGTTTTTTCCCCTACTGGGTAAACACTTGTCCCCTATGGCACCATAGGGATTTACTTTTTAACTCTATGCACATAAAGCCCATAGGAGCAGCGGGGGTGTCGCAAATGCACCTATAAGGTATCTCGTCATAAGAGCCACGCAAGGCTCACATGATACATTAGGAGTTTGGCCGTGTGGTCAGTCTGGCTGACTGCTTTTTAGCAAGCAGATGTACTACTGGCGTTTCCGAAAAAATCAGCGCCTTTTTTCGTCCCTTGCTTTTAGTTCCCTGAGAGTCTGCACACGCTGCAGACCAACAAACACCAATCAAAGTTCTGAGCTTTGGAAGAAACCCTCTGGCCTTAGCAACACAAACAGTCTTACCAGTAGAGTAGATGAGAAGTCTCGTGCGTTTTTGAGAGAAACCTTGCCTATTGCAGCTGTCTTTTACGCTGTATTTATAGAAAATAGTGAGGGAGTGGTACCTTAGAAGAGCGTGTACTTTTAATGTCGTAGCGAGGGAACTGTAGGGGGAGACGATGCTTAGGCCGTAGGTGTAGACGAGTGATCTCTAGCTGCTGCTGGTGTTGCGTGCCAAATTGTTTTAACGGAAGTGGGGTACAATTCAGTGTTCCTCGGCCCCAGCACGTTTCATGCAGGTCGTACTGTACATACGTTTGCACCTGTGCGACAGGGTTGGTCGCTTCCCGTAACGTGCGCAGCTTGTGTACTCTATGCACTTGCCAAGGTCACCGTAACAGTGATGTGCGATTTGTGTGCTATTTTTAGTGCTTGGGGTTTTAGGGGCTTTTTGGCCGAGTATGCGTGTTCCCTGTGTCTCCCATGTCAAGTTTGGTAGACATTGGTCAGCCTGTGGTGGCATGCTGGATTTCAGTCAGCCCAGCCTGCCGATTGGGGTCACCTCAAGTCAGTGGTCTATGTTCTGAGCGGCCTGAGTTCTATTCTCAACCGCCCTTGTTTTACTTGGTTTCAAAATATGACTAGGGTGAGAATGAAACATGGGTGATGCGTTGAGGGCACACTACCGCTGTTATTTTTGGGCAACTGCGCTAAAGTGTCACAAGATTTGTCGCAAGATGCATTGTTTCCTGTAATTTTACAGTTGTTTCGTCGGCATTTAGAAGAGGGGAATTCCCGAATGGTAACAAATGAGCCACCAATCAAACTGTCTTCACGTTGTGTACAAATTACCCCTCCTGGTCTCCTCATATGCCCCCGCCACGCCCTCTCGCCTTCCGTTCTGTGTGGTCTGCTTGCTCGCCACTTCTGTATTCCCTGTGGCAGAAAGCGAGCAAAACATTGCCAGTGGGCCTAATGAAGTGTCACTTGTTCTCCATGACTCCGGCCTGCTTGCTGTAATAATGAACCTGCTCATACATCGAATCTGTAGGCCTTCGAATGTTGCAACTATGTGTTGTCACAATTGTGCGCAGTTTGCCAGTGTTAAATTGAGAGACAAGCGCATTAGATGACAGTGCCGATTGCTAGCGCAGAGAAGCCATTGCGGTTGAAGCCAGGAGGTGAAAGTCCCCTATGCAGCTGGACCTTCTTTGCATGCTTGTGAGCGTGCATTCGAAGAGTGGTGATCATTGCTACAGTTCATGCAGTGTGAAGCAATAGCATGCCTCTCATAGAGCTGGCTGATGCAGACATATGCAAGGTGTAATTTTCTGGAACGAAGTATGCAAGCCCTTCATGTTGGCAGCACATGGAGACAGTGTCCAGACTATGCACAAAACAGCGTCCCTCCATGCTGGGCAAGAGAGGTTTTGAAGCTGAATCTATCTGGAGAATCGGTATTTTGGGCAGCCTCGATCCCTGCTTGTTTTCTTTTTGAGGCAGTGGACTTTTTTTTTTTTAAAGATCATTGTGACGGGTTTTTGTCACGACTATGAGATGTCCCTGCGCAAAAACAAGTGGTTTCAAAAGTGTTGACATTTGACAGTCTGATGACTTGTATTCGTCTGTCTTAGCATTGCCTTTTGTGCTTCTGGTCGAGGTTGAATTGTATCCAGTCCGAGTCTGGTCGATGACCCTTCACTATCAGCTGCTCTATTATAGGCAATAATTTGTAATAGGCTGCGTCTAATCTCACGAGAGTGTGTGAGAATTACCCCCCCCCCCCTGGAAAATTCCCACGGCAGTTGCCATAAAAGCTGGCTGGCCTAAAATTCACTATATTATTACGTCCCACGTAATTTAACCTAACATAACACAACCTCGCCGAACCTAACGTAACCTAACCTAAGCGAATGCATCATAACCTACCCAAATCCAACCCAACTGCCACAAACCTAATCTAACCCAGCCCGGCGACACAGAACACAACCTGTATATGTAATCCAACGCATTCTAGAAGCTCCGTGCTTCGAACTCTTGATATAGTGAAAACCAGAATAAAAAAACATTAACAAAATTATGATAACCGAAAAATTCCGAAAGCAAAAAAATAAAACAACAACAAAAAGATGTCGGACTTGAACCTGATCCTTCTCGTTTATAAGCCAGTACTATACCACAGCGCTACAGGGGCAGCTACAAACACGGCTTTTTAGGGAATATTTATCCCATAAAATCTTCGGGTAGCGTGCTTAGCCAATGAGAGGCAACTGCCGTGAGAAATTTCTGATGGTAATTCTCACGGTTGCCGTGATAATAGGCACTACCTTTTTAAAAACCTACGGCGCTGCACAAATGCAAGTTGATAGTAAGCTGCAGCAAAAGACAAGAACTGGTCAAGTGCACCACTTTTTTTGTTGCTGCACACTGTTGAGTATTGAAAAAGAAAAAAGGCTTGAAAGTTGGCAGCTATACACGCACTGGAACAGTTTTGCTTATTTTATCCCAGATTTCTCTGCCACAGCTGTCTATAGAATTTTCGTGGGGACAGTGGGCAGAGCGAAGTTCATTGGTCACTTGTCCTTTTGATTATCTCATCGGGAAATGCACCACCTTATTTTCTTGTACTTTTGTTTGCATCATATTCGTCTGTTCAGCGTATTCGGTATTCTTTGCCTCACACATTCGATATTCTAGCATGCACAACAAACATTTCAGCTGATAGCTTTTCAGGGTTTGCTGTTGATTTGGTTCAGCCACAAAGATTACTTGCAACAGTGTTAGCCCTTTAGCGATCCGTGTGGTTATGCAAGCACCCGGATCACTAAGCTATTGTGTTTGCCTGTGCAAGTTGAACGCTTGTCCCAAAATGAGGAATCGGGAAGTGTGGTTGTCTATCTATCGTTGGATACAGTTTCCAAACATTTTAATCTTTCTCTGCGAGAGAGAATTGGATGAATTAAGTGAAATGCAGCATTAAACACACAATACAGGAGGAATAACAAGAAAACACAAGTTCTGTCTACAAACTCCTTGTTGCAAAAGCAAACCCTTGTATATGTAACCAAAAATATGCACATGAAGGCAATAGGTGATGTGATTAAAATGTCAAATGGCGGAAGTGATTAGGCATTCACTTCTATTGATGGCAAAAGAATGTCTTATGATTTTTTTTTTTAATTTCTATGTATGCATGCACATTAGTGGTAAATCGACTCCTAATTGTAAAACTGTGTTTTCATTCATGGTGCAAATTGGAGGGAGAAGTCGACTTTTATTCAGGGCCACTTATATATGGACAAATACACTATGCTTGTGTTCCTTTGTACATCACGTAATCTTCAATAATGAAACCTCACGTAAGACTTGCCTGATAAAAAATATGGGCACTGCATGAGGTTCTCTATGTGGGTGTGGGCTGTCTAACATACGTTGTCAGTCGCGAATCCTTGTACTTGGCACAAGCCGCTGTTGTCCTTAGTGTGTTTACCTCTGTGAGTACTACGAGAAGCAGTGCTGTCAACACGAGCGCAATGGGCTCTTTACAATGACATGCAAACGGAGCAGTCTAGAAGCCTGATTACAATATGCCCGAAACGTAGTGTGCTCGTCTTTAAATGCAGTGGCCCAACTCTGCAATGCGTTCATGTTATCGGTTTCTTGCTACTTCCATCGTTGTACAATGTTGGTGACGACGTTCTCTTTTTGTTTTCTGCGCCATTGTACGCAATATTGTTGGTGCGCAAAAGCCTCCGTGTACCCAGTGCGCGTTGCGTCCGATAGTAAATAAAGACGCTGAAAGAACTGTGTGTGAGTTGATTTAGTACATTGTCATGCGGATCTCGCGAGTGGCTTGCGAGTGCTCCGTGCTGTTTTCAGCAGCACAAAAGGCTCTGTATGTATTTGCCTACAGTGGCCTTACACTGTTGAGGTGTTTTCACGAGAGATGGTACAGGCGTGTCCGGTCGGCATCTTTAATTTTGGCGCAAATTTTATATATAGCTCCTTGGCCACAGGGGAAATTCCCTTCCTCAAAAAAAATTCGTAAGTCGGCTTGGGTCACTGGCACGTTAAGCAGCTCGCGGAAAACTTGAAACTTCTATTACTGTAAAACAAACTACTGCAGCTATCGCCCTAGTTCATTTTATATGAAGACTTTGCAAATTCCCAAATGATTTAACAGATTCGTGTTTTGCATGCAGAGCGAAAATTTTTTAATAGGAATTTCCGAATTGAATTTTTTTTAAATTGCCCAAATGTGGGGCCTCTTTCATCTGCATCTAAACAATCTAGGTAGCTCAATTTTTTATTGTTAATCTTCGTATCAATGTTAGTTTTTTTCGTCAAGATGGTTCAATTTCAAAAAAGCACTACTGCAGCTAGGTAACGCAGTTTGGTATATTTTTGAAAGCCAATTTAAAAAATAAAGGCCATCTTCAATTTCTTTCAAACTTTCACAACTTAAAGCCAAGGTTACTGTCTATCATAGTTTCTCACTAACTGAGAAACTATGCTGTCTATCACCTACATTTAAAGCATGTAGCACCATTTTTGTTTGGCATCTAGAAAGCGCCAAATATGGCCTTGTTGGCAAAATTGTGGTGACATACTTAAGTGGTTTGTAAGAAGTATAGTGAACTAGTTCACTATAGTAAGAAGTAGCGTCACTAAATAAAGGTTTAGAGTATCGGCACTCTTTTCTGTCATTGTTTTTTGCCGCCGCAGCGGTCATTGGCGCATTTGCATCACGTGACCTAGCTAGTAAGAAGCTTATGACCGCGACGTAGGGAGAGAAATGGCAGTTACAGAGAAAATTGTGGTGTTTAGCGGAGAAACTAGATGGCGCCACACTCCCCACACGCGCGCTGTGAGAACCGAAACCCAAATGTAAACACGGGCGGCCGGGGCCAACGTTTATAGATTCTTTTTCAGTTTCGGAACTGCGCCTTCAAAGCGGGCGCGACTTTACCCTAGGCGCTGAGAGGGCGCTCCGGTCGCGAGTTGCGCTGTGTCGGCGGCTGCGGGGGCGGCTCCGGCGGCAGCGTTGACGGCGTGCGGGCCGGTCCGCTGGGCTCAAAGTTCGGCCGCGGTTAGTTGCGTGTCCCGCTCTACCATTTCTTCTTTTCGCTTGCGTTTGTCTTTGCCTTGTGCAGAAACTTGCCGTTTTCAGTTTAGTGGGTTTTGGGAAAATTTGAACAGTGCGGCCGGGGGTGAAAGCATTTCTACCCCTAACTGCGTTTTTCCTTCTTGTGCTGGGTTGGTGCAATGCCGACTGGTTTAAAACCGCGCGGCTGTAGGGGTTTTTCCAGCCCACTTTGGCAGTGATGCTTGTGAGGAGCCTGGGCACATGCATCGTGCAGGGCACTGCTTATGCCCTTACAAAATGTAAAAGGGAGGAGGAATGTAGCCTCATGCAAAAAAAATGTGAAAAAAACAGAAATAAACAAAAAAAAAATTCTTAATGCTAACAAATAAAACTAGAAAACATACATCAAATCTAAAGGGTTTTTGGGGTTGTTTTAAACCCCCGGAATTTTATTTCTTTGAAACTGAAGGATCCCGGGGTTTTCATAAAGAAACATGCAGTTGCGGGCCATGGTTATAGGAAATACTTCGTGCTGCAACAATTGCGCGTTGGCATCCAAGCGAAATGTTGCGCACTTGACAGCTATGCTACGCAAAAATTCAAAAAAATGCTTTCGTTTTGGGTTTTTTAGCCCCCGCTAAAAATCACGGCGTACGTAACTCCTCATAATCGACCCTTTTTCAAATAAACGCGAATGGAATAGCGGGGGGGAAAACAAAATGTTGAGCAACTTCCAAACAGTTATTTTTTTCGAGTACCAGCAGATCCCCAACCGAGATGCCGAAGCGAACGCTACGGTGGGCCGGCATTTCCCACGGGGTGAAGGGAACCCAAAGCAAAAAACCCGTGACCAGAAACCCCACGTCGTGTTACGCCACTTTTTTTTTTTTTCCCTGCGGGGTATATTATTTTTTTTTCTGCCTTTTTTTTTTTTTTTTTCCCCCGGGCGCGCACTGCGTTTCAGGTGTTGCACGCGCCTCCGGCAAGTCGACGTTCTCATGTGGTGCCGTTTATTCTTCTCTGTGCCTTTTCTAGGTTCAAGCGCACAGAGCTTTTCTTGCGCGCTGACATCCGGGCTACATGCGGTTTACGTTATGTTCCTTCCGACGGGAGCAAAGGGGAGGGGGCGCTCCACATTGGTTGGTCTTTGGGGCGCACAATCCGGAAAACCGTACATTCTTGAAAACAAAAAAGCAATAAACAGAAAACCAAACGGGAAATGTAGATGGGGTGGTTTTTGAGTTCACTTTGCAAAGACAAGGATATGCGCCATGCGTATATGCATGCTAAAATTTTTGCGTAATTGCGGTCTCTACAATTTTTTTCCTTTCGTTTGCGTTTGTTTTTCCCCCCGTCGCGAACCTTTCCCCCTTCAGTGCGTTCAGTTTGTGACGCTATTGAACAGTGCCGATTTCATCGAGGATTTCGTGCTCCGTCAAAACGCTGTTTTTTTTCTTTTTATGAGCCTGGCTTACCGAAATTTTCCAACTGCCCGCACCTGGCTGTACAGCAAAACAAAAGCAAAACTCAAAGTACTTTTTAGCGCCGCATCGGATCCTGCTTCTAAACCCCCAAAAAAAGAGCGATTCCCCGCGGACAAAAAAGCAAAACCGCAAGTAGTGGACTTCTTTTTTCTCGAAAGGATATGCGACATTAACGTAAAGTCGTCGAGATGGGCCCGGGGCTTACGGGGCACTAAAGGGAAGGGTGCGTTTCCGTTAACTTTCCCAACCTTCCAGCAACTTGTTGAGCAAGCAGACTCGGCGGCGGTCTCCGAAAAAAAAAAAGGGTGCGTCTGCGCACACTAGGGTTACAAAAGGAGGCACTTTCCCAAGGGGGAAAGGGGCTCTCCAAGGCGCTTGTTCCCCAGCAATGCTCGATTTTGCCAATAGTCGACAATAGTGCGGCAATACGGCTCCCAGCCAATTTGAGAACGGCAGCACTGGGAAGAAGAACCGGGGCATCGGCAAATTTTTTACTGGGCCCGGGAAGCCTGAAGAGCGTTGTTGGCGACACGATATCACTTGTTGTCTAAAAACGGGAACCTGCTCCAACAGTCGTGTGAAAAAATTTATTGGGATGCAATAAATTTGGCAATTGGCATGGCAAGAGAATTTGTGGCACGCTTGACACCCACTTACGCGAACGTTATGTAAAACGCTGTCTTTTTGTATTTTTGCCACCGCTTCAAATCCCTGGCGTACGTACACGACTCCTGCATAATACCGTCCTTTAAATAGATCTCAACTGCAACGGCCGAAACAAAATGATGAGCAACTCCGAGAACAGTTTTTCTTTTGAGTACGCACCCAGAAGGGGCCCGAGGCCCGGGAAAACGCCGAGCGGAACGCCCCCGGCTAGCAGACGACGCTCGCTTTGCTACGCAATCGAACCCCCGCGCCGCCGTGGCGAGAGTGCGGCCGGCCCCTTTTCCCATGGCCGCGGCGGGGGGATCGGAACTGAAAAAAAAAATTTTTCCCCCATTTTCCCCCAGGGGGGAATGTGAAATGCGAATGCACGGTTTCGGCCCGCTTGCGGGGGCTTGCGTCGGGCCCCCCGCCCACCCCGGGCCCCACCGCCCCCGCTTCTCTTCCCTTTTTTTCCATCGGGTTTTAGTATCACGGTACACCACGCAGTTATCAACGCAAAAGCCGCTGAGGTCGCCAACGCACGCCGCTGACACGTAGTTTGAATGCGTTTAAAAAATAAGGGGCGTCTAACCTGATATCAACGTCGCGCCGGGTTTTTCGGTAAAGGGGCGCGCGCGGCCGCAAATCCCCGGATCGAACCGGGCCGGATCGTTTCTTTTTAATATAGAGGAGCACTGCGGACGCCGCCGCCGCCGCCCACCCGCCGCCGCCGGGCGGTGGATGGTTTTTGGGTCCTTATAAAGTGATTCGCCAAAAATATCTAAAAACGGGCCGGAGCGACGGCGCGGTACGCGGTCAAGTGGCAGAAAGAGAGAAGCGCCTCGCGCTAGGTTATACGTTTTTTTTTCGCTTTCAATAAACCCATATCAGCTAACTGTGTGACCAGCAATCTTGCTTCTTGTAGTGTTCTTGAACACTACAAAAATCATTTGAGAAACACTGGGGGGCGAGCAAAAAAGGGGGTGTGTCGAGTCATGTTGAAGCTTCGGCTTCCGAGCCCATGATTGGTCGTATCATCGACTGGTCGCGTCTCAACCGCGCAATTCAAGACCTGGCCTTTTTAAGATTGCTGGGCTTTTAAAAGGGGCACTGAAGTGAATTGTCAAGCTCCTGTTTTTGCTTGCACTGCGTAGACTGGCTCAAATTAGCACACTTTTCATGTTTTCCGGTTGACAAATCGGTAATTTTTACAAAGCGCGAAAGAAGAAAAAAATACATGCGCGGTTTGCGGCGGCCGCACCAACTAAAGCTGTGACGTTGGGAGGAGCGGGGACCGTGATTGGACGATGCCCAAGGGAGCAACCAAACAAGTTTCGGTTTCGGTTTTGGTTTGTAAAAACAACCGGTGGCGTTGTTGGATGGGCATTCTCAATAAATCAGTAATCATCGTACCGCGCTTCTGCCATGTTTCAGCTGTAAAACGCAAAGATAAGCCTCCCAGGCGGCTTGGAATCGTAGCATTCACTACCGAGGCCTACGCAGTGCATGGACGCCCTCCGCGTACCCGCAGACGCCAAATGTCATGCGCTTTTTCCCCCCTATTTGGAGCTTGCCTCACTCATGCCTGTACCGTAAAAAGCGTGTTCGCACCAGGCCAAGGGTCTGTTCATTCTGGCCTGTGCCCACTGCCCGCAAGCAGTCGGTGCTTATGGCAACAGCACGCCACGAGAACTCGCTAGCGCGCCAGTGCCAGCCTGCGCGCGTCTGTGAACTAGTTCGTGAGCCATGAACGTTGCGGCCCAAAAAAGGTGAACTCAATGTAGAAAACATCGGCAGAAAACGAAAATTAAATTAAAAAAAAAAACACGTACCCCGCGGGGACTCGAACTCGTGACTTGCAAAACACTGCGGCAACATACCTAGCGCCCCCGACAACTCGGCCACGGGCGGGCTCCGCCCACCTTGGGAATATAAGGTATATATTTACAACAAGTTTACACTTTTATTTAGTTTTGGGATTTCAAGCAGCTTAGGTGACTATTTGTTGTATTGCGCTCGTGCAGTAAGCGTCCCCCGAGTTTCCACAATAGCTCACGTCAGCAATTGCATTTCGTAGACGGGAAAAAACGTTCGCAGATGCGTAGTCGTGCGCTGACCGCTGTGCTTGTTCGCCCAGCGAAAAAAGTGCTTCCCACCCTATTTTTACGCTGTACGGTAAAAATATCAGTTGATTTTATTTCCCTTTGTACCTATATTGACTTGCTGACTCTTCTCCCGCCTTTAAAAGGCCTTTATTTTCCTACTGGGGTAACAGTCAGCGAAGCGTCGCATGTGCGCTTGTGCAGCGCTTGTGTGAAGCGACCTTGACTTGGACTAGATACAGTGTACAAACTAATTAAGTAAAGAAAGGCCCTTCTTCCATTCACAAACGTTCCTGGCTTCGTTTACGAGCGAACGAATTTCGACTACCCGTCGGCGGCCGGCGGACGAAACGCTGGGCCGACTGACTCTGTCTGAAGGACGGGGAGCCGTGCAGTAGCGCGGCCAATTGCGAGCTCGGCTCCTCGCGACGTCACACGAAAACGCCGCAGAAAATGGGCGAGCGTAAAGAGAAGAGGACAGCATTTTCCAATTAATTTTTCTACTAAATAAAATCGCGTAAACGCGCCCAGAGTGGTCGTAACATGGCCTGGGGACTCCGGACTACAATTTGCGCAAGTAATCCCGCAATGTTTACATATCACTTCAGTGTCCCTTTAAATGATTGCCGTTTTTATTTTGGATGAAGCACAACGGAGCCACGAAGTGATACGCAAGTTGATATTTTGTTCGAACTATATGCATTTCAGTTGCCATCATGATCTGGCCCTCGCGCTCTCTTCAAACTTCGGGAACAGCACTGAAAATTTGAGTTCACATGAACTGGTTCCTGAGGATCTCTGTGGCACCATATGTTTGCTACTGCAGAGCACTTAGCACCGACGAGGCCGTACGTATTCACTGTCGTTCGTTTGACCATGAAGCAAGAGGGCAGTGAGGCTTAATTAAGCGGCAACCAAACAAAAAGTTTTAGATGGTAACATTACCTGGGTGGCAGCCGTCTAGTGAACTTAAATACAGGCCAGGACCTATAGTCAAAATTTTGTGGGCCAAGCCGGAAACGCGCAGGCTGCAAAAAACTCGATGTACAAGCTTACGTCTAGAGCGATGCTGAAACTTTTTATGCAGGAAAGCTAGAGAAAACACCTTTCTTTCTTTCTGCTTTAAAATATTTTTGTCCGATTTAAAGGTAAAGCCGATTTTTGAATTCTTTGTGGTCGAGAAGGTCGATTGGCCCACAAAAATTTTGACAAAGGGTCTACTGTTTAGTCACGGGATCTTTTGTTCCAGTGCCCAGATCTTTCACGCCACGGAAGTTCCTTCTTGAGGTAATTTTTTTCTTATGCTGTCTTCATTAATCAGCCAAAGCACGCCTCCTCATTACTCTAGGGTTATTGAGCCTCCTAGCTGTGGCTCGTCGATGTGCGTGAATCGCCGAAGGCGATGATCACGCAGAAACTGCAGTTTATTCAAGCCGCCTCCCGTTATGGCTAGCGGCTAAGGTCATGGTTGTTTAATACTTTTCGTTTTGCTGGGAAGGAAGGAAGTTCAGCCGCCGTCCGTTAGCACTTACATATTTATTTCCGCCGGAACGCTTCCCCCCGTCGCTGCAAGATAGATGCAGCTCGGGCATAGCCTATGCTCCCCGGTCGCTCCCGAGAGGTCCGGATCTCATTTTACCAACTCTGTACATGCGGAGTGGGCCTACACAGCGCGCACACAAGAACAGTGAGAAGTGCATCAGAGACCAAGTGCGCTATAGCTAGAACGATCCACTTGGGGTGCCTTTCTACAACTTGTTAAAATGCTGGGTGCTTTGTTCACGCTTAATTTCAACAAAGCATGCTCACTACAATATTTCTTTAATGATTTTCTCATTGTAACTACCATTTTTATTTCTACACTGAGGTCATAAGCTTTTTACAAATCACTTGGGTTTGTCACTGCAATACTGCTAACAAGGCCATATTTTTGCATTTTGGCGCTTTGTAGCTGCAAAACAACAAAAATAACGTAACACGTTTTTCATATAGATGACAGAGAAACCTCGGCTTTAATTTGAGAAAGTTTGAAAAAATCGGAGATGGCCTCTTTCTTGGCTTTCAGAATATTCGCACTTTCCAGCGAATATAGGTGGCGCGACAGGGTATCCAAAATGGAGGACGGGACGATGATCGGGACGTCACGTAAGCGCGCGCGTCTGGAGGCAAAAGCCGATCAGGGCCCATTAGTGTCTCTTCAGACCATCTTTTCCCTTGCCGATGTGACACGAAGGTGCTTTGCCGAAGGAGAAGCAGTCTCTAACGCCAGTCACAGTGTTTTGCGGCATCAGGGAGGCCACCGATGACATGCTGAGCATCGAGGGATTGTTCCTGCAACCAAGTGGCGTGACCAGCCAACCGCACTGCGTGAACGTTTGTTGGCGCTGCAGGTTCTATAAAGGATGCTACACTTCCATCCATGCTCGTAAAATGGTTCAAGCACACTTTAAAAATATTTATTAGGCGCCAAGCAGAGCTCGGTAGACGTAACCAAGCCTTCAGCGTTTGTTATTGCCACTTGCGCGATTGTGTCGGGTTAAGTGCGAATAATGCGAGTAAGTAATAATTTTGTTGGGTGTTTTTACAAGGAAAAATCCAACGGCGTTTATGCAGGTTACAGGTAATAATATAAATACCGATAAATATCAAACGCTGACGCCTCTACGGCAGGGCCTGTTACATCAGCTGTGCGGTGCTTTCAGCGCGCTGTCGGAAACGACGATGCCGCAGTAATAAGTTTATTTATTTATTACAAATACCTACATCGTCCATTCCTGTGGGGGGTTTCAGAAAGAAAAAAAAAGCAGCAAATTCAAAACAGTAATCACACATAATGCTAAAAAGAGAACGAAGCGCAAACAACCCAACAAAGCACAAAATGCAACTGGAATGCAGCATTTATTAAAAGAAACCAGCACGTTAATGAAATAACAATAACAATGACGTTCTCGTGTTGGTTCTTGGCTTCACTTTCTTCTCGTGCGTGCGCATAGGAATGTTATGTGGCGGCACGGCGCCTTTCTTCAACCGCGGTTTCAGTGGCTGCAGACCATCTATTAATAAACGACACACTCAACTTGCACGAAAAACACACCATCAATAACGAGAGAGCGAACTAAACTTACCGATATTGCTTCCGAAGAAGTCAGCTTTCGTGAAGTGACTACTGCAATCCCCATTGTGTTGCTGACATCTTTCCCAATGCGACCCGCCGCGGTGGCTCAGTGGCTAAGGCGTTGCGCTGCTGAGCACGAGGTCGCGGGTTCGATTCCCGGCTGCGGCGGCCGCTTTTCTGATGGAGGCGAAAAGCAAAAACGCCCGTGTGTTCGAGATTTCGGCGCACGTTAAAGATCCCCAGGTGGTCAAAATTAATCCGGAGCCCTCCACTACGGCGCGCCTCATCGCCTGCGTTGCGTCGGCGCGTTAAACCCTACAATCAGAATCAGAATCTTTCCCAATGCGGAGCATAGTTATCCAGACCTTTCGGGCTTTTTTATCTCTAGGAAAGGTATGAACGCTGGCTTTTCTCGGCACTGAGCGATTTCTATACTGCGGTGCACAGCACATTCGACACAGCACACAGCACAACACACATGTGTTTTCTTCGGTGTGCGGGCCACTGCGCCCGCACGCCGAAGAAAACACCGGCGTGCGTCATCTGCTCCGTTTCAATCAGATTCTAAACGGTGGCGTCAACAGAGATGTTATTAATCGCATTCACATTGAACTCGAGGCAATACTTTGCGTTCGGTGAGGTAGAGTTTCTGACGTGAAACACAGTCACGTGTTTCACAGTCGCGCTTAGCATGGACAAGTGCTGGCGCCTCGTAGGTGTTGTGAAACCCCCTTCCCCCCCCCCGAGACGGCCGCCGCGAGAGCAGTCGGTCTTGATTTTACCTAACCGGCCAACCGCTTCCGCTCACTGACTAGCCAGCGCCACTATCATTAACCGGCCAAACCGCTTCCGCTCACTGACTAGCCAGCGCCACTATCATTAATTAACAGTGACTCTGGCTAGTCAGTGAGCGGACGCGGTTTGGCCGGTTTGGTAAAATCAAGACAGACTGCTCTCGCGGCGGCCATTATCCGGTAGCGGGGGGGGGGGGGGGAGATTTCACAACACCTACGAGCCTACGAGGCGCCAGCCTGGACAAGTACCGCCATCCCGCGGAGCCCGACGTAACGAGTGACGGCGCACCACGGCCGGGCAAGAGCGGCGGCGCGCGATGTGTTGATACGGCCTTCGCGGCGAGAACAATGCAGCCCAGTCTCGACGTCAACTTCCGCCACCAATGCGCGCACGCCGCTGCTCTAGCCCGGCCGTGGACGCACTCACACGGTTGCCTGGAGGAGAAGAGGGGTGCCTGATCTGAGGGCCATGCGTCGCCTAGCAACAGACGCTTGGCCACAGATATGGTGGCGCAAACTAGGTTGCCTGCATTCATTCCACGCCATTGAATACCGGCTATAAATAGGCTGAAACATACCTCGGACCAGGTTACACATACGATCAGGCTTGTAACCACCAAAACACGGGGAATGCGCGAGGCCTACACCCTTCGCCTCGTCGAAGCATTCATAATCTCAATTACATACGCCATACCCTACGCTCTTTTCACCAAGTCAGAAATTGAAGAAACTGGATGTTATCATTGGTAAGGCCTACAAACAGGCTCTCGGACTTCCCGTCAGCACGGCCACCCACAAGCTATTAAATTTCGGCCTGCACAATATGGCCGACGAGTTCATATAGACGCCCATCTTTTGAGCCAAAGATTGAGGCTGAGAGTCACGAGCACAGGGAGGATTCTTTTCTCTAGTCTGGGGCTCACATTCCCAGCTTCAGACATCTCAAATGAGAAATCTCCACCACAATCGCCGCTCCCTCGAAACATGCACCCCGTTTCATTACACTGGGCGCAGGGAAGCAAGAGCCAAGGCATCCACACATATGGGAAGGAACCAACCACAGCCAACACGGACGCGTCTTCCTATCCCTGCATAAGAGCAATGACAACCGTTGTTATCCACCACAATAAGCACGTCAGCAGCCTAACCAAGCGGAAGAAGCGGCCATCACTCTCGCCATAACGCAAACTAAAGCCAAAGTGATCATCACACATTCGCAGCAAGCATGCCGTAACTTCTCGTGCGGACGAATTCACCGGACAACCCACCAAATCATCTGCCAGCTTCCACCAGACAGATCCATCATGATCATATGGGCACCTGTCCCACTCTGCCGTCCCGGGCAACGAAACCGCCCACCTGTTGGTCCGAGAGTTATCCCGCCGGTCCCCGGGAAGGAAGGAAGGAAGGAATACGTTTTTTCGTCCATCGGGATCAGGTATTGGGGGTGGAGGAGGCCCACAGGGCCGCCGCGACACCGACAGGGCCCGGGAGGTGGTCAGGACTTGGCCTGACTTCCCCGGGTCTGAGGGGAGGGAACGGGGAGGGGGGTACGGGTCTGCGGGGCATTCGCAGAGGGAATGCGTAGTGAGTGTCGAGTGCCCCGCAGGCTGGACAGGTAGGGTCATTAAAGATGTGTGGATGACTGTGTAAGCGAGCAGGATAGGCCAACCCCGTTGATCAAGTATGTCGAAATAACTCAATAATATAAGTTAGAACGCGTAATATATCCAGCACCGCATAAACACCTAACGAAAGAGGAGGAATGGCAGCTCCGTGCACTCCAAACGAAAACCTTTCCCCATCCCACTAAATGCCACATATTGCACCCTACCGTATATCCCCCCTCTATGCCGCTTCTGCGAAGCCCACAGGACGCTCTTTCATATGGTAGTAGAGTTCCTCTATATAGCTCCCTGCTGGAGCAATATAGAGGAACTCTATATGGTAGGGGCCCGCACCCACGCCCCGCTACATTCGCGAAATCCCTCCCTTTCTTCGTACGAGCTTTGGGAGAGAGCTCTGACCAGCTCCGACTTCAATGATTAGCGCCTGCTGGTGTAGAGGGCTGTTCAGGCTGGAAAAGCCCAACGGGTCTTGGACTGAGGACTCCTCCCCATTGCTTTTCGCACTAAACACGTTTACTCTCCCTCCCTCCCTCCCTCCCCCTCCCTCTCCCTCCCTCCTCCCCTCCTCCTCTCTCTCTCTCTCTCTCTCTCTCTCTCTCCAGATTTGTCTGCACAAAACTCGAAAACTTGCTACCGGTGGGAATTCATGCCCGAGGCTGAGATTTCTTTCGAATACTTGGCTAACATTGACGACGTTTCGTCAAAATATTTCCACTACGCCAAGGATCCTCTGTGCCCTGCGTGGCCTGACCCGCACCCCCCGCTGGAGTACAACGCAATAAATATTTCCACTCCCTCTCTCTGTTCAGTGTTGTCCAGCAGAGCTTTCGGTTCCATGAACTTTTGTTCTGTGACTGCAAAAAATCTTGGTCCGAAAAATTACGCCCACCTCCCCTCGCGGGAACCCTGGTGTGATGCAACGCATCTCATGGGGGGTTCCATTGGCGTTTTCCATCGTACTGATTACGCTTATAGCAGGGATTCTCACGCAAAGGGGAGGGGGGTCGTAATTTTCCATTTTCACCATGCAATGCACATGCAGTACACGTATGCTCAGGTACGGTCTTTATTGCAGACGAGAATGAGTGCCTTGTGGTCCGTAAAGTGCACAGTTAGGGGCTCAGCAATCGTCGAGTACTGCGAGAGAGTGCAAGTGTAAAGCGGACGACCGTCGACTGAGACCGTCGGAGCGCGGCATGCCGCTTTATATTCACAGCGCCCGAAGGAGAGGAGAGCGCGGAGAGAGAGAGTATGCACATGCGCAGCGCGCGCAGCGCCGCACATCGGCGCCTAGCAACGGAGTGAGAGCGCGCTGCGCCAACCCGCAGCTGTTCGGGAGAGAGTGTTCGCTATCGGAGAGAGGAGAGGAGGAGAGACGCAGCTGTGCGGACAACGCCGGACAGACGCAGGAAGGACAGAGGGGCGAGCATGAGATGCGTTGCATCTAAAAGAAGACGATGTTACGCATTAAGCGCAATCTCGTTTCAAAACGGGCGCCGGCGTTGACATCCGGGTCCGTCGCTTCGGCGGAGTGATACGCTACCCGAGCTACTGCCGTTCTTAACTTGTACCAGAGTATACTTCGCTTTTTATCGCGTGTTATAGTACTACAACCATTATATACGCAGTGAAGCCTTTCGCGGGCTTCACTGCATACATACTTGTCATGCGGAAAAGCAAGCGTACAAGCCGTTCTGGCGAGAATGGCACAGTCGCCGACTGCTTGTGTTTCAACTAATAATTATCAATGGTAAAGTTACCAATCTTCTAAACTTACACATAGCGAATAAATGCCTTGATTTTGCAAATTACGTACTTTTTTGTGCAGATAGAACGAGTTAAAACATTCTGAAACGGGGTTAGAGCCGCAGCAGCATTGAATATCTGACCTTTGCAATCACAATCAATCAATCAATCAATCAATCAATCAATCAATCAATCAATCAATCAATCAATCAATCAATCAATCAATCAATCAATCAATCAATCAATCAACAAACGACAGATCAAGGCCTAAAGGCTGTTCATTTATTTACAATAACCAATACATCGTCTAAAGCAGGCACTGGCAGGCCCAGGGAGTGACTTAATGAAAAGGAATAATCTTCGAAAGGATTCTTGTTTCCCACGTAAGAAGCCAAGGTTCGAGTTAGGGCCGCGACAATTTTTTAAGGGCGAAAGCCTTAGATAATATAACTGCATGGGACGTTGTAAAGTACAGAATTCTGCACCTCACAATGTTCCGTACAGAGTTTTGGCGACATTCAGCGCCCCCTCGTGTCCGTCGCCTCTGGGTAGTACAGAAGCAAACGACCTTCGCCGCCCTCCATGTGTTTTCAATTACAAGCGAGAGCGAAAGTTGGTTTTACTTAATTTAATTGCATTGTGGTGCGCTTAAATGACTGCATACTGAATAGAGGCTAAGCGAAATAATATACGCTACAACAAGCCGATTTATGGGCTTCTTTTGAGCGGGCTGTCGCGATCGTCGCGACATAGGACAGTTGGCAGGTCAAGTGGTCTAACTACCTGATGACAATTATCGTTCTTTCTGCTTGCGTACGGTCGACAAAGGAACAGTTCGCAAGTAGCATAAACAGAGAACGCTGCTCATCCTATAGCCTGAGGCAACTGTAAATGGTTGCTTCAGCGAGAGCATGCAAGCGGACGCGAGAAGCGCAGCCGACTCAGCTGACACTGCTGGCCTGGCACCACCTTGAAAATGAGTGAAATAATGTTTTGAATTTTCGCAAAGTAAATGATTCTTGCTTAACAATATTTTATGCCGCACTATTTACGAACGGCAGGGTACATGTATTCTAGCGAGTATGTGAGGCACTGCATGCGTCAAATAAACAAATTAAGCGCAGTTAAAGGACGCAAAACAAGCCCCAAATAGCGCTGCTTGCAGGGATGTGCACTTTTATTACATAACATAACACAGCCGCATACACGGTGCGCGGCCCAAATATTAACATACGATCGTCACTGAGATCTCCTGCAGGGGTCGGCAACCAACAGCCCACGGGCCGAATGTGTCCCGTGGAGCTGTATTAAGCGGAACCCCCCCCCTCCCGAACTTCCTTCTGTCACTAACAACCTGAACGCCGACACACCAGTTTTGACCTCGAATGGGGTTAGTCGGCGAGACAAGGACAGGTAATTTATCGCTTCCAGTTGCATTGTCCCCCGTCTTCAAACTTAGCCAGATTATTGCCAAAAGGTATTGGCAATTCGCTGATTTTTTTCTCTTTGCCTTCACAGCCCCCTTCCCCCTCCTACCCGATTTGCCGTTCAGCCATCCGCCGTATTGACATCATACAACTCAGCACTACACCTCAAAACGTTGCCGACCCCCGTCCTAGTCTATTAAGTGCGAACTGGGAATTTTTGATGCAAGAGTATAATCAAATGAAGTGAGAGCAAACACGAAAATAGAACGGCCACTCAGTTCGCCCAACCACTTTGTTTTACGGCCCCTACTTTCGGAATCACAAAACAGATTTCACGCTTGTGTCGCTCGCTGCATTTTGTCACTGAGCCACGCAATAAAACGGCAAGATAGCGCTGCAGCATGGATTCGTAACGGCAACGCGAACCAGCAGTATTTAATAAAAGTGCACACTGGCATAGTGCGCAGGTACGCAAAAGCGCGGCGTACCACAGCAGACGAACCTGCGGTTCGCCGAACTCACTGACTTTTACGCACGATCATCGCCGATTGCGTTAAGATTGGTTTTTTATCGATCGGATGTTCTTGAAAGGTCGTTGTCACCAAGTGTATTAGTTTAAACAGGAAGCTCTCTCTTCAAATTCCACTTCATGCGACCATCGATCAGTGAACCTGCGAGTGGTCAGCGTCCCAGCACTTTCGTTGACGCTGTAAACGTATTTAGCGCTGCAAAGCTCCCCCCCCTCCCCTTAATGCCAAGTTGATCGTCGAAGAGATGGCACGCGTCGGGGATGGGCTGCAGGCCATGTCGCGAAACAATCGGGAGTATCGAGTTCATTTTGCTTCTGTCAACACGCGATCCTGGACCCCGCCAGCTTTGTACTACCCGGAAGTCGGCTGATCGAGGAATATACTTTGAAGTGCCAGAAAACATGTGCACGAGTGCGTATAAAGTGTTAAACACACAATGCAGCTGCAGAATAAATATTCAACAAAATCCTTCAACAAAAACGGGCCCATTTGATGATTTTTTTGTTTTTTCCCGCCGAAATGTCCCCCCAAATGTCCCCCCAAATGTCCCAAAATGTCCCCCGAAATCCGAAATGTCCCCCCCAAATAAGCCCTCATCTCACCTCTCGTGAGATGAGAGCTTATTTTCACGATCGTTCCCCGAACCCGCCGCGGTGGCTCAGTGGCTAAGGCGTTGTGCTGCTGAGCGCGAGGACGGGGTTTGATTCCCAGCCACGGCGGTTGCTTTTCTGATGGAGGGGAAAAGCAAAAGCGCCCGGGTGTACGAGATTCCGGCGCACGTTAAAGATCCCCAGGTAGTCAAAATTAATCCGGAGCCCTCCACTAAGGCGCGCCTCATCGCCTGCGTTGCGTCGGCGCGCGTTGAACCCTACAATCAATCAATCAACGATCGTTCCCCGTGACATGGAGGGATGTTGTTTCTAGTGTCGTTTGAGACGCAGCGCGAGCCACGCACCAGAGCAGCCCCTGCGCCACACAAAAAAAAGAACAACAACAACAACAACCCACCCGAGCTTCCCGTAGGCTCATTGCGGTTCTGGGAAATATTCCTAATAGGTGAACAACCGAGCGGCACGCCTACGTGAATATTGATAGCTCGCCAATCGTCCTTTGTTGGTCACATTACGGCGGTGAGTGAAGAGCTGTCACGTCCGTGAAAAAAAAGTCGGCATGTGACTTGCGATGCTATGCCTGCGCAGTCGGCTTCGCTATCTCTTTGCAGGCACGTGTCAGGTCAATCTATCGTAGCTTGTCATCGATGCTGATTTAAAGAACCAAAGGGGAACTAAAAAAAAAAAAAAATACGCCCACCTTCGCAATTTCGATGCGAAGACTGACGAAACAGAGGAGCTCTCCGCTAAGTTTTTTAACTGGGATTTTCTTAGGTCTGCCCCTTTCTTAAGAGAAAAATGGTTAGAAAGCGCAGCTTTCCCCGTGCAAAGTGAGTTAAATAAAAGTCCTTAATCCACCCTCCTAAAGTCCAAAATCCAAGCTGCCAAAGTGCGCAGCCGAAGTCCACTTCAACTCAGCCAAAGTCAAAAGCCAGCGCCCGCGCTCCGAACCCAAAAGAAATGCTGTGTGCCCCGAATGCGATGATAGCGGAATCAGATGGAAGCCGGTTTCATAACGTGAGAACCCAGTTTCGAACCCGGCAACAAGAAGCGTTTTAAGGGCGAAGCCCCGCAGAGGCTCGGGCTAAGAAAAGTAGCATCTGCACCCTCGCGCACTAAAATTCTAGCCTATAATGCCTGTGTTCGTTCAAAGCTTCGGTATGTTTCCATCATTTGGGATCCCCATACCAAGGAAGATATTATGAATCTAGAACGTATTAACAGAAAAGCAGTTAGGTTTATTTTTGGCAAATATCGCAGGCTTTCGTCATTCCTGCTTTTGCTTTCAGCAATGTAGACGCTGTTCCCCGGAGCTCGCGTCTCTGAGCTGTCTGAGCCAGGCCACCACGCGAGGTGGTGGGATATCATTTGTTCATTTTTTGCTGCGTACTACTTGCGTATCTTCCCCTGCGTAGCGGTGCTTGGCGCTTGCTCTCCCCGTGGCTGGGCTATGCCCTCTCGACATCGCTGCGCCCGCGTTACTGCGCCTCGGCCTAGAACAGACTCGTTGTTAAAAGTGTCGGAGGGCTGACTTCGCGCCAAGAAAGGGCCCAATCACGGAGCGTCCCGCAGAAAACCGGGAAGCAGCATCGAATCGAGGAAGGACGCGTCGGGCCAAGGTTTCAGCAAATGGAGAGAGAGAGAGAGAGAGAGAGAGAGAGAGAGAGAGAGAGAGAGAGAGAGAGAGAGAGAGAGAGAGAGAGAGAGAGAGAGAGAGAGAGAGAGAGAGAATACATTTATTGAGCGTCTAAATTGGGAGTGGTTCCTTATTCACTGGAGCCCATATGATGTCATGGCCGCCTGCGCCCGGTCGACCAGCGCTAGCTGGGTCGCGAGTGAGGAGCTGGACATCAAAATCTCCCATTGCTCTCTAAAAGAGGGGGTGGGGGGATGGAGGAGACGGGGTCCGGATACTGACTCTTCCTGTCATGGAGTAACGACTACCGATTGTTTACGTATACAGGTTGTATATAGGCACTATCCTCATCAGTATAAAAAGGAGGGCATTTGCATGTCTAGTAAGATGCCTTTGGAATCTATAAACTTGGCGGCCAATGGGTGGCCATATTTTTTTTATCTTAGCAATGCCGGCGCCGGTTTGGGTCAATCCTCGGCCATCCGGAACTCCCTCGCAGCCTGAGCCTGTGCGCCACATTTTGGTGCAGCCGACACGATGGCATAGGGGGCCTTTTCCTCTTGTGTGTTTGGCTGAGAATGCAGTCAATGCGAGCCGTGAAAACGTGTTTTGTCTTTTGTCCAAGCAGTTTACATTAGCGCTGAGTTCTCACTCCAGTGCAGTCAGTCTTAGTTGACAAAAAAAAAAAAATCTTGAAGCTTCAAGTGAAAGTCCTCTCTACACTCCTCCAGTTCCGCAACTATTGTCACAGCTCCGTTTCTCTCCACGGTAAACATTCATCAACTCCAAGAAAACTCTGCCACAATTTTGCCTCCTACAACTCGCACGTGCCCACATCAATGCCCGATATTCACATTTGGCCCACATTTTTACTGACGGCTCAACTACGCCTCGCGGTAGTTCTTCCGGCGTCTTCATTTTGTCGACCGGCAAAGCCTTGTCCTACCGCCTGGAACGAACAACCTCATCCACGTCTGCCGAGCTCCATGCACTTAAACAAGCCCTGCACTACATTCTTCGTCAGCCACCAGCAGAATGGGCTATGTTCACGAACTCGAAGGCGGTGTTGCAAACCTTACGGCGTGCCAGCTGCTTCAGCCTTCACGAGCATGTATCCCGTGACGTCACGTACCTGCTCCATCTCGCCTACGTCGCCGATCACCGAGTGACCATACAATGGATGCCTGTACATTGCGGCATTCTTGGCAACGAGAAAGCGGATGAGGCAGCTCGCAGAGGCCTACAGCTGCGAAATGTAAGAAAGATTTTTTTCATAAAACACGAGGCCGCAGCGCTAGCGAAGGAGCTTGCCTTAGAGGAGCGAAACCGCCTCTGGTCTTGTCCTGAAACTCGGCACCCTTTCCTGCACCATATAGACCCTGGACTCAAAATGAGGCTACCATAGCGGATTCCACGTAAGCTTGAAACCCTTTACCACCGGTTGCGTCTCAACGCAGCGCTCACGAACTCTTACCGCCATCGCCTCGGTCTAACTGCAAATCCCTGTTGCGATAATTGTGGATTGCCCGAAACAGTAGAGCACGTCCTTCTAGAGTGTCCGGCATACATCCAAGAAAGAAATCACCTCGCAGAAAAGATTGAGTGCTTCAACAACGCACCTATATCTTTGAAAAGTCTCCCTTGGACCCTGGCCCTCTCCATCGTCCCAGAGAAAAGTGTTGGTTGCCTTATTTGACTATTTACGCGGAATAGGCGTCGCAGAGACAATTTAGAACTTTACCTGTGAGATCGTGCGGACTTTTACCTCACCACGCAAAGCTTCGTGTTCACTTTTTCTTTTAACCTCTTCTTTTCCCCCTTTCTTCTGCCCTACTTCTTTTAGAGCCTTTACTCCCTTCTCCCGATCCCCGCAGAGTAGCATGCATACATGCCGGAAAATAAAGAGCTCTCTCTCTCTCTCTCTCTCTCTCTCTCTCTCTCTCTCTCTCTCTCTCTCTCTCTCTCTCTCTCTCTAAACATTCATTGACGATTCCCGGTGGATGGGTGATAGAGGCGCTGGCGACGGTAGTTGCTCTTCACAAGGGCAGCCCACATGATACCTAAATAACTATCAACCGATTTCTGTGCTCTCGATATGAGCAAAAATAGTTGAACAAATGATGAGCAGCAGAGTCGTCCGGTTCTTGACTTCAGATAATTTAATAGTAAATTATGGTTGCACACAAATAAGTCCCCTGGGTCACCTCTACTTGCTAATAAAGAAGACAGTCTAGGAAATGTTGACAAAAAAGGTCTTCACATAGAATTGAAAAAAGCGTCTGACAGCGTTGAATACCGAAAAAGCTTCCTCTTTGTGGCTTCCTAGGTACTGCATGATCTCGTTTAAACGCTATTTGTCTTTCCGAACCCCATATTCAGTAACGATTACAACTCTGAAATTGCGAACACTAAATATGGAGTCCTTCACGGGGTTTAATTGAATATGTTGTGAATATGGAAGGAAACGCAGCGCAGACGGCACGAATGGTGTTTTTCAGGCGTGGACATCAATGAACTTAACCATTCGGCCAGCTATTTGGCGGCCGAATTCAATACGTGGCTACAGCTAGACACCACAAGAACAAAGTACTTACTTTTCGAACCTATAGTCAAAGCTGTACCCGCCAACTTGTACCCTTAAAATTCTAGGATACCTGTATTGGCCAATCTCCTACACCGTTACGGCGGAGTTTCATGACCAGAAAAGCATCGGACTCTGGTATTAGTGTATTTAGTGTGTATACAGTCGAGCAACTCTTTTTTTCCTGTCAATATTTTTAGTGTGCAGTTAGTGCGATGCGCGATAGGCTGTCACCGTGTCTTATAGCGTGCCATGGCCCCTTAAGACGCTAATTCTGCCTTTAGCCATGCCACCCAAAACAAAACTTGTAATGACGATTCTCTTTAATAAAACTGAATTGAAGTACAAACTGAAAATGTGCTACTCAATCTTGTTCTCAAATTTCTCCCCTGGCTTCAAGTCCTCCCTCGGGAGTAGGTGGGCACAGTAGCGCACATCTCTGTCCAAGTCCTCCTTAAGGCCAGCCAGGCTGTTTTCACTTGATCTTGGTAGAAAACACCAAGGTTCCAGATTTGAGCCTTTCGGCTGATGATTGTGGCCAGACAGCGCGCGAGGTCCATGCGCACATTTGGTACCGAGTCTTCGCACAGCTTCAGCAGCTTCGGCAGGGCGATCACGCGGAACTCCTCGGGGGTGATGCCGTCCTGGAGCGCCATTTCCTCAACCAGCTGACAAAACAGTTGACGTTGAGCCCATTTTTGGTCATCTGCCTTGACGCACAGGTCGCGCACAAATTGTTTGCGGACGAGGGGTTCTGAGGCCATGTGACGAAGCAGGGCGGAGGCAGAGTCAACGCTCTTTCGACGCACTTCTGCCACCTTGTCCAGCAGGAGCTCACTCGCGATAGGGACTAGGTACTCGTTGATGTCCCGGGGGCTGTAGAGCTCGGCGATCTCGCACAGTTGCCGGGCCAGCGTGTGCCGAGAGCGCCAGTTGCGGTGGTTTTCGGTGCATAGGAAGTCCGCCAGGAGGGGCAGAGAGCGGCGCTGGTCTTCCCGACTGAGGCTCCGCAAAAAGGCGCCCAGTCGCTCCAGCAGGCCCACGCGCACCTCGTCCACATCGCGCATAAATGCCTGAAAGCTCGGCACGAGCTCCTCTGAGGCTATCCGGGGGCCCAGGATGGCGGCCAAATCGTGCAGGCCGGACGCCACTGTGTGCCGAACCTTCCACTCGACATCAGACGCCAGGGACTGGTAGGTCGTGCGCAAGCAAGGCCAGAAGCGACGGCCCAAAGTAAGGGCCACGGCAGGTAAACTGTGTGCACAGTGGCGTCCAATCTCAGGATCCAGGCTTTGGGCAAACGAGGGATCTGTCATTGTCAGGTACCGTTCCAAAAGCTGCGGAGGTACAATGTCCTGGTTCGTTGGAGACCAAAAAAGAGGGCTTGCACTAGCCTTCCATCTCGTTCGGCTCACTTGTTCGTACGTGGACACGTGCTCCTTCACTAGCCTCGTTGAAAGCCACAGACGCCCCCGGGATGGAAGAGGGCAGTAAAAGGTTGCCCTCCTGATCAGCCGGGATGAATGAAGGAAGGGAAGATGTCCGTATTCTTGAAGTATCCCCTGTGAGCGTTTGCACGGCAGTGCCGCTGTTTTGCTCCGAAGGAACCGGGGCTGACAAATTCGCTGCCGCAGTGCAGATATTATCTGGTGGCGGTAATTCTACGTTTAGATCTGATGAAAAGCAACGATTGTCTTGGTCCTGAGACTTGGCCCTCACACGGACATCTGGGGCACGGTCACCTAGAAACTCGCCGACTTCGACCTCAGGAATGGGGACCCGCCAGAATTGGAATGCATTGAAGTTACTATCAGCACTGTGATCTGCGTCAAGAACCAGCTGATTTATGTCTCCTTCCACTGACGAGCACCCCTTGGTGTCCACGTTTTCAGGATCTTCAAATCCTTCTAAAATGTTTTTCAGTTTTGGTTCAGTGCGTCCCACAGTATGACCGTTTGGGGTCGGGGTTTTCTTCGGCCCAGTGCTGTCCCCCACCAGGCCTTCAAGCTTGTCCGGCAGAACCGCATCCACCTGACCGCCTTCCACAGCGGCCATGCCAAGGTCGGCTGACCAGGGCTTCCCAAAATCCTCACATACACGTCGCTGCTGCTCTCCTTGGCTGAGCTGATTCACCTCTTCGTCCACTGCAGGGGCCTCTCCACTGTGCGCCTGAGGTGTACGGCGCTCTAGGTCGGTGTGGGTGAGGGTGGTAGTGGCCTGATCAAGCCCACCTTGGGCCACTGCAGGGAGCGATGCAGCGGAAGCCAGGACACTTGGCTCCTTTCCCTCGGCGCACGCATCTGGCGAGCCGGCACGTGACCAAACGCTGACAACCCCGTTGGAGCTGCAATAAAGCCCCGTACGCTGTGGGTCAGCAAACGTCGAGATGAAGGGTCCCAGGGCCTGGAAGGCAGCTGTGCGAACCCATCGCGACTGGTCGTCCAGAAGGTCCTAGAAAGAGAGGAGCAAGGCTACTGCGCCGAATAGCCAAGGAGCACCCGCCCGAAACTGGCACGAACACTTCGACACACGCCTTGCGAATACCCCACACGCAGTCTTTGCACAGCGACTGAAACGCACCAAGGTTGTGTTCTGTGAGAACTTGTCCCACAATGCTGAAGAAATCCCCATAATGCGAAGCACAGGCCTTGCGAATGGGGATGGAAGAGTCTTGACATAGGCTGATGAAACGAGGAAGAAACAGGGCAGCAGTGGTTTGTTGTCCCAAGAAAGGAGCCATTTTAGTCATCAGTGTGACTGCTTCCATCCGATGGTCCACATTCTCGTTCTCTGTGAGACGCACCACAAGACTGCCTATCTGCTCCTCAAGCAGCTTACGGTCAATCAACGCTCGTTCCAGAATAAGCAGCAAAGACACTTGCGTCATCTTCCTCACGTGATTGGCGGCGTCGGTGAGGTACTGCGCAATTATGGGGACGAGGTGCTTCTGAACTACATTTTCCAGCAGGCCAGCCTCGCTCGCGCAGAAGGAGGCGATGTCCGGTAGCTGCTCCATCAGCTCCATACGCACGCTCGACTCGCTGTCCAGAGAGAGAGAGGCAAGCACAGACAGCACGGAATCGACGTCCTCCTGGCAATTCACGACCATACGCAGAGTGTTCAGGATGTTCCGGGCCACCAGCTGCCTATCGAAGATGGAGTCGCTGTGTGCATAGCGCTCGAGCTTGAGAACTCGGTTCGGTTCCTCCAGTAGCTCCCGACGTCGCTTCGTGGCAAGGTCCTCTTCATCGTCACAGTCCCCTCCTAGCGAATCAGCAGCAGCAGCAGCCGCAGCCATCTCCTGCTCTTCTGCAAGCATGGCCAGGAAGAATTGGGCTGCGTTGAGTGGCGTGTTCGACGAACTTGTCGACGTAGCTATTTGAGATGATGATGATAAGGTTAATGCGGTGATACCTTTTACAACGGGTGGGTGAGAGCGCCGTCTACTGGTTCATTTGGAGCGCTGCTTATATACTCTTAATAAAGCAACTGCTCATACAACTGCGCTGTTCGGCCTCATTAGCGTATAGAGGGGCGGATTTTGGCGCTAACAGCTTGGGTTTGAGCACCGGAAACTCCAGTATTTTTTGCAAGGACCTAGGTTCTTTGCTACAAAATATTGTTTTAGAATAATTGTACGCACTAGAGATTGTTCGATATTGTTTAAGCGTCTTGAACCTACCAATACGTGTAATTATTTTTGTGGTCCTTTCAGAAAGACTCGAGGAAGAGGCATTCATGGGATGCGTCTAGTCAGACATGTTCGTCAGACACGCGGCAGTGTATAGTTACTATCATCATCAGCATACAAAAAGGGGGCGTATTGTACGTCTATTGCTGCTGTATAAAAAATGCGTTTGATGCGTTTGGCGTCTCTAAATTGGGCAAACACTGAGCGCCAAACATTTCCACAAGAGGCGTCGCGTTCTGTAGTAGTAGTAAGTAGTATTGTTGAATAAGGCGGACTTAGCCTTATTCAACAATCGTCCCCAATATCATGTCAAAACTCTCAAAGTCATCACACCTCACTTAGTCCTAAAATAACAGACACACAATGTCACCACACCTCACTTAGTTCTGTGGACTGCAAGAATACGAGTAGGAGATGAGATGAGGGCCTCGGTACCACATTTCTGGCAGTTTGGACTACTGTAGGGGTTGTTGCCCCGCTGTTTCATGCATTAGGGGTAAATGAAGTTGTGCGTGATTTCTTTCTATATATATTTCCCTTCTCGAGACAAAATTTCTGAGACGGCACGTCGGGCTTTTAAATTTGAATTCTGGGTGTAACATTCGCAGATGATATTTGGCTGTGGGCCTAGTAGGAGGTAATTCTACTGGTTAGTCCAGGTGGGCTTGTTTCATGTGCGTCATGCCACTATGGCAAATATACACGAGTGTTTTTGGATGCGAAGCATCTCATGCTCGGGCTGTGTCCCTCCCTCCCTCGTTGTCGTTGTCCGCCGTCCGCACTCTACTGCGCATGCGCGTCTCTTCAGCCCCGTCAGCGTTTGGGGTGACGTCAGCGCAGTCCACTATAAAAAAATAATTAGGCGGCACCCGGTTTCGATCCCACTACTCTCTGGCCGCAACGGGAGTATGTGCTACGAACGCGCCTTATGTCCTTCACTCATTCAGACTACGTCAAGAAGCTACTGATACAACGAAAGCACGTGAAGCTGAACGTTAACGGAAACGACGAACTGAAAACTAATAGGAACTTCAGTCGACCCCATGGCTGCTTCGCCTACTACTCAGGGTTCCCCTACGGGAAGATGGTGCAATTTTTTTGTGCGTGCGTGCGTCAGTGCCGTTGCTAGGTTAACTTGCACCCGAGGCCTAGAAAATTTGTCACCCCCTCACATATACGAAACAATTAATAACAAAACAAGTATTATTGTTATTATTTATAATATTCATGTCTTCCATCGTTACAATACTAAGGCTCGTTTACACTTGCGACTGGAGATACTTAAAGCGATTTCTGTCGCTCTGGTCGCTCGGCATCGCTCTCGTCGCGCGACAAGAGCGATTGGTTTCGACCAATTTCGTACCTTTCATTTAGATACCAATGTAAAAAAAATTCTCACGGATACTGAATGCGTGGGCTACAAAATGTCAATGCAAGGATGCGTAATACACAACATGCGATGCGGAATGATCGAAGTCACGTGATAATTGATGATGTGTAGTTGTTTATAAACAACGGGCAATATATCAGGAAAGTAAGCAGCAAAATAAGAAGCCGCGTGTGTTATTTGTGCGAACTAAACCATAATGGCTGACAGCTGCATCTTACCGGTACTCACCTACGGGGCGGAAACTTGGAGGCTCACTAAGAGGATTCAACTTAAATTGAGGACGACTCAGATAGCAATGGAACGGAAGATGATAGGTGTAACATTAAGGGACAAGAATAGAGCGGAGTGGGTCAGCGAACAAACGCGTGTTAAGGACATATTAGACGAAATTAAGAAGAACCATATGGACGTGGGCAGGGCATGTAATGCGAAGGCAAGATAACCGTTGGTCATTAAGGGTAACAGAGTGGATCCCTAAAGAAGGCAAGCGTGGCAGGGGGCTGCAGAAAGTTAGATAGGCAGATGAGATCAAGAAGTTTACGGGGATAAATTGGTCGCAGTTAGCACAGGACCAGGATAATTGGAGATTACTGGAAGAGGCCTTTGCCCTGCAGTGGGCGTAGATAGGCTGGTGATGATGATGAGGATGATGACGATGATGAAACTATAACAGCTACACGAGCTTGGTTAAGAGAACCCCATACGGCAACTCGTGATTGCCATACGGCAATCACAAATACACGAACACGGACTTTTTCAGTGTATTAGGTATTGATAAAAATATTAACAGTAAAGAGCACCGTAGTGTGTCGCTCGTGAGCACGAAAACACCGTTAGTAGCCAAGAAGTGGCCAAGACAGCTTGCGGCAGCACAGGGTGTAATGCGCCAAACCATGTAGGGGGAAAGTGAAGGCTGATACGCGGTAGCGTGAGAGCACCACATCTTACAGTCGATACCAAGCGAATGGATGCTTGCAAGAGCACTGGAGGTGTGAGACAAAGTCTCAGGCCTCGTCAGGTAACAACACTAAGGTGGTCATCAGAGGCATTCGGAAAGCTTTGCAGCACGCTGTGCCGACTAAATCGTGCAGACGTCACGCGGGATTGGAGGAGGGTGGCCAGCAACGATACGGCTGTTTAAAGGCAACACATGCAAGGCAACTAGTCGCTTCATACAGAGAAATTTTCGTGTGTCTAGGAACACACCTTAAACAAATGAAGCTTGAAGGACCACAGGCGGAGCCTGGGGAAGGAAGGCTGGGGTAGAAATAGAGGTTTTCCCAGCAGTTAAACAAAAGTCGGACTGGCTTAAAAAAAAGCCATTTCCAAATATTGTGCAGGAAAAGTGGTCTACAATGTGAAAGCAAATGACCGCCCCAGAAATTCATAAAGGTCTCCTGCGCCTACTGGTTTGTCACTAAAGGCAGCCTCTGTGGCAGCAAATGCATGCTGAAAATGTATCTAGGTGAGCATTTCAGTACCTTTGAAATAGATACATTTTCAACTCTGTTTATTTAAATTGTTTTATGGTTACTGAGAATGGGAGCAGATAGAAAGAGGACATTTAACGGGGAAATAGACGACTGGCCGTACATGAGTCGTCTGTGGCCAGTGCACGGCTGATAGCGTGGATGTCTGTCGGCGACGTACGATGTCGTCGTTTCATTTTGTAAGTTATAACAAGTATTCCATGGCAAGCTTGCAACTAAGTTCTGGTTTCTGGGGAAATAAACCTAGTATAAAATGTGAGGTTCGGGCTTACCAGTGAAGCAGTCACTAGCCAATGGAGGAAATCTGAATCGAAGGAGGTTGCGAAGCGATAAAGAAGGAACTAGTAAGTATAATATCAGATTCGTACGGGGCGGAGTATATCGGCTGTTACGATTGAGCCCGCCGCTGGGATTCGTTTCAATAGTCCTCGGCTTTGCGGCGAAGCCTCCACTACGTGCGCCTTTCAAGCGAGCCCCACCGTGTCGGTGACTCATGTTTTCACGTCTCGACAAGCCCGGGTCAGACGCTTCGCTTTCGGCGCGTTTCAAACTTCGACGGTTGCCGGCGAGGCGCGCCGAGACTTGACCAAGGACACGGAAGCTCGCAGCGGAGTCCACCTCTCTCCCCACTCTCGGGCTCAGTGTGCGCCGCTTCTACCGACTGCTCACGAACTCTGGAAAGAGTGTTGTGTGTGTCTGTGACGTTCGTGGCGTGTGCACAATCTAGAGGGAACGCTTGTTTTGACCGTTGGCACTTTTGGGTATAAATAGACCTCGCCCAAGCGCTATAACCCATTCCTGTTTGAGCAGTGAATCATTGCTGTCACTCTGCTCGAGTCCTGTACTGTTGCCTCGCCCGTCGGAGCGTTGTTCTTTGGCTTCGGCTCACCTCTCGCTATGAAGTAAACAGTTACGTTAGCCTACGGCTTCTGGACTTCTTCACGGCTGCAACAGCGGCTGGCCGCTCGCTTCACATTACGCTACCACACGTATGTCGGAGGCGACGGAGCTCGGCTCGGGTCGGCCTTCCCGGTCGCAGCAACGGGTTGTCAGTGGTGGGATGACCCGGTCCCAACACGGCGCCACACGCTGGCTCACAGCCGCTCGATCGCGGCCATCTTGATATGTTGGTGGCAACGATTTCATTCACGTCGTTGTTCAGTCGACTAGCTCAGGATGGATCCTAGATGAATCAACCTTTTCCCAGTCGCTGAGGAAATAAAATCGCCCTCTCTAACCAAAAGTCCCCCCCCCCCTTCCCCAGGGGTGCTGGGGTCACGTGTTAGCGCTGGTCACTCACAAAGCGCCTCGCTGTGGGGCGCTGTGCCCGCGTGTACACAAGTTGGAGGGTTGGGAGGGAAGGATTTATATTCGTTGTAGCTCTCTAAACACAGTCTTTTTCTCCAGTTGGTAACCCTTTAGGAACGTTTCACCGAAGTCTCTTCTGCGGTCTGATTTTTCGCAGTACTAGGCGACGGTTTTGCAGCCGGATGTCGTTCTTGCGCTGCCAGACTCGTTCTAGTAGATTTTTCCTCTCCCCAATGCACGAGGAGGAGGGGCACTCAGCGCACCGGTCCTTTGTCGCACTGTCTTTGACGTTTTCTTTCTAGTAACGTTCAAAAAGCACTCGGAAGAACGCTTCGCCTGGCGCAGAAACTGCCTCTCTCGCCCACCTCAATTATCGTATGACCCCAGGCACTTTCGTACACCCCGTGAGAATGCATCTGTTGTTACCGACCCAGTATGCAGCCGAAAGCAAATTCTGCAATAAATACGCCATATCATTGTGGACTGCAAGGAAAACCCCGACGCGCCACCCCTTCCAAATGCCTTTTCCCCTGAGCAGTGGGAGATAGTGCTGTCTAGCGGTCGCCTGGAGGACCAAGCACTCCCTGAAACCCGGGCTACGACACCACGGTCAACACATGGCATCCTGAACTAAGCATTCACCCCTACACTTGCAGCACAATAAATGTTTCTCCCTCTCTCTTCGTCTTCTCTCCCTCTCTACTCTAGCTCTCTCTCTCTCTCGCTATCTCTCTCTCTCTCTCTCTCTCTCTCTCTCTCTCTCTCTCTTTCCCGACCATCTTCGGAGATTGGCAACACACAGCGGATCGAATGGGTAATCATAGAAACGGGGGGACGTAGCAGGTGTTTATGTTTTGTTTATGCAGTTCAGTTTGTTGCCCTGTCCTTTTTTTTTTACTAGGCCGCTACCTTTAAAAATGCACCTACCAAAGCAAAATATTTAGGTCATCAGATGGAAATATTTCTTTACTTAGAACTCCGTGGGACCCCTCCCCTTACCGCTCCCCCCCCCCCGAGAACCACGATAAAAGAAAAAAATGAGCGCAACGCTATCCGCTTCATTTATGTGAGCAACGCAGAAAACACGGAAATACTCATTTATTTTGTTTTAACTTACAGGAGAATGAAATAAAAAAACGTAGATTTACCTGCAGATTAACAGTTAGGTAAATACAATAAATGCCTACATAACTGTTCTATTTCATGCATAATTTGTTCGACAATTCACTCGTAGGTTGTTTTATTTTTTAGCTTAATTGCATGGGGCTACATGTAATACACCCCTTCCTTATATCGCCATCTCCGTGAAATCGCCATGCACAGACTGCGTCACTGGGCACATGAACAAAAGTCAACGACTTAAAAAGTATGAGCTATCAACACCCGATTTCAGATCCTTCGCGATGGCTTCGATCGCGAATTGGTTGGTTAGTGCAACCATTCAAGGACTATAGTGCAACCAAGGGTTAACTGTCTCAACCATTGCTGGACACCTGAGCTGCACCCCTTCCCCTTGCGACCCCCCCCCCCCCCTTCCAACACAGACTTAATCTATACAGTTAGCCCCTCCGCACCAACCTTCATTTCATGTTCCATACTTACTTTCATTTCGTTTTAATTCTTCATCCCCGTTTCCTGGAGATTCAACTTCCCCACATTTTGTTTTTCAAGTCATTTTAACCTTGGTTTCCTTCTGAAAATATGACAAGCAGACCGGGATACACGGTCTCCGACGCGTCACCGCGTGGACGCCAGGAAAGGCTAAACATTTATCATGAAGTAACAAAGAAAGCTGGGCGAGTTGGTAAGGGTTCATGCTGAAGCGAAGCGCGAAGAAACAACGGCAACACCGTGAGGAACAAATACCAATACAAAGGAACAAACTAGTGCTCCGTACCGTTGTATTTGTTCCTCCTGGTGTTGTCGTTGTTTCTTCGCGCTTCGTTTCACCCTTTACCATGCGCCCGTACACATAATCTCATGTGCGCAAAAAACAAAAATTCCCTCGCACTTCCCCGAGGGGGAGAGTGTGTAAGTGCGAATGCACGGTTGTTGATTGCGCGATTACGGTGGATATCGTGATCTTGGAGGTGAGAGGAGGCGCCCCACACCCCGCAGTCACTGAGCGGAGAGAGGAGGAGGAGAGTAGCGCCCGCCGTTACGGCGAGGGCTACACGAGCGCCCTCACGCGTCGGCATGCGGAGCGCCCGCTACGCGAGCGAGAGCTCTCCTGCCCGAAGTGGAGAGGAGGCGCCCAACACCCGCAGTCACTGAGCGGAGAGAGGAGGAAGAGAGTAGCGCGCGCCCATCTCCCCCCGTTGCTAGGGAAGACGAGGAGGAAGACGAGGAGCGCGCGCACCCGCAGCTGTTGCTATGCGGACGACGGCGGCGGAGGAGGAGGAGGAGAAAACTTTATTGGACAGATCCATCGAGCTTGTAAGTGGGCGGGGTCCTCAGTCCAGGACTCCGTTGGTGTGGCCTGCCGTCTTCGCCCTTTCAGCAAGCCAGAGCTGCTTACTTGGGTCCGGGCTGGCAAGTTCACTCTCCCACTGCTCGTATGTAGGACTGGGAATTGGTGCAAGGTCTGGGTTTGAAGGGCATGCCCAAACCATATGAAAGAGCGTTGCTGGGTTGCCGCAGTGCCGGCTCAGGGGGTAGTATATTGTGGGGGTGAATGGCCGATTCAGGCTCGCTTAAAAAGTGCATTCGCACTTAAAACAAAACAAAAGAGCCACGTGTAAAGCCACCGAGGACACACGACCAGAGTCTCGTTGACCCTGATGCCTCCCTCCGTACTCTTCTCGTCTGCCGCCGTTACAGTGGTCCTGGGCGTGATGAAGGGGCAATGTTAGCCCCACTGTCGCCCCATTGAAAAAATCCGGTTCCTTGCCACACCCGACGTGTCTTCACTTAATGCACTCAAATCGTTACGACACTGGGTGTAAATTTTGCTCAGAAGTAGGAACACACCAACACATAATCGGGGTGTGCGATTTTAGCCCTGAACACACTCCTCTCTTTCTGTCAACTACCCAGCAAGAGCGATGGGAGATGCTGCTGTCCAGCCCCTCTCTGCCTACCCAGCTTTAGCTGGTGAACAGAGCGCAGGCGGTGCGAACTGCTGATGGACTCCAGTGAAAGAGGAACCACTGCCCCGGGCCGCACTCTGGGTCGTTCAGAAATCTGAATAGAAGTATTTGCTCCTCTTTCTCCTACCCCTCGTCCTCCTCCCCTGCTCCTCCCCTCCTCCCCTGCTCCTCCCCTCCTCCCCTGCCCCCATACTCCTCCGCATGCGGCTCGATTGATGCAACGCGGCAGCCGGCTTGCACCGACAAGACCGCCGGTCGTCGCCCACAAGTGCTGACTGCCCAGAGCCCGAGACCCTGGAGCACCTGCTCTGCTCCTGCCGCCGGCACGATGCCCCGCGAGAAGAGCTTCGGGCCGCACTCCAGCGTCTAGGGATGCCCAGCCACACCCTGATGGACCTGCTTTTCTCGACGGGCCCCAACTCCATCCGGCGGGAAGCATTCATACTCCGCCTTGCCTTCTTCGAGGAGACGAACCTCATACAATGGCTGTAGCCCAATGCCTGCCGACCAGCCTTACGCACTCCTTATCTCTTTCTTTCTCTCCCTCTTTCTGCGTCCCCATTTGTTCTCGACATACCCCCTTTTATTCTCCCTCTCCCCTCCTCCCGGACTGCGTTGTATGCTGGTGAACTCCCAAATGAGTTCAAAATATCCCCAGTCCACTTCTCTTCCACTTTCTATATCAATAAAGCACTTACTCACTCGCGTTATGAAGCCGGCGTCTATCCGAGTGCTCCATTTCGACATGGTCGAAGCGGTTTGGAAAATGTAGAGGACAACCAAAGAATCCGTCACGAGAAAGCTTCGCGTTCAACCATCGGCGTCGTTTGATGGAGGGGTGCATTTTTCATTTCAATAAACCCCTCTCACTATCCTCTCCCCCCCCCTCTCTCTCTCTCTCTCTCTCTCTCTCTCTCTCTCTCTCTGGAGTGTTGTACGCCGCCGCTGTAGCCCGGACGTGCGTCAGCAGAAACATACGCTTTTCCCCCATATTTGGAGCTTTCCTCACTCATGCCTGTATCGCAAACATCCCCCTCGCGAGGGGCACGATCAAATGCAGAGCATTTCCGGGGGCGCACGACGTTAAGTAGTTTGCGTTACGTTAATGTTGTTGCACTTGTGGCAACTGCTGACGAGAGAGTCAGCAGTAATTTGAATGAGTCAACGATATAAGGCGAGTTCATAGCGCCGCAATCTGTGTCGGCTTTGTGGCGCAGTGGTTTGAGTACCTTGTACATTGCGTTCCGCCCGCAGGGTCGAGGAATCGAAACCTGGCGCCGGATAGTATTTCTTTTTTTATATAGTAGGGAGGGGTGCGGTGCGGACTACGGACGCCAACGCGGGTGACATCGTGAGTTACTGAAATGCTCTGCATTTAAAAAAGGGTCCATCTCCCCGCGAGGGGGACTCGAGTAAATGCGTCGCATAGGGGGTGGGTGTATTGCGTTAACATTTAGTGTTTGGGGAGTTGGTGGTAGTGAATGCGTTGTATCAGCAGCTTCTTGACGTAGTTTGAATGAGTCAAGGATATAAGGCGCGTTCGAAGCCTTTCATTCTGTGTCGGTTTTGTGGCGCAGTGGGAAGAGCACCATGTACCTCGCGTTCCGCCCACAGGTAGTGAATGCGTTGTATCAGCAGCTTCTTGACGTAGTTTGAATGAGTCAAGGATATAAGGCGCGTTCGTAGCCTTCCATTCTGTGTCGGCTTTGTGGCGCAGTGGGTAGAGCCCCATGTACCTTGCGTTCCGCCCGCAGGGTCGTGGGATCGAAACCAGGCGCCGGTAAGTATTATTTTTTTATATAGTGTAGGGGGAGGGGTGCGGACCTGTTGTTGAGAGCGATGAGGGTAGCGTGATGCGGGATAGGAGGAGTGGGGGAGAGGGCGCGCCTGGAACGGCTGTTGCGGACGCCGAGGCACGCCAACGCCGGGTGACATCGTGAGTTAAAGAAATGCTCTGCATTTAAAACAAGCTCGCTCGCTACACCGATCCGAGCGCCGCTGTCATACCGACGGCACCCCCTCTGGAGGCGGAGTCGTTCCTTGTTTGTCTCCGCTCACATCCTCGACTCCTGCGACATTCCTGGATGCCAAAATTCGCCTCGCTTTCTTCCATTAAATCTGAATAGGCTGCTGGGGACGTAAATTGAACAGGCCAAAGCTGTGGTTTTGTTACAGTCGTCTTCCAGTTTCCGACGTTCGCATTACACATTAGAGGGGCATGAGTGGCACCACCCTCCCTTTACCGAGGGGCTGGTACCCAAGGCCCAGGCCCCCCCCTCCCCTTAGCGACCCCACTGGCGTGCGTACCTTCGTGTGCGCGCCCGTGGCTTGGGCATACACCGCCATTACATTTTAGAGCGTCAGCTATTAGGGCGTTACTATAGGGAACTTTTTCTGGGTGTGTGTGTGTGCCGTGTAGGGGTGTGTGTGAGAGAGATAAATATTGCAGGTGAAACCACCTTAGTTCTGGTCGTCACTGCGCAGCCTCTTTGTTGGGAGATGACCGGAAGAGGCCGAGGTTATTGCAGGAGAAACCTGAAGGCAGTAAACCGCTAAAAGTTATTGGGCCGTCTTGACGCTTATGGCATGACCCGAAACCGGTCAGTCCTTCCAGTAACTGATGTGAAAGCTAAAGAAGAGAAGGGGTGGTGCATGACCTATATGGTTCGCACTCCGGGCGTCACCGGCATCATGGCACATGCGCTGTCGAGTGCACATCTGAAAAACCAAATGCTTTTGCCAGTTAGGAAGTTAACTGTATTGACATATGGGGCACCACTGTCGGCTTGAGCGATTCCCCGTAAATTTGCTATTTTGACTGGAAGTGTTTTATCGTTGGCTCTCAGTTATATTACGCGTTTCATGCGGAAAAAAAAAGATTTGAGTAATTCGTTAGCAGATCTGGCGCTTCATGACGTAACGGGGCCTATTCACATATGCCCGTTTTTTTACTTTTTATTAACTACAACTCATGACTGGCGTTGAAAAACAAGGCAAAAGGTACTGAATACGATGATTTTATTTTTATTTCGTTAGCACCTCGACTCAAATAAAGTTTATTCATCATCATCATCACCACCTTCCACACAACTATTTCACGCGTAGCGCCGAAAGGCCTTTCTTCGTTTCTTTTATTCGCTGCAAAGTGGTGGCCGAAGGTCATTACTGTAAAGTCGTGACATTTGCAGGAAAGAATATATTAAACGCCAGCAACTTTTGCAATTGCGAAGGTCGCGTAGTTACGAGTGATACCTAATATAACACGTAACTGTCTTTCTTCATAGTATTTTAACACAGCATAATATACTTCGCTGCAAATGTCGCCGAAAGACGTATAGGCAACGTATACGCCTCTCTTACCTCTCCCACCAACCCCTCACTCTTTTCCTCTGCCCTCTCGCTCCTGCCTCGATAAACGCGGCGGGGGTTTCCTCGAGTCAATTCCAATTAATCGCGTCCTATACTGTTCGCGCGTGATCTATTAGGATCTTTCGTTACTTGGAATTCAGCCACGAGGTCTAGGCTCGGGCGCGAGCTCTTTATGTATTTATGGGTCAAAATGTAGTGGTAGTTGTTGTAATATGTATTTATTAATCTTAATTACATTCCATGCCATGACCTTTGTCATCGCTGGAGGGAAAGATGGGGGAAGGGAGTTGGAGGATGAGGCAGAAGGGCAGTGAGTGCCCCGACTAAATGTGGTCCAATATTACACACGCGGAGGAGATTGCCATCGCGCTAGCCGCCGCAGATCAGGACTGGCGGGTCATTATCACCGACTCAAGGGGTGCTTGTCGCAATATCGAACAGGGGTGCATTCCGTACTTTGCTTACAAAATTCTGCAAAACAGTAACTACCTGGGTGCCCCCGCGAATCGAACGATCATATGGGCTCCGGCTCACACGGGCCTTGAGGGTAACGAGGTGGCTGACGCCGCTGCCCGTGCGCTCACTCTCCGGGCACCATCCTCATCTCCCACCGATCCGGACCTAGAACCTACTCCCGCTTGCACCTTTAAGGAGGTCACACAGTTTTATCAATCCGGCCATTCCGTCTATCCCAAGCCCTGCAGGGGCCTCACGAAGGCGGAGGAGCGCATCCTCCTTCGCCTTTATACGAAAACTCTCTTGTGCCCGGCAATCTTAAAACACTTCGACCCCGCTTGCACGGGGAAGTGCCCGCACTGTGAGGAAGATTCCTCTGACATTTTCCACATGGTGTGGGCGTGCCAAAAAACCCCAAACCTACCCCCTCTACCCAACCCTTCCCGGGAGAACTGGGAGGCAGCCCTGCTCGGCTGCTCTGACCTGACGGCCCAATGGGCCCTGGTCGGGCGGGCCCGGGCCGCGGCCGACGCCATTGGGCTCCCGTAAGGGGGAGCCCACCTAGTCTTTGTACGGGGCGGCTCCTTAAAGACCGCTCCCACCCTCCCTGTACAAACTTCTGTAAATAAATGTTTTTCAGTCAGTCAGTCAGTCAGTCAGTCCTGTATGGCGGCTTCCCGAACGTATACGAGAAGAGAGCCGAGGACCATCTTCCGGTGTTCTGTAGACCCTTCGAGATGGGTCCACTCCCGCAGCGTTTGTGGCCTGACTTGATGAGGGATGAGAGCATGGGCCTGGGTTCTCTGGTCCGGCAAGGCAGGGTAGCTCCATAGCAGATGGTTAAGGTCAGCGACTTGTTGGCTGTCAGGTGATCCGCACTGTTTGCAGATACCGTCGCCGGGGTGTAGACGAAAGCGTGCAATGATGTACTGCGTTACGGCAGTTTTCGGCAGAATACGTCGGAGTGTGGCCGTTGCCCACCGGTTATAACCGCATGGGATCGGGTCATCCTTTTCGGGCGGGGAGACGAAGCCGAAGCGCTGCACGTCGATCAGCACGTGCTTTGGCAATAGCGTATTTTTTATTTACTCTCGCGAATATCGAGGACAGTCGTATTTTAATTAAAAGAACACTATCAGTTATGTGTTCATGTCATGAGTCAAATGTGTCTAATGTTTTCTTTCCTTTTGCTCCGCAATGTTGAAAGGTATGAGATGGCACCAGACTTAGTAGTTTGGAAAGGTTTTGCTTATATAAACTTCTCCTTTAAGAATTCTGTTAACTTTTGGTGGGATTGCGGAATGGAGGGATAAACAGACAGAACAAATGCAGTATTGCACGGGATTGGGCGAGTTGGTTCATGATCGCTGGAAAACCTTCAGCTCGACCGTCCTTCGTTTCCGTACGTTCCAGCTGAAGGTTTTCCAGAGAGACAGGAGAAAATTTTCGGGTTTAAGTAGACCAAGAAAGTCCACCGTCTTTCAAAGCCTGTTAATTCGAACGCGAGTATATATCTTCTTCCACCGATAATCCGAACTACGCGCCACCGCGCCGGTGGCTTGACGCGTGGTACACGGCCAGAGAAACGCACCCGCTGACTACCCACGACGCCACGCCGCCTACGGAACGGAGAGAACGGAGAAAGAAGGTAAACAATAGGGTAAAAATAATCTAAAACATCAATGGCGGACGGTTTGCAGGACGTTCCTTTGCGGTCTACGTCGACGTGGACGTGAGCGCAGCGGTGTGTGGTACGCTGACACGTGAAGAAATCACTTCTCAGGTCAGAAGCGCAGAAGCTGTTGCTGCCAGTGACGACGAGGGGGAGGAGGACGAAGCACCTGTGCGGCCGTTTTGCAGATGGCGAAGAGGAGGCTTACGCTACATTAGCTTGTTCGAGCAAAGAGTGCTGGCTGTCGCATTTAAGATAAAACGCAGACTGCAATCACGGGCTTTTGAGAACATCGAAGTGTTGCCATGCTGCTTCCAATTCGCAGTGCACTGTTGTTCTTCCCTTCCATCAGTTCGAACTGTCAATAATTCGAACAGGGATGGCTTCCACTTGGTGTTCGAATTAAAAGAGCTTTTTCTGCATCTGTAGCCCCCACCCTGAATTTGCCCCATTTGCCCCCTCCCCCTATCGACACTCATTTGCCGCTTTTGCGGGGTGTGCTGGAAAGGTGGTTGCATGCAAAGTTCACTTGACTCGCCCCGTCCCTTCAACACTTATGAACTTGGGGAGATTGCCTTGGCCAGCCCTTCCCTAGACGTCCAGCGCAAGTTGGTGGGGAGGGCAGAAGAAGCAGCCCGTGCCAGTGGACTCCTGGAATGGGGGGGGGTACCCGAATGACTCTCTTCCAGATGTTAATACAAAACGTTTACTCTCTCTCTCTCTCTCGATTTCTAAATAAGCAGGCAAGTGCCGCCACCATTCATTCTTAGTCTTCAACAAAAATAGACCAAGAAATGCGAACTTCATGCAAAGTTTAAGCGCTATAACGAAAAAACAGTTTGCTCGGGGAAAACATTTATGGACGCTCATTTATTGTTACAACACCGTGTACATACAAGGACGCATACGTCGTCGTCGTCATCATCATCATCATCATACCACCACCTGCAAGCACTCATCACATTCATCCTCCTCCGCCTGCAGCATACATAGCGTCCACTGCAGGGCAAAGGCCTTTCGCATAGATCTCAAATTATTCCGGTCCTGTGCTAACTGCGACCAATTTATCCCCACAAACTTCTTGATCTCATCTGCCCATTTAACTTTCGTACGGAGGATGATAGGTGTAACGTTCAGGGACAACAAGAGAGCGGAGTGGGTCAGGGAACAAACGCGTTTTAAGGACAATTAGTAGAAATTAAGAAAAAGAAATGGGCGCAAGCAGGGAATGTAATGCGAAGGCAACATAACTGTTGGTCATTACGGGCAACAGTGTGGATCCCATGCATACGTATTCCCCGCCAAATAATTTCGCCAGAAAGCTAAGAAAAACACGCACACAAGCGCAAGGCCCCACTTTTTCAACCCGGAACGCGATACCGGATGTTTAGCATTCCATTACAGTTTAATGACAGGGCTTGAAGCATCGAACGGCACTCTGCGGCTTCCGCAGAATCCGACCCGCTCACGATTCTTTTGTCCTCCCGTCAAAGTTGGTCACCTGTCGTGCGACTCAGTGGCACCTTTTAGAGCAGGTGACTGAAGACAAAGCTAGCGCTCTCGGAAACGTGTCGAAGAGGGGACAAGTTTCTGCGAAGTCGCGCAATACAAGCAGCGAAAGAGGAGTGCACTTCGGCGGAACGGAATGCAGCGCGTCATGCTTTGAAGGCACGCTCGTCACGAATGGTTCTTCTTGAGCGGGCTTTCGAAACGTGCGACTTACGCACTCGAGGGGGTGTTTCGCTACGTGACAAAGCTGTCAGCACCCTTCGCAGGCATTCAACCAAGCGGGCTTCGACAGGGCCTTCAAACGTCGACGGCACGCGGGAGTTCTGCTCGCGTGAGAGCTAGGCGAGTGTTCAAAGGCCTTTTCCGTATGCTAAAAGTGATGTTTTTGCCGCTACGTGAAAACGGAAAGCCGAAGCACGTGCGTGAAGCGTGGCGAAACCATGAGCGAAGTCAAAGCACAAGAGACCGAACATGGGCGACGAACATGTGTCAAAACAATGAACACAAGCCTGCAGAAGCCTCCCACCGCGGCGGGCTGTGAGTTCGGTAGGCCCTACGGTGCTGGAGGAGGCGTAGCCTTAATGACAGCGCCGAACCCGCCAATGGGCTTAGCATGATGGCTAGCAAAACGAGCGCAAAAAAAAAAGTCTTATTTTTCCTCAACCTAACTACCTCTGAGCTGGTGCGAGTGTCGCTCATGTTTCGTTTAAGGAATCGTTAGCTTTGTAGCTTGTTTCACTCCCCTTTTTACCGCCGTCAGTTTTCGTAGCAGACCATGCATTGTTTAAGGTATTGTTTCTCTTCGTGCGTCAATGAACAACGCGCCTCTGTTTGGAGATAAACAAACGGACAAACGAACGGAGTGAACTTGAGCGTACCTTCTCATTTCTGCGGTCATTGTTCATAGTGTTCATCTAATTATCTTCTTATTGTCCATCCGGTAGTTTAATGCAAATGTTTGTCTAATTATTCTTCCTATTCTTTAGTCCGCTCTATAGGACAGCTCAGTTGCGCGCTCATTGTGAATGACTATTTTGTTCCACATTTCATTCACTCGGATCCATTGCTGCCGCCTTATTACATCGGCAGCACCCAGATAGATGCAAGGACGCGTGCAAATGGTGCTTACTACAAGCCGCTTCACTCACACACATGGTTTGGGCCTGTAATATTTAACCCCAGCCCACCAACCGCGGATTTAGCATAAGTAATTACAAGCGGTGGGAGACCACGCTGCTGAGCCCTGTCCCCGAAGTACAAGTTGAGGTCATCCAGCTAGCGCAAGACGCCGCGAAGGACCATGGACTCCTGGCAGTCGTTTGACGAAGCTCGCAGCCGGAACTTCTCTATTGGGTGGTGGCGCTCAGCAAAGATGACCAATAAAGTTATCTCTCTCTCTCTCTCTCTCTCTCTCTCTCTCTCTCTCTCTCTCTCTCTCTCTCTCTCTCTCTCTCTCTCTCTCTCTCTCTCTCTCTCTCTCTCTCTCTCTCTCTCTCTCTCTCTCAACCCAGGCTTACCGACGACGTAGGGATTGATTGGCACGTTGTTCTTGACGGTGTTTGGTTGCATTCCGGTCGTCCTTGCTCTCCGTCCAGGTGCAAGATCACGGAAGTATCCGCTCTGTTCCTCTCGTTTCTATTCTCTGAAGGCGACGACGCAGAGACGGTACATAGCCTGGAGTTCACCCATAGGAGACAATTCTTCGGGCATAAACGCTCACGAGTGAAAAAAAAAGCACCCGCTCTGATTACTGGTTTAAAATAGCGAATTACGCGGAGTCGAGAACACGTTACACATAAACGTAGGCGCGTTATGGCGCAGAGTGCCACACAACCTCCCTTTGGACGGAATAAACAGCATGCGGAATGGAGAGTAATTTTAATGTCTGTATAGTATAACACCAAGGGATATCCTCCACACGTCGAAGTCACGAAAAACAACGAGGTCAATGGCGCGGTCGGCACTGCGTCCCCGGTCGGTTTAGTTGGCGGTACAGCGCTTATACACCTACTCACACCCCAAGCACTTCGAAAAAAAAAAGGAGTTCGGAGATGCACACAACACCACCTTTGCTGCTGCTGAAAAAAAAAAAAAAAAATGTGGTTGATTCCTCTTCAATAGGAACCGGTAAAACCCGAAAGGGAAATGTGCCATCACAGGATCAGTTGAATGTTTATTCTGCATTGATACGAACTTGCACATCGCTCTTTATATTTCGTCGGTATGGCACCGTCATACGCATCAACGTTAGACACTGGATTGCACGCGCCGGAGCATTGCGTAAATCCGACTGAAACCACAGGCGCTCGCAAACCGTCCGTGCGAACAAAACCAAACGGGTTGTCAGCGAATCGTTTGGTGAACATGCGGTCCGCTGCGGCGAAAGGAGCAGCGGACCGTGCCACGAGCGCAACATTCGCAAGTCGGCGTCGATCTGATGATGATGATGATGATTGCTATTGGTTTTTCCTTTGTAGCGGGGTGATGACATGTCATCTTGCCAAAAAGGACTAATATACCTATGTTTTATACTCTTGGTTTAATACTAGCGCTGCTTAGGGCAGGCACAAAAAGCTTATTAGGCACAAAATACTTTTTTTTCTGTTACAGGTGGTAACTGTCCTAGGCAATATTCCCCTCTCTGCTTTTCGTCCACCAGTATTCTAATCTTCTTTTCGTCGCCTCGACAGCCTTGAAGTTAACTTCCTCTGTGCTACCCTTAAATCCTAGGGCGTCTGGAAGCCGAATATTTCCCTCATGTAGGTTTGGATAAATATCCTCACATTCTAACACTATGTGCCGCATAGTTTCTGTTTATTCGCCGCAGACCACGCATCTTACTTACTTTGTGGTCGTTGCCTTACAGGCTTCTCCGCAGGTTACGCTGCGCGTCCACACTACACGTAGGCACTGGCATCGAGGCGCCAACTGTCGACGCTCATTAGCGTCATATGCACTACTTCGCTTCGCCTCTCCTAGACGGCAGCACCATCTGAAGGAAAGGATATAAGGCGCATCTGTCGTCCTGTTTACGCGTCCGTTCATAGTGCCGTCGGGAGCGTGTTTCGTACCTCCCGTTGCGGCGAAATAGTTCGTGGTTCAAATACCAGCGCAGCCGCGTCAATAGAAGTTTTGCTGGCGATGTCATACAAGCGCAGCCGCGTCAATAGAATTTTTGCTGGCGATGTCAGTTACGTGACGAATATGACGTCAGTCAGATCTTGGTGGACCCCGGCATAAAACACTTTCATGTTAAAAAAACGGTGGTGGTACAGTTCCGCAGTATAGAACGGTAAGTAAACAGAGCTTCCAATTCCCTCCCTTTCCGGTTGCATCGATCTTTAAAGGACAAAGTAAAACAGCAGAGCTGGTGGCCCCTCTCTCGTCGTTGGAGACCCGGCTGTTCAAAGCCAACGCTACAAATAACCCAAAGGAAAGAATGATGTACGTTCGGAATGCGATAATGGCTCAATCGGATAGCCGCCGGCTTCATAAGGCGAAGGACCCAGGCTCAATTCCCACCACGGGAAGCGTTTCTTTCTTTCCCATTGGAGGCTTTCTGTTCGCGTTTGGCAACTTACGGCAGGGCTAAACAGTTTCGCTGTTAAAATTGTTTCGTAGGCTACAGCTCTGTCGTGTCTGGGGATGCGGGAACGCGCGTGGGAGTACGTGCGTAGCGTGCATAGAGTAGCTGCGCATGTGTGTTCGCGTGAACGCGGGCGAACACGTGGGTGTGTAGGTGCGAGGGTGGAAATTAGACTCCGCACAGTAATGAGGATTTTATACGGTCATTACTAGAAAGACGCACTGACCAAAATGATTCTAGGGCGTTAGCTAGCTCTACTACTACAGGTACAAACCCAGAAAAAATTCCCCCCCCATTTCCCCGTGGGGGAGAATGTGAAAGTGCGAATGCACGGTTGTCGGCCCGCTTGCGGCGCTTGCGCTCGGCCCCCGCAGCCCACCGCCTCGCCGCCTTCTCTTCCATCTCTTCCATCGGGTTTGTAGTATCACGTGTACACCACGCAGTTATCAAGCCGCTATAACGCCGCTGAGTCGCCAACGCACGCCGCTGACGACGTAGTTTGAATGCGTTAAAGATATAAGGCGCGTCACTAACGCTGATATCAGCGTCGCCTCCGTGGCTTTAAACGTTTTTAAAACGTTTTTATGTACGGGAACTAACTCGTACATTGGTAGGGCTTCATGAACTCGAAGCGATCAGTCCGGGATCGGGTGTAGAGGAAATTGGCATTGTTAAGGCACAACTTCAGCAATATGTTACCGAAAAATACCATGGCGCTCTAATTCGGTCGAGAACTGAAAAATTCTTTGATAGTTACCCCACTCGTCGTTCACTAAATGATGAGCGGGAGTCAGCACTTGCAAAGGAGGTAATCGAAATTCAACATAACGGTATTAAGTACACTGAAGCAGCTGAAATTGCTAGTGCTTTCCACGACCACTACAGCACGCTATTTGCGGGGTCAAGTCTATTAGCTCGGGGGCAAGAATTTAGTTCCCTCATTGATTTACTCCCAAAGCTGACAGACGATGAGTGCGCTCTGGTTTCTGGGCCTATTACACTCGAAGAAGTTAAGGCTGCCATTCTGACCTCAAGACAAACAAGCCCCCGGGGGCCCCGATGGTTTGAGCGGAGAGTTTTATCAAAAGTTCTCTGTATCCTTGCTCCCGTTCTGTTAGAATATTCACAGCAGCATACGACCATGATGTTTTGCCGCCAACCTTTTATTTAGGACACACAGTTTTAATTCCGAAAACGCAAGATGAACAAAAGCTGAAATCGGTTGACGGCTATCGGCCAATATCTCTCTGCAATGTAGATTATAAAATTTTCGCAAAAATTTTATCTAGGCGCCTTCAACTTGTCATCACTAGTTTAGTAGGACCTCATCAAACTTGCGGTATTAGAGGTAGGAGCATTCAAACAAACATACATGTTGCCCGTTCAATATTGGAGTGTGTGTCTGATTCGGCAGAGCAGGTGGCCCTTATCCAAATTGACCTTTCAAAGGCATTTGATCGCGTTTCTCATGATTTTCTATTCGCACTATTGGCAGCGGTAAATTTAGGGGATGTGTTGTTAAAAGGCATTCAGCTTTGTTACAAACAGTGCACCACACAACTGGTCGTCAACCGCGTTCTGTCTAAGCCAGTTTCGATTAAGTCGTCTGTTAGACAGGGCGGCCCCCCTTTTCCCTTGTTGTTTGCCTTATACCTCGAACCTCTGTGCCTTAGTATTCAGCAGAGTGAAAGAGTACGGGGCTTTTCATCGCTATCCTGTGAGGTTAAGGTCCTTGCTTACGCGGATGACATTGCCTATTTTTGTGCTGATAAAAAAAGCGTTCAAGAAGCCCTTAATCTCACCAGGCAGTTTTGTGGCGCGTCTGGAGCCGCTGTGAATATTGAAAAAACAAAGGGATTTTGGTTTGGTGAATGGGGTGCGAAACCGTCCTTATTTGGTGGCATTACTTGGGATAAGGACGCACTTCAATACCTAGGTGTACCTTTGCACCAAATACGAAACACCGGGCCTCATTGGTCATTGGCACTCCAAAAAGTCAAGCGAGCCTCTCAGGCATGGATGGGGCGAGAACTTTCTGTGTTTGCGCGTGCGCACGTTTGTAATGTCTTCCTTGTCGCAAAGCTTGTTTATGTGCTGCAAGTACTCCACTGTGCGCACTCTAAAGTGCAAGCTCTACATAGAGTTTTTGCAACATTTGTGTGGGGGTCCCAATGGGAACCTATGCGTAGGGACAATTTGTTTCTGCCATTAGTGTCTGGGGGTGCTGGGCTGATACATTTGTTTGTACACCAGCTTGTATCTCGGTTTTTCTTCTATAAGGTGACGCATCATCCACTTCTGCTCAACGTTATTCAACAGCGCATAAGTTTTCATTTACCGTTTTTGCTTGTCTCCACTGGTGAAGTCAGTACGAAACCGCCATGGGGGTTTTTAAAGGAGGTGGTTGACACCTTCAATTTCCTTACTGCGAGGTTTTCCCTGCAATATCTGTTTACCCTTTCCAGGGAGGCTTTGACGAACACTTTATTAGAGAGTCTGTTCCCAGTGCCGGTTTATCGCCAGCCTTACATTGGCCACCATAAGGACAGTGTTTTGAAGCGGGTCACACGTATGTGTCTTCCTCCAAATGCAAAAACGTTTTTCTTTAAGCTGCATACATCAACACTCCCAGTGAAAACATGGTTGCGCGAGAAAGGAATGTCTATTCCTTGGTCTGACAATTGCCGTTTATGCAATCAACCTGAAACCATTGATCATTGTTTTGTTTTGTGCCGGGATGCGGTGTTTTTCTGGGATGTGTTGCAACGAACTCTTAAAAAGGACATGGACATTACCCCTTATACAATTCGGTTCTTGCCTTTTAGAGATGTTACTGGAGTGCCCTATGATATGTTTGTTGTGATCGGATTGTATAGCTTGTGGAAGTGCCGCATGACGGACAGGCACGCGGAACCCCCTCGCCCAACGAAGTCCATTTTTCGGGAGCAAACTGCGTTGGTGCGGAGCATTTATGCGGCGCAAAGTGACCCACCAGAATGGCTGCATCTGTTGGACGCGTGCGTCTGCTTGCCAGAGTTTTAACGGACGGCTTATTTTAGCTGCAGTGATGTGCATCTTCTTGGATGACTCCTAACTTTCGTAGGCTGTATTAAGGGAAGTTTTCCATGCAGTAAAGAAAAAAAAAAAAGTCGCCTCCGTGGCTTGGTCGGTAGAGCGTCGCGCTGCGGCCGCAAAGTCCTCGGATCGAAACCTGGCGCCGGATGCTGTTTCTTTTTTAAATATAGAGGAGCACTGCGGACGCCAACGCCGCCGCCGCCGGCGGTGGATGGTTTGGGGTCGCTTATAAAGTGCATTCGCACTTAAAACGTCTCGTTCCGTACATCTGTTCTCAAGCTCCGCCAAGGTCAAACTTGGATGCGGCCAGCGCCTCTGGCCGTTGCGGAGTGCGAATGAGCAGCGGCTCAAGGTGTCTTGGCCGCCATCACGAAAGGCACTGGCTGCATCGAAGTTTACTGAGCGTTAGAACGAGAGGGCCGACGGCGCCGCGTAGCGTTTGGGTTGTCTGTGATGCAATCGTGGTTTCAGTAGTTGCGGCTACCAAAGCGGCTTTGTAAAACAAGCCTTGTTCTTTCCTAAACCAAGAAATCCAAGAAAGTGTGCAAACCCGTGGCCTTGGGCTTGTCTTTTCCGAAAGCAAGCTAAAGTGAGCTGTCGCTCGACAAAATTCGTTTAACCGCGTTTAACAACGGCAATTTTTTTAGACCAAGCGAAACACGAAGTGTCTAAACGGCCCAAAGGAGGTTGTATAGAAACGGCCTCGTCTCGTCACTGTCACTTCCACTCTAACGTTTCCTATCACAATGCGCGTCAGTGAGGTTTTGTACTCCTCAGTACATACGTCACAGAACCGGAGTAGCCTCTCAAAGGCGTGTGTCGAACGACGGTGCGACCGACGTCATCTTCCCGCTCTACGACATTGAGCTGTCTGGAAGTGAAGGTTTCACTCGTCGCCAACCACTCAATACGTTACAAAGGAGTCAAAGTCTCACCCTAACCTTTTCTTTTTCAACAGTGCTAAAACAATGGAAGCCCTGAGACACGGATGTTTCAGTCCACACAGCAAACTTGCAACATGCACACACCGCGGTATTAACAGACGTCTATTAACCAAATGCTCATCCCCGTGACGTATGTTCCCCCTTTTCTCTATATACACGTGGGAGGCGGTGCTTTCTAATTAATCTGAAAAAAAAAACGCTTATTTTTTAGAAATTTAGCTTTTACCGAGAAAGGTCAGTATATTCAGTTTTTAAATGTCCGACCATTTTCCAACGTATAAGGGCATTTTCAAACTTGTTGCCAAAGTCATGACAGCTCATTATAGACCTTTCGTAGAGGGTCATTCGATGTCTAGAAAGGGCCAATCTGCGAGTAGCAGCAGCTGCCAGCATGCATTTTTAGAGATACGGCGGTCAACAGCTAACATTGCTCTCTCCGATTATCGGCAGCTGGTAATTGCCGCAAACGGCAGCGTTGATGCGTGCGGATGTAGCTGGTACAGAGCGCACACGTGCGCGCCCGCCCGTGGTTCGGTGCCCCTGTGAGCCATTGGTGGAAATCGGGGAGCTAAATACCAGAACTCGAAGGGTGATGACTGCTGACGTGTGGAGCCGGACACCTTTGTGCAGTGCAAGCCCTCATTCACAGAGCCGTCACCTTCTCCGTCCCGGCACCGTCACATAAAAAAAGGACACTATCAGAAAACAATCAGAAAAAAAAACACAGAAAACTATCGTCATTAAGAAGGTAGGCACATACCTTCCCAGGGGGACTGGTCATACGGTAAAGATTACCGTTGCGTAAGCTCCTCCAAGTGCAGAAATAGCTAACAGCATAGAAATCACGTAGTTGACGTCACCACGATTTCATATATATATAAAAATCACGCCATATCCACGGAATGAATGATGATAAGTGGGGCGAAGCTCGAGAGGGGAGATCATCGGTAACCGTAACTCTCCCGTGAATGTTCGCCCATTACATCATTAAGAAAGACGTAAGACTGTGTGCGTACATTGTACAAATCAACTTTTATTTTCGGAGTCAATGCTCCCAAGCCCAGACCTGGTGAAAGACCCCGCGCCATCGAGGACTACCCCGCACCTCCACCACAATTTGTCACGTAGGATGGGACACAACGGTAAAGAAAGAACTTTTATTTAGGGCGAACTTGTGCCCGAACAAGACGAGAGGAAACGAGCAAAGGTCCTTGCGTCTCGTTCGATCTCCGAGAACGACTGCCGGCGTTCGTGGCGTGATCTCTTGCGTAATCTCCCCCTCGCAGTGCACGTGCGCTCGCGCCTCCGTTGGCGAACACAGACAAGCTCACGCTCCCGGTGCCGAGTTTGCGCTGCCGGTTGCAGCCGGTTCTTGCGCGTGCAACGCGGCCCACTTTGCGACATCTCCGAAAGCATGCGGCGGTCACGTACCACGAGACACAAGGGATGGACAGACCCATGATTTAAGGAGCTTCGCCCCTAAAAAGCCAGAAATTAAAATAGACACTGCACGTGGCTTAACTTTAGGAGGCGGCCTTACACAAAGCAAAATGTCCGCTGAGTATAACTGTCTCCACAGAAGCAACTCTACACCTCTTCGTGCCCATGCAAGCACATTGGGAATTATCAATGAAGTATTGTAAAAAATAGGCCTCCAGGTCGAGACATCAACGTGCAAACTCTGCTTGTCTCCTTCACTTCCTGTTTTTTTTTTTTTTTCCTTTTCTTCCCGCAGTTTCTCAACGCGGCGCTATGCAATGCTGCTGCTGGCATGTCGTCCCAGGATTCATCACCAGGAAGTGCTGATGCATGACGCACTGTCGGCGTGCTCCTAGTACATGCCACACACGTTCGAGAGGGACACCCGTCAGCCGCAAATCAAAAAGCACTCAAGGTTCGCTCTTCATTTGAATACGGTGTCACGGCAGGCAAGTGCATGTTGTTTGCTTTACGTCTGTCCGCAGAAACTGGCTGTGCACGCCGCATAAAGCAGCAAACGCTAAAACGATAACGCGTGTAGTGACCGCGAACAAACAGCGGCGTTGTTCATATATCGCCCGGCCCGAAACGATGGCGGCCACGTATCCGTTTTTTACGGAAATATTTTTTGCCGCATCATTTTACAACTGCTAGCATAAAACATCTATCCGGTTTGGAAAGCGAGCTCACGAATGCGTTACGTTCTTTTATACAGAAAAAAGTTGAAGCCGATTTTGCTTTGAGGACGTGATTTATTCTCACTCACTCCGTTTCTTTCCTTTGCTTCCACCCGGCCATCCCAGAGCGGGACAGGTGTCGATGCATAACCTTCGCTGTGGTTTTACCCACACACTTCTCCAACGGAATTGACTGAACGGTGGCAGCACCACAGGCGCCGATGAATGTCCAGCACCCCCTCTTTGCAGCCGACACATCTCCATCCCGGGCCATGGCGCCCTTTAACTGAGCCTCGAACGCCCCTCCCATCTCACTGTACAGCCCAGCACGTTCCACTTGCTTTGGGAGCGTAGCGCGCATGCTGATCCGAGGAAGCCGCGTCTTATAGCAGAGCACTCGTTCCTGCTTACGACGCCTGGGTCTGGCCGGCAGGACGACGGTCTGATGACCAGTACTGGACCCCCTCGTGGCGTTCGCCACGGAGCCGGGTCTACTGTCCCGCGTGTAACCCCACATTTATTCCCCCATTTTTGTAGGCCAACGAGGAGGAGGAGGAGGAGGAATGCCTTTAATGATGAAGAGAAATCAGCGTGGCAGCGAGCTTGGCTTGCTACCCCACATGAACGTGAGAGGTGCGAAAGTGAAAGGGAGCGAAGACACAAAAACTCATACACACACAACAAACGAAAATAAGCACCCAGAAACTGGCAGACGCAGGATCATGCACACCGCACACGCACAGAAGTAAAGTTAGGGCAAACGTTTACAAAGTTTCCTTCAGGCCGGAGTCACGGAGAAATGACACCAAGTCCCGTGTACTCCGTGTTGCCGCGGCAGTTGAGTGCCATGCACCAATGGCGTCGCAGAGTTTCAGTGGTGCATCAGCACGCAGTCCCAAAGTCGTCTTCAGAGCTAGCCGCGGGGTGTCATAACGAGCCATGTCCTACAATAAACATCTAGCAACATTAAAATGTTTTCTGTCTCTCTCTCTCTCGGTGACTGGGGAAGTGGGATTAGGCTACACAATTTTGCTTTCCCTTAAGACGTTGCAGGGGCGTGGGAAAAAAGTGGGCTACCTCGGAGTCTAAGCTTTTCCTATCCGAAGCCGAGCTTTAAATCTATGATGTCATTGCCAAACAATACATACTTGTCTTTCAGTTCCCTAGCAAAGCATGTATCATTTATTTCACTGACAAGGACCGATCTCTTGCAAGTTGTCATCAGACTATAACCACTTGCTCACTGTTTCTTGGGTCTAGCTATCCCTAACCATTTTTACTGAGATAATATCTCATCAAATGTGGACAATGCTATGCATATACTATGAATGTAAGAATACCACTTGCCCATTGAGGACTTCCACCAATGGTGGGCAAACGATCTCACTAAATTAGACATAATATTAACTTCATTTGCAGGCCTCGGAAGCGTCGCATGGTGGTTCAGCCGCGCTAACTGCCGAAATATAGCAGGATATGTTTTGCTGCAGTGTCCCAAGAGTACACGAATGCAGACGTTGGCGCAGCTCTGTTTTTCAAGAGAAAGAGCTGTCTGTATACGTATTTATTTTCTTACGAACGTGTACAAAGCGCCATTCGTATCTCTAAATTGGCACTGGCTGGATGGTAAGTGATGAGTAGGCGACGACGGCGTGCGGTAACACTGGCGCGAAAAAAGGCGCTCAAAGGCACTATTAGTCACATTACTCTCTGCGTTGGCGAGGCAGGGTCTTTCGCGGTCTTTCGCAAGGAGGAGTACTAAGCTCTACCATCTTTAGTGTTGTCTTAATCGGTCTCGTGGACGAAATGCCTGAAGTCGTCAGGGTCACTATTTACGCTGACGATATCTGAATCTGGACTTATGGTGTAACTCGACTGCAGTTGCGAACCCGTCTACAGCGAGCCGCAACAACTTCTCTGTGCTTGCGCTGTCAAGGTCTGAGTTTAGCTCCAGCAAAAGCGCCGTTCTTGCGTTTACCAGAAAGTCGATGCTCCAATACCACATCACTATTGAGGGGACACTAATACCTTACGTCACGCACCATAGATTTTTGGGGGTGACTGTAGACCGCGATCTGTCGTGTACGAAACACAGCGTTCTTCTGAAGTTATACCGGACCCCTTATTTTTTTAAGGGGGGGGGGGGGTACATCTTCGTTACAGCCTGCCGGCCATATCAAACTTGCGAACTTCTTCCCGGCGCACATAAGAGGGTTTGCAAGGACAAGCCCTAAGAATATGCTCGGGTTTACTACTACAGTGTACCTCTACTGTGCGCACAATTGTCGAGGCACGTGTGTCCGATAGACGAACTTCTTTTGTGCAAACCCATTCGAGTCTACCTTGTATGTTTCACAAGGATGAACACCATCCATTATCGGTTCTTCCGACAACGTGATCAAGAAGTAGTTTTGCGGCAGCCATTTGCGTCATCAACATCGAATACCATCAGGTTTCGCCCCAATGGTAGTTTTACAGAATCCTCTGCGGGTACTATCAAAACAATCGATCCACATTTCCATCCAGGGAACCCCGCACGGGGCACCTTGAGTATTCATGGTGACAGTGAGCAGCGACACCGCGGACCCCGAGCTCCCATACATAAGCCGTGTACAACCGTGGCGAGGTGTTTAAGGGTGAAGGGTAGAAGCCGTAAACGGTGGCCGTCGGAGCCTTGGTCAAGCTCCGGCTGATGGGCTCCCTGCCTGTCTACCAGGCAGGGAGCTACGGGACCTCTTTGACAACCAGGGTAAGGTCAAAGAAGAAAGTACCCCAGTCTCCCTGCTTTTATACTATGTCCTATGGTATTTACAACCCCCCCCCCCAAACGTGATCGGTCCCTGAAAAGGGGCCGCACCGAAGTATCTTTTCCCCCATTGCCATCTTTAACATTTCCTGAACCGGATAATTTTTCTCGATTTCTTGTGATGGAATCGCTCAATCCAACCCAACCTCTTGTATCGCAGTCAGTCTTCTTGATCGCAAAATATCTTGAAGCCATAATAGGAAAATCATATAAGTGCAAAAAACAAAGGTCTGGTGAACTCCTCATCGAAATAAATGACAAGCAGCAGTCCACGAAGCTTCTAGCTCAGACTAGACTGGCTGATCTAGACATCAGGGTCACACCCCATCGGAGCCTCAACAGCTCGCAGGGTGTGATATCCGAGACGGATCTCCTGAACGAAACGGATGCGGATCTCCTTGCCGGCTTGAAGGATCAGGGCGTCACTGCCGTGAGACGCATCACTATCCGCAGAGACGACAAGGAGATTCCCACCAAGCACATTTTCTTGACTTTTGACCGCGCAGTTCTTCCACAACACATAAATGCAGGTTTTATCCGTTGCTCCATCCGTCCCTACATCCCGAACCCGCGGCGCTGTTTTAAGTGCCAGCGGTTCGGGCACGGTACAAACTCTTGCCGTGGCCAAACGACGTGTGCAAAATGCGCGTCGCATGACCATCCGAGCGACAACTGTCCATCCGACACCCTCTCTTGTGTGAACTGCGGGGGGGGGGGGGGGGGGGGGGGGGGCGCATGCAGCCTACTCCCGCAAGTGCGAAAAATTTCAAATTAAAAAAAAGGTAATCAACATCAAGGTAACTGAGAACATCACCTTCCCAGAGGCGCGGAAGAGGTTCGCCTTTTTCCCCCTGGGGAGGTACGCCGACGCAGCTCGCCGGGGGGCGGAGCGGCGTCTGGTTTCCACAGGGACCCAGTTCAGCGAGTCTGACCTGGTCCCTCCCCGCCCCACCCTGGGTTGCCTCAGGCAGCCCAACCCGCCACCACGCCGCATGCTGAGGCAGCAGCGGTTGTGGTGCCAACCTCTTCCGTTGGGACCGGTGCCGCTCCCGCCGCTGCCTCCCCGTCCTCCAGTGCGTTAGAGGGTGCCGAGAGGATGGACACCGGGGACCCCGCATCGGCTCCCTCCGTCACCGCACCGCCCGTGCCACTTCTGGCGTCCCCGACGCCCGCGGCGGTGGCGGCTCAAACGAAGGGCTCCCGAAGGGGGACCAAGTCCGGGGGGCCCGGTTCGACGGGCACCCCCAGGACATCTGATGACGAAATGGACGTCGCGCCGTTCCTGCCTGCAACGCAGCGCAAGGAGCGGCCTCCGACTTCCAAGCCTACAGAGAGGCCTAAAAAGCCCAATCCCAGAGTAACAGCCCCGAAAGACGACACATGAACACACACACAAACTCCATTCATTCTTAAACGTAAATAATGGGAACAGAAAACATCATTCAATGGAACTGCAGAGGCCTCCTTAAAAATCTTGATGATGTGTATGAGATGCTGCATGCCAATCAGCCAAGTCTCATGTGTCTCCAAGAGACACACCTCAATTCCAAACAGACAAATTTCTTAAGTAGGTACATGGTATTCAGAAAGGACAGGGTTGGCTGCACACACTCTTCTGGGGGTGTGGCCATAATCGCCCGGAAATCCTTAGCATGCCACCCTGTCACTCTGATCACTGTCCTTGAGGCTGTAACCATTCGCACAATAATATTCAATAGATTGATAATGGTGTGCTCCATATACATTCCTCCTGATCATACACTTTCGAGCTCTGACTTCGAGGCGCTGGTCGACCAGCTGCCCGAACCATACATCCTAACAGGCGACCTTAATGCGCACAACTCTCTTTGGGGCTCCTCCAGAACGGATGCCCGAGGTCGCCTGATAGAGAAATTCCTTACATCTTCAGGAGCATGCCTTTTCAACAAAAACAGCCTACATACCATAACTTAGGACACAATACATACTCACATCTTGACTTGGCTATTGGTTCTGCAATTCTCTTTCCATGTCTTGAGTGGGGCGTGGGCACGGACCCGTATGGTAGTGACCACTTCCCCACTTCACTAACGTATATAGGTAGAGGTCCAAGCAGTCCATCTTCCCATAACAGGTTTAACGAATCAAAAGCAAACTGGAGCACATTCACAGAAACATCTAAACTACACCACACATCCATAAAACACCTACACGTTGAGGAAGCCGCCCAACTCCTCACGGCGCACATCCTCGACGCCTGCCAAAAGTCCATTCCCCAGACCTCCAGTGCGTCCCGCAACCCAAGGAGGCCCTGGTGGAACGAGGACTGTAGGCGGGCGCGAGAGGCCCAGAACAAGGCGTGGGGTGTCCTTCGTCGGTACCCCACATCGCAGAACCTCATCTCGTTTAAACGGGCAAAGGCACTTGGGAAGCGCGTGCGCCGTGAGGCGAAAAGGGAGAGTTGGCGCGGCTTCCTGACATCCATAAACTCATACACAGACACACACAAGGTATGGACAAGAATGCGGAAACTCAATGGACATCAGACACGTAGCCTGCCCCTGGTTAGTACAACAGGGGACACACTTGAAGACCAGGCTGATGCACTCGCACAACACTTTGAACACGTGTCCAGTTCAGCACACTACACAAACACTTTCATGAAACACAAAACATCTGCAGAAAAGAAGTCCCTGCGTGATAACAACAAGTCGCACACTTCCTACAATACTCCTTTTTCAATTCATGAGCTGAAGGCCGCTCTGACCACATGTAAGCCTTCAGCTCCAGGTGCAGACAAAATCACATACACCATGATACAACACCTACACCCAGACACTCTTGAAACACTCCTACATCTATACAACAACATATGGCTTTCGGGGCACATTCCAAACTCTTGGAGGGAGGCCATAGTAGTGGCATTCCTGAAGGAAGGGAAGGACCCTTCCTCTCCCGCCAGTTATCGACCCATCGCCCTGACCAGCTGCCTGTGCAAGCTTCTCGAGAAGATGATCAACAGGAGACTCGTGTACTTTCTTGAGTACAATGGTCTTCTCGACAGCTGCCAGGCTGGCTTCAGGGCGGGAGATCCACCAACGATCAATTGGTTGCGTTGGAATCAGATACAAAGGATGCCTTCGTACACAAACAGTTCTGTGTTACGGTGTTTTTCGACATCGAGAAGGCCTATGACACCGCTTGGCGTTACGGCATAACTTAATGACCTCAAGTCATTCGGTGTCTCAGGGAACATGTTAAACACCCTTATTAGTTACTTGTCGAAGAGAACGTTTCGAGTGAGAGTCGGTAGTGCACTCTCAAAGGTTCACGTGCAAGAAAACGGCGTGCCGCAAGGTGGCGTGTTGAGCTGCACTCTCTTCATAGTAAAGATGAACTCTCTTGGGAAGGCATTGCCACCTACAATCTTTTATTCCATGTATGTAGATGACGTCCAGATATCCTTTAAATCATGTAATATGTCCATCTGCGAACGTCAAGTCCAGCTGGCTGTCAACAAACTTTCCAGCTGGGCTGACAAGAATGGTTTCAAACTGAATCCCGGAAAAAGCTCTTGTGTTGTGTTCTCCAGGAAGCGTGGGGTCCACCCAGACGCAGACATCACTCTTAACAGCGTGTCGATTCCTGTGAACAAGGAACACAAGTTCTTAGGTATTTTATTCGACGAAAAGCTTACATTCATCCCGCATATCAGGCAGCCTAAATGCAAATGCTTAAAAACTATGAATATTCTTAAGGTCCTCTCACATCAATCTTATGGAGCCGACAAACAACTCCTGCTGCGCCTTTACACGGCCTTGGTGGGGTCTCGGCTCGACTACGGCAGTGTCGTGTATGGGTCTGCTACAAAGACAGCACTCAAAATGCTTGACCCCGTGCTGCATCTGGGCCTTCGCCTCTCATGCGGCGCTTTCCGCACTAGTCCTGTCGAGAGTCTGTATGTCGAGTGTGACAAATGGTGCCTAGGGCATCAGCGGGAGTATGTTGACTTGTTGTATGCATCTAAGATCGTGTCTCTTACCAACCATTCTTTTAATCCTATCATGAACGATACATCAGATTTACAATTCTTTTTAAACAGGCCATCTATCTCTTTACCTTTCTCTCTCAGAGTTAGCGAGGAGGCTTCTGCACTGAAGGTCCCTCTGTCAGACACGCACAAGACACCCATCCATAATTTTATTCCATCATGGCATCTTCGTCCTGTATTATGCGACCTATCATTCACACTAGTGGAGAGGATAGGGTACCCAGGAGTGCATTCTGCAGCACTTCCTGTTCCTGCAGGACAAGTACAGGTGCGTAGAATTCTATAGCGACGCGTCGAAAACTGGTTCTACAGTCTCTTGTGCAGCGCACGGACCAATATTTAGAGTAAGCAAAACAATGAATTTTCATAACAGTATTTACACGGCAGAAGCATATGGCATTTTACTCGTTTCAAACCACATCATCAAACATAAAATTCCCAAGTCCATTGCGTACACAGACTCTCAAAGCGTTGTACAGGCACTGTCATTAGGCAGGCCATCTAAAAACTATATGTGATCAATGCTCTTTTCAAGGTGCTAATGACTGCATATGCCTCAAATCTTGAAATAACTATATGCTGGGTACCAGGGCATTGTGGAATCCCTGGCAATGAGGCCGCCGACCAAATGGCTGGTGATGCTGCTCTCATGACTACAGCTGACATTACAACAGTACCTTACACCGACCTAAAGACACACATCAGACGACAGCTTCGTAACACATGGCAATTACACTGGAGTCAACAAACTCTCAACAAACTACATGTAATAAAACCACAATTGGGACGCTACACAACTGAATCACACAACAGATACACTGAAGTCGCCCTGGCTAGGCTGCGGATAGGCCATACACATGTGACGCACTCCCATCTGCTCACGGGAACTTCGGGACCCACGTGTAGCAGGTGTGGAAAGGGCCTATCCGTAGTCCACATACTAATCACATGCAAGGCACTTGACACAACACGACCCAAACATTTCCCTGAATCACACAGACGACACATTCCTTTGCACCCATCATACTTTTTAGCCGAAGAACCAATGTTTTATACTCAACGTGTTCTTAAGTTTTTAGCGGAAGTGAAATTTCTGCAGCTCTTATCATATCACGTGTAATCATTCTGGCCCTATACACCAGCCATCTCCATTGTCTTTTGTTTTGCGTCACTTTTATTTTTAGTCACATGTGTTAGTATTTACGGTCTCATCAAAATTCAGTAACTTCTTCTTTGGAGCTCTTTGCCCATGGTCGGCCTTGCGCCAAAAAAAAAAACCAACCATCATCATCATACACCCAGGGAATTGTAAAGAAGTCTTCTTTGCCATCAATATCCCTCAGACAACGGACTCTAGCGTTCTTGACAGACAAATACGCAGGAACTGTACGTGATATACTGATGGCTCTGTGACTGAATCCAGGACTACCGCGGCTGTGGTAATTCCAAGCCTATGCGTTACCCGGGGATTCACACTAGACCACAAGACCACCTCCACTGCTACGAAATTGGTTGCCATCCGGGAGGCGACTCGTTTAGTCTTCTGTGAATCACTCGAGCTTGGACCCTGTTTTGTGACTCAAAGCCAGCACTCCAGCTCCTCAATGGAGTTATGAGGCAAGGACTTTATTATGCCCTTGCTGCGGATTAATGGAATCATGCTCCTTTACACTGCAACAAGGACATGTCCCTACCATTCAGTGGGTACCAGGCCATCGCGGGCCAGCTGGTAATAATTGGGATGACGAGGAGGCAAAGAAGGATTCTGCAAACGCAGATGTTGCACGTATGCCCTTCGCAAGGACGGACACGACCGCTCTTCTGTCTACCATTCTCCGCCTCGCCTCGACGATTCGCTGGTCCCACCCTGACAACCGTCATAAAAGACTATGAGGACTGGATCTGGACTGTAAGTTTCGGTTACTTCCTGGTATTAAGCGAAACCACGCCACGCTGTTTCACCGACTACGGCTAGGCTACAAGCTCCTTATCCGCGTTGCTAGTGAACACAATTGTGAAACATGCCGTGTACCAGAGACTATTTCGCATGTTCTCTGCAACTTCGCACAATACGCGCATTCGCAAGAACAATTAGCCACATTGGCCTGTTTGGACTCTCCTGTTGTGTCTGAGGAAGTACTGCTGGGCCCTTGGCCACACGCGCAGCGTTCCCACAAGGCATTCAAAGCAGTGCTTGCATTTCCGCGCAGCAGTGGCCCGGCAGCGAGCCTGTAGTTGAGGTCTGCCTTGATGGACTATAACACATGCACTCAGCGGCGGCATGGCAGTGATTTTATCGTTGAGTCCCGTCTTGATGAACTATAACACATGCGCTGTATAAGTATAGCTTGTATTCACTGGCGAGACACGCATGCAGGCAACCATGTGAGTGCGCCGTCACTGGTTACGTCGGGCTCCGCGGGATGGCGGTACTTGTCCGTGTATAAGCACACGATTTGTCTTGGACGTTCCACACTCTACCACACCGAACGCAAAGTAATGCCTCGAGTCCAATGTAGGTGCGATTAATAACATCTCTGTTGACACCACCGTTGAGAATCGGGTTGAAACGAAGCAGAGGACGCACGCCCGTGTTTTTTTTCTCTTCGGCGTGCGGGCGCAATGGCACAAGCCACGCCATGTCCGTGGCTATTTCCAGTGTTGCCAAGTGAAGAAATTGACAGCTGAACGTTTCGATGAATACCACCTCATTTTGTGCATAGCCATACTTTCTTTTATCCGCCACCGCCTTCATCTCTCTCATCCTCTATCAACGCCCTTCCTTCCCCTTCCCACACACAGAATAGCTAGCCTGAACTAATACCATCAGGCCGACCTTCCTGTGTTTTTAAAGCGAAACTGTAGTGTTTCCAACTGATGGCGTTTGTAACTCGAAAACGCCGAATTGAAAGAAAAAAAAATGCTTCCGGTGGCCGGAATCAAAACTAGGCTGCAGGTCTGGCGGTTTGTTGCCCAACTAGCGACTTTTCAAGACTCGTGGCGACAGAAATTTTAGTGTGGCGACTTTGCTACTGCACGAAGATGAAGCACAAAAATTCAGGCAGGGGACGAACGTGACAAAGAAAAGCGCTAACATTCCAACTGAAATTTTATTTACAAAACGACATATATAAATGCAACGGTGCTAACAAAAACCAAAAATCAAAACATAGTATGTGCGCAGTGTACGAAATCAGAGTATGTGCGCAGTGTAAAGACGTGCATACGTTCCTCATCCCTTATGTCATGAGCGCACCCTGGAAAACCACCTCTTTCGCTGTCAAAGATACGGAGGACACAATCTTCGCTCCCACGATGAAATTCGCAGCCGCCTCCACTCCACAATCTCCCGCGTGCGCTAACACAACCGCACATACGTTAAACAGAGGCGAAACACTTGCAATCTGGCAATGACTAGCTTGGTTCCCATCTGTGCCCTTTTTCCGCTCTATTGGCGTGCTCACGGAGGCGTTGATTAAGGGCAACCGTCCTGTTTGCCCAATGTAAGCCCCATGACACGACAATGGGAGCATATACACGACTCCCGCAGTGGAGTCAACGTACTGATTTTGGTGCTTAACCCCGCACTTTTTCTTTTCTTTTGGAACCGGGCACGTATCAGTGCATAGCCGTGACAATTTTTTTCTGGAGCAGACATCACAACTTTGACGCCGACCCTTCCACCAATCTTTTTACGATTGCGTGAAATGCCGTGCAAGCAGGGAATACCACCACCTTGTTCGGTTGTTGGGTCTCCTGGTTATCTTGGTCGCCTTGCCCGATGCCAGCCCGTCTTTGCCAGCCCGATGCCAGCCCGCCTCAAAAGCAAGGAGTTTGTATAGGCTCATGCGTTGCCCATGTTTTGAGCAACCTGGTCATGACACACCTTGACAGGTTAATTGCTGACAGACTGAAAGAGACAACGGTGGTGAAAGTATTTCAATATGTTGACAATTTTTGGTATCATTGGCAGTGGCGAAGAGGCGTTTTTCCCCTGGATGTTGGCACGAACGTTGGCGATTTTTGAAGATTATCCCAAGCTCCTGGAGGTTAAGCATGAGGTCCCGAAGCAGTGCAGTCTCACCTTTTTGGACCTGAGACTTCATTTCTCAGGAAGACATATCTGTTGGATGTACGACCCCCGCAGCCGGAAGCCGCTTCTGCCGTTCAGATCTGCTCACACAAAACTGGTGAAACGAGCCATTGCGAGCAGCTGTCTCAACAGTGCTTTGAACAAAACATCCGAGCACCTTATGGACAACCAGTTTCCATTTGCAAGTGCGTCGCCTATGTCGGCTGGGTACCCCGCCAACGTGATCGAGCGGTGGCTGATGCAATTCGCTCTAAACAAAGACGGGCTGGCATCGGGCAAGGCGACCAAGATAACCAGGCGACCCAACAACCGAACAAGGTGGTGGTGTTCCCTACTTGCACGGAATTTCACGCAATCGTAAAAAGATTGGTGGAAGGGTCGGCGTCAAAGTTGTGATGTCTGCTCCAGAAAAACTGTCACGGCAATGCACTGATACGTGCCCAGTTCCAAAAGAAAAGAACAAGTACGGGGTTAAGCACCAAAATCAGTACCTTGACTGCACTGCGCGAGTCGTCTATAAGCTTCCATTACCGTGTCATGGGGCGTACATTGGGCAAACAGGACGTTGCCTTAATCAGCGCCTCCGTGAACATGCCAATAGAGCGGAAAAAGGCACAGATGGGAACCTAGCTAGTCATTGCCAGAATTGCAAGTGTTCGCCTCTGTCTAACGAATGTGCGGTTGTGTTGCGCGACCCTGGTTAGCGCACACGGGAGATTGTGGAGTGGAGGCGGCTGCGATTCATCGTGGGGGCGAAGATTGTGTTAGCATGACCTCCGTATCCTTGACAGCGAAAGAGGTGGCCTTCTGGGGTGCGCTCATGACATAAGGGATGAGGAACGTGTGCGCGTCTGTACACTGCGCACATACTCTGATTTCGCACACTGCGCACATACTCTGTTTGATTTTTAAAGCAAAGCTGTTTACCTCTACCCCCCAAGAGTTCTTTCGCGACCGTTGGTGTCAACAGAAAACCCCCGCGAACAAATAAAATAATTTTCTGGAACCGCCAGGAATCGAACCTGGAACTAATAGAGTAACGAAGCGAGAGCCCGTTGTCTTACCGATTTAGCTACGAGCGCACGCGCAAATGGGGAAGACGGGTGGCGCACTCACCAAGCTCATCTGTGGATTTACCCCCTGCATTCCCGCTGAATGCCACGTGATAGCGTCACGCGACGTCTCGCGCCGCTATGTGCTCCGCCCACGCCACGTCTAGCGGGCCTATATGCCTAGAATATACTGACTGTGCGCGCCTTGCGCGTGTGCTAGGAGTTACAAAAATTAAAGCAAGCTCACACCAACGCATGGCATCTCACTTCTAGTACGCCAATGTGCTAAAAGCCTGTGGCGTCCAGTGTTCACGTAAAAAATCACTACTTGTCGTCCGCCCTCACGCCAAACAACACATCAAGGAACACATTCAAATACTCTTTGATTGCCAGATTATCACTCCAAGCACCTGCATCAAGATCCTACTCCTACGTCTACAGGCGATACCAATTGCGATGTATCCTTTCGATGCCTCAAACACAGCATCAATCAAATCATACACATGATCAGGTGAGTTGCCACAAAGAAGCGAGGCCTCAAGGAATCCGATACCGTTCGGTTAATTGAAGCTTGTGCCCTCTCCAGAATCCCTTACGTCAACCCCCTGTCTTCTTCTCGGCAAGGAGGACATAAAGATGCTTTATATAATGATTAGAAAGGCGGTTGAGCATTTCCTTGGTCTTCCCATGAGTGCGTCCACGGAGAGGGTGCTTAGCACGGGACTCCACAACACGGTGGAAGACCTGATAGTCTAACCAGAAGCTCCGAATGAGCAGAACTGCGGCGGGTCGCCGCATCCTTCACCAGATTGGCTGGGCAGCAAAGAATGCCACTCCGCTTGATGTACTCCCGGACTCTTGGCGAACAAAACCATGCTCGGTTTGCTTAGAAATATGAACCCCTCACACGACGATGGTCGCCGACAAGCCCAGGCTCAAGCGCTCAACATCACCCTCGATAAGGATCATGCAGTTATCTACATAGACGCCTCCCAACATCGAGGGCATCAATACGCCATCATCGTGGCTACCTCTAGAACCAACATTCTTGCGTGTTCCTCACTCAAGACCCAAGACATAACGGCAGCAGAAGAGGCAGCCATGGCATTGGCTCTCACTCAACCAGGGGTTCGAAAGGTAGCCACCGATACCCAACAAGCCTACCGGAATTACCAGTCGGTTTGGGTGTCCCGACCTGCACTGCGTGTGCTGAAAATCCCTCCCCAAACGGTTCCGTTCACCTCGTCTGGACACCCGCTCACGCTTCTGGAGGGCAACGAATCGCCCAAAAGCAAGCCTGCGCTTTTACCCCCTCCCTTGGTATGGAGCTGCACAAGAGCAGACACCCGTTCAGGGTTATAACACAGCTTTATCGCCTTCAGAGAAAGACCCTACCTTCGCCTTACCCTGATCTTTCTAGAGAACAACAAACTACCCTACGGCTCATAAAATCCGGTTCCTTGCCACACCCGACGCGTCTTCACTTAATGCACTCGAATCGTTACGACACTGGGTGTAAATTTTGCTCAGAAGTAGGAACACACCAACACATAATCGGGGTGTGCGACTTTAGCCCTGAACACACTCCTCTCTTTCTGTCAACTACCCAGCAAGAGCGATGGGAGATGCTGCTGTCCAGCCCCTCTCTGCCTACCCAGCTTTAGCTGAAGAACAGAGCGCAGGCGGTGCGAACTGCTGATGGACTCCAGTGAAAGAGGAACCACTCCCCCGGGCCGCACTCTGGGCCGTTCAGAAATCTGAATAGAAGTATTTGCTCCGCGTTCTCCTACCCCTCATCCTCCTCCCCTGTCTCTGCCGCCGATCGAGTCGCCTCCGTACGCGGCGGCAGAGACGGAGAAGTGAGATCGTCTAGCACTGGGTTTGAGATTCCTTTAATTTTATAAAAAAAAGAGTTTCAACTCATGTGCTACACCAATACAACTCAACGAAACACCGTTCCTGCATCATTCATTGATTTCACCTTACCAAGAATATCTCTTTGAAGTAATGAAAAGTGTCGTTAGGTGCATTTCACTTCTCTCTAGTTTCACTATTTGTAAAGCGACGTGAGGGAATTTAAGTGACGTCGCATGGGTAATCGTTGGAGGTGCCGTTCATAGCTTTGCTTTTCAACCACATTCACAGGGTGGATTGGCGCGAATTTTTTCTGTTTTTGTTAGCCCCGTTGCATTTTATATGTCGTTTTGTAAATAAAATTTCAGTTGGAAGTTAGCGCTTGTCTTTGTCCCGTTCGTCCCCTGCCTGAATTTCTGCGCTTGATCTTCGTGCAATGGATAACCAACTAGCTCGAACCCACACGTTCTTAAGACTTGGCTACTTTCTGGCTCCTTTGATAATTGGTGATTTCATATATTTCCGGGCCCTTCCGATGCCCCACTTTCCCCAAAAGGGGCCTTACATGACCTTTCAGTGCATTTCAGCCGTTGATGCAAAACTGAACAAACATAACAGAACAAACTTTTAGGCAGATGACAGCGATCTGGCGAAGTACAGAAGTACAGAATAGGTTCCAACAAATCAATCACTCAAACACACCACCGTACCGCGCTACTTAAGCGCCCCAAATCTAAATTTGCCTTGATCTTTTTAGTATCCTGCACCTTATGGCGTATGAGTAGCGTCAAAGCCTTCAAGCAACGCCATCGGTTCAAAATGTAATGCTTCAGTAGTTTACGGGAGCTTGAGATGTCATGCACTCAAGTAAAGAGGCAGCGAAACTGGTAAGACAAGGTGTGCCGCAAACGCTCATTCAAGTAATTCATATTCTTCGAATTCTTTACCTAAACCTACATATTTTAACTTTTTTGCACACAGTAGTCAACCACCGTCGCTTTCCCGTACCACAGCACACAAATCAAATTTGTGATACGGCTCTCCACTTCTAGGAACGGAATTTCTGCATTTTTTCCACTAAGGAGATCAAAAGTAGCATCGCCTTTCAGGAAATGCCGACTTTCCTGGCTCCATTTCAAACATTCATTTCAACGTGGCGACTTTTTGGCTACTTTCGGCAATTTCCCGGCGGCTTTTTCTACTGATGACCTGGCAACCCTGTCGGAATCGAACCTGCGTCTTTGGTCCCTGCCTCCAGCGACCTGAGGCCCTTGGACGCCGCACAAGCCATCCTGGCACGGTAGATGGAGACGATGCACCCGGACCCCAGAATCATCAGCGGCCAAGCTCCACAGGTTCTGCCTGGCCGCATCAGCAGGGAAGCCCGCTCCATACTCCTCCGCATGCGGCTCGATTGATGCAACGCGGCAGCCGGCTTGCACCGACAATACCGCCGGTCGTCGCCCACAAGTGCTGACTGCCCAGAGCCCGAGACCCTGGAGCACCTGCTCTGCTCCTGCCGCCAGCACGATGCCCCGCGAGAAGAGCTTCGGGCCGCACTCCAGCGTCTCGGGCTGCCCAGCCACACCCTGATGGACCTGCTTTTCTCGACGGGCCCCAACTCCATCCGGCGGGAAGCATTCAGACTCCGCCTTGCCTTCTTCGAGGAGACGAACCTCATACAATGGCTGTAGCCCAATGCCTGCCGATCAGCCTTACGCACTCCTTATCTCTTTCTTCCTCTCTATCCCTCATTCTCTGTCCGCATTTGTTCTGACCTACCCCCTTTTATTCTCCCTCTCCCCTGCTCCCGGACTGCGTTGTATGCTGGTGAACTCCCAAATGAGTTCAAAATATCCCCAGTCCACTTCTCTTCCACTTTCTATATCAATAAAGCACTTACTACGCGTTATGAAGCTGGCGTCTATCCGATTGCTCCATTTCGACATGGTCGAAGCGGTTTGGAAAATGTAGAGGACAACCAAAGAATCCGTCACGAGAAAGCTTCGCGTTCAACCATCGGCGTCGTTTGATGGAGGGGTGCATGATTTTTTCATTTCAATAACCCCCCCCCCTCTCCTCTCTCTCTCTCTATCTCTCTCTCTCTCTCTCTCTCTCTCTCTCTCTCTCTCTCTCTCTCTCTCTCTCTCTCTTTGGAGTGGTGTACGCCGCCGCTGTAGTCCCGGACGTGCGTCAGCAGGAATAAAACGGCGAGGAGCGTCATTCCAAGGGTGAGACAGCGGAACCTATAGCCATCCTGATGTGCTAGCTCGGGGCTACATCACCGACCGCGCGACCCAAGCGCGGACACCGAACAACGCGGCATGTGAACTTAGTGATTCCCACTTATACCGATTTAAACTAGTTAGTTTAGTAAGTCTGAGAATTGCGAGAAAGCCGAGGGAACTCTTATAATCGCTATTTATCAGAACCAGTTGCCCCTTTCGCCTTTTGTAATACCTGTTAAAATACAACCCAAATGGTATTCACCAATTTAGAAAACGGAGTCCCATTTGTGGCAAGCAGTGCGCAAAAGGTAGTGTTTCTCTAGCGGCCAGACGTCTGTGTGTGGTCTCTACATTTTCTTTTCCCGCCCTGCAAACCAATCCTTACCGTATTTGTGCCGTACGAGCACTTAATTCCGTCGTGTCCGGGTTACCCAAGAGGTGTTGTAGAACAATTTAATGGACACGAAGCTGCGCCTTCACTTCCCGGCCACGGCTCTCACTGGCTGTCGGCGGGACAGTCAGTGCTGGAAGCATGTCCTGGACCCCTAAATCTCTTGGGAAAACGATGAAAGAGGGAGTGAGCACGCCGATTGGCGAAAGCCCACCGGGATGGGTATCGGCTAGTAGGGACCAGCTTTCAAAATTTTTGTGGCCTGAAGCTCCTGTCTAAATGGGCGTGGATCCCACCCAGTGGGCGAGGAGTTGGCCCAGGGAAGACATAGCACATCACCTTTGCAGCCTGATGACTGCTGTTTTAATGAGTGAGGAGTTGATGGAAGGAGGAAGACAGATCGCACAGATCTAGACCTTCTACGATGATGCATCGCAGGTGTCGCACAAACGTCCGGTACCCGAATACCGGAAAAGGCAAGGAGGGTTCTACCCGGGATTGGTGAAAAAAAAAAAAACCCTTGAGTAATCGTGAGTACTCATTTGGTTGGGGCCTGCTGAATGCGCGGGTGGCTGGAACGGGTGTTGGTGGGAGGCTAGAGTCACCACCCCTTGTAAGGTTTTCTCTGCCTCTGACGGTCGGAGCCCAGCAGGTTAGCGGCAACCCGGTTGTAGGGGCTGCAAAATTCTTATTGGTGTAGTCTGATATCCATCGTGATGTGACAGATTAGGCCTGAAAATAAGTAAGACATTGAAGAATCAGAACAATAACTTGCTGTCCCCATTACGTTCTAAAACTGCCATAACTTCTTTCCTTTTTCCCCTACCCATTCCCTTACCACCCAACCCCTCCCGATACTTCCTAGGGAAGATTAGGGGTTTCCCCAAGCCCGCTCTCCTGGCCGTAATGTCGCTTTATTAAAGTAGTTACCCCATATTATTTTATTTTCAGCTTCGGGTAGCCAAACTTCAATTTCTACTTTGCCAGTTCATTTATTCTATCATTTGGTTAAGCCCGCGATACTTAGTGGCTCAGGCCGAGGGAAGTTCATTTATGCTTCTTTAAAAAGCCCCACACTTCGTTCTGTTGGAAATTCCCGAACGTTTCAGCAGCGTTTATGATTACCAAACAGCATTGCCGGCTCTCCATGGATATATTGCTATATTCTTGTCCCAGGAGACATCAGCGTCAAGCACAATACGGCAGCAGCACGGCTTATAAGTGAATCAGAACAAAATGAGGCCAACGCCCTCAGAGGGCGTTGTCACTGGTTGGTGACGTTCGAAACGGGTGGGGCAAGTGAATGGCGGTTAGAAAGGAATGCTGCGATTGTAACAGACTCAATAAACGACGGGGGGCGGGGGCGGTAAACAACGAAGTCGTAAGCTAACAGGCGATTTTTAGATGGCATGCTGTGTGGCAGGTCATCAACATCAATTAGAAAAATACGGTACATAGGGGTCATCGTTTAGCAATATCCGCGCTGCGACAAAGAGAGACGACTAGGACACTGGAGAGAGCAACGGGCGACAAACGTTAAATGAAAGCTACTGAGCGCTGCGGCGTACTATATGTGCGTATTCAGATCACGACCGCTATAAAGCCGGTGGTGATTCCTCCACGCAGGGGATAAACGGCCATTCCAGCAAGTAAATCAAGTGATGCGAGCTAGAGAAGTTCGTGCGTCGAGCACCACAGGCGCTGAAAAAAAAAAAAAAAAAAAACTGAAGGCACGCGGTTGAGTGACTTTCTGTATACGGCGAGTCTCTAGAGCCACGCACGGTAACGAGGTATATGCATACATGACGCCAGAAACTACTGTAGCAGATCTGTTGTAAGCACGGGGGACAATGTTGGCCGTCTGCACTGAAGAGAAACCACCGCATCAAAAAGCAACGAGGGTGATTAGTTTACATCATTGCTGAGTTTAATGGCCTGCATGGCGAGTGTATTCACGTATTTACATGTTTCGACATTACGTGTTTACACGTAATGCGAAGGCAAGATAACCGATGGTCATTAAGGGTAACAGAGTGGATCCCTACAGAAGGCAAGCGTGGCAGGGGGCGGCAGAAAGTCAGGTGGGCGGATGAGATCAAGACGTTTGCGGGAATAAATTAGTCGCAGTTAGCACAGGACCGGGATAATTGGAGATCCATGGAAGAGGCCTTTGCCCTGCAGTGGGCGTAGATAGGCTGATGATGATGATGACGTTTCCGCAGAACGCTTCTGATAGTGTAAAAAAGTAGATATACAGCTTTTTGACTCGGTAGCTACGCATGCTTTGAGGCTGCCACTTTGTATTACGTAAAATGACCTCATTAGTGTGTTCGGCTATATATATAGATATCGGATTCAGCAACCAGTTTATCATGAGGCAATTCAGAAGAAAAGTCGCGAGCCTTTTCGAATTCGAATGAACGTTTACGTCTTAACAGTGTAGCCGTTGAAAAGTCATCCTATAACACTTACCTCGCACTCTTTCTACTTTCTGCTGGTGCTCAGGTTGCAGTCTTTGCCCTTAAAGTGCGTCCGTTTCACAACTCTAGGTCTGATTTCGCGCGACATCAGCCAATCCGATAGGCCTGCTAAAGAAACTCGACCTTGGTCGGTTATCTTTTTTGTGACTGCAGCCCAAGTTCTTGAAGCACCTAGTTGCCCCATGGTGCTCTATATACCTTTAGCCTCACTCATTCGAGTGTTTAAGTTGGCGATATCGCGCGAACATGTGAGATTAAGAGCATTAGCGGCGGTCGAGTTATCTTGGTTATCTGCATATCTTTAGGCACGTGGCCTGATGTTTGCTTCGCAAACAGCAGCGCCGTTCTCTATATTCTGGTGGCTCGGGGCGTCATTTCTATTGTGAAAGATGTCACGCTCTTCACGGCCGGTGATTTCCTTACGGGGAATTTTCCCATTTTCGGGGAATTTCAGCTGTAATTTTGGCCAAAAGGAAACAAGGGAATCTTTAATAGATTCACAGAGTTTTAGGAGCCTTAGAGTAAAAAAAAATTGTCACTAAACCCGACCTTGTATCCTTTGTTACTATGTTTATGTTTAAAAAGTTCCCTTACGCTTCGTCGGATTTATGTTCTTATATCCAGAGTCACGGCCGCTCAAGCCACAAGAATCTCATATCGTTTCCAATCCAGTTCATAACAGGGGAAGCATAGAGGATATAATACCTCATGAAAGAGATCTAGTAAAGCGTGAAACGGCTCCAGCTTGAGGCCTGTTTGCATGTATTCCTGCGCAATGTACAAAAACGTATTTCGGGTGCGCATTAGTCCGCGTGCTGTCAACAAAAAAATGGCGCCCGCAGTTCCGGCGCTGAGCAAAAATTACCTCAATTACCCAACGATGCCTCGTTCGTTTTCATACAGGCAGTTTTAACTTAGAGCTCTAGCATGTAAAGTAAGCGTGCTGCGTGGTACAAAACGTGAAATGCATAGTCAAATGCGGCAGATGTAGTGGTATTTAGTTCACGCTGAAACTGATTTTCTGAACGGCATCTGCGTGAGGAAAGCTACGTATAGTAGACATAGGTGGCGCTGGATAACGCCCCAAAACCGAACAGGAATCCCGTAAATAGCTATCAGCTACAAAACGAGAATTCAGGAAAATTTGCAGGGAATTCAAGAGAAACTTGCGGGGAAAAACGCCACAAAATAGGGAATTTTTGAACCTAGAAGTGGTAATTTTCCTTCCCAGTACGAAACATCACTGATCACGGCCTCTGCTCGTAGCATTCAATTATACGTAGGTGTCGGCGCTCTGCCCGAGAAACCAACAGCCGGGATCATTACGAGTCAAGCACAAGCGCCCACACAAAGAATGCATATAGGGTAACCTCACGATAACAAAGGCCGAGACGAACAGTTTAAGTGGTGCAGATGAAAAGACGTTAGTCGTTGATATTGTAGCCGACCAATGAGATTGTAGGTATGTAGTAAAAAAACTGGCCTCGTATCTGCTCCTTTCGTTGCAAATGTCGTCAAAAGACGATAGTCTTTGTAGACATTTGGCACGGAAATGCCCCCCTTTGCTTTCCCGCTCACCTCTCATGCTGTTCCTGTTCCGTCGCGCTCATCCCAAGGTAAACGCACTAAAGGTTTGCTCAAGGCGATTTGAATTTACCGCGTTCCACTGCTAAAGGCCGGGTTCCTCTATGCCAGCGCTGCAGTACGGCGGAGACGCGCGTGAATCGAGGCGGCCGACTTCAAGGTTTATAGAACCGCGTTGCCGGGCTCCACGTGCGTTCCAAGAGGAACGTGGAACTTAGCTAGTGGAACCTTTCGTTGCTGTTGCCGCCGGATTTCTCATATGCCGCCAGGAGGTGGCGCGGGCAACAGCAGGTAGCATTTTCTGCAGTAAATGTAGAATATCATTTGCTATCGAAAAACCATGCATCCATGCAATTTTTAATAAAGGAACACTGTAAATATCCCTTGTGTATTAATTTTCGGTCTTATATTTGCGTAATGTTGTGTTCATGTTCAACAAAGTTGACAAGTATGAACATATCCACCGGGCTTAGACGCTCACATTTGGCTGTGAGTATATAAGACTATTGCGCAGAATATATTTTACTTTGGCCGGGTGGCTGAATCGAGTCACAGACAGACAGACGGACAGACAGACAGACATACAGACAGACCAAAATTTCTGGGTTTAAATAGCCCGAAAAAGACTATCGTCTTTAAAAGCCAGCGATGAACCGATGCATTCATCGCAGCCGTCTTTCTTTTCGCCGTGTCTCAGTGTCAACCCCGTAGACCGTTGACACGGCGCGCTGCAGGAAGTGGGTGATAACTGGTCGAGAAATCGCCAGGCCTGTATCGATGCCCTAGCGTGCGCTACAGAAAGCTTTATTAGGAAGAGTTCTGCGCTCACAGCGGCCTCTGTCCGGTGCAGGGTGCCTATACGGTCCTACAGGAACTTTTTCACACCAACCACAGAAAGACCACGAATGGCATTAAGATGAAACGACTCCTGCTAGTGAACACCTTTTCTGCAAAAATATACAGATCACCATCTATCCGTGGACCTTACTGGCCGACTTTAAACCAATTAGGCAACAGTTAGACATAATTTTGAAAGAACCAGCTGCAGTGATGTCTCACATTTTAAATATTATCGTGCTTACAAGACTGTTGCGTTGTGGACTGTCCGGAATTTGAAGGGAAAAAGGGGTTCAAACTAGGCATCAATCGTGTGCCAGTAAATGTTAAGTCAACCACAAAAATTGCCGCCTTTGTGTCATACCTCAAGTACATGTTGGGCAGTTTCTACAATTTTGCTGATTTTTTGCCCTCATATTCATTCTTATTTTACTTAAATTTGCATGAATTGAAAAAACGCGACGCTTTGGTTTACACCAAGTCATGAAAGCTCTCGCACATGAAAACAGGTTGCATTTTATTTCCCTAGAAGTTTGGGGACTTTAGTAGTTCGACGAGTGACAAAAGAAGGCCCTGACCCTTTTGGAGTACGATAAGCCGTTTAGGGCTAACAGCCGAGATGGTAAAATGTCGGCCGTAACATTCCCTTCACTCTTACTGCTTTTAAATTGCGCTCAGACCTTGTCTTTGCCCTTGAAGTTCGCCGGTTTCACAGCTCTCGGTTTGATATATCTTGCGCAAAAGCTTATTGGATGGGCTGATAATCTTTTTTTATGACTGAGTCCAAGTTTTACGTTGAGTATCACCAAGCTCACGACGCACCAAATCACTCGGAGTGCTCTATCTTCGGCATCAAGTCGAGTGTTTCAGTTGACCATGTGATGCGAACACTAAAGATAAGAACATTTGCGTCGCTCAGATTATCTAAAGCTGAAGGAAAACCTTGCAGCCCATCCAGAAATGGAAAGGGCGATAATAGGAATAACGCTTATAGGAACGAACATCCCATATCAGAGAACAAACTCGGATGGAAGACATAACGGGTCAAATGAAGGGGAAGAAGGGGAGTTGGACTCGGCATGTAATATGACGAGCTCCCAACCAGTGGACAGACCATCAAGGCTGCAGTGTGGCTACGATGAGATGAGACTATAAGTAGATAGAGGCAATTAACACTATGGAGAGGTGAACGAAAAAATTGGCTCCAATCCACACTGTGAAGGTGGTTGGAAAGCAAAGCTTTAAACGACACCCACAACAACTTCCAATGTGACGTCACTTGAATTCACACACGTGGCTCTACAAAGAGTGAAACCAGAGACTCTGCCAGCCGTTACCTGGAATTCGCGGGGGCGGCGTCCCGAACGCAGCAGCAGCGTCGGCCACGGCCGGGCTAGAGCGGCGGACGATGCCGCCGCTGTAGCCCGGCGGTGAGTCGGAAGTGAGAGAAAACGGAGAGGAGCGTCTTTCGAAGGGTGAGACAGCGGAACCTAGCCATTCTGGTGTGCTAGCGTGGGGCTACACCACCGCGCGACACAAGCGCAGACACCGAAACAATTCGGCATGTGAGCTTAGCGATTCCCATTTATACCGATTTAAACTAGTTTAGAAAGTTTGAGAATTGCGAGAAAGCTGAGGGAACCTTTATAATCCCTATTTATCAGAACCAGTTGCTCCTTTCGCCTTTTGTAATACCTCTTAAAACACAACCTAAATGTTATTCACCAATTTCAGCAAACGGAGTTCCATTCGTGGCAAGCAGTGCGCAAAAGGGAGCGTTTCTCTAGCGGCTAGATGTCTGTATGTAGCTTGTACATTTTGTTTTCCCGCCCTGCAAACCAATCCTTAGCGTATGTATGCCGTACGACCACATAATTCCGTCGGGTGCGGGTTACCCTGGAGGTGCTGTCTAACAAGTTAATCAAGCCGTGCAAAGACTAGCGCGCAATGGACCCGAATCTGCGCCAAAACAGGCCCAAAACAACCGTCGCTAAAGCAGACGACAAAGCCGTACCACCGCCGCCGCGGCCGGCGAGCAGGCACTTTCGCGCGGGGAACGCTGGGTAAATTCACTGCGCCATCTGCAGTGTGCTCCGGGAGTGAAACCCCCCGCTCCCCCTCCCTCTTCCCCGCCGCCGCGTCCGCCGCGTTGGGAGTTTGTTGTCCGGCACGCCACGACCGCTGGCTGGTAGAGCTAGAAAGTTTTGCTTTAAAACATTCAGAGGAAGAGAATGGAGAGGGACATTGCAGTACAGGAACGGGTAGAGGAGAGGCCTTCATCGTGCAGTGGGGCCATCCTTCTGGCGACACCACCATCGCAAGCAGTCTGATGACAACGATGATGGTAATGATGATGGCAGAGGACAGTAGAGGAACCGTGCCAGTATATGTCCACCACTCCTGTGCTGTCAAGTGTATTGTATGCGTAGTCTATTGCTTGGATAACTTTGGAACCGAGGAGTTTGGCGGTGAGCATGGTTTTTCTTGTGACATGAAAAAAAAATGCTTTGCAACTCAACTGAAAACCAGCATCGTGGTGCGTGTCGTTTGCGTGCGGTCGCTGTTAGACAAGCCCGGCTTGTGCAGCAAGGCCTGTATTACGGACGTGGTTTCGAGGCAAGAAGAATAGGTAGCACGAAAGACTTCGGTACCGTATAACAAGCGGCGGTGACGTCACTTGCTCCTTGAACTGGCTGGCTGCCTAGTTTATCGACGATGTGGTGGGGTGTGACGTCCCTGAAGGGTGGTGGGAGGTGCCGCTTATCGGGGCGTCGCGTCGCGTCGTTCTAGTACTGGTTAGGCGATGGTCACACGCCAAGTGCTAAGTAAACCCAGATGGGACAGCGCAAGCGACGCCTAACCAATAGGGGGGGACGGAGGACGGCCAAAGAGCCTTCCTTTTCTAAGAATAAAGAACTGAACATGTGTCTTTTTTGTCCCGCAGTTACACTTGGTGTTAGGTCGAGTTACTAAATACTAACTTATCAAGTGCGCGACTCAATTTCGGAGCGATTTGTTGCAGATTTTCGTGCGTAAACATTCTTTGCCAGGTACAGTACGCGTCGGGCTTGTCTAGGTCAAGTGAGCGCGCGGCTTGGGAGCGTGCTCAAAGAGCAAGAAATACTAGTAAGAGTGGACACTCCCATAGAGCCCTGCGGCCGAATGAGTGTAGCGCGCCGAGAGGGTGGCCAAAGTACTAACCGTACTTTCGTACGTTCACTTTCGGTTTCGTGGACACCGATTTTGGCGGGTAGTTTGAATGGATGGAAAGCGCTGCTCACGGCGACGGACATCGGTACGGTATTCGGACGCTTCTATGCATTAATTAGTGTTTATTTGAATATATCATTACCAGGCTTAGTGTCCGCATGCTTTTAAAAGAAAAAAAACATTTTGTTTTTTGAAATGTGAAATTGCAATTTACATACCATTCACAGTTGTTTAAGAATATGTCGTGTGTTCACATCTTATCAAGCCACATAAAAGAGACGTCATAAATGAAGAAATATTTATTGCATGGCACTAAACGGAAGAACAAGTTCAAATTATCATTCTTTGCAACACACATAATAATAAACAGTGGGTAATACACCAAACAGAGACAATACACAGTAGTGAGAGGAAAATACGTTTCCAGGAATGAAAAAAAAAATGTACAAGTAAAGGTAGCACAACCACACAAACGGTTTATTCTCCACGGTAATGGAAAATGCAGAAAACCCAGAATATTCAGCCATCCACAGTTTTACTTGTATCTACGACACCCTCAGACTGTGCGCTGTTGCAGTCATACAAAAATATCAACCATAACAAAATCTAGACACTGGGATACTTGCAACTGTTTACGACCACAACCTCCGCAGATAATTTTTTTGTAGTCTGGCAATTTCTCCAGTTAGGATGTGAAAGAAGGGAAACCCTTGCGCCCCGTTTACCAAAAAAACTTTGATGGCCTTGCTTATTTGATGACCTCTATTAGGTCTATTGCCTCGGGGCAACTTCAAATCAGTAGCAGTAATTGAACAGAAATCACATTTGTGTGGACATGCGCACGCAAAAACGTTAAGAGGAAAAAAATCAACTTCCTATTGGTTCCTTGCAAGGGTGCATTTTCCCAAGAAGCCGGGTTACCTTCCGAAAGCGTCGCCTTCCCAGTAAAGGCAAAGGGCCAGGCGGGGATATTTTAGGTACATGTACGTAGTCAAACGACAGGTTCCAGGCTCGATTAAGGCACACAAATTCATGTGTTCCGCTGTCAATACGAACAATTAATATAAGAAACAGGGAAGCAGTATATGCTTCTTGTGTATGAGACAATGGTGGCACATTGCATAGTCCCATAAGGTAACGCGACAACATTTCTGGGACCACGCGCCACATTTTTGCCATTTCGAACACGCAGCCAAGCACAATTTCAAAAGTGCCGCGCACAAATGCACAACTGAACTTGACATTACTATGCTTTGCATCTCACAACCAGGCACCAGGCAGTGAGGAATGCTACTACAGTACATTTTACATCAGGTATGTTTCGCAATCCACCATGTGCTATGGCAGAGGTTAGAAATGTCTGTGCCGCCATATGCTCGCGGATTACACTGCATATGTGTATTCAGCACGGCATTGTACACTTTATCTGCCTGATTACAACAAAAAGAATTACAATGCAATTTGATTTACGAGGCACATCATGGGAGCACTGCGTATATTTGCAGGCTGTGCTTCATCTGAAAACAGAGTCAGGAAAAGGACCACCCCACTGCACTAAAAACAGCTGCATCTATTTGCCACGATGCGAGTACACAATTCGCCAGAAACAAAAAAAAAACACCCGACTAAAGTTGTCCCTGTTGAGGGGTTACACTAAGGCGCAGCAAGAGAGCCATTAGTTGGAGCGCAACAAGAAACACGAACAAAGAAACAGTAGACGAGACAGGCGCTGTAAACTATTCCCCAACAAGTCCAGTAAGAAGTTCTCAGCCAAGACAGGCATCCTTGCTGAGAACGTTACGAGCGCATTTGACAACGTAGGTCCCAACGTGGTTCTCTTCCTCTAGGTCACTCCAACAACACGCGGCACGTATACGGTGACAAACGACATTTAGCATCACCTCTTACCCCGGCAGTCTTCATAATGTAAAAGGGTTTTCGTGGATGTACTGTTTTCACAATATTAGAGCTAGCAGCAACAATAATTTGCGAGTGGAGTTTGGAGACTGGACGCTGGTGCGAGTGGTTTTAATGAGATGAGGCACGTCAGAGATAAAAACAGATTGTTCCTTGTGTCAACGATAGGCTTTTCAGTTGTCACGCCTTATTGCGTGCCGAGACTTGCGTTAGATTTTCGGGTGCTAATGGCAAGGTTCAATAGATGGAATACAGTTGCGGTACCCATCGGGAGCATCAATAAGGCAGCAAGCAGCATTGCAGGCAGTCATTAATACAACTGAATAACTCTGGGAGAACAGTTGGCACGGCCACTTTTGTGAGTCGTGTGAGGGCAGGATCCATGAAGTCCTGTGCCTATGAAGTGATTACACCATGTTTAGTATGACGAATGCAGCTGGCTGGTTGGCTCTGTCTTGAGGGCACCTGTAGAGCTGCACAGGTGATAGGTGATATAGTACACAAACTGCTTGCAATCACAGATGACCTGCGAACAGTCTAAATTTCACTGCAACTAGTACTCAAGTACTGCCTCCAGTGCATGTTGCCTATTTAAAACATAAGTTCTTATTCTGTTCAGCAATCATGCGGTCAAGCTATTAGCAACACTAAAAATATGGGTCTTTGTAATTTCGCAACACTGGTTAGGCACATTCTTAATGCAATTCAGCTATTGTTTGGTTTAACAAAAATGATAATGCTGCTCACATAGCCTGAATCCCTTTGTCATTTTTGTAAAATCAGGACGAAGAGCGAGAGCGAACTGAACGTAATACAAAGCTTAAACAAACCTGTTGCCCCACGGGCCCGCGAAAGAAGCGCATCCCGAGAACGGGCACCTGGCGAATGTATTTGGGCGCTGTGTGGGCACCATGGCAAGCAGCAGTGAGCGTCGTACTGATGACCGCCAGCGGCCATGGACTGAAAAACATGACAAGAACACACACAGCTCCGACTGAATAGGTGCAATCCGCGCAATACGTCTTTTATGAAACTAGCCAAAATATGACTAGAGAAGAAAGAGCAAACGCTTGAAAAAAAAAAAAAAAAACGGCAAGTGGGGAACAGTTCTATGCAATGCCTGCGATACCGGACTTGATATACGATATAGAACGAAGACCAAATTGGAAGGTTTCAATTCACTGCGCACTTACCCCGCCTCGAGCAAAGCTGTTATCTGCCGGCTAAAGACGCGTTTTTACCGCACCTGACACGCCAAAGCGAAAAGACGCGCGCGCGTTATCGGCGCCGGCGAGTGGGTTCGCTTGGTACGCAGGTAGCTTGGCATGCACACATGTGTAAAACTTTACGATGAGTGTACGGCTGCTGGTTATGCCCAGTTAAGCCAAATAATGCAGACACGGCTACTTCGTCGCGTACGTTCGCCCGGACGGCTTTGCAGTGCATCACGGCCATAATAAATAATAGCAGTAACAGTTGGCCAAGCTAGCAATGGCTAGCTAGTATAATACAATGCAGCGTGCGGCTCACGTAATTCAGTGCAGCGACAGCGCACAACGCCTGCTTCGCCTACGGACCGCCGGCCGGCCACTTCCGCAACTCACCGCCGTCGTTTGCGGCACGTAAACGCTACGTGCGACGACGGGCGCGTACCGCTGACATCCCTCAGCGCTAGATAAAACGGCACAACCAGCCTAAAATATCATTACGTCCGGCTAAAAAAAAGTTGTCTTACGCCTTTCCGGGGCGTTTCCAAAGCTCTTATCCTAAAGACGCAGAACTAGCTATGCCTGATTTCCCTGAGGCTACGCAGTGCTCGGAGCGTTTGCAGTACAAGGAAACGTAAATATGAATACGCCACACCAGCACTTTAAAAAAGAAAGTCACCTTTCGTTCAGGATGCAAAACCGATGTCGCAAAGAAAGCACTAGGCGTTTCATTCTGCACAGCATATGGTAGCACGAGGCTGCATACACGCACGTGCAAACTACAGTGGCTAGGATAGGAAAGTGTGATTAGCGGCATGCAGCGCCTATGAGGCGCTTTGAAGCCGCCGATAGGGATCCGCGAGGGGGCGCGAGCGATCGTTAACACGTTGCCTGGTGAGGCGCACGCGGATCGTCTGCAATGCGCTTGCTGCTTTGACCAGAGAGAAGCACCGCTTGTTTCCTGTGCCGTAGCAGGTTTAACTGCCGCCAAAGCAGAGCCACAATTTTGTGCCGGGTCGCTCTACGGTGTACAAGTCCTGCAAAAAGAAGCTGTCGTTGTTTGGCGTTCCGAAGAACGTGGCGACGAGCAATACCACGTACTGAGAAGCGGCTCAAGGAAAACACCGCAATGTGCGAGCTACACTTCGCCGTAAGGTAAATCTCCCGGCCCATTGAACATACCGTTTACGGAGAAGTGTCTCAATCTGCAGGGGCAGGCCTCGGTTGCCCCCGGAAGCTGTGCCCACGCAATTTCCCAATCTTCCGAAGTACCAGCCGAAACAACTTCCCCGAGCAGGAAGTGTCAAGTGATAAACGCACCCGCGGCCTCACCCAGCAATAAAAACGCTAAGGGTGGTGACTCCACTGTGAGTGCAGAGTTTGAAGAACCCCATGCTCCTCTGTGAAGAACTTGACCTTCGGCAACATGGGGGAAACCACACGCTGGTGGAGTGTTTCGCCCTTCACAGTGGCTTACAGCGTGTGTCGCATTGCGCAGGATAAGCCGAAGCCTGTACACGTACTCCTCCAGACATTGGAAGAATTTACGAAACAACTGACATACTGAAGGAGTCTGCCACTCTCCCCGTTCATGGTTATCAAATTCCTTTTGGTCCTCTAACTGCACTTTATTTACACGAAGGCAATGAAAAAGGAGAAGGCATGCGTTGTCGTGAAAGGAAGAAGCACTTAAAGCTCAATTGCCTCACGTAACAGCAAAATCGAAGGTCGAAAACACTTTTCCGAAGACAATTCGAGAAAAAATGCTTGAATTTGTTCACACACCAAAAAAAAGAACTAGCAGCGAAAGGCAAAAAGAAAGTTGATGGCTTCGAGACATTGTAATTTTAAACGAATCACGAGAAATTCATCAAAAGTGAGCAGTTTTTGTCTGTCTAACGAGCACGTCGAAAATAAAATGCGTATTTACCAGTTACCAGTCCACAATTATCTGATTTGCGTTTCATAAGTGTCCGAGCCAGCCGGCTATATTCGGCTGTCAAAGCGCGTCCAGTCGGTTGTAAACTTCGATTGTAGTAGTTCTTAAAAAAACGACATTCATTGCATCTCAATTTGCGCGAGCACGTTGAAAAGTTCTCAAAGAGGCTTTCTCGATGTGGTGCTGCGCGCGGATACATTCCTACTCCATATTCCGCCGCCGTCGCAACGAACGTGTAAGCGTGTGACAGCGCCACCTGGAATTTCCTCCAAAAGCGGCACATGTAGGGACCCTATGCAAACGCTGCCGAAAGAGCCAAATGGCGGCTTTCGCTTGCGGCTTGGCCAGGCTTGGCCCAAAGAAACCACGAAAATTTACATTCAAAGCCATTCAACTTGTTACATAAATAAAAGTGTGTAGTCTAATGTGTAACAAAATTTTAAAAGTATAAAATCCTGTGTTAGCTTAATTTTAAATATATAGTTTTTACCACTTGCGCCAACTGCCGCATGGGGCAGGAGTCTGGCCATTCGGCCGCGATAAGCCCGTGTGTCCTCTCTTCTAATTTTTTTTTTCTCTATGGCGTGCTGGCGACATCTGATAGCGGCTGGGTTGGAGATAGCTTGCCATTGCGCGTGCGCCGATCTCGTAGGGTCAGGCCGGTCGTCGTTTCGTATGTGCTGCTCGAATTTGCAGACGCCACCACCCTCGAGGGGCGCTTGTCTTTCACAGCGGCAGCCGGGAGCGTTGACAGGCCAGATAGACGCGTCGTTCGACGCGGTGCAATAACCCAGCAGGCGGTTACGCAATACTACAAAACGACCTGCGCTAATCTCCTGAATCTAACGTTTAGCAAACGAAAAGCACGCAACAAGAACGCGCTGCCTCGAACCAAAATCGGTCGTTTGGAATAATCCAGAAGTGTTACACGAGGAACGGGGAGAAGCGGCACACTTGGAAATTGCTGGTCAAACACCTTCCCCGAAATAATTGAAACCGAAGAGCCGGAATCGACTAACAGTTTCAAATTGACCTGCCCGACTTGAACGTCAATGTGTATTGAAGATGCAAGAGGCTGTTGAACCACGAGAACCTGTACGGTTTCATTCCTGCGACGGGCTATCAGCTGAAACTTCGTGGACAACTGTTTGCGACCGTTTCTGGTTGCAAACGTTTTCAAAATTCCCGATACGGCCACAAAAGAGGCATTTTTTTCCCTTTGGCTGGGCAGCGTTGCCAAGAAGCGCGGTGCTGGCTAGAACCACACCGAAAACAATGGGAAGAATTCGCGTGTTGCTGCAACTTCGACTGGAAGGCTGCATCTCGTGACGGGGGCGGTTCCCTATGCTTAACTGCCTTATCACATTGACCGAAAGTGCGAGCGCGCGGCCGTGAATGCTGGTGATGGCAACGACGCACTGTCTTTTGTGCAAGAATGCGCAGATACAGGCTGCACAGAAACAGCAAATTCCTTTATTTACACGGCTGCTTGCTCGATTTGACTCGCGAGAGCAACTGCCTTGTCAAACGACAGCGAAGACCCTTCTAACAAAAGACGTTCCCGAATACGATGCGAGGGCACACCGACAACAGACTGGTCACGTAACGACTCTTCTAGGCGATTTAAACGAGCACATCGCGGCGAGCTCGGATCACGTACTCTTGAACAGACTCGACCTGGGGACTGAATCCGGTGATGAAATCGGTGGCGCTCGACGACCAGGTTGCAGGTGGTATCGAAGTGCTTGGCCAGTGTCGCTACCACGGAGGCATACACATCTGGGGCGTAGCTGCGGTGCCTTCCTTCTCCTCTGTCTTCTCTGCCGCCTGCGAAACAGACAGGGTGTTGAAAATGCGTTGACCTTCGGGTCCCAAGGAATGTAGCAGAAGAGCCTTGCGACGCTGCGGGGGGAACTCGGAACGTCGGAAGCACCCGATGCGAGCAGGTAGACCTCGAACATGTCGTGCCATCGTGACCATGGCTGCACGGGGCGACCGGGTGTCGGTAGGAACGGCTCCGGTGGGGCGATGCCGGCGAAAGCCATCGGGTAGGCGTGGCTGGTTGGGTCCCGGGGAATTACATGAGAATGCGGTTCTGAATCCTCGTCACCATTGTAATGAAGGAGTGACGCGACCTGCACGCAGCTGATCGTGTGGCGAACTGCTGTTTAATAGACGTTGCACAAATATATACATACACAAGGACACAGTGTTGCAAACCAAAACACTGAAACCGAGACTGAAACTACGTAACTATGTACAGGATACAACACCTACTTCATTTCGTAAACCTCCCTGGATCCTGGATACTGCTCAAGATAAGCTGTCCATAACTTCTTAAAGATGGTGCCTCCTTTTGTTTCGCGCATTCCCAATGAAAACTTGTCATTCCTCTTACGAAGGATTATGATGCCCGTACGTCGCTTTTATATGTACCCTAAGAGCCCCACGAGAAGTCTCCTCTGCTCCCTGGTCTCACAATGCTCCGATTTCTGAGGTGGTGTCCACTTAAAGAGACCCTGCAACACTTTCTTAATTTAAAGTAGTGACTCCTTTAGGGGCTCGCCTTGTCGTCGTAACTCGCTCGCTGGACCCAAGTAGAGCCACACGGCGTTCCGTCGTAGCGGCTGTCGTCGCGGCGTAACCCAGAAACTCCGAAAGCCAAGCGGTTGAATAGTCATAAGCGTTCGAAACTCGTGAACCGCTGGCGCTTGTCATACATCTCCCAGTTGTTTAGCGCGAAGAAAACTGTAGGTACATTTGAGGCAAAATATACGTGATTAATCGGCAGCACCCGCGTTCATTTAGTTAGGAACGCTCGTTGGGTTGGTGTTTACTATTGCAAGCATTTAAAAAAGTAGCAGTGCAACGCCGCCACATGCGGGAGGAAAAGCAAGCACAAAAAGAACAGAACTCCCGCTGGCGCAGTTTCAGGCAGGGGGCGCGCGAGCACTGCGAAGGCGGGAAATTTGAATTGCATTGGGTGGTAGCAGTGAGCGGACAACGGCGCTACGGACCGTTATGGTGAAGCACTGCTCTGCACTTCCGACAGCTTTCACATTGAGTGGAACGGCTTTAATTTTAGATGCGACGCTCAGAGCATCTCTTGTCGGCGGCCCTGTCCTTCCTGCGTGCGTCCGTTGTTGTCCGCGGCGTGCGTCCATTGTCCGCAGCCACTCTCCCGCTCTCCTCTCCGATAGCGAACACTCTTCGCGAGGGGCATTGGATTGGATTCGATGGCTTGGCTTGGCTTGCTTGTTGGATTGGATTGGATTGGATGGTAAAGTGGATTGTGTTGGATTGTGTTGCGTCATAGCGCGGCAGACGCACTGGCGCCGGCGCGTGCCCAGGTGAGAGCGTGTCGGCCGCAGCGCTCTCACTCCGCCGTGGCGGCGCTGCGCGCGGTGCTGCGCATGTGCAGTACTCTCTCTCACGTACTGGTTTCCTCTCCTTCGGGCGCGCTGCGCATATATAGTGCCTAGAATATAACCGGTGTGCCGCTCTCCGGCGGCCTTTCGGTCGACGGTTGCTCTCCGCGTGCGCTTGAACCCCCTCAGCGTCGCATCACACCAGGATTCCCGCGAGGGGAGGTGGGAGTAATTTTTTTTCTCTAAATCTTAAATGTTTTAAAAACGCAGTCAACCAACACCTCCAGTACTTAGAATGGGGAGCCGCAAAGTACCTCAGTCAAAACTGACTGCTCCATGCCCACCAGATAACTTACAAAACTTGCTCGAAAGATTTTTCTCTTTCCCGATCTTCGGGTTCTTCGGCCGCTCTAGTTACGTCACTACGGCGATGTAGCGGCTACTGGCCGGCTTCCCTTCACTTGCAGCAATAAAAGAAAGCATTTGAAGGCCAGTTAAAAAAAAAAAAAACACCACAGAACCAAAGCAGGAACGCAAGCGGATCTGCCGTGACGAGCAAATCACGCACTGCCGCTCTCTGCTGGCGGTATACAGCTTTCGCAGTGCTTCCAGACGCGAAGAAAAAAAATGAAAACATTTATTTCGAGTGTTACAGAGTCCCTTTAATGGACCGATTTTTAGTAATCTGTATATATGCACATGGCTGAAGAAACTGAGTATCTTGAGACGAAAGAAAGCTAGAAAAAAACTATAAAAGCAATTAACGAAGGAATTAGGAATACCAAAAACCAGTCGCGGCCTAACTGAACAGTTACTCAGCAACGACTGAATGCATTACCTAGTATAGTATTTTTGTTTCAATTTGTTTATGCCAGATGCCATTTTCTTTTAATGTTTACATCACTGACGATTTTATCCTCTGTAAATAAATAGCGTAAATAAAAGTGCTTACGAAACCGACTCTTCGACCTTTCAGAAAATGTCAGACGCTTAGAGTTTATTTTATAAGTTGCCTTTTTTTGCAGCAAACTAGCAAGTTGCCTTTTTTGTAACTTTTTGTGTTGAGTCAGCGAATAAGAAATGAAGGAAGCTCACACTAATGTGTAAGACTTGAAGGTAGCGAAGCTGTACGCAACAGCGTTTTTCCTCTTTTTCGCCTCACGGCGTTGTTTAAGCCTCGCCGCAGTACGAGGGACCACGGCTGGATGTTCGTTTTCCTCCACTGCACACGGTTCTGCGCCGCACGTGGCCTCGTGGCCTTCCTTCGTGGCGCGCGCTTATCGCTGCGGCGGCGGCCTCCTCGCCTTCCTCCGCCACGTCCCGCGCACGCGTCTCCTTTCCCTCAGCGCCTATCTCTCCCCTGTCGCTGCTCCTTACCCGGCGCTGGCGAAAGGGGGTGTGCTTTGACCTCTTACGCTCAAGGGCAGCACTGGTCAACCCGCGAAGGCTGCCCGAGGTAGCGTAGTGTAGCTTTCACTAGAAAAACAGCTATATATCGTCTCAGAGGAGCTGCGCCTAGTTCCATAATTCTTCAGCGTCTTAGCTGGTCAACAAACGTCGGCTTCAGTTTTATAAGCCTGACTTTGACCGCGTCGCTAGGAGCGGTACGGCCATTGAGAGGCCATCGCCTTCGCGTGTGTTCGCTTGCTGCCACTGGCCGTAGCTGTTGATTTTGCAGCAGTGGCTTTGGAATTTGGCTGGATCAACGAACGTCAAAATACAAATATTTCGATTCGATTCGATTCGATGGTGGTTTATTTATCACAAAAAAAAAAAACATACAAAGGGTATATACAGGAGGAGGTCCCGAAGTCAATGACCAGGGGGACCTCCTATAAAACAAGCATCAACAAGTAAAAGTTTTAACAAACAGTGGTTACAGTATTAGGTTGAAACCGACAAAACATATTACAAAACTGAGATTGCACAATCAAAGTAAGAAAGCAAACAAAACATGTGATAAACGCGAAACAAAATGAACTCAAATTGACTGAATATGAGCACGTAAGCTATTTTGAAAGAAAAAATATTTGAAGCACTTTTTGTCAAGTGAGGCAAACAGTTCCATTCGTAAGCAGCAGAAAAATGAACAGCTTGTTTACCATAATTAGTTTGAGCTTTAGGAAGTAAAACATTGTTATGAAGGGCAAAACGAGTGCAGCTCTGAAGTGGAAGCTGGTTAGCAGTGATAATTTCGAGGGGAAGCCTACCGCTGAAGACTTTAAATACTATGATGCAAGGAGAATACTTAACCAAATTAAAACTGATAAAATGTTATATGCACGAAGCAGCGGTAAAGAACTGCAAACGGAAATGACTATGAGTAATAATCCGTATGGCTTGATTCTGGATATGTTGCAAGGGGGACAGGTGCGTCGGGTATGTATTGCCCCACGACGATATGCAATAACTAATGTGACTATGAATGAAAGCATAGTACAATGAAATTAGAGTCTTCAAGCCAAATAAGGACGAACCTTAATTAATATTCGTATTCCATATGCTACCTTTTAGTTAAAAAAGAGATGTGTTTTTGGAATTTGAGATGTTTATCAAGCTCAACACCTAAAAAAGTGGCGTAGTCCGAGCAAAGAAGTTGAGTATCATTTAGGCAGATGGAAGAGTTTTCCGGGATTATTTTGTGTTGAGATCTAAAAATAATAAATCGAGATTTGGACGAGTTAATGGTTAACATGTTTCCCGACACCATGCAGCTAATTATTACTATCAGCATTAAGCTTCACAATTAGCGATTCTAAATTCATATCAGTTGTAAAGATAGTGGTATCGTCAGCATAAAGTACACCAGTTGAAAATTTAAGGCATTGCGGGAGATCATTGATAAAGATTAAAAATAAAAGAGGACCAAGAAGAGATCCCTGTGGTACGCCTATGTTTGTTAATTTGAATTCAGAGTAAGTACCAGAGATGCGTACGGTTTGTTTCCTATCAATTAAATAACTAGTCATTGTTAATGAGGTCATTGTTCATTGTTAATGAGGTTGTTAATGAGGTCATTGTTAATGAGGTCATTGTTCGTGTAACAAGAGCCTGAATCCAATAACGACAAACTATAGCAAACTGTTTTTTTATGGAATGGAGGCTTTGTTTGCTAAGTGTTACCCCCAGTAAAGGGGTCCCGAAGCACATGTGCACGCCACTCATGCTATAAAGCCCATATATGGTACCACACAGCACGGATTGAGTTATCCTACCCCACAACGAATTTGTTAATGCGATAAGTGTTAACGGAGTTATCGCATATCGAAGAGCGCATGTTCTTTTTTTTCCCCTTTTCATCTCCACCATTCGTAACGTTGAAGAAGGTATCGTAGCTCGCGAGGGGACCGTCCTTATCCTGTGCACGTCTGCATGTGAATGACAAGGTTTAAAGATCTGAGAAAGTGTAGTGGCAACGCCTGATGCGCGTGAATCGAAGTTCTTGACCTATAATTATAAGGCGTGGACCAAGCAAAGTGAAAACATAGCAAAAGCAAAAAAAAAGTAACGGTGAGTGCACGGAACCGTGAAATTCTAGTCGGAGATGTGAGAAATAAACGCATACCTGAAAGACGAGAAGCTGAAAAAATATGAGTAATGATTCAGTTAAAATCATGACAAATAATTGGTCTATGAATGATGATGATGATGATGATGATTCTAGGTTTAACGCGCCGACGCAACGCAGACGATGAGGCGCGCCGTAGTGGAGGGCTCCGGATTAATTTTGACCACCTGGGGATCTTTATCGTGCGCCGAAATCTCGTAACACGGCGTTTTTGCTTTTCGCCTCCATCAGAAAAGCGGCCGCCGCGGCCGGGAATCGAACCCGCGACCTCGTGCTCAGCAGCGCAACGCCTTAGCCACTGAGCCACCGCGGCGGGTCAATTGGTCTATGAAGAAGACAATGAGGTACATAGGTATGTCGTAGTGAGGCACTCCTTTGGACCAGTTGGCGTATGTTGAGCTAAGCTTTGAATACGTCGCGCTGCTTAGGCCGCACAGAATATGGAAGGGCGTAGATAAAAGCCCAACATAAACGGATGGGCGCTATAGCAAGAGTTATTTTTTTAGGAACGAATCCCAAGCGTAAAAAAAAAGAAAACGATCAAGGACAAGAAAAATTGACCGCGTATCTGCCCCTTTCGTTGCAAATGTCGACAAAAGACGATAGTCTTTGTCGATATTTGCCAAGTAAATGCATCCCTTCCCTTTCCCGCTCACCTCTCATATTGTTCCTCTTGCGTCGCGCTCCTCCTAAGATAAACACGCTAAAGGTTTGCTCAAGTCCATTTAAATTAACCCCGTTCCACTGCTCCAGGCCGGGTGCCTTGATGCCAGCGCTGCTGTACGGCGGAGACGCGCGTGAATCGAGGCGCCCTACTTCAACGTCTATAGAACCGCGTTGCTCTAGTCTTCAAGCAGGACGTGGAACCTATCCAGTGGAACCTTTCGTAACTGTTGCCGCTTGATTTCTCAAAATGCCGCCAGAAGCTATAGTGGTGCTGGCGACAGCAGGCGACAGTGTCAATTTTTTTCTCTGCAGTGGATGTAGTATTTCATTTCACAGACAGACAGACAGACAGACGACAGACGACAGACAGACAGACAGACAGACAGACAGACAGACGACAGACAGACAGACAGACAGACGACGACGGACGGACGGACGGACGACGACGACGACGGACGGACGGACGACGACGGACAGACAACAGACAGACAGACAGACAACAGACAGACAGACAGACAGACAGACAGACAGACCAAAATTTTTGGGTTTTACTTTTCCCAAGAAAGACTATCGTCTTTAAAAGGGGCGTTGAAGTTAAACAGAAATAAAACAAAATATGCGCATCCCAAAGACAGATCAACTTGACAAGTGGACCGCGCGCCACGTCACTTTCCCAGTATTCATTTTGTGGATGCGTCTGTACAAGTGCCTGAGTGCGTCCGTCAAGAGCGTATTTCCAAGTTGCCTAGCAATAAGAAAGAAAAGAGGAACGCGTACATCCCTTCCGCATTGGCATCAGCATGATATCACAGCATGGTATCAGGTGACTGCGGTGTACGCGTGAGTACTCCTCCCTTATCGATAGGCAGATGCGAAATTGTGTCATCCCAAGACGCACTCCCGACCTTGTACAGGCGCGTGCATAAAAGAATGCTGTAAAAATGGCGTTGTGTAGCCCACTTGTCGAGTTTATCGATCTTTGTGTTGCGCATAGTTTTATTTCTGTTTGACTTCAACGCCCCATTTCCTGTCTTTCTATACACGGCTTGCACGTTACGCTATCACAACCCTTTCTTGTGACCAACTACCAGCTTCTTAAGCGCTTCCAAAGATAAGATCATCAGATAAGTGTACAGCCTTTCGCTGTGCTTGTGCGTCAAAAGCATGGCAGCTACGCTGACGTCAGTGCAAGCCATGTATTAAAGGGACCCTGCAACACTTTTTTCAATTTTTTTTGAAATCTTAAATGCTTGCCAGAACGTAGGCACCCAACACACCCAGTACTTAGATTAGGGGGTCGCAAAGTACCTCAGCCAAAAATTACTGCTCTATGCCCATCAGATAACTTGTAAACTCGCTCAAAGGATTGTTCTCTCTTTCCCGGCCTTGACGTTTTTCTACGGCACGAATTACGTCACTAAGGCCATGTGGCGGCTGTTGGCCGGTTTTCCTTCAGTTGCAGCAATGAACGCTTTTCGATAGCAGCTTTGAGAAAAAAGCCACAAAAACAAAGCAGAAACGGAAGGCGTATCTGGTGCGACGAGCAAATCACGCAGTGCCGCTCTGTGCTGGCAATAACCATAGCTTTCGCAGTGGTTCCAGACGCGAAGTAAAGAGTGAAAGCGCTTATCGAAAGTGTTGCAGGGTGCCTTTAAGGCGAACGCCTTACGTACCGCATCGGGCGAATAATCCGGCGTTATCTGTCGCTCTATATATGATTGGGTAATTCCACGTGCCCCGCACCATAATCGAATTAAGAAAATATGCCAGCCTATCTGCTCACCTCCCTGCAAATATTGTCGAAAGACGATAGCCTTGTGCCCTTCTTGCCCCAGAATGCCTCCCTTCTCTTTCCCGCACTCTTCTCGCGCTCTTCCCCTTCCGTTTCGCACCTCCCACGATTCACACGGTGAATGTTTGCTCAAGTAATTCAATTTTCCCGCGTTCCACTGCTTGCGCGCCGTCTATTGCAACCTGTTGTTATTGGGCCTTCTCGATTTACCAGTCCTGGACGGTCCGCGGGCAGTCCGAGGACTGCGTTCGGACCGGAAGTCCCATTGGAATACATGGGAAAATCGAGCACCAAATCGCGTCTCGGGCAGTCCGCGGACGATCCGGGACTGATAATCGAGGAGTCGCATCATTGGACTCCTTGGAATGCCGCCACGAGAGCCATAGTGGCGCGCGCGAGCGCTTTTCTGTATTTTTGAGTGAAACATTGTTTCAAGGCGTTATTTTTATTTGCTGCCGCAAAATTCAAGAAGCTATGTATTTTTAATTAAAAGTACAATGCAAATATCACTTATGTATCGATGTCCTGCCTCGAATATGCCTAATATTTTCTTTTTGCTCAGCAATGGGCATCCTCGATTTACCAGTCCTGGACGGTCCGCGGGAAGTCCGAGGACTGCGTTCGGACCGGAAGTCCCATAGGAATACATGGGAAAATCAAGCGCCGGATCGCGTCTCGGGCAGTCCGCGGACGATCCGGGACTGATAATCGGGGAGGCCCAATATTGATAAGAATGAACCCGGACACACCATTTTGTAGTAGAATCTAAACACCTCGTTCGCAATTTCTTTTAACATTCGTCCGGGCGGCTGAATGGAGGGACGTACATACATGCATACATAAATACATACAGACCAAATTTTCTGCTTTGAGTATCCCGAGAAAGGCTGTAAAACACAAAGCAAGGGTGCGGCCCCTCGCGGCTCCGCGGGCGTGTGACCCCCTTTGCTCGACAGCGGTCCAGGGCAAGCCGTCAGTCTTCCTGGTGTACGTCGGAGTGGCTCGCACCGTGCCTCGCGATGGAAAGTGCTTCAATGCCGGGCGTACCGCCAGTTTCTGCGCCTGTTTAGCGAGGACCTCCAGGCAAGCATACCAACGTAGTCGAAGCGCTGGAGGCGTGCAATGTAGCGAGAAAAGTCGAAATTCAGGAACTCGGTGCCCCTCCAAAGGTGCCGTTGTCTTCAAATTTAAGCATGGAAACACGATGTTGCTGTGTACAAGCCTTTCTCAATCGCCGCAAACAAGGTATAACATTCTTTTCGAATTCAAGCAGCGTCCGCATATTTAGGCGAACCGAGGAATTATTTTATTTCTTGTGTGTGTAGAAGGCGCTAAACAATTGCTAGTTTGTGCCTATAAATATGTTTTTGTTCGGTTTTTTTCCCGCTCGTTCATGTTTCGTACCGCCTAAGCGGAGCAACGTATTCAAACCTAAGTTCAACATACGCATTTAATACCGAGAATAATATAACAATGAGCATAAACCAGCACTATTGTGAAGTTGAAAAATATATTGCCGTCAAACATTTGTCATATATGACAAAATTGTAATCATGCTTTTAACTGAGGGAGTGCAATATAATTATCGTTTTCAGAGACAGGGTATCTGTAGTGTCGCTTCGGCGACGGACTCAAAGGGGGCGAAGCAGAGACGTGTGATCACGTTCAAGAGTGGAATGGAAGAGATGTTTATTCAAAATAACGTCACATAATGCTGATTGACTATTGATAGTGGTATGCCCTTGGTAGCGGGGTGGTGACGCGTCATCTTACCAAAAAAAAAAGAACTAAAAAGATATTAATATACCTATGTTTTACACTCTTCGTTTAATACTAGCGCTGCCCTTGGGGCAGGTACAAAAAAACTTATTTTTTCTGTTACAGGTGGTAGCTGTCCTAGGCAATATTCCCCTCTCTGCTTTTCGTCCACCAGCATTCTAATCTTCTTTTCGTCGCCTCGACAGCCTTGAAGTTAACTCCCTCTGTGCTATCCTTAAATCCTAAAGGGCTTCTGGAAGCCCTATAGGATTTCCCTCTAGATTTGGATGGATACCTTTGCATTCTAACACTATGTGCCGCATAGTTTCTGTTTCTTTCCCGCAGACCACGCATACCCCATTTGTATAGTGTACTAGAATTGGTACACTTTACCATCTGTAAGGTCCACTTATGAGATTAGCGGCCAGGCGCCCGGGCTGCGCGTGAGAACCCGCCGCTCTGTCTAGCGACGTAGCACTGCCGACACTGCACTGCAGGCGTCGCTAATTCGTCGCGGCGCGCACGGGAGACGGATTGTCTGGCCCACCGCATTCCTCAAGGATAATCCCCCATTGAGAAAGCAGACACCACCACCGGATTCCAGGAACGTCTGCCCGACGCGCGGAGGCGGTGGGATTACCGGCGTCATGACGAGCACCGTACGAATACGAATGTCTATTGTGTACACGCCCGGTCAGCATGACGCACAGGCGCGTCTTTCGCTCTCACCCCTGGCGCCCGCGGGCGGTCCGTTGACCCAGAGATGGCGGCGACTCATTGAATATTCCGTGGCGTGCTGAGTGACAGCTGTCTACGTGAATTCGGGCACTCCCATACGCGTGTACGCACGCTACAGGGGCGTTCCCGAGAGAGGGTGATCTCGAGGTTTTATAAGGCCGAACTTGGCCGTTGGAAATGGTTCTTGTCTGAGCGCCGAGCTGGCAGTTACCGGCGAAACAAGGAGTCTCGACCGTTAACGCTAGGTTGGGAGTTGTGAGCCCCCTAGTCGAGGTTAAGATCGCGTCGGAGGTTTAGGGTGTAGCGCCGTACCGGGCAACTAGACGGATCTTGCGGCGAGACAGGGTCTCGGCCGTGTTTCTCGAGCGGTTTGTGTACGCTCGGAGAATAGGAGAGTTAGACGAAGTTGAGGAGCTCGAGTGATTTTGCGCACTCGGAGCTAGCGTCTAGCTGAAGTTCGAAGTTTTTCTTTCTATTACTCATGTACCCAGTTATCCTACTGTAAATAGCTGTACATAAACTTCCGTTTCACTTAATCAACTTCAACGCCTCGAGTTCGTCAATTCGACCGCCTCCTCCAAGAACTTCAACACCATCGCCCTGCCAGCCTCCTGCCAAATCAACCGGAGCCCGGGCGATTGGATTCCTGATCGACACCGGACTTCGGGGAAACGGATCTTTACTCCATCATTTTGTGACTACTTCTCCATAAAGCTATTAGTTCGCAAGCAACATGTTCTAGCCTTAAAAAGCAAAGCACTCCCTTTGGAATTGTCGTACAAATTTTCCTTTATGGTGTCTAATTTCGTAGCCCTGTACACCTCTAACGAAGTTTTAGCTTCCATTTTTTTCTCTCCATTTATTCGTTTCTATCAGCCTTGCCTCTTTTTTTGGTTACCTTGGCTGTCTTTGATTCTCCGCTGTTCTTTCTGTATTTCATCGTTAGCCTTCTATGTAGTCTTCGTTAGCCACTGCGTGTCCACTCTTTTCATGTATAGGTACCTAAAAACGTTAGCTGTCCACCTATGTTGATCCATTGCTCTCAATCTCCTCTCAAAACATATTTTAGTCTGCGCTTCTCGAACTTCAAACGAGGAGCGACCTTTCATACGGCGACCTTCATATATACCTTCGGCGTAGCCCCCTGGTGGTAGAACCACCGAAACGCCGAGCTGCGAAAACCCCGGATACTACATACTTGCTCCCTTGAAACAAACTCTCCCTTGGGAGGAAAGACCAGATACAGGAAGCGAAATAACAAGTGCGAACAACATCCACATACCCAAATAAGACATTTTGTGCAAGCATAACGTACACATTCCTCGTTGCCCTATACATAATTCTAAAACCCAAAATAAATGCTATAAGTCATGGCCACTACAAGATAGCCGAGATAGCCGAGATAGCCGTTTGGTCTCTGCTCTACCCTTTCTTCGTGGACGATTGGTTACCCGTTGCAAAGTTTATAAGACTCAACGAGACATTTTTTTTTCACTTCATTTGCACTTCACTTCACTTGCATTGCACTTCACTGGATGGAGCGCTTCACAGAACCGTCACAACAACCGCAAATACGCACCCTGGTTCCGGCTAGCACCTATTCCACTTTTCTTTTCGTTGTTGTGGATCTTGGTTGTAGATGACGGCCGTACATAGTCGATCCAGCGTGAGGGGCTTCTTGTCCTTCGAGAACGTGCATCCTGCGTTTCTATACTACTTTCTCCCAGGCTACTTCCTCATTGTTCTCATTCTCCTTTTGAAAACTGTTGCAGCATGCCAAAAGTTCACTGTCGTGTAGTTCTCTCTGCCGACACTATCTTCTAGCTGGGACGCGTTCATCTCCAGTTTCTTAGGAAGGTCTCGGGCCTCCGAAGTCAGTTTTGTTATTTTTGACTCCATCTGCAACTTTAATGACCGGACCTTGTGCGCCAACTCTGACTCTTTCCGGCTGGCTTCGTCAAGTGAGGACAAGGTATTCTCAAAGTCCCTGCGAAGGGATTCAACCTCAGACGTCAGCTTTGACCTCCGCTTGTCTCTTTTCCGCGAGCAGCCGGTTGTCTGCTGCGTCCGCCATTGTAGTGTCGCGTCGGCGACGGCCCCGAAGGGAGCGAAGCAAAGACGTGTGCTGACGTTCAAGAGTGGAACGGAAGAAACGGTTTATTTAAGATGACGTCACACATATACCTTCGGCGTAGCCCCCTGGTGGTTGAACCACCGAAACGCCGAGATGCGAAAACTTCGGATACGACAGTATCCCAGGTAATCACAGCGTGCATAAAAAACTAACAATAAAGCTAAATTAATACTAATTTTTATGAAGTTGCGATTTACAATAAAAAGGGGGAAATTAACTTCTTCGGCATTCCAGAGGCTAGTGTATCAACAACGTTAAAACAAGTCCGGAGATGCAGAAGCCATCTTTGAAACTCGACACGGCATTCGAGGTGGAAATCTGGCTTTAGTGCTCGCAGAAATTAAAAGAAATAAAAAAATCACAGCCAGTTAAAAGCATAATGCAAAAAAGTTCGTTGCGACCACATATGATCATATACCGAGCCTTATAATCCCCGACACACTTCGTTTACTCAGCTCTGTGAATTGCATTCCACAGCCTGCAGACAATTGTTGCAACGCGAGCCATATACCAGGGCGATGGCGTGCGCACACATGATGGCTTTATGCCAGCGTAATGGTGACCTTCATTCCAGCACCTCCATGACAGCACCGCAAACCACCGTGGAACGCGGCAAGGCTTAGCGAGAACGCAAAAATGTAGACGGTGAATGCCGTTGCGCCGCAGGTCCGAGGATCTCGAACGCAGGCCGCTGCAATGCTTGCTGATCAGTACCCATCACCCCTATGCCCCACTGCGGAGATGTTGACACCATCTGTTAAATCTCCCGCTGGACATGCACACTAAACTTTTTTGCACTCTTTTCGGCCAAAAAGGGTGTAGCATAAGTGAAAAAAGGGTTTTTGGATCCCATTACACCCTTTTCCTAGCTATACACCATTTTTGTGTGAAAAAAATTTCACCATCTTCCCGTAGGGAAACCCTGAGTAGTATGCGAAGCAGCCATGGGGTCGACTCAAGTTCCCATTAGTTTTCAGTTCGATCGCGGCGTTGCGGGAGGAGAATGAGGGGAGCGGAGTGCGCGCGCGCGTAATTTATACCGCGGAGCTAGAGTGGCGCCCCCAGCGGAGTATGCAGCGGCTACCGTCGCGCCTCTAACCCTAAGCTGCTTCGCATTATCGCGCGCGGAGCCGCAGGTGTTGCCATTCGTTGCGCAATCCCGGAGAGGAGAGGAGCTTTGAAGAGGAGAGGAGCAGTGCCGGAAATGAGAAGAGATGAGACAAGGAGAGGATGGGGAGGAGGATGCGCATGCGCAGTGGGGGTGTGGACGCCGCACAACGGCGCCCGCATAACGGCGGAGGGAACAGGCGCGACCATAAGCTGCTCCGCATCTAAAAAAGGGTGTTCAATTTCAACAGCCTTGGTTTTTCTTAGGGTGTTGAAAGGGTGTGGAAAAGGTGTTCAGCTGTTCATTGAATAAGGCCATGCATGCATGTATAATTGCGCTGTAAAGAGCAAGACATCTTCATACCCTCCTCTGCTCGCATGAAATCTTCAAAAGCAAAAAAAAAAAAAAACAAATGTTCATCTGCGATGATCGGTCGTTTGCATATACAGTGCGCCCCATGCCACAAGTTTAGCTTTGGCACGTGAAATATCAATTTGAACCTTTGAAATTAAAGCAACTATAGTTGTGTGGCGAAACGCACTCTAAAAAATAAATCCTGCCATATACTCCCTAGAGGTTCTAAATCGCCTGTCCTCTAGTGATCCTCCGTCTATGAGTTTTTTAAATGCAGAGCATTTCTTTAACTCACGATGTCACCCGGCGTTGTCGGCGTGCCTCGGCGTCCGCAACAGCCGTTCCAGGTGCGCCCTCTCCCCCACTCCTCTCGCCTGCTCTCCGCTGCTCCTCGCGTGTTCTCTGCGTGCTCGGATCGCGTTCAGCAACAGGTGGGGCGCGCATGCGTCGTAGTTTGGCGCGGGAGCAACAACAGTTGTGGCGTGATCGTGACGTAGTCGTGACGTGGTCATGGCGCGGTCGTGCCGTGATGGGGCGGTTCTCGGCGTTCGCTCTCGCTGTCAATTTCTTTCGAACCAGATAAAATCGGGTATGTGCGGGGATCCAATCCAGTCATCGCCTGCGCTCTCTTCAGATGCTGTCGTCGGAGTCAGCGTTGTACGGGATGGAATCAAGACCTTCAACCAGTGCTGCGACGCAATCCAACACCAACGTCGCAACACCAAAATGCTCTGCATTTGACTGTGCCCCTCCGAGGGGGATGTTTCGTGACATCGCCTGCTTTTAGAACATGGGCTAGGGCCGGTTTTGTTTACCTCCTCAAAACAGGGTGCTTTTAGGAGATAGATTTAGGGAGTGTTTAAGAAATGCTTGGGGGAATTTAAGGAGGTTAAAATGGAGTATTTTTTACTTCCTCCAGGGCCTTTTTTAGTGATTTTAATGGAATTTTCAGGTGGTTGGCTAGGAGACTATGCTCCCTTGGGGAGCATTTGTATAACTTGAGGGATGTTTTAGAATGGTTTCAAGGGAGCATTTTATTCTTTTTAATGGCGTTTTACCGAGATTCAGGGAGCTTATGGGAGCATTTTAATGCTTTCTTGGAAGGCTTTTACAAACCCAAAGGGAGGTTTTTGCTCCCCAAATGGGTATTGAGTCTTGCGAAGTATTTTTCTTTTCGCGCTCACAAAACGTTTTGGAGCCTTTACTGAAAGAAAGCAGTATGTTAATCACCATTACCGAGTATTAATGAAAGGTTAACATTTGGGATGGTATTTCGAAGTACAATGGTCGTTTTCTGAAAGCTTGGAATGAACTACTTGGCTTCTCTTCTCTTTTTTTCGGCTTTAAATCAAATCTGTATTCAAACAACAACTACAACAGTTCTCGATGCTGGGGGCACAATAAAATGCCGTGTCTCGGATTTACTGGGAGAGTGCCCCGTATACACGGCAAAAAATAGAAAATGCATGAGACACATAAATGCGTGTAAATTTCACACAACTATGCAAATTGCACACAACTATGTGAATTTCACACAACTGTGCAAATAAACGTACTATGCAGATACACAGAACTACACTGGCACATTCTTGTTTATTTATACAAAAAATAAAGAGTCAGCAACAATCAACCTGTGCGTGATGCTGTTTTAATGAACAGCATCACGCTGTTTTAATGAACAGCATCAGGTCTAGATATGGGGCTGGAGGCCTTGGGGAAAGGCCTTTGTCCTGCAGTGGACAAAACCAGGCTGATGATGATGATGACGAAATACAGTAGACGCTCGTTAATTTGAACCTGAAGGGGAACAAAAACTAGTTCGAGTTAAGTGCAGTTCGAATTAGAAAGCGGGCGCTAGGAATGAAAGTTCAGCCTTTTCCGGCCTATTCTGCAACTGCAGCTAATCGCAGGCTCAACTATCAGGCACTACAAAAACGTGCAACAGCTCGAGCCGAACAATGGCAGCGCCTGCTGTGGAAGTCAGAACATGCTACGGCATGCACCAGAGCGCTGGCGCGCTGGCTGAGCCAGGCAAGTGAACTTTGCACTATGGGCACACCTGCTTGTGCTTCTCACTGATTTTATTGGGTGTCTAGTAAATTTTGTTCGGTTTTGCAATGCATTGTATTCACTATGGGCTAGTGTTTATATATCCAAGGAGCAGTGTAAGCCAGGGGCTGCTAGTTCGAACTGACTGTTGTGAATACCATCCCATTCGAATTATCGGACGTTTTTTCCCACTAAAATACACTGTTGAATTGGGACATGGACATGAATTTGGATTAACTAATTTTAAATTAACCAATTTCGAAGTAACAAGCTTTAACTGTATGACATTTGCTTCTTTATGGCACTAAAAGGTTTTTAGTCGCCATTGTGGTACATCAGTGGTTCATTCAAGATCAGTGTCTGTAGCAACCTCAGCTTGCAATTTCATCACAGAATGTGATGTACGCTTGCCTCCAAGTAAACAACCTAACTTGCAAGCTTACCTTAAAAGAGTACAGACACAAAATGTTTGAGTTACGTTTGTTCACTGTTATGGGTGCTTATCAGCCCACTATTTATTGAATGACACATTCGATAGTCGGTCGCCGCCTAAATAATTTACAGCCTCGAGGAAGAGGCGCAGGAGTAGAGCATTCACTGTCATGACCTATCCATGCAACTCTACCAGCTGAAATGTTGGTGACGATTCTGCAGTGACTTAGCAGACACGGGATTTCAATTTCGTGAGCATTCATGAAAGCGTAGGGAAATTTTTGCCGAATCTGTCACCAGTCCCCTTGGTTGAGAAACCATTGCAAATATGTCGAGAGGACCACTGTGTGTCCATGGCCAGTTAACACACCATCAGTTGAAGGGAAACAACTGTCAACGTCAGCAATACACTTTTCTCGGGCTAATAAAGTAACGAAATTGGTTCCACTGCTTTATAATAGCTCCATGTCCCATACTAGAAAGCAACCTTCCATCCTCGGAAAAATCTTCACCGTCGACTTTGTCCACTGGTCCCCAGACATTTACGGCCTCCAATGAATCGGCACCATTGTTTTGCATGAGGGTCGCGATCATAATCCCTATCCTTTTGCATCTTTTCATGTTACAAGTGCCCTTATACCCGTGCCACACGTACACGAAAAAAGACATTAAGTGCTTAAGGCCGTAAGTTTTATAATGCCATTAATTCGTTGCTGCACACAAAGATCTAATGGCATTCGCTTTTATGTCATTTTTGATTTATGAGTTTCTCACAACTCATTTGCCTTCATGAACGCCTTAATCGGCCTACTCCCAAAACGCGATGGGGACCACATGAAACCTACCAAAACTCACCACCAGAGTGCTGATGCGGAAATGTAGCTGAACTTCGAAATAAGACGATTTTTTGGGCCCTCTTGGCGGCAAGGTTCTGTAGACTAGGTTCACAAAAGCAGCGGCAAAATGCAGAACGTCATGTTACATCATTTTAAACTTTCCAGATTTGGCTACCGCTGGGAGGAGACGGCTGCTGCTGAAGCCACTTTTAGAAATGGCTCCCATCATTTTTTAGCAAAGACTATTTGTCATAACGTTTTCTTTCACACAAAGAACATTTTGAACCCTTCTAAGACGTTTTTTTTTTCACTTTAAAACTTCGGAAATATGCGGGCATTTCTCTTTTTGGTCATATCACCATCATGCGTAACACATTTAGCGCCTTTGCGTCTCGGCATGTAGCACACCCCGCCCAAATAATAGTCATTCGGTTTCAGAAAGCCTTAATTAGGCACTTAATGTAATTTTTCGTGCGCGTGGAACGGGTATTAAACACCGCCAACTTTTGCAAGTATAAGATAACGATCCTGCGGCTAAGCCACTCCTTGCATTAGTTGAAAGATGCCTAAAACACCCTAATGGCACCTGACATCTTATCCTTCACTCCAGTTGTGCACTTAATATCATGCATTGCTTAGCCATATTTTTCAAAGGGACGCTGAAGTACCAAACTTCTGTTTGTGTCAGTAAGGCATCGACAATGTTGAACATGCGGTATTTCCGCGCGTATAACCCGCCCCTGCGTATAATCCGCATCCTCACTTTCAGCCCGCCGGAAAAGAAAAAAAAATCTTCACGTATTGCCCGCACATTTGATACAGGAAAGGCTGCACCAAAGCTACTGCTCAAGCAACACATCGCATACTATGTAGACAGAAAAAGCATATAATTGGTAAGTAGAATACGCTGACTGCAAGGTGAAAGTCATAATTCACTCAGTGTCACTGCTCTCGCTAGAGCTATCACTTGAGCCGCAGTCCTCACTGTTGTACAGAAGGTCATCTTTACGGCATGACGCGCAGTGCAGCTTCACAGCACAACGCGCATTGCCGTAAAGCTGCACTAAAGAAAAACCCAGAATGTTGTCCGCACCCGTACTTTGCCACTGAAATTTTCGCACTTTTAATGCAAGTTATAGGCGCCAAAATACGGTACTCTTCAACGTTTTTCCTGTCACTAAAGAAGTATTTAATTTATGAAGCCACAAATGCGATAAAGCATCACGCGATGTCTGTGGCGGCCAGAACAATTACAGCAGTGACCTAAAATGACGCTCAAATTTCTTGCAATGTGAGTGGACGATGCGCAAATTTTTAAGGTATATGTGCACGCACTTGCACTTGTGTCAACGTAATGTTTTTTTAAGGACTTTCCGGAATATCTGCCACATGTATATGCACCAAATGTGAAAACCAAAACCACAATTCTGGTTTTGATTATCTGCAACAACATGCTTAGCTCGTGTCATTATCCTTGGTTTCGCACACTCGCTACTTTGAGAATTGCCTTGTCATACCCATGCCAAGTTGTCAGCACTGAAGTGGGACGGGTAAAACTTCCAGCCGCTCTCAGCGCATTCAAGGTGAGCAGGCATGGCAGCATTCAGTGCCAAAAGACAAGCCAAGATGTAAGCAGTGGCTGAACACTCCCCGTGTCAGTGGAAGCCAACTGTAAGGCGGTTAGCCCACACTTTCAGAGCTTTCTGGCTCATCCCTATTGTACTAACCTAATCATATGACGTGTGTTGACATGAGGATAACAGTCGGCCGATTCACCACCGTGTGAGCAAGCTGCTGGCGCCGTGTCACATTGAGACGCTTACCATCGGCCAACTCCGGGCGGTGCACGTGTGTGCGCGTGGATGGAACTCGCCTGTGCCGCAATCGAGGTTGCTGCGCAAAATCACACACAACCTGTGTCAAAAGTTCTTCTTGTACCTTGGTTCTATGCTTTACGCAGAATGTTTTAGGTTGATTTTAGATGCCGTATAGTAAACCTTCTCTTCCGCTAGAGTGACCTTTATTTTTCATCATGCCAGTTGACCATGCCCACAAGCCTGAGCTCTGCTGAAGAAAAATCAGCGAAGCATCTTTAACCAAAATACGGACCGCATGCGTGCTGTGTGGAGTTGCTTTAACTTCACGGACCTTAATCAGCTTAACACCTTCTGCATACCCACAAAACAGAGCCATAGTCACCACAGCACAAATAATGTCTAGGCCCAGTTTTCACTTCACGATCAATTTCCAATGACGTAATAGTGGATGGATTAGACAACTGGTTTTGTCAGCGAAATTAACAGCAAGCATCAGCTAGTCTAGGAAAACTTTATGCGTCACAGAAAACGACAAAAATCAACAAAGAAGGTGAAGAAAAGGAATACCACTTTTGAATTGATTTTTCTTCTACAGTAATTAACATCAATGAAACTACAGTGGTCAAAGCACGGTTTAGGAACTCCCGACTCCATTCTGCACAAGTAATCCCACAATGTCTACAAATTACTTCAAGGCCCATTTACCATGCTAACCCTTAATTTTGATGTAACTGCTTAGCCCTACTTCTTAAAGGGACACTGAAGTGAATTTGTCAAGCTCCCGTTTTTGCTTGCACTGCGTAGACTGGCTCAAATTAGCACACTTTTTATCGTTTATCCGGTTGACAAATCGGTAATTATTTTACAAAGCGCGAAAGAAGTAAAACTACCATGCGCGGTTTGCGGCGGCCGCACCAACTAAGGCTGCGACGTTGGGAGGAGGGGCGCCGTGATTGGACGATGCCCAAGGTTAGCAATCACACAAGGTTCGGTTTCGGTTTCGGTTCTGTAAAACATAACCAATGGCTTTGTTAGATGGGAATTCTCAATATCTCAGTAATCATCGTACCGCGCTTCTGCCATGTTGTCGGCTGTAAAATGCACAAGATAAGCCTCCCAGGACGGCTTGTAGTCGTAGCATTCACTAGCCGAGACCTACGCAGTGCATGAACGCCCTCCGCGTACCCGCAGACGCCCAGATGTCATGCGCTTTTCCCCCATATTTGGAGCTTGCCTTCCTCATGCCTGTATCGTAAAAAGCGTGTTCGCACCAGGCCAAGGGTCTGTTCATTCTGGCCTGTGCCCACTGCCTGCAAGCAGTTGGTGCTTATGGCAACAGCACGCCAACGAGAACTCGCTAGCGCGCCAGTGCCAGCCTGCGCGCGTTTTGTGAACTAGTTCGTGTAGCCATGAACGTTGCGGCCCAAAAAAAGGTGAACTCAATGTAGAAAACATCGGCGAAAAACAAAAAAGTTAACTTACAAAAAAAAAGCACGTACCCGCGGGGATTCGAACTCGTGACTCGCAAAACATTTGCGGTGACATACACACTAAACTTTTTTACACCCTTTTTGGCCGAAAAGGGTGTAAAAATCTTGTCCTATGGCTAACACCCTTAAAAGGTGTTTTGGAAAAAAAGGGTGTACGGATGAAAAAAGGGCGTTGATCTCAACACCCTTAAAGGGTGTTGAGGATGCTCAACACCCTAAAAAAAGGGTGTTGAGCATTCGGCAAGCGCAGTGGCAATGTGAATTGGCGAAGCGCGCAGCATTCAACACAAGCAGCCTATACGCACAAGTTACAGTTGGCACAGAAAGGAATTCAGCAAGAAAACCAACGGGATGGAAGCGGTACAGGGAGACCATACTTACTTAGTAGTACATGTGCTGTTCTTGACTTTAGATCCACCAGAGGAAAAAACCCCAATCGAATCGGTGGGCTTGTCGCAAAAAACAGATATTTTAGCGCTAATTTTTGAAGTATGGATTTTACTATGAGACTACACAAATCAACATGCAGATTTCCAAAAGCTTTTCAATTACGACGTGGTTTTTCTGTTTCATAACTTATAGAATTTTATTAAATACCAAACAAATCTTCTCCGCCACCTCAACACCCTTCAAAAAGGGTGTTCACTATTTCAACACCTTTTTTCCCAGAAGGGCGTAAAGCTACAAATTAGGGTGTTCGAAACTAAGAAAAAGGGTGTAAGAAAAGACCGCCAACTAAGAAAAAATGTGAAGAGACCTCCAACTTTGGATGCCTTTTGTACCTGTTTACATGGATGGACTGAACATTTTCTATAAGCGGTGGGTGTTTTGTACCTCACCATGTTTAAAGCAATATGAACTAACTAGCATAGTCTATTACCAGTGGAGCTCTTTGAGCTCTGGGGCGTTAGCAAAAAATACAAAGAAAAAGAACTGCTGCACGCGTAAATGGTGCACCACCGCAGATAGGGTATTATAACAGTTAAACCGCGGCTTTCGAGCTTGTTAGAGTGTGAGGACAAGGGGCGCATGTGTATGCGCACCTTTTACTATACCATTTCAAAGGTACTAGTTTTTGTGGATTCTAACAGGCAAAAAAAAAAATGGCGAAGCCTGCAGTAGTGGTGCAAAGCTGGAGAAACAGCATACCTGGGGCCGACCTAGCTTGTTTCCCCTTGGATCCCCTGGCAGTGGGGGGGGGGGGGGGGGGGGGGGAGGGGGCAGACTGGAACAGCCTTGTAAAATCCGGTTAAACTTGGCCTCACCCCTCAGCGGTCATCCTAGCTTATCAAGAACATTGAAAAGCTTAGCAAACAGCAAATAACAATACTTAGCAACACCGGGAAGAAACTAGGTCGACTCCAAGCTTCGCTGTTCTTTCTTTGCAACTGAACACCTATTTCACACTGTTTCAACACCCTTCAGAAAGCCAAACGTGTTGCAGTTGGTAAACACCCTTTTCGCCGCACGACTATAGTCTTTTTTTAATTTTGAAGGTTCAAATTTGTGTTTACGTGCCAAAGCTAAACTTGGGGAATGAGGTGCACCGCATATGGAAACGAACGATCATTGCATACTAGCAACTATTTTTTTTTTGCCTTTGAAAACTTCTTGCGAGTAGAGGAGTATATGAGGGGATGTCTTGTTCTTTACAGTGCTATTATGCATCCAAGCATGGCCTTAATAAATGAAGAGCTGAACACCTTTTCCACACCCTTTCAACACCCTCAGAAAAACCAAGGGTGTTGAAGTTGATCAACAACCTTTTTTTCACACAAAGAAGGTGTAGAGCTAGGAAAAGGGCGTTGAGATTCAAGAAAAAGGGTGTAAAGGCCTCCCAACACCCTTTTTTCACCCTTGCTACACCCTTTTTTGGCTAAAAGGGTGTAAAAAAGTTTAGTGTGTACCTAGCGCCCCAGACCACTGAGCCACGGAGCGGGATGCGAAGGCCTTGCTAATATAGGGTATATATTGTACAACCGGTTTACACTTTTATTTAGTTTTGGCATTTCAAGCAGCTTAGGTGACTATTTGTTGTACTACGCTCGTGCAGCAAGCGTCGCCCGAGTTTCCACAGTAGCTCACGTCTAGCAATTGCATTTCGTAGACGGAAAAGCGTTCGCAGATGCGTAGTCGTGCTGCTGACCGCTGTGCTTGTTCGCCCAGCGCAAAAAAGTGCTTCCCGCGCCCTAGTTTTACGCTGTACGGTAAAAATATCAGTTGATTTTATTTCCTTAGTACCTATATTGACTTCGCTGACTCTTCTCCCGCCTTCAAGAGGCCTTATATTTTCCTACTGGCGTACCAGTCAGCGAAGCGTCACATGTGCGCTTGTGCAGCGCTTGTGTGAAGCGACCTTGACTTGGAGCTAGATACAGTGTACAAATAAACCAAGTAAAGAAAGGCACATTCTTCCATTCACAAACGTGTCCTGGCTTCGTTTCAACTAAGCGAACGAATTGCGACCAAGCAATTTTTTTTAACCTCCTGATTGCGACGACCCGTCGGCGGCCGGCGGACGAAACGCTGGGCCGACTGACTCTGTGTGAAGGCCGGGGAGCCGTGCAGTAGCGCAGCCAATTGCCAGCTCATCCCCTCCTGACGTCACACGAAAACGCCACAGAAAATGGGCGAGCGTAAAGAGAGGAGGACAGCATTTTCGAATTAGTTTTTCTACTAAATAAAATCGCGTAAACGCGCCTAGAGTGGTCGAAACATGGCCTGGGGACTCCGGACTACAATTTGCGCTAGTAATCCCGCAATGTTTACATATCACTTCAGTGTCCCTTTAAAGTACACTGAGGTGTGCCAATTTTTAATCCTGATATTTTATAAGGATGTCTAATTCAACTGAGTGCCAAGGAGTGCTTTTATCTAAACTTTACTATTACTCTGACTGGATAAAAGATGCTTATTCCATGTTCAAAAGGCCTTGCAATAAAAGGGTTCCCTTATACTTCCAGAGGGCACTCAAAATACCTACCTGTATATTTGTCGTTCGAAGAAAAGTAATGAGAATTGTTCCCTAAAGAACATTTTTAATAAGAATGTAACAATACAATGAGGCAATGGCAGCATTCCCATCATATATACTTGCACAAGGCACTCCAGATATACCATTTTTTTAACTCTTTAAAAGAATTATTGGCTAATTCTTTAAGAAAAATGCAGCAGCCACTTCTCTGATGAAGGCGAAAAGCGAGAAATCCCGTGTGTTCCGAGAATGCAGCGCACATTTAGGATCCCCAGGTGTTCAAAATAAATCCAGAGCCCTATACTATGGCTTGCCTCATTGCCTGCCCTGGTCTCGGCACAGCCCTGTGTATTTCAATGGAAGAAAACTCCCGATAATTCGAACACGTTGGTATCCAGAACGTTTAATTCGAACTATGATCCCCTGGTTTCCATCACTCCTCGCCGAAGAAGTCGGCCCAGAGTGATCACAATGTGTTGCAAATCCAAACCACACCAAATTTACTAGAGATTCAAAACAACGAAACCGAAAAACAACAGCGTGGCGCGCGCGCTACGCTGCTGCGACAGCTTTTTTCGCTTCTACCGAGTGGGGGCGCCCCACCGGCGCCAGTGCTCCGGCGCATACCGTTACATTATTCACTAACTCACCTGCCGCAACGTGTAGAAGCGCCTAATTCGCGATAACGAGCCCAGAGGTTTGAGTCCCGCCCACACATTGTGGCGCGATTTCTATTTATTCTAGCGCCCTCCCGCTAATTCGAACTCCGCCTAATTCGAAGCAATTTCACGGTTCCCTTCGAGTTCGAATTAACGAGCATTTATTGTACACAGTCGCCTACAGTGTACCCCAATGAAATGCGGAAGTTTATCTATTTTAGTCGTTTTCTTACCTTTTTATTCTTTTTTCCGGGTTCCGGCCCCCTCCGAAACGAAATTCCTGCGTACGCCGTTGGTGTGTACCACTGCTGAAAGAGCTTAAGGTTCGAAGCGCTGGAATTTTTTTGCATTGCCGAGGTGTTTCCACGAACCCGCACACACGATAGCGCGTGTAACCCGATGACGACGTGCTATCGCGCTATCTGTGTGTGTGGCTTCGTGGAAACACCTCGGCAATGCAAAAAATGCCAGCACTTCGCACACGTGGCAGAAGTATGGAAATTTTCGCTTCGCTGTTCCAAGTGCGGTGACAATCATGATCGTGCACACTGTTCTGCTGACAAGCTAAAATGCTCTAACTGCAGCAAAACGCATGAATCCACATTTCTTCACTCTCCGAAAGCGATTTAGACATTCAAGGCCGCAAACCATGTTTACTACAAGTCAGCAAAACCCACCCCACAGAGCGGCGTCACACCGGCCGCAACGAACACTCGGGAAAGCCAGAACAGACAACTGCGGGTCTCATCTCCATCAACGTCGAGGAGTACTTCCTGGCTCTACAGGTCCTGTGGCGCGAGCCGCAGCTGCAGCATCCTGATGCAGACGCTCGGCCAGAACGGGATCCAAGAGCTACCCACGAGTCCCCTACAAAGGTTGCGCCATCACCTGCATCAACAGCCGCACCTGATCCGTCACCAGCTAAGACTCCTACTCCAGCTGCACGGTCTTCAAAATCTGTTCGTCGGGCGTCTATACTAACGCAGCGTGCAATTGACCGAAGCACTGAGGGCTGCCGTTCTGTGCTGTCCTCTCTCGTCGTGGAGGCTGTTCGCATCTTTCTCGCCCCCTCACATTCCTCGTAGCAGTGGCGCTCTTGACTCTCCTGAACTTTTGTCTCTCCTTTCCTTGCACAATAGCGGTAGCTGCTACGACTCGTGTCGTCACAGCCCCCGGGGTCCAGGAATTTCGTGACAAAGCGGCACTTTTTCAGTGGAATGCCTGCGGACTCAAACAGCGTCTTTCGGATCTACGTTAACTCGCTCTTAAGCACAAATTTCCCGTGATTGCTATTTTGAAATCACGAATGTCGGGTGATATACGCATTTCCGGGTACACAGTTGAGCAGTCGACAACTGGCGTGGAATTATCAAGAGGTTTAGTGGCCCTGAGAAGCTACCTCATCACAGTGGTGCATAGTTTACCACCGGAAGCATCGAATGAATCATCATCATCACCAGAATATCATCATCATCATAATCACCAGCAGAAGCCTATCTACGCTGGCTGCTGCTGGTGATGATGCTAAGGACTCTCTCCGCTAAAAACTCTACGCTAAGGACTCTCGCCATTAATCTCCAACTTATCCAGGTCCTGTGCTAACTGCGACCAATTTATCCCCGCAAACTTCTTTATCTCATCTGCCCATCTAACTTTCTGCCGCCCGCTGCTACGCTTGCCATCTCTAGGGATCCACTCTGTTACCCTTAATGACCAACGGTTATCTTGCCGAATGAAGATGTGGCAGCAACTGTTCAGGGCTCTGGTTTGTCCTTAATTCACAATAATTGCTGCGTACATTCCGCCTGGGGTGGCCTCAAATACAAACCTCCTAGAAAGCATCATCAGCGCCACAGAAGGGCCGCACATTTTGACTGGGGATTTCAACGCTCATCATCCCTCCTGGGGCAGTATAAAAGCGACAGTCAAAGGGCGGCGCCTCCTAGACACTGCTCAAAGGCATGGCATGTGCGTCGTCAACACCGGAGAGCCAACTTTTTTACGGGGCTAGGTATCTAGTGCCCTTGAAGTCACGGTCGTCTCGTCGCAACTTATTGCCATGACAAGGGCATGGCAGCGACCACGTGCCGACCTACATTCCAGTGGATGGCCTTACGGGTATCCGCCCACAGCGTGTAAATCGCTGCTCAAACTGGGAAGCATTCACAACTGTGATGGAGGAGTGCACATGTAGACTCAGTGAGCTCATATGACTCCTTCGTGGAAACAATGGCAAGAACTCGTAAGTCTAGCACGAAGGTGCTGAGGTTGCACATAAATACAGCGCTGCTGACTCAGAATTCGAGAGGCTTTGAGCAGTGCGTCGACGAGCATAAAGATGAGCCCGTCGGACGCTAGCGCCTGAGGATTCCGAGTCAAGAGATCCAAAGAGTCAAAAGATCCAACGAGTCAAAAGGTCCAATATTGGATCTTTTGACGTGGTGGATCTTTTACTCGTTGGATCTTTTGACTCACTGTGGATCTTTTGACCCATTAGATCTTTTGACTCGCTTTGGACCTTTTGACGCGGCTAAGACGAGTCAAAAGGTCCAACAAGTCAAGAGGTCCAATATTAGACATTTTGACTTGTATCTTTTGACGCGGCTGAAGCCAGTCAAGTGATCTAGTCTCTGTATGGGCCTCACCTTGGCGCTCTTTTGTTTGCTAACGGTCAAGACTATAGTTCCGTTACCTCTTCGTTTCCCCTACAAGGAGCGTGTTCATTCTAAGCACCAATTTCCGAGCCATATGCTAGTTTTTTTTTTTTCAGGTATATGCATGTTGCTCTCACACAAAACTACGTTTGCGCCACGGACATGGGAAATTATCTGTGGTTAAGCCCACATTAACAATGCCGTTTACCGGCTCCGGTCTTTTCGGTATGGGGCATTACAGTTTCGGGGCCTTTCGGTACACGGAGCTTTCGTTACAAAAACCAATTCAAGCGCGCGTTTTAGGTAGCAAGATATGCGAGTCGGGGCAGTTGCAGGCACAAAAATCGTACTTATTTAATACACGCATTCTTGCTCGTAATTCTGCATTATTTTAACGTAGTGATAAGGTGATGCGGCCTTACCAAATGAAGCACTCTTCATTTGCGGAATAGTTGCCGGAATAACTGTAGCTTTGAGATAATATTATTGTTGCATATATCGTTTTCTTTCTGGCGACTTATTATCACCATATCTTTGTTTACAAATCAGTGAAGGTAACATTTTTTTTTCCAATTTCGAGTACCTGTGATAACAGCTGCGTAATTGATCGCCTTCGCTAGGGGATAGGAGCCAGTCGCTTTCTAACTCAATCACAAAGAACTTGTAATTTTTTTGTCATTTTGCATCCATGTGCTCTTGTATTTGCTGATAACGCAACGCACATAATGCCTTTACCAATGCGTTACCAAGGGCACCTTCTACCCCGCCGGACGTTTCCGTCCAGGCGCCACCCCCATTTCCAGGAAATCGGTGTGTTGGTGTGTGTTGTGATTTGAAATACCCAAAGGCATTTTAATGCTTTCTGGAACATACATAGATTTAATTTGCTGAAAGGAGAGCTCATTTGTCATTTTCGGCGTTTTTCCTCAAAGCATACTGGTCATAATTTGGTCGCGGCTTTGTTCTTATCCGAGACGAATGTCATCATCAGCTCCCCACCGCCTGTACCTCTTTATTTGCACAAAAGGGAAAAATCCCTTATTGAAGCGAAGCCACGCAAGCAGGGGTTAGCACTACATTATCGAGAGTGTAAAAAAAGAGACACGCGGACTGCAACTAGCGGCTTCAGGTTATCATGACGTGCTTCAACTCGGATCTCCTGGAAACCTGGTAACGAGCTTCCCAAAATGTAGCGATGTAGCACTGATATTCGAACTCTTGATTTTTTGTGGGTGTAATCATGAGCCATATAATGGTCATTTATTTGATGGATGTTGACTTTGATTAACGAGATGCAAGAACATTTGTCCGGAATATTTTCAGCAGCAATCATACAAATCAGCGCGGCGTAGCCGAATATGAGCGACATGGGGTCGTGGCTCGTTGACATCACTGAAGCTCAAATTCTACACAAGCAGTAACTACCAAATTATTGTAATGTAATGGTATCCAATGACAGAGAAACGAGAAAAGAGAACAACCTGAGAAAGTAATCAGAAATAAAAACAAGCTTGATGAATGGTGTTGTTCATATCGTTTAAATTAGCCACAACTTAATTCGGAGCGCCAAGTGCATAGCTTCTACATTAGGTGTGAACGTTCGGGTATGGGAGCCAAAACAGCACTAAAAATACAATAAAATGACGTAGTCTATAAATTGTATATCCTAGCTATGGCTCCAAAAGTTCTCATAATTCGTCGGACCTTTTGACGCGGTTTCAGAATTATTGGACCTTTTGACATGTTGGATCTCCTGACTCGTTGGATCGTTTGACTCGCTTTGGACCTTTTGACTCGTTGGATCTTCTGACTCTTTGGACCTTTTGACCAACATTGGACCTTTTGACCCGTTGGATCTTTTGACTCGGCTGTCACGTGATTATTGGATCTTTTGACTCTTTGGACCTTTTGACTCTTTGGATCTTTTGACCATAAGCGGCGCCTGAGAATATCCGAGCTTCGAGGTGTGCTCAGAGGGCGGTCCAGGAGCATATGGCCAAGCTTGCCAAGCGCGAATGGCAGTCCTTCTGCTCGAAGCTAGACCCGAGGATGTCGCTTTCCAGAATGTGGCGCCTGGTTCGAAGCCTACGGGCCCCACCAACTCAATTTCACTCATTTAACCACATTGCACTCAGCACAAGCACGACTGATCTACACGTTGCGAACGCCTTCTATAGGAAAATTACCATGGCGCCGACACCTGTACTACCTTCATCTTCATCCCTGAGCGAAGATTCCCCAGAGTCTGCTGGCTGCACTGGCCTCCATAAAAAAATCCCACGTGCCCAGGTCCGGACGAAGTCACTTATATAACCCTTTCCCATTTAGGCGAAACGGGGTAAAGGTGTCTCCTAAACGTTTTTAATCGCTCATGGGAGACTGGCCGTCTAGAGCCAAAATGGAAACGCGCTCGCATTGCGCCAGTTCTCAAGCCAGGAAAAATTCCAACTGCCATCGAGTCCTACCATCCCATAGCCCTCCTGAGCTGTGTCGGCAAGCTGATGGAGAAGATGGTGCTTTATCGCTTGGATTGGAATCTGACAGTCAGAAATGTATACCCGGCACAGATGTCTGGTTTCCGCAAGAGTCGTAGTAGCATTGATAATGCCATCGCACATGCAACCAGCATCAAACAAGCTAAGTATAGGCGAAACATCGTCATTGCGGTGTTTCTGGACACCAAATCAGCCTATGACTGCGTAGCGCATGAAGCTATTCGCTCGGCTATGAATTCTTCAGGTATTGGAAGCCCGGGATGTATGCATGACTGTCAGACTACCTTTCCGATAGGTACATCTACATGTCAACAGACAACGGCGACTCAGCACTATACAGAGTGACCCGCACCATCAAATAACACTCTAGTGGCTCCCTGCCCTTTGCGGAATAACTGTAAATGTGAGGGCGGACGCTGCAACATTAATAGCGCATAAACCAACGTGGACCACAAATACCGGTACCATTTTCTCGGAAAGGTGCTTCAGAACTTGCATTCGGTGTGCCATGGAGCACGCAGCGATCGATTTGGGCAGACGGATCCCATCATTACGCGCCCCTCTACTCTATCGACTCGCGTTGTTATTTTAGCATGCCACCTGGAATATCCAAGTATGATGAATCAGTACTCCACCGTATGCGGTTGAATGTCGCCTACACGCGATGCTGCTGTTACAAAATCAACCATTCCACTTCGTCACTGTGCCCAGAATGCGATGTGCGTGAAGATCTGCAACACCCCATTTGTGATTGTGCGCGATTTAGTACACAAAGAGTGTCTCTCGCAGTGTCTCTGTCCCGGACGCTCTCCGTACGACTAGAACTGAGGGACGTATCAGGTCCCTGGAATTCTTCCAAACGTGCCTCTCGTGCCGCAAAAGTTTTATTGACCTACCTAAAAGACACACGTCTTGATCAGACTTTGTAAATAGTTAAAATCATATGCGTTCCTTCCTCTTCATCATTATACTCATCATTCTCACCTCATTCGCCTGGCGCAGCAAGCCAGGCAGCTTAACTCGACTGATGGCTCTCTCTATCTCTCTGTCATATAAAAGTTAGTTGAAAGTTTGCGCTTGTCCCGTTCTTCCGGTATGTTCCGTCTTTTTTCGCGCAAAGCCCGTGTTTGTTCACCAAAGATGCACCAACTCGCCCAACAAGTTTTTCTAAACTCCAGGGTAGTAACTTCCGGAAGAACTGCGATGATTCATAATGCTGCACCTGCATGTACGGTCAGCCTGGCTTGAGCAAGCACACCTACGCACGCACGCACGCACGCACGCACGCCTACATAACACCTACACACACGCACATACACAAACACTGGCACAAAAAATTAGCAGTGGCTTAGCTCGGATATATGCCAGGATATACGTAGCGTGAGCTGAGGTTCAGTTGGTTATTCTTAGCTTTCCTGGTTGTCTAGGATTAGCTTATTATCATGCTTACTGCTGATAAAACGATTTCCAATCCAATCCAATCCAATCTAATTTAATCCAATCCAATCTAGTCGTGGCGGCGGCGGCTCCGGCGCGCCAGCTGTGCGCCGTGAGACGCCACTGCTCCTCGCGCATGCGGAGCACGGCTCTCCAGGAGCCACGCGAAACTGCTCAACCTCGGCCAGTGTAGCTCACGCTGCAAAAACAACAATCATGTGCGTTCGAAAACGTATAAGCGCGACCAACACGGGATTTAAAATTCGCACAAACCTGCATGTGTCAGACGCCATTGTTATACGCTGATGGTCATGAGTCATGCGTTCCTGCAATGCCGGGATGGGCTCAGCTATCTAACGCAGCGCGCCAGGCTTTTACATGCACAAACAACGACCCTTCGTGCAGGCAAATAATGCAGCCATGCAGCCAAACAATACCTGGAGGAAACTCGAGAGAGAAAGAGTGTAGCGGGAGGTAAAGCGGCTAAAAAATTCACGGAGAGAGGGAAGGTAAAGAATCCGACATTTCAACCACCGATTCTCGGTAGCCGCGCAAAACAAAACAAGAAAAAGAAACAGTAAGGAAGAAAAAATTATAAGGACGTCGGGTGCTAACAACAATAATTTGGGAGAATTTTTCAGCATCAAAGACATACCAAGACAAGTAAAACTCTTGGGAAATAGAACACATGCTCTCACACGCGCAAAAGAAAGGAGGATTTGGGTGAGTGATCACTAAGTTGAGAGGCAGAGAGAGAGGAGAGAGAGAGAGAGAGAGAGAGGATGTGAGAAGAGAGAGAGGGAGAGACGAGAAGAGGAGGATGCGAGGAGAGGAGAGACCGAGCGGAGGACAAGGAGGAGATGAGAGTGAGATGAGAGGAGATGAGATGAGGGGAGAGAGAGAGAGAGAGAGAGAGAGAGAGTGCTGCAGCTGCCATCATTACAATCGGAAATACCGGACGAAAGCGACAGGACCGAATACGAAATTCTCACGCACGCCCTCATTAATGACTCAGATGAAGAGAAGAGACCTCCCAGCAGAAAAGCGGAGCGGCTGACAAGTCAACGCACGCACGCAGGTGGTGAGCGCTGAAAAGTAATGGGAGGGGGGCGACAGATGCTGCGAAGAAGGGAAAGGGGTAAGACAGAGCGGACACAAGTGACGTTCGGTGCTACGAGGCAAGGCCGCCTTTGTAGAAGGAAAGAGAAGACGCCCGACCTCTTCCACATCGCCCTTTCCCGCACGTATCGCCGTCGCCACGCTGTGACGGGGGATGCCGGCAATGCCGCGCGCGAAGCTAGACTCCGGGAAGACCCGGCAACACAGCAGCAGCGGGCGTCCCCTTCATTGCTCGCCGCGCAGTCAACTCGGATGCACCGCGCTCCCGGCGCCAGCTCCCACTGCAACAGGTGCTCGCTCGCAGCCAGCGTCGTCGACGTCGTCCGCCGGCCGAGCTCGGCGGTGAAGAGGAAGCGGCAGGAGACCCCATCGCCGCGCGCTCAGTGCTCTTGGTGAACCCTGCAGGATTAAGGAGGGATTAACGCACTTACAAAAATGTGAGTCGAGCATGTAGTACGTGCTTCATTTTCAGTTCACTTCGCACGAAAAGACCTTTTCTTGCTGCGCGCGAATGAATTGTGGGAAATAACTGTACGACCCAACGTGAGGTTTGCGTATGGGAGTGATTAATGTGTGTGAATTTGCCCCAAGCGATCTCAACTCTAGTGTGCAGCGATTTTCAGTTGTTGTAAACTTTACAACAACGCCTGTTTGTACGTTATATGTGGCCATCAATTTACGGCGATTGGGCAGGGATATATGGACGTCTTTCTCGTGTCAGCTGTACAAATTACGCGGTAAAATTATTCGAAATGTGTTGCCAAGTAGAGTGAGCGAGGTTTAGAACAAATATTCCTGAAGTCGTCAGATACGGCTCGATCCTTCAGGCTTCAAATATGTAAAGAAATAAAAAAAATACAATAGCCAGTAAATAACTTCGAGTAGACGCCCACGAGCAGGAAAAACGACAATGTCCACGGTTTCTTCAAAACTTGAATGCCTGCTGAGAAAATATAAAATATCAGGAATGAGCGAGAAGTGCTTTTCTAAAACACAAGCAAATATGAATGAAAGAATGAAATATCCAAATCAGATATTTCGCAAGCGGTGTTCTAAACACGCCTGTAAAATTGTCTATAAAATTCATCAAGTTATTTTAAAAACACTTGACTGATAATATCATTTCACACAGACGCACACACACACATGCACACAAAAAATTCTCAAGACATACCGCTACATCAAACTTGACCGGATGTGATGCCGATTTTTATAACATGCGACTAGATTAGCACGTTGGCACCTCTCGAGCAAACCAATGAGGCGGAGGAAGAGAAAACTTCATTGAGGTGGAGACTACACTAAAGGTGTCTCAGTTCTTCGTCCACGGCCAATGGAAAAAAAATCTCATACTTCACTCTAGGGCGATACGACGTACGTCGACCGTTGTTGACATACAGAAATATGATGACGATTCATTGTATAGAAACAATATCGCGTGAATTATGTCCTAAAGTAGTAGCTTCAAAATGAGGAAAAGAGAGAAAAAAAAACACATTGTGTGGGAACGTTCTGTCAATACGTTGGTGGGTATCAGCCTGGGGCGGATCACTTTCCAGACGTACTACTATATTTTTTTTATAAAGTAACATTTTGGCGTTGCCGTTTTCTCTTTAATTTCCTGTTTAGATGTGTGTCGTGCAGTGATGCCAATTTAGCGGATTTTCCGCTAAATCTGGCGGATTTGATTTTATTCTGACGGGGAAAAAATTAGTCTAGCGGCTAGTGGATTTTTTGACGGGCCATTTTTATACATAGCGGATTTCTGGCGGATACCTCACGCAGTGCAACGATATCAAAATCGCCCTGCAAGAAGCCATTACGTTTCCTCTATAAAATAGCAGAAATTGTTTAACTTCAGAGGGTAGGAGGGCTCCTGTTACCTTGCTCCGCCTATCTCAGACAAACAAATCCGTGAGGTTTCCAAGCGGCGATCGCTTTCTAAGTAGCACATAACAGACGAGCTACGATGCACTTATCCGTCGACTCTGCGCGCCCCCTGCCGATTGCCGTGCGAACTGTGAGTCCGCTATCACGGCCTCCGCGATCGGCTGCCGGCGGCGCGCCGTTGCTCCGGCCGTCCCCATTCGGCGCGTCCACAGCAAAAAACATGTTAATCTGGCTAAACTCCGCAACGCGCCGCGAGGTGGCGGTTGTTAGCCGATGGTTCGGCAGCTTGCACCGATTCCTCTGGCCGGCTTGTGTGGGCCTGAGTTGCTGCGTGTTTTCACGGCCGGAATTTGCGTAACTGTGTTGCAGCTTTATTTTTGTTGAGCTGAGAAACCGAACTACCGGGTCATGAAGTCCGCTTGTCTCAGAAGCTTCGAGGAACAGCACTTGAAAAGTTAATCACGCCTGTGATTGCTGGCTTGATCGGTTGCAGGACATTCGTGCGGACATTCAGGTGCGGCGGGATATTTGGGATGCGAAAAACTTCTCGGCTACAGAATATCGGGGTGCTTGCTTGTTGAACAGCAGTTAATTTTTATTTCCGCATAGGTTGGGTATGGACAACAATCGAGCGCAGTGGTTGAATTTTTATATTGGCGCCGTATTTGATTTTGCCAGATTATTTTTAGAAGTTGAATATTGTATATTTTGCTTGATACCTTGTCCAAGGAATACTTGTTATGCAGCCTATTGATTATATTCTACACACATGCCTTTTTTTTTTAATTTACAAGATTTCAATTTATAGTCGCTTTTGCGGCGTGCAACTCAGCTAACAATTAGCGCCGTTTACGATGGTGCTATTCCTTCTTTATGCAGTTTTCTCTAAACGAAAGACACACTGTTACTATCTAAAGAAAGCAGCATTACAAGCATTCGGTTTGCCCCACAAAACGCAGGGAAAATCTTACGAGGAGTTTATGCAGGTTTGTGCGCTGTCACACTAAAATGATTTTGCAAAACACTCTTGTCACCACCTTTTTTTTTTTCATACGGACAAATCTCGCACATTTTCGTTGTAGAAGAACGGGCCTCTGAAAACAGCTGCAGTGGGTACATGTCCAAAGCAAACATGAAAACTGCTCATCATTGCTTAACAGATGGATGGGCTTCGATATCAGTAATTGAAATTTAAATATATTTAGTCTTTGGGGTCCGAAATAGGGAAAATTGGGCTTGCCTGTGGTCACCGAATACGTTTAAGAATACAATGAAATCGGGGTGCATCTGACTTCAAGTCGTTTTATTTGTTGCGACTGAAATTGAAACTGTAACTTGCTTAACGCACATGTGTAGAACAGATTGCCATATCTTTGAGGCTATCGCTCAACGTAATACTCTTTATAACGTGTTAATCGTAAAAATATGACGGGTGCTTCCAACCAACAGTCATTATATTCGAAGGGCCAGATAAGAGCGCAGCCATCCGTCGTGCGTATGACGCGATCGCGCCCCGCGCTCTACTGAACTGCCATTGACCATGCAGTATTATATAAAGTACGTAAGCCTGGATAAGAAATACCTGAAAAATAATCACCTTTTAGCGAACCGAACGTTATTTAAGCACCAGAAATTTTCCATGGGTAGTAGGGAATATTGTCTGTGTGTCGAAGGCGTCATGCGGGCACATGTAAAGAATGTCGCATAGCTGCAATCGTAGGTAAAATAAATTCATGATTATCAGGTTTTATGAGTCGCTTTGATCCATAACATCAGCTATGCTTTCTTTTATTGCGATACGAAGCGCGAAGGTTGACGAAAACGCCATTTCGAGAAGCGTTGCAGCATACCAGCGGCGTTCGTTTCAATCCATCGGCTCCGCGCGCCGCGGTGCGGCGGAAAACGGCCGGAAACGGCCTCTTCGGAATTACGCTCTCCCGGGCGATTGGGACGCCGGAGCAACGGCGCGCCGCGGCAGCCGATCGCGGAGGCTGTGCCGCTATCATGCAGGGAGCGGGCTCGCTGTTTGCACCGCAAGCGGCAGGAGACGCCTATAGTACCTGTAGTCCTGGCGGGAAGCGTGGCGATTGGCGCAGCAGCCACCCACGTTTTGTTTTTGCGTTCGAAGTTGCAGAGAACAAAGGAAGACGTCCGACTGCTTTGCGTCGAAAAACGGTTCTGTTTATTCTTCGTGTAACCTGACTCCTCTTCCCTCTTGAGTAATGCGAAAAGTGGTATATTTCGCAGAAGTTCAGACGGAGTGGTTGAAGGACCTTGCTCAGAAATGGCTGCAATGCAAAGCGTCTGCTGGCGGAAACAAGTTGCGATGTTGCAAGCCCTGCGGCTGTCACTAAGCACCATATATTCAGACCTGAAAGCTCATGCGACGCAAGAAGCATAGGGAAATGGCTGGAAGTTTTTCAATCCAGAAGCAACTGAACTTCACTACAAAAGGGAAGTCCAACCCGGGAATGCCCGAGCTGAGGGCAAAACTGCTCCGAACATTCTTCAATTATGACTGCCGATCACTTTATCCAACTCTATAAGAAGTCGTTTCCTGACAGCGAAAGCTGCAAGATCGGATCAGATGCGCCGCTCACAGTGCGCTTCCGTGATTAAGAAACGTTCTTGGCCCACACTCGAGGCGGATCTGGCACAGGGCGTTGGGGACAGCTATTACAGTTGATCATTGGTGAGTCGACCAACATCAGTGTCACATAATTCATTGCCATTCTATCATCTATCACAGTGTCACCAACTCAAGGATCGTGACCACATTCCTTAACCTGTGCCACCTTGAAGTGTGCACGGCAGATGGAATTGCGGCGGCCGTTAAATCCACTCTGATGGAGTACATTCTTAAACTGGAAAGGATGAGAGGCGTAGGGACAGACAACGCGTGCGTTATGACGGGGATCAATAATGGCGTTCATCGGAAGTTGAAAGCTGAGGTTCCCTACCTCGCACTGATCCGCTGCGTCTGCCACTCTTTGGAGCTAGCCACGTCGGCTGCTACAGCGGAAGCATTGCCGAGAAACTTGGATTACCTAATAGGCGAAACGTACAACTGGTTCGCAAGATCCCCTGCCCGGAAAATTGCGTATAAGGAGCTCTACGGTCTGATCAATGACGGCGGTGAACCACTGAAGATTGTGCACGTGTGCAGGACGCGGTGGCTATCCCTCGAAATAGCCGTGTCAAGGATCGTACACCAGTGGACCGAATTGAAGGCGCACTTCGAGATGGCGAGGCGAACTGAAAAGTGCTATGCGACAGAGGTGCTGTCAATCTGGGGTACTTGCTTTTTTTGAGACAGATTCTGGCAGATGTTCAGAAGGTTAACAAGGCATTCGAGGCGAAAGATGCGGATCAAACAAAGCTGCTGAAAGACCTCATGACTTTGCTTTCAAGTTTGGTTTAAAAAAGTCGTAATTCCGACGGAGCAGTTTGACGTTCTGACGTGCCGACTTGAGGATCACTTGAACCCCAAGGCAAATCTGGGCTACCTGTTTGAGACGCACGATGACAACGTGAAAGCTTAGAAGACTGACGGGTTCTCTCTCGAGATGAAGCTGTGATGCGAGAAAGCTGCATAAGGCTTATTACCACGCTAGCAGACCAAACCAGACAGCGACGTTCCCGACAACACCACAGTTGTCCGGAAAACATCATCACTCTTATCGGTCGGAAATGCATTGTGCGTCGTGAAGGAGCCATTTATTCCTCTGCTGGAAGCAATGGCAGTGCCCCCTGAGACAATAGAAAAGGTTCGAAACCAGTGGAACAAAACTACCCTCCTGGACTGAAAGCAAATATCGTCCACGCAGTCATTCTAGTGTGAAGTTCACTCCTATAAGGACGCCTGCGGCGAAAACCCGTTCGCCGAGCTGGCTGCATTTGCCATGTCGATGCTCGTGCTGCCGTATTCAAACGTCGAAGTAGAGAGGACGTTTAGTGAGTTAACATAGTAAAATCCAAGCTGAAAAACAAGCTGAAGCCTGAAACAACAAGCGCTATCCTCGTCGTAAGAGCGGGGCTGAAGCGACACCAGAAAGGTTGTTTTGATTATGAACTTACCGCGGCAGTTGTTAGTGCAATTGGGACATCTGCAACCTATGTGCAACCAAGTAACCTTTCCGGTCTCTCAACAACTACCAGCGGTCCTGTGGAGACGGTGTCAGACGACGACAGCGCCGACGAAGACCTCGATGTGGTTTTCATTGACTTGTGAGTCCTTTTTTTTCATCAGTGTGAATATTTATAACTTTTAGTCTCATCTGTGATGACGTTGACCAATGACGACCACCGCAGCCCTGAAGCCTCAAGTGTTCTAGTTAGACTCCTTGGAAGACTTTTATATGTTATTTCAGCTCTCGTAGTTTTGCGGAGCTTTTAAGACTGATAAAGGTATTTATCACACGAAATTTTACGGTTTTTTAAATAAAATAGGCCCTAGCGGCAAATTTAGCGGATATGTTTTACAATCTAGCGGAATCTGGCGGATTTCTCATTGCTTTTTAGCGGATGTCTGACGCCCAGCGATGGCAACACTGGTGTCGTGGGGGCACAGTTGTGGAAAAGCAACGCAGCCTGTTTATGGGGTTTCTATATCCAGTTGAGCCCAAATCTAGACACCATGATGAATTCTTCTCAGGCTTCATACTGCTTAGATGAGGCCACGAAATTTGGCTAGAAAACCTGCAATCGTAATATCTTCTATGGAGCCTGTGAGACGGCATGACCTCTTAGGCTCGTCTGCGCTGTGAATAGAAAGTTCAGATCAACACCTGTATTTGCAGCAACGAGTGACGCGTTTCTGTTTTTTTTTTTATCGACTCATCCCATTGTTATATCTTTTTGCCAAGGAAACGTTGGAGAAGTTTTTAGTAGCATTTAGTTCCTTCGTGTTTTTCTTCGAGGCCGTGTTTGTGGAAATTGACACACGAGGTGTGCTCTTCTCTAAAGTTTTCCTTCGCTCGATTTTTCAGCGAGTGTTTATTCGCACTGTTGCTGAAAATCTGTTATAAGGATCAACTGACAATGGCCTTTCCTGTACCTCTATATAGATCTGTTTACCTTCGCATACCTGGGGATCATGTTTTTAGGCGAATTTCTAAAATGATCCACGCGCAGAAAAAACATTTTTTTCAAAGCTTCATGCATACTGGAACTTAAGGCATGGATACGCGGTAGAAATGTTTTCGTTTCTTCTGTGTATTTGTCGGCTTTGCGATGTCCTGAAATTTGAACACTTTCATCGACTGCAAAAATGCTATACTGCTCTGGGATGTCCTTAAAGGTCACTCCAAAAGTACTTCGACCTTATTTTTTTTTTGTGGTCCTAAATAGTTCATTAAAAATCGGACAAGCACGTTAAACAGGTAGTATCTTCAACGCCTATCCGTCGATAGTTCGTCCTACGCGTTATTATGATAAAGATGATTTTAGACCTTTATTGGTATACCGTTCTGCTTCAATTTCCCCTTTAATAGCAAATATTAATATCACTATTTAATTTGTTTGCCTAATTCTGGCTTTCGTCTTTGTACTAGGTACTGTGATTTCTAAAACGTTTTTGTACATATAATCCATACACGGGACTGAGAATGTCATGACTGATGATGCCATGAAGAGAAAAAAAATGACCTCGTTGTAGGGTTGCTATACGATTCCTGCTACAGAAGCGAAGGGTCTAGGTTCGATCCACCCAACTTTTAAAGTAGCACAAGAATTTTGTTTTTTGAAGTCCTTGGTCGCGCATGCGCAATGATACCGGCGACGGACACACGCTGAGATGAACTACCCCCTAGAAAAAAACGATCGACACCCGTAGCTACAAAAAAAAAACAAAAAAAAACACCGAGATAGTAGGGACGCCTAAAAAACGACAGAGAACAGAATGTTACATTGCTATAACCTGAAGAGCAAGAAAGTTGGGCACAATCATCCGAAGATTACATGAATGACCACCGACGTTTATGGGTGCATCTTATGCTCGTTATTCAGCGTTAAACCCATGATTTCCTGTTTATTTCATTTTGAATTTCGCAGTCCAGTCGCAGTGCGACCAAATGAGGCTGGCACACTAAAGAAGGATCGGTTTTAAGTTGAGCTACCTCCAAGTGGATAACCTTGACGAATCTTACCGGGGTTACATATAGACTAGACGACGGATGTGGAGCTCTTACAAAAGTTCCGCAGCGGTTCTGTCGCACCTGCAGTGACGTCGCCGGAACGACTCCAGAAGTCGTTCGTGTCATTGGTATTTAAAATACAGCTGCTAAGTAGCTGTGGTACCGACTGAGACAGAACTCCCGAAGATTAAGCGGGCATTTGGAAAATGCTACCGCTTCGTCGTTTGAAAAACACTGCAGAAGAAGAAAGATAGGCTCACCGCAGCTCCGAGTCGGTAGTCACAGAATTACCTCGGATAACTCACAAGCGGTTCATGGACAGTTTGGTGTTGGTGCAGTGAGAATATCGGGAAACAGCATTGAATTACAGGGTGCCCCATCATCTCTTCTATGCTGAGCCGTGAAAATCTTAGGATAATCTTACCGGCATATTTTAAAGCTACGTGATCTCCAGTATTCGAAACCTATTCCAAGACTTTCCTTAAGGGTTTTCAAAATATATCTGAAATTTAAAATAGTTTTGATTGCGCAGAAGTGGGGTCGTTTCATTCGTTCAACAAGTAATATGGAAGAATATTTTTTTAGGGGCCAAGCCCCTTAATGGGCTGAGGCTGTTGGCGTCTCATGTCGTCGTCGTAATCGTCGTCTCACGTGGTCACAGTACTAAAAACACCGGCACACTCGTTTACGCCTCGCGCTGGAACGCTTCCTTAGGCGTACTGAAAAAACACCGAGGCACTCGTTTACACCGCGCGCTAGAATACTTCGTGCTTCAAAGACACGATACTTTTACAGTAAAGCTGTATACCTCTACCCCCAACGGTTTCATCTCCGTTGGCAAGGACGCCGAGATGCCAAGAATACACATATACAGAGAATGCTTCACCCCTCCCCAGGTTTCACGTTAGTGGAGATGGCCCGGAATTTTTAATATATGATAATTAGCCCAACGGCATAAAAAGAAGAATATCAAACTCGCTATTCACAAATAGATATTCCAGCTTTTTAGAAATGATTTATAAGACAGTCTTGATCAGAAATTTGCGGGGCTGGTCGTGGAAGGTGCCCATGGATTTCTAATTTGTTGTGGATGATTTAAGTATGCCGCAAAGTTACAATCTTTATACCATCTAGGATGTAAGAGCCGCTGTCCTTTAATTCTTAATTGAGTTTGCTGATTTGTTTTTCTGAACATTCCAGGAACTTCGGAGCATTGTTAAATGCCAACCGGCCTATTAGTTCTTGATACGTTATCCACTGTTTTTGACATACTTGTGAGTGCACGAGGTTTCGTAAGGGTAGCTGTTCGGGCAACAAAAAAGGGAAGGAAAGGGGAATTCCAACTGATTTAATGGCCCCGCATATTGGGTACGAATTGTTTCAAGGCATGCTTGCTTGAATATTTAATGTCTTCCGAGGCAAGTTTTTGCAGCTTTTCAACCAATTCGGTCTTTGCACAAGGTGCCTGGTACGACAGCGCGTGCTGTTCTTGACGAATAAGTCCTTCCACTCGTTGCCCTTCGAGGAGGGCAGGAACTCTTTTGACGAAAAAGTTCTTCCCAGAATTTTGGATCCGCCAGAATTGACGCAAGCGAAGACGTCGGAGTTGGAATTCGTAGGAATAAAGCTACACTGTCACCCAATGCAGGATAAAGAACTTTTCTCGCTAATAATTGGTTTGCTAACCTCGAAGCAGGCGCTATGACCTAAAAGAAAACAGGCTGTTTCCTTTTGTTCCCATTGTTTGGTATACGTTTCGTAGAATGAAGTGCGGCATTATAGAAATCAAGTCAGGGGTTTGGGCTTTTTTTAGCTTTTTTTTTTTCTCTAGATCTCAAGAACCTGAGGAAAACAGCTATGGTTCGCAGAAGCTGTTGACGAAACCAAACCTAACCGCACTGCCATATCAAATTTAGCTGTAGGAATCCTGCCAGCGGTATCTTTTATTTAGCACAAGCTTCGTTTAGCGCTTCCAAGAAATAATTCATGTGACCTTTTTTCAGTTTCTTTATGCGAGCACAAAGTAACTACAGTGGTAATGATCGCATGTAATTTTAAAATATGGATGCATGCGTGTGTACACATTCCTTCATTACGTCCGACAGGTGGTTAAGGCGGATAGAACATAAACTAACACGACAATAGAGGTGTTATCGAGACCACGGATGTCGCGCTATCCGCATCGATCATCACACGTATACAATAAGCAGAAGAGAGAAAAAGGGCCCATCTCCCCGCGAGGGGGACTCGAGTAAATGCGTCGCATAGGGGTGGGTGTATTGCGTTAACGTTTAGTGTTTGGGGAGTTGGTGGTAGTGAATGCGTTGTATCAGCAGCTTCTTGACGTAGTTTGAATGAGTCAAGGATATAAGGCGCGTTCGTAGCCTTCCATTCTGTGTCGGCTTTGTGGCGCAGTGGGTAGAGCACCATGTACATTGCGTTCCGCCCGCAGGGTCGTGGGATCGAAACCAGGCGCCGGATAGTATTTTTTTATATAGTGTAGGGGGAGGGGTGTGGACCTGTTGTTGAGAGCGAGGAGGGTAGCGTGATGCGGGAGAGGAGGAGTGGGGGAGAGGGCGCACCTGGAAAGGCTGTTGCGGACGCCGAGGCACGCCAACGCCGGGTGACATCGTGAGTTAAAGAAATGCTCTGCATTTAATAAACCGTACCACACTTCATGTACAAATAAAAAAACCACCCCCTCCTCTTCCACGTGCACACACGCAACAACAATAACAACGAAGAAGAAATAGCAGCGAAGAATCTTTAACATTTGGGGAGCGAGCGCCCTATTCTGCTGCATGGGGCGCTACTTACGTCGATAGCTCTTCATTAATTAATGACCTTCGCTTTATTGGTTGTGCAATCTGTACAATCTGTTTGAAGAAGAGTTTTCTTGACAAAAGCTTCTATCGCTTTTCTGAGACCAACCCTTGCCGCTCTGTATGTTTTCGGTTTTCAAGAGAGCAGCATTACTCGTGAAACCGAGATAATCGTCGCAGCATCGGTCATCGTGTAAACGGGTTATTTTCAGTGACGTTTTATTGGTGGACTGATTAGCGGGCATACATAGATTCTGTAATAATGTAAGCGGTGTTATTCCTTTTTGGCAACATTGATTCGACGTTAACGGCATGCGGAGTTTAAAGGGTCCATGAAGACAACGTACAATTATGTTTAATTTGAATGAAGTAGACTTTGGAAGCTGATTCAGCTATATTCGAGACCTTTTTAAGCAAAAAAAAAAAACGCAAGAAACATTGAAAAACGTTTAAATTTCGCGCTACAATGACGTAATATGGGCAGCAGTGACGTAATGTGGACCAGCGCTAAAAGCGATGTCATCAGTTTGTCAACTACACGTTTGCATTCAAGTGATACGATCAAACGTTGCTAGAGGCCTCGCTACAATCGCCCGGTCATGTTTCTTGGCAGTGGATTGGGTCAGCGGTCGCCAATCGCACAAACAAGTATTTGTGACGTCGTAGAAAAATCACCAGAAAGCGGCTTCTTCAATACCTGTATTATTCGTTTAATGTTTGCGGTATCGTTGTTATCGGGACGAAGCAGTATTTTTTATGAAGTATTTTGTCTTCATGACCCCTTTAAAAAGCGAAGAAATAAGCGATCGCGGAATCACCAATTTTAAATTACAGCGTATACCGTCATACCCGAGGTGATTCTTTTGCGTACGCGGCGCTTCTGTGCATAGGTCTTGCCTTCGCGCAGGTCAACTGGAGAAGTTTCTCAGCGCGCACCAAGCATCCCGGCAGTTGTTGCGCGCAACACGAGTGCAATGTACCTAAAAAGCGTTGCACTGATGTAAACGGGCGTGCACCTAACACCTTACACGCACGTGCAGTGTGGACGTCGCAGCGGACACGGAATTCCCTGCTGCAGCGGGGACAAAACCTACTACCGCAAGCGTACACACGGGCTGACAACATTACTTGGTTCTCCTAATCTGCCGTCCATGTTATGATTATGCAAGGCTTCGTATGCATAGGACCTCCCCGATTATCAGCCTTGAACCGTCCGCAGACTGCACGGGACGCGATCCGGCGTTCGATTTTCAGTCCCGGACTGACCGCGGACTGACCGCGGACTATCCAGGGCTGGTTAATCGAGGATGCCCATAGCTTGCGTGTGACGTCACCAGAGCCCTGCCTGGAGTACTGCCGTCAGCTTTCACAGCGCTCCTCGAGAGAAGTTCGCAGCCTTCCAGCGTGCTTGCAGTGCCCTAAGACTGCCGCTACAGTGGCGTGTAGGCGTTCATCGAGAACGCAACATCGCCCACAGAATAGGGGTCATTCATCTTTTGGCCATCAGACATCACAAAATTTATGATGCGGGATCATTAACCGGACGAAGCACGATACGTGCCTTTTGCTCAGCAGAAAGGGAGATGGCAGTGCACACTGATGTTTGTTCGAAACATAATGTAGCGAACCAGTTATGAGCATCGCAGTTTCCGTGCACTGTTATTTTATCAGTTATCAATGCGTTCTTCCCAGGGGCGGTATTCTCGTGTTTTGTCCGTTTTGTGTCCGTTTCAAAAGTGTCCGTTTTGAGCAAGCCCTAATTGGCTAAAAGCGAAGACCCAGAGCCGCGGCTTCTCGGAGCAGACGATATTTTGTCGCCTTGTTTCTGGTTCGCTGGCGGAACAATAAGCACATAAAAGATAGTTTAAAATAGGTTTAGTTGTTTAATATGTGTTTACAAGAAAAGTTGCGCAGAAGTCAGCGAAAAGCCAGCCTACAATTGAAAGTACGTCACAATAAAACGGACGCAAAACGGACGTTTTCAAAACGGACAAACACGAGAATACCGCCCCAGAAGAGTGAAGAGATACGTTTGTACCCGTTCCAGTCGAGTTTAAGGGCGTTCACCGGTTCGATTCGGTTTTGTTGTTGTCGACGTACAGGAATCTCATGATAGAAGTTGCACTGGCAGCCTGGGGGCAAGGGTTATAATCGACGGCTTTATTTTTACGGCACTTGTACCACTTATAGTTCCTTTTTTGCCACAATTACCACACTGGAGGACGCAAACCTCCCTCGTGCTCCTCCCACTGTTTATGCCTTGAACTGGCCCAGTTCCTTCTTTGCCTCTGAATTTTTTTGGGTTTCATCCCTTCACCAACTTCATGTTCTTTGCCATTTGCAATGTAAAGGGTAAAACTTCGCCAACACGTCGCGTTACGCGCAGAAGCGACAAACGCAATAAACAAGCCAACGAAAAAATAACCAAAAAGTTCTATTATAATTTCGCTTGCTGTTATACGACATAAGTGTGCATTGACGTAAACTAAATCAGACGTCATCCGCTGACGCAAACAGGCTTTCAGTTCAGCAATGTGCCCTGGCCGTTTGAACCATGCGAACACAATGAAGGAGTTTGTTGACACAAACATTGTTGCACTGTTAATAGGGCATTAGATGTGTTCAGGGCGAAACGACAACAAAAGGAAGAGGTGCATGCGTTCTTTCGATATAGAAGCCAGACATGGCTGACAAGTTCTCTTCAAGAAGCTCTACGCGGGTGCGCAGAAATATGTGATTCGGAAATAACAGCCAAATTTCAGCAATTAAGTTCGTTCATGTCTTTAATTTTATTCACCTCGCTGCGTCATCAAGTGTGCATCGGTTGAGGTGGAAGAACTGCAAAGAAAGGTTGATTAATCAACAACTTGGAGGTTAACGTCCGATATTTGTGGCACTGCGTAATAAGAGCCTGCTCCCTCCATAGAAATTCTATGGGGAAATAAAATACGGAGCTGTTCCGAAGCAGTTCTAAGCCGGCAAAGATGACAAAGAGACCTTATATATCCGAGTGGGCGTAGTCGAACTCTATGCACACACAAGCACGAGTTCCGCATTCTTACCATTTCAAAAGCGAGAGCTCTCTTAGTGGGTACGATGACACTTAGTGGGTCCCATGACCTCGACCAAAGATGGAGCCCGTAGAGATGAAAGCATGCTAACGATATCCCATGGAATTGTTTCGCCAAACGAGAAGGACGATCCCTCACATAAAGTGTATTTACTCGATTGATTAATTATGTACAGTAATACCTCGTTAACTCGAACTCGCGTATCTCGAAAAATCGGCTCAGTCGAAATTTTCAGCCGCACCGAACCATTCCTATACGTCTCATGTATTTGTAGCCCTTTATTTCGAAGTATGTTTGGGCCGAACTGCGGATATATCGAAATCTTGACTGAAAGAGGAACGAAAATTTCGCCTCCGCGGACCGTTTCACAAGATTCGCGCGATGCTGCCGCGCCTAAGTCCCTCTTTTTTTTCCTCCTTTATCCTTGTTTAAAATGGTACCAACGTACTCGTGAAGTGCAGCGCTACACGTACGTGCCCCAAATTTTGACTCTCAACGACCCCTCTGGGGCCAGTTATTGCCCTGTTCTTTTTTGGGTGAAGCTAAGCCTAACCCGCCGCCACGCCGTCGGTCCCCCCTTCACTGCTCCGGCCCGCGAGGCTGGGCGCGCCGCTGAACGCAGCGTCTGCCTCAGCGTTCGGTGGGGATCCCGTTATTCAAGATGGTCCTCCGACCTCCTCGCTGCAAGTAGCAACCACTTCTGCTGATGCCGGACAACAACCAGAACCTGTTGAAATGGAACACGACCAAGGGCCCGGCTTACCGAGCCAGCCAGCGCCCTGGACTTTTGGCACCGCAACAAGAGCACCGGAACAACACTCGTCACCAAGACTGACCGGGTAAGTCGACCCCGCTCACTTTTAGTGCTAAGGCCACTATCCAAAATCAACATTCGCGAAATACCTAAGAGTGCTTTCGCTAACCTTATAGGCACTACGGCCCCACAAGCCTTTCATTCCGAGATAGCCTCTCACAACTACGACGCCGCGGCAATTGCCTTTACATCACAGTTTACGATGACGAACATGCGTCAAGTATCCTGACTACTACCCAAATTACGATTAAACAAAATGGCAAATGCACCTCTATCCCAGTTGAGGTCAAAAAGTCCCCGCACCGTCCAAATACCACAAGAGGAGTAATTACAGTTGAGCCTGAAGACTCCAACGAAGATATTTTCGAATGGCTTCGCTGCGAACATGCAGAAATTCTCTCGGTACATCGCATCGGCAAAACCAACCGTGCGGTAGTCACGTTCGACTCCCCAACTTTGCCAAGAGCGGTGAAGTATTACATGACCATCGTTAAAGTGAGCCCCCATATCCCCAAGAGAATGGTATGTTACAACTGCCACCGCATCGGTCATATGTCCAAGTACTGCCCAGCCAGACGGTGTGCAGGACCTGCGGTAGACCACATGATGTAGGTGAGGATTGCGGTCCGACAGTATATTGTGCTGCATGTGATGAATTAGGCCACATTGCTGTCAGTCCAACTTGCCCCAGCAGGCTCCCCTCCAATAGCACACCCGCTAAGGATTCTGCCAAGGGCATTTCTTGGGCGGACAGAATACGTGAGAAGGAAACTCAGCGCCAACCAAACAAGAGCCAAGGTTCTTGTGACACTCAACCGGTCCCCCCTTACGCCGCCGTCTTGGCCCAGCTGGCTGCCTTGCGAGAAGAAACTCCAGCAGCTCAAGACGGAAAACCAGGAACTCAAAAAACCCCTAGCCGCAAAGAATCAGAATTTGGCCAAAACGAACCCCAATAAACCCTCTTCGCGCAACAATACGCGCCCTAGCCGGAGCCCCGGTATCAAACGTACTCCCACATCACAAAGTAGGATCGACCCGGAGCTCACGCAGGCTCTCCACGCTATCCGAACCGACATTCAGCGTGAACGTACAACACGGCAAGATGACATCGGTAAAATTCGAAGTCTTCTCGAAAGTCATGTGCAACAAACAACGGCCTTACTCCAACGTTTTTCAGAAGGGCAAACCCCCAACAGAGGCTCCAGGGGAAACCCCCCGCGTAAAGTCCTTATTCAGCAATAATGGCTACTCCTACTATTCTACAGTGGAATTGCCGCAGCTACCAGCAGAATCATCTCACATTGTTACAACGCATTAGGCAAATCCAACCGCTATTTATATTGCTCCAAGAAACTCGCACAACTCCTAACGTTCGCGGCTATACGACCTACACCAGCCCCTGCATTACCTGCAAACCGCATCGTAACTCAAACGGATCCACCCTCACACCCGGCTATGCGGCCGTACTGGTCCGTGCAGACCTCGCTAGCCGACAAGTCATTGTGCCGGGCCTCACGTCTACTCAGCATGAAGTCGTAGGGCGCTCATGCTCGACTACCTAGTGGAAAAACCATAGTGGTTGCCTCGGCCTACTACAGGCCCCTTACAGGATCCCTCCGTAATGTCAGTTTTAATTGGATAAACCAACTTAAGTCTCAATTTCCCTGCACAAATATGGTTATTGGAGGCGACTTCAATGCAAAGAGCCACACTGGGGCTATACCAATACAGACAAGAGAGGAGCGGCTCTTGAGGAAACTGCTGAACTATGCAATCTACACCTTGTTAACGACCTCGCCTGCGCAACAAGTGTGGGGCTTCATCCATCTCAACGGGGCACCATCCCTGACCTGACATGGACCACTGCAGGCCTCATCCGTAATTGGTCTACGTACAGCACAACCTGGGGTAGTGACCACTATCCTATATCCATTACATTACGCGGCAAGCGACTCCGCATGACGAAAACTATCACTCGAACAGACTGGTGTGCCTTTCGGCAAGCTCTCAATGCACATGAGGACCACGATCTTTCGGCATTCATCGCTGGCGTCCAACAGGCCTCGCACACGCACAGTAATACCTCGTTAACTCGAACTCGCATATCACGAAAAATCGGCTCAGTCGAAATTTTCAGCCGCACCGAACCATTCCTATACGTCTCATGTATTTGTTGCCCTTTATTTCGAAGTATGTTTGGGCCGAACTGCGGATATATCGAAATCTTGACTGAAAGAGGAACGAAAATTTCGCCTCCGCGGACCATTTCACAAGATTCGCGCGATGCTGCCGCGCCTAAGTCCCTCTTTTTTTTTCTCCTTTAGCCGCGCCTACCGATGTTTTTCCCGAACATGAAGTCTGAGCCCAGAGGCATATCAACTTCGTCAAGCAACCCTGTGGCACGTCATGTGACGGTAGAGACATGCGCAGAGGTACAGTGCACTTGAAGATAGAGGTGTCTCGTGGGGGGAAAAACCCATTGGAGAGCGCGGGTCCCAGTCAGTGAACGCCTCTTGTGTAAGTTTTTTTTTCTTTTTCAAACCTTTATGAAAAGCAAGATTAGACGCTTCTGTTGAAGAGCTGGTAAGTAGTAGCATTTTTTTTTTTTTCAGAGAACTCAACATTTCATGGCAATTCGCGAAACTTTATTTATCTCGAAACCCGCTTATCTCGAAATATTTCCCGGTTTTTACTACTTCGAGGTAACGAGGTATTACTATAACTTCGCAACCCGTGAGCAACCGTCGGGGGGAATCTTTTTTAAAGCGAAAGGTCTCTTGTGGGTCCGACGACGTTCTGTCAATAAGCTAATGCGTTTACGCATACACCGGTTGGTCGACCGAAAAGCCCTAATGATGCGATCTCCGGAAACAATGCGCGTTCGTGAAACTGGGCTTCAATTGTGTCGAAGCGGTTACTTAAAAATCGCGAAAAAGAAGCGGTTCTATATGAGACAATGCACACAGCATGGATCATGCAGAAGGAGAGACAATAGTATACCTTTATCTCATAAACCACGTATCGGTATACATTTAGATCGTTCGTAGACGCGCTTACTTGGCGCGCGAAAAATCGTCGCATGGATTCGTTCTTCGTTTGCGTTCGGGGTCTTTGAGGGTTTGACGATCGATTCTACACACTTTCAAGGAAGGTCAGACGCACTTTAAGCTATCTCGCTTCTCTCAACTATCTTTAGGAAGGGATGGCAATTTTTTTCTTCCCACCGAAAGATAATGAAGGTATCCAGAATGTACGCGCGCGAGATCGGGGAGGCACTCCACGTCGACGGCTATGGACAGCGAAAGAGAGCGTTCCAATGCCTTTGGTGAATTGAGCATGTCTAGACTTGGAACAATACTTGCTGAATGCGATTTATCAGCAGTATTAATTGCCTGGGACCCACAGTTCTCCTGCGCCATACATAATTGGTAGAATCAATTATTTGCCATTTGTTAAAACGATTAATGTCAGTCCACCGATAAATCCAGCAATGAACTAAAAGTCGTGTAATATTTTATGAATGTGCCCAGGTGCACGATTAAAATAACCAGAAAGAACCAACAGAAACAAAGATTTTGGCGAGAACAACGCATACGCTATGTGCTATTATGAGCAATATGAAAGGGAACACAGGAACGCGTGGCAAACAGCCTCGAAACAGACTCGGAGCAATACGCGGATGGCGCTGTGAAAATGAAAGGGAGAAGGAGGGCGCTCTTCCACTAACTGTTGGCACTCCCACCACGATGGGATTTCTACAAAGCAGCAGCTTACGTCATTTCGCCGATAATATGGTATCGTCCGACAGCCGATAAGACGCACGGCGGGAATGGGAACAGTTGTTAGAACAGCGTCCCCCTTTCCACTTGTTTCCGACGGCGGCCGCTGCGTATCACGCATATCCGCTTATGGTCACTAGATCCAACGTGTCATTAGATCCAACGAGTCGGGAGATCCACTAGGTCACGTGATGACCGAGCCAGAAGATCCAACGAGTCATGAGATCCAACCGAGTCACTAGATCCAACGCGTCAATAGATCCAACGAGTCATGAGATCCAACGAGTCCCTAGATCCAAAGCGTCCGCTAGCCAAGGCAACCCATTCAGGAGCTGAAGGCACAGTTTTCCAAGAACGCACTGAAGCGGACGGCGGGGGCGACGGAGGGATGAGAGACGCGAGGGTGAAGGTGAAAAATTTTTAGTATTCCGGTATTTTCGTGTACGGAGCTCTGCACTATCGGATTTGGCTAACATGAATTTTTTCCCATGTCGTCAACATGAATGCTTTCCCCTGTTTTACTAACTTGCACAAATGTAAATATGCGTGCATAAATTTCGTTGTCATATTGCAAACTTCGTCTTCATGGCCCTCATTTTACTTTGGTAACGAGAAGTCCCCCGGAGAAACGCAAAGCCACCCCAACCTACAGTTGGCGTGCAAGACGGATTATCAAAGAACAATCACTCTGTTATTAATAGAGAGTTGTAGCAAAACGGAGAACTGGTTCCGGTACGGCACTCGGCAGGCGACCAGCGCTACTGCGCGTGCGCAGAGGAGGAAAAGCTAGTTGTGCGCATGTACAGCTGTGCCTGCACATGCGCAACTTATTCGGGAAACTGCTGTAGCTTTAAATCCAGCGTAGACATCTCGGGAAAAATTATGGGTGCCGCCTGACAGGTCTTTCAACACCGCGAGTTCATTTACTTGTCGTAATTACGCGGTCCACAGTGAAATGGTAAGCGTTGAGGGATTCTCTTTTGATGTAAACATGTAAACATATACGGCATGAGAATGGTTACAGAAAATGGCTGTAGCTCTTGTTTTGGTAAGGAGACCTCGAAACATATAAATGAAGCCTGACCGTTGAGGCAGCTACATGATCGTGGGGAGTTATAGCTTAGGCAGTATCACGGGTAATTACCAGTAGCAGTTTTATAGAAGAACCTAAAGCCGCAGCTCCTAAGACATTCCATTAGCGTCTCGAAAAGAACGTAAAACAGGCAACTTCATGTTTGTCTGTTAGAATAAAACTGCAGCCATTTCAAATTTGATTACTATATTGAACTGAGAAATAGCTTAAATCGCAAATAACAATCGTATTGTGTTCCTTGGACTCGCTCGAACTACGTCCGGTGAATACGCTCGTAAACAAGATAAAATGGAATTTCGATAATTAAAAGGCGCTTAATTAGAATTTTCGGTTAACTTGAAGGGATGTTCTAAACTCGGTTCTAACCGGAAGTTGCCGCTGTGCTTATCACCGTAGCCGGATGTTTCTCCCCCCGGCGAAAAGTAGGGCGTTACTGGGAATATTTTGAACATTGCGTGAGCCGTTCCCGTGAATTTTTGGACTTAATATGCTTTAAACGACTCCAGTGACGACAAACAAACTGCGTGAGACAATGCAGACGATTTTCACGCATCATAGCAAACCCCTTTCAAAACGCGCGCGCACTGACGTAAAGGGTCCGGAGCTTTGGCGGAGTGATACACCACATGAGGTGGTGCCTTTCTTGAGTTCTAACTTCTAACCGAGTATAGTTCGTCTAGGGAGTTATACGTGCAATTCAATGGAAAAAATGCCCGATAATTCGAAGCCAAAACCCAATTATGTCGGTTAATTGGAATGTATTTTAAAATAAAAACGTACAGGTGGCCGTAAATTTTTTGATGAAATTCAAATTTTTTTGCGCCAAAACACCACCGTGCACTGCGTTATGTCGGCGCCATGGCAACTGAGGCCGCGCGCAGCCAGTTCAGTTGAAAATCGCGCCAACGTACGCATCCCCAAAGTTCTTTGTACGTTCTTTACTGCACACAACTCCGTGTAAGCAGTTTGCGTGCTCGACGCTTCAGACTTCAACTTTAGCGATGAGCGTTAACACTCCGGACAAACAATGTCGTGCGCTTGAATTGGCGAGGAAAGTCGAGGTTGCGACCAAAATCAAGAAGGCAGACGTACGGCGTAGTTATGACAATGCTTACATGGTACTTTCTGTTTCATTGATTGAATCAAACGAATCAAACACAACATAACGAACAGAAAAAAAAGTTAGGACACTGAAAACTAACCTAAGCTGTGAAAATTGTAACTATATCTTAAAATGCAAAAAAAATAGAGAGAACCGACAACGACTCCTGCGCTATAAGGTTAAATGGACTTTTTCCAGCACCAGTCCTCTTAACGCCAGCCACGGCGAACTAAAGTGAGCAGTAAGGCACCCCCCCCCCCCCCCCCCAAGTTGTGGGTTCGGAGAACCTGTGCACCAAATACCCCTCCCGCAGCCCGCCGACCCCCCGTCACGTGCGCCTTTCACATGAACGTCACGGTAGCAGGCGCAATTTCCCATGACTAATCTGCAGTAGTAGAAGCGCCCCTTTTCCCTAATTTTTGTACATTTTCCTTATTCCCTGACTGATAGCTGAGTGCTCGCAGCGTGGTTAGTCTAAAAAGTCTTTGCCCCTTTATTTTGAAAGTGTATTGTGCACTTACGAGCACACCACGAGCTGTGGCAAGTGCGAATAAATAAAAACGTGCAGGGCTAGAAAGAATACCCGCTACCGAAGCAGTAAGCTGAGGGGGGCCCCTTTTGTTCATTTGTAAAGCGGGAAGGGTAGGCGGAGGGGGCAAATGGTTTCTGCCCTAATATCCTCCTCTCCCTCCCGCCCCACCGAGTCACTAGATCCAACGAGTCATAAGATCCAAAGGGTCGGTACATCCATCCGAGCCATTAGATCCAACGCGTCACTAGATCCACGGGTCAGTAGATCCAACCGAGTCACTAGATCCAACGCGTCACTAGATCCAACGAGTCAGTAGATCCACGAATGGATGTAATGACTCGTTGGATCTACTGACGCGTTCGATCTAGTGACTCGGAATCCCGCATATCTGGGTCTGAGGGTGTTTTCTATGCGTTCCCGTGTTCCCTTTCATATTGCTCATAATAGTACAACTAAATATGAACCGAGTTGTCACGATACAACACAAACACGTGATCTCGGCGTATATGCATCAACGCGAACATATACACGAACGCTACACGTTCATCCATAGCGCTTAACGTGTTTAACGACGACCCTGAAAGTGGACATGGGAGAACAAGTAGTCGTCAACGTGGACTACTGCGTGAAAAGTAAAAAAAAAAAAAAGAACATGCGTGGAAACAGCAGAACGACAGTCTGTACTGCACGGAAATAAATAGCATGCAGGCAGGCTGAGTTATTCCTACGCCGTTAACTATCCTCCAATAGTGGGGCAATACTACAACTGTGCCGCCTTGTTTTCCTTCCTCTGTGAAGCGGTGAGAGCACTTGGTCGGTCGCCGCCCACCACAGTAGTCACTGTCGTTAGTCTCTACTTCGTATTCCGCGCGGACGACGACCGACCGGTTGTGGCCAAGGTCAAGCTCAGCCACAGACGGGAGACGGCACGTGCCGCGGCGAATTCGTTGGAAGGCTCGGATAACACGTCGGCGTTGACCCCTCGAGTATTACACAGCCAGTGAAGGCGTTGCACCACGGCGCGCATTACCCTGCGCGAATCTGCTTCTCATACAACTACAAGGCAACCTGACCTGTTTGCAGACGAGTGCTGACTGGTGGGCTAGTTGGTATTTTGACGTCCTTCCGGCACAGCGCACTGGAACAAGACACGGAGGCACGCGGACACAAGCTTTCGGGTAGCGCTGTCGCAGACAGCGCTGTTTTTTTTGTTTGTTTGTTTGTTTGTTTTTGCGTCCTGTTCCAGCGCGCTGTGACTGAAGAATGTTTGTGGAAGTCTAAAGAGCGTACACGCACTTTAAAGGGACCCTGAAACACTTTTTTTCAACTTTTTTTGAAATCTTACATGCTCGCAGAACGTAGTCCCGCAACACACCCAGTACTTATAGATTAGGGGGTCGCAAACAACCTGAGCCAAAAATTACTGCTCTGTGCCCATCAGATAACTTGGAAGCTCGCTCATAAGATTTTTTTCTTTCCCGGTCTTGACGTTCTCCGACGGCTCGAATTACGTCACTAAGGCCATGTAGCGGCTGTTGGCCGGTTTTCCTTCAGTTGCAGCAATGAACGCTTTTCGATAGAAACCTTAAAAATGCAGCCACAAAAATAAAGCCGGAATGGAAGGCGTATCGACGAGCAAATCACGCAGTGCCGCTCCGTGCAGGCGATAACTATAGCTTTCGCAGTGCTTCCAGACGCGAAAGAAAGAGTGAAAGCGTTTATCTAACGTGTTGCAGGGTCCCTTTAAAAATGCAAATCAAGCGTTCACTCCAAATGGCGTAACGCCCCTCGATGAGACGCGAAATAATGGGTAGATTAGCTGTCAGTCCCGGCTTGTCACCCCTAGATTTTCGCCGCCAGTCTGTCAGACATTGAGAAACAATAGTATAGTAAAGCGAGACAGGGAAAAATACAAGGTAGGCCAATAACTGCCACAAAGCCGTTTTTGTGGTTGTACAGCTCCCCGGGTCATGGGAGTGTCAGAACCTTCCGCTACGCTTTTTTATTTTGCTCTTCCATCCACAGTGTAATGAACGGTTTGTGCGGAGAGCAAGGGCAGCAGCCCCGTTTTCGCCCAGGGCGTCCGCCTGGGGCGAGCGAAGAAGCCGACCTCCATTAGGCTTTGCACTGGTGAGACGCTCTGCACAGCGTAATTGCGCCGATTACGCAGCAGCGCACAGTCAAGGTATTATAATGTGCGGTGCACCACCGCGCCTGTTCCCCGCGACCTCGTCCGCGTGTCACACGTTCACACACGCGCGGCCGGGCGCCGTATCACCGACCGGTCGATTAACCGAACGCGGAAGCTTTTTCGAATTCCTGAAGCTTTAACTCGCGAGCCTGGAAGGTACAACGCCCTCGCGGAAAATTATAAACGCGCTCCACTCTAATAATCGCAACCATTTAAAGATTTAAAAGATATAGAAATGCCACACATCGTCAATGAGGAATGCCCTAGCGGAAAACTATGTAAATTTTAGCCACCTCGCACATGTGGCATGACTTCAGTTAAAGTCTATCTCTTCGTACTTAGGTTCGTGCGTCACGGAATCCACATCGCCTTTTTCTTTTCCTTATTGCCGTTTCCATCCCTGGCAACCATTTTGGAGGATCAGGCTCAGCCCTCCATACCTCAATTATCAGTCGGATAGACTCAGTCCAATATTTTTTGGAGTGTTTAGCATCAACGTCATGATCATGACTGGCTCCTGGGGACCTTGAAGAACAGAATTATCAGTAGAGTCCCTCCTTATCAAGAAGAGCGACGGGCCTTCCCAATCATTAGTTCAAACAGGAGTGGAAATATGGCGGCTCCACACGTCACGAAATACCGTGATAACTGAGCAGAAAATGTCGGGTTTTTACCTCCAAGAGAGATAGTTGTCCGCGGCCTGGAACCGATGCCACCACCTCGTGTGTACGCGGAGCTCAACAGCACAATTACTGCGGCAAGTGAACTACAGTTCTGAAAGCAATCACGGGCCTTGTTGTGGGAGGAGGGAGGTCACGTGAGAAAGAACCGGGAATAAAATGGAGTCGATCGTAGTATTGCGTGCCATCCACAGAATTACTCCGCTATAGCAGCTGAAGAGCTGTTACGGCGGGCGTCGCTTCCCTGGACGTCGACCTCAGCAACACCGTTAAAATGGCAAATAACTCAATACAACGGTACATAAAGCAGAAGTGCGGAAAAGCCATGCCAGTGCTTCCTACGCCTCGTCAGACGTCTATGTGAGGTGAGAACGGCTTAACGGCAAAACACCAGTTGCGCCAGTCCTTCTCTTCCGATGAAAGAGAATTCGACTTGGGAATTAACACACCCCAAGCTGCGCATGAGCTGTGAGGCGCACCGTATACGCTACACTCACAGTTCAGTTGCAGCTTCGCAGGCGGTTTGCTACACTGAACAGCTGTACATTTGTCCACAAACAGACCCTGAGATGGATGCCGCGCGACCACATTGGGCAGCTGTGGCATCCAGCTCATTACACCCGATGTTTCAACGGGTCTGAAAGTAGGAGACACCTGTTTGCTGCACGAAATTCTGAGAAACTCTACAAGTACACACCGGCTCCGATTATCAAGGTTGTTCTCCCCGAGTCGCTGCCTTCGGCGGAGTGTTGGCGATTGCCAGTTTATCATCAGCTACACGGAACTTACCGTAAAGCTACGACCTTGTTCCTTTGTCTGCCTTAGTGGAGGACACACTAGGGACTTAGGCAGGAATTACACAACAGCACAAAAGAGTTACACAGATTTCCATAGCGGGAGTGACCCTTCTAGGTACACTTTGGATCCTGATAAGAGACGTGCCTCATTTCCTGCACGAGTTCGATTGCGAGCGAGCGCGACACTTAGTGCTTGCTTTACACTATTCCATGTCGTCAATGAGGAAGAACAGTCAGCAACACCTCGGCAACACCTCAGCAACCAACACCTCTTTCTCTCTCTCTCTCTCTCTCTCGTTATGTTATCGTCCTTTCTCATCCTTTATATCTTCAGAGCCGCAGCCCGCCATTAGAAAACCGAAAAAAAGAATGGGTTTGTGTGCTGGTGGGGCTAGAGGGACACCTTGTGTAGCTTTTTTGTCGCTGGGGTAAAGTTGGAGTGCCCGAAGAGGGTATGATAATACGGAACGACGAAGGTCGTTAAGCCGCGGGAGTTGAACAAGAAAGCAAGTTACAGTTAAAGCAAAGCTCTCTATGCCTCAGCGATGGCGTAGAAAGCTGGAAACGCACTGCGGGAGAAGCAACTTTACACAACGGGTTTCACAATACGATGATGATGATAAGCGAATGCACATTAAGTGCCTCAAGAAAAAAAAAACACTTCCCATGGTCAGAATCGAACACACACAAGCGTTCAAAAGAGAGAGCCAGTCAGGTGGTCCGTCAAGCGAATTATACACAGATGCCACAGTTTCCCGGAAATATGACGTCATTGATCTTGATGGCTCAGCATGCGCAATCCCGAAACGGTCGAATCAGTTTGGATTTTGTACATCGACTTTGACTCAGGTTGCGTGGGAGAAAGCTTCGCGTTTTAACTGTCTTTCTCTTATGAAAGGGGCTTTGCTTTTTTTAGCTTTTGGCTAATCACAACATCTAGAACTTGCCGTGGTGCTTTAGTATGGCCGCCCCGATACCGTATATGAGGCCAGCCTTGTGAGGAGAGCCCGCCAAATGTGTAGCGATCTAGGGGCGATGAATTAGTGGCCTGATAAGGCGCAAATGTGTATGCAAGGAATTGGTCTGACGCGGCGAGCTATTTTCGGGCCCCTCGTGGTTGAACTCGCAGAACTGTGTCAGTTTGCTCTATTCGTTTTTGCCCATGCAAATAAATAATTTACCATTCCTTCCAGCTTTCCTCAAAATAAAGAAAATAGGTGAAAATATTAACAGTAACAAACAGTGCCCTAGCGTTTCACAGCGCCTCGTATTGACGTTCTTCTTATTATATATACCTCTTTTCACTTAACTGAAGTTGATCAGTAACACGTAATTAGGCTATTCGGCTATCGATATTAATAACAAAGTCTCCTCAAAGCGACGCAAACTGCAGTCGAAGCAAGCGCCTAGTAACTGTACGCTGTACAACGACCAAGCTATCAAAGCGAAAATGCCCGTGTGTACGAGATTTCGGCGCACGTTAAAGATCCCCAGGTGGCCAAAATTAATCCTGAGCCCTCCACTAAGTCGCGCCTCATCGCGTGCGCTGCGTCGGCGCGTCAATCAATCAATCAATCAATCAATCAATCAATCAATCAATCAATCAATCAATCAATCAATCAATCAATCAATCAATCAATCAATCAATCAATCAATCAATCAATCAATCAATCAATCAATCAAAGCAATGTGCAGCGCGCCTATGAGTGCCAGCAGGTGGTTTAGTTACCATATATGTCAAATCACACCATGGTTGCAAAAATTCGTTCTTTGTGGTTGTTTCCCAGAAGAGGTGAAAATTGTAAGCGCCTACTAATACCGGTGCATTGAATCAGGGTACCTGGCGCTTTGGTGTGGTTCAATGTCTTCGTCATCTACAGTGGCCCACACTGGTTACAAATTCGGCCCAACGCGGTTCAAGCAAGGTGGGATTTTTGCAATTACGCTTGCAAAAATTACTCGGCGCACTTTTTTGGAGCTCGGCGCTGGGAAAAATTACTCGGCCCACAAGCTCTGAAGGCAAAAGCTTGGCGACACTTAGTAACAAATCGTTTACTGCTACATTGTATTTTCATCCCTTTCTTCGTTTCTGTTTGTCTTTTTGCGCAAATTACTTCTAGGCGCTTCTTCTCGGCTACACCATGTGCGCGTACCTTTCTTCGTTTTAGTTGCTTAGTATTACGGTGCGCATTACGTCAGCAATAAAGCTCGCACACACCACAGCTTTTCTGGAATCAGAATATACTGCGCGGCTGATGTGCGCCTGTTCTATTCACGTGCAGTCACGTTCAGGTCTCCCGTGGCACTCACTATTGTGTAACTTTTGCGTTTCCAATTTGTAGTTTTTTCTTTGCGAGGGATCGGAATAAGAGAAAGTTTTCAGAGGTACCACATTGCAGCAGTTTCGCGCAAAAATGCAAGAAGAGACCGGTGCTGGGGCCCGCATATCCAACACTCTTAAAAAAAGGTCGGGGCATTCACTAATGGAATACTAACAAGTTACTTGTCCCAGTATACACTAGGTACTTAGTAACTGGAGGTAGTAAATGTAGCACTCGTCAGAATTACTAACCAAAGCAGGCAGTAAGCACCACTACCCCCCCTAGTAAAGTCCCAGCGATAGCTCTCTTCTGAGCTACATGCGTTTACTAACTGGCCGTGCACAACCTAGTCATAAGCACGACCTAAATCTAGTGCTACTACTTCCTACACTCAGTAAATTTACTAACCATGCAGTTGTTAGTGGCAGAGCCTACGTACAAAACCGCGGGGTAGTAAGGTTCGTAAGAAGTTAGTAAATACGGCCGTTACTACCTTTTTACGACCTTTTTTGTTAAGAGTGAACGCTTAAGATCTGGGGGGTCTCCCAGGATGGAGCCCTGTGCCTCGGAGGTGTTGCATTCGTACGTGAATTTAGTGAAGCGGGCACATCGCCCCTCAAAGCTCGCTACTCGTGGCCAATTCTTCAAGTGTGCATGTGTCCCGAAGAAAGGAACGGTAGCAACGGCAAGAGCGTTTGTTCTTCGCTCACAACTTGCTGAGATAGCACAGTGGGTAGAGCACCGGGTGGATACTGCGCAGACCCTGTGTTTATTTTTATTCATTCACTCTTTACCGCAGGGGTCATTTTCTTGGCCGGCCAACAACAACAACAAAAGAATTTTTGCGGAGAATGAAGCACTTAAGGCTTTCGCCTCAATATAAAAAAGCGCACACCGCTCCCACTGCCTCCGTTAGGTGTAGCAGGAAAATTTGAAACATTAGCTAAGAGTTCGGCAAAAAAATAGTGAGCGTATCTGACAGCGTTGGAATTGAAATTTACTTCATTCATTACGAGAACGTCTCGTTTCCTGCTTGTTTTTTTGTGCAAAATTAGAAAAATTACCCAAAGTTCTGCAACAGAGCGGTTCCGAAACCTGTCGAGCTATAGAAACACGGGTAGAGTCCTTGATTGATTGGCTGACTGTGCGGTTTAAGGCGGCGACGCTACACTCGGCCTGTGAGGCGCGCCGTAGTGGAGGGCTCCGGATTAATTTCGATCACCTGGGCATCTTCAAAGTGCGCCGAATTCTCGAACACACGGGCATTTTCGCTTTTCGCCTCGATCAGAAAAGCGGCCGCCGCTCCAGGGAATCGAACGTGCGTCCTTGGGCTGAGTGAAGTCCCCATCTACATCAAACTCGCTAATGCAAAGGCTACCCCGCAACGCTTGTTTCCGCAAAACTAATATACAAACACGGCGATGCAGCGATGCGCAAGGTCGATAAGAAGAACGTACGGGGACGACGTAGCGTACAATGGGGCGCACGTAGTTTTCATTGTGTTTCACGTTGCTACAGCTGCTGCGAGTCTCGAGAGAGGAACCAGAGTGTTCAAACCTATCACGTATATTTATCAACAATTCCACGTCCGTGTCTCTAGTTTGTTTTGTTTCATGCGCAGCTGGAGGGAGCTTCTAAGTCGCGGTTGGCCAGGAATAAACTCTACGAAGCTTGTTACGTGTCACAGCAGTTTGGTTCTGCCGGCTGTGCGGTCGTGTGGACGCTCGGGTAAAATCAAGCTGGCTTGGAGGTGTTTACACCGCGAAACAGATGAGAGCGCCTCTCTCGAACACCACCGAGGCAAAAAGGCGCACAAAGGGTGCATGAGTGCGGCCGTATGATGTTTTCAGCGGGTTTTCACCATTGCAGGCAGCTCCGTTTTTTTTTTTTTGTATGTCAGAATATCTTGGTGGATCCCAAAGGTTTTTTTGGCGTTTCTCTCTCGAAGCGCTTTTCAACTCCTGGGAGACCGTACACCGCCGTGAAAAGAATTTCTGCCGCAACAGAGAGCACGAACAGGAAGCGTAAATAGGCAAGACCATTCAAAAGCAGTCACTGGTCGTGTGACTCGTACATGGCATCATTGTTTCGGGCAGAGCAAATCTTTGGACATATTTGCGGCAAAACATGAGTACAGACATAGACAAACGATATGCGAACACAAAAATATGGAACCAAAACAGACAAATAGCGCGATTTCTTTCAATGCAGGTCAAATTGACACGTAGCTTAATTACAAAAGGAAAGTTGGGAATTGTGGTTTTCCAAATATACCAATAGCGCGCCAATATTGACCTCCACGAACATTTTTTTTCAATTTTGCGTGTTCTGGTTCATATTTTTTGTGTTCACATCTAAATTGTCCATGACTGTACATGAACTAATGTTACAGTTTTTTTTAATAGAAACTGCACGTTGGTATTGATTCTACGGAAATTAATGAATACCCGGGTTAAAAACGCCGCCCAAAAAGCGAGATAAACACAAAACAAAATTATATAAAGACGCTGGCTCGCACTGTCGGCTCGAGCGGAGCCAACAACTGGGTTCGGGTTGTTCAAACCGCAGGGATCGGGTCACGGATCGGGTCAACTACGCTCTATCAAAGCGCTAAGTTGGGGCGAGTTGGTTACTGACTAAGGAATTCATCGTACAAGCGAACATTAAGACATCCTTGGCGCTATCCGCAAAGGAATTCAATTTTTTGGAGAGGGGAAAGTGGTTGAGCATGGGCGAGGGATGAGGGCTGTTCGCACGTGCGGGTTTAATTTTCCGTGATTTGATATAGGCCGGCGCTGTAATGTGGCCTGTGATATGAGCGATAGTGTTTTCACTGCGTTTTTATGATAACCCCTTCGAATATCATGTACTTATTGGTATTTTCCTGTTTATGTGGCATAAACTTAGTTGAAGTTCTAGCGTGTGTTTCGTCTTCTCTTTAGCTTTGTTCCTGTCTTAATGTTCGCTAGTACGATAAATTACTTACGCTCTACCATCGTTTAATTGAGAGGAAAAAAGGAAAAGAGCAACTTGTGTGCACTGCCGCTGCCCGCAGGGGCGGCGCTGCTGACATGCTGAATGGCTCACAACGCTGCTGCTAGTGATTTTATCCCTCCGATCGGGTGTTTGTGAAGCTGCGGTCGTTCCTAGCTCTTCTGCGCATGCGGGCTAATTCGCTCGACACAGGGACGCTTGTTCCACAAGGAGCCGTAGTGGAGGACGTCACTTGTCTATGAGCACAATGGAGTCGCACAGGTTTCAGTGGAGGAAGTCACCCTTCAAAGTATCCTGATAAGCGGCGCGCCGCGTTTCCTGCACGAGTTTGCAAAAGCGCACGCAACTTAAATTGTTCCGTGCAGCCAAGGCGAACAAACGTCAGTATTTATTCTAGGCACTATAGCCTCAGCGGTCGACTCTCTCTCTCTCTCTCTCTCTCTCTCTCTCTCTCTCTCTCTCTCTCTCTCTCTCTCTCTCTCTCTCTCTCTCTCTCTCTCTCTCTCTCTCTCTCTCTCTCTCTCTCTCTCTCTCTCTCTCTCTCTCTCTACCTCGACGAAAGATGCAGCTAGTGGGGATAGAAGCATGCTACTGGTATCCCATAGAATTGTTTTGCCAAACGAGGAGAACGATCCCTCACAGTAAGTGTCTTGACTCAATTGACTAATTATATACTTCGGAACCCGTGGGCAACTGTCGGGTGGGAATTCTTTTAAAGTGAAAGCTTTCTTAGTGGTACCGATGACGTTCTGTCAGTAAAGTAATGCATTTCCCTATAGACCGGTTGGTCGACCGAAAAAACTCTGATAAGATCTCTGGACACAATGGTGCGTGCATGAAGCTGGGCTTCGATTGAAAATCGCGAAAATTTACTCAAAATTACTCGAAATCACTTGAAACTCGCAAAAAAGGAACGGGTCTAGATAAGATAATACACGCATCGATCGTGAGAAAAGGAATACCATAGTACACCTTTATCTCATAAACCACGTATTAATAGATCGCTCGTAGACGCGTTCACTTAGTGCGCGAAAAATTGTAGCATGGGTTCGTTCTTCGTCTGCGATTTGTGTCTTCGGAGGTTTGACGATCCACTGGACGCACTTTTAGTTTTCGCGCTTCTCTCAACTTTCTTGAGGAAGGGAGGATGGTGAATTTCTTCGTTAGCATAAAAGCTGGCGGAACCCTGGAGTGGGACGCCGTGCCAGCAGAGTGGGCGAGCATGTCGTCATCCACGGCATTAACACTGCCGCGCGCGGTCTCCGTGGCCGTGAAGCCAGGGTGATGTCCCAGTCCGGAGCGCCGCGTGTGCAAAGAACGACGTCGTGTGGGGCGCGTGCCACGGCGCGTTCAGTTGTGTCCACACCGTGGAGAAGATCACGTTGCGTGCAAAAGTATGGGCGGCGCGTTCGAAGAACGGGTATAAAACGAAGCGTGCGCTCCACGAAGCGCCATGCTCCCAGCATGACAAACTAGGACCGTCAACCGAAATTTGAAGCCCAACGCCAAGCGCTCATTGTCGAATGACAATGTTTATGGCGTCAGCGAGAATGTGACGGATCCGCTTTTTTGCACCTATAACTGCTCTGCAGCAGATCGTTCAGTTTTTAAAGCAAAGCTTTTTACCTCTACCCCCCAAGGGTTCTTTCGCGACCGTTGGTGTCACCAGAAAACTCCAGCGAACAAATAAAAGAATTTACTGGCACCGCCGGGAAACGAACCTGGAACTAACAGACAGCGAGAGCCTGTTGTTTTACCATTTTAGCTACGAGCCCACGCAAAGACGGGGAAGACAGTTGGTGTACTCACCAAGCACATCGACGGGTTTACCCCCTGCGTTCTCGCTGAATGCCACGTGAAAGCGTCACGCGACCACTCACGCCCATCTAGCGGCCCTGTGCGCAGCCTGCTCATATGCTAAGAGTTACAAAAATTAAAGCAAGCTCACACCAGTGCATAGCATCTCACTTCTAGTGCGCCACTGTGCTAAAGCCTGTGGCCTCCAGTGTTCACGTAAAAAATCACAGCTCCTTGTCGTCCGCCCTCACGCCAAATCAAGGAATACATTCAAATACTCCTTGATGGCCAGGCCATCACTTCAAGCATCAGCGTCAACATCCTGGCCCTACATCTCGAGGCTAACACCAAGAGTGACGTCTCCTTGCAGCGCCTCAAAAACAGCATTAATCAAACCATACACATGATCAGGCGAGTTGCCACCAAGAAGCGAGGCCTAAAATAATCCGGCACCTTTCGATTAATTGAAGCTTTTGTCCTCTCGAGAGTCACTTACATCAACCCCCTGTCTTCTTCTCAACAAGAAAGACATAGAGATGCTTTATATAATGAGTAGAAAGGCGGTCGAGCGGGCCATTGGTCTTCTCATGAGTGCGTCCACACTGAGGCTGCTTAGCACGGGGCTCCACAACACGGTGGAAGAGCTGATAGAAGGCTATCTTTCTAACCAGAAAATTCGACTCACAACTGCGGTGGGTAACCGCATGCTTCACCAGATTGGCTGGGCAGCCCAGAATGTCACTCCGATTGACGTACTTCCAGACTCTTGGCGACTAAAACTAAAGATGCTCCCTTTGCTTAGAAATATGAACCCCTCACATGACGAGAGTCACCGAAAAGCACGGGCTCAAGCGCTAAACACCACAATCGGTGGGGATCATGCAGTTATCTACACAGACGCCTCCAAACATCGAGGGCAGCAATACACCATCATCGTGGCTACCTCCAGAACCAACCTACTTGCGTCTACCTCACTTAGGACCCCAGGAATGACGGCAGCAGAAGAGGCAGCCATCACCCTGGCTCTCACTCAACCAGGGGTTCGGAGGGTAGTAACCGATTCCCAGCCAGCCTACTGGAATTAACTGTTGGGTTGGGTGTCCTCACCTGCACTGCGCGTGCTAAAAAAACCACTCCCCAAACGGTTCCATTCAGCTCATCTGGACCCCCCCCCCCCCTCACGCTTCAATAGAGAGCAACAAATACGCCCACCCAACAAGCCTGTGCTTTCACCTCCCGTGCTATGGAGCTGCACGAGGACAGTCACCCGCTTGTCACGTTCAGGGAGATAACCCAGCATTATTGCCTTCTGAGACAGACCGTACCTTTTCCTTACCCTGACGTTTCCAGAGAACAACAAACTACCCTACGGCTCATACAATCCGGGCTCCTTCCCACAGCCTACGTGTGTTCACTTAATGCATCCGAATCGCTACGACGCTGAATGTATATTTTGCTCAGAAGTAGGAACACTCCACCCCGTAATCGGGATGTGCGACTTTAGCCCCGAGCACACTCCTCTCTTTCCGCCAACTACCCAACATGAGCAATGGGAGATGCTGCTGTCCAGGCCCTCTCAACCTACCCAACTTCAGCGGGTGGACAGAACACAGGCCGCGCGGACTGCATATGGGCCCCACAGAAGAATGGATCACTCCCCAGGGCTGCACTCCCGGCTGTTCAGAAATATGAACAGAAGCATTTCTTCCTCCTTCTCCTTCTCTGCTGCAAATCTCGTCGCCTCCGTCTGCGGCGCAGAGACGGAGAAGTCAGATCGTCTAACACTGGGTTGGAGCTTACTTCAATTTTATGAAAAAAGTTTCAACTCTTGTGCTACACCAATACAACTCAACCAAACACCGTCATGCATCATGCATTGATTTAACCTACCAAGAATATCTCTTTGAAAGTAATAAATGGTGCGGTTAAGTGCATTTCACTTCTCTCTAGTTTAACTATTTGTAGAGCGATGTGGGTAAATTTAAGTGACGTCGCATGGGTAATCGTTATAGGTACCGTTTACAGCTTTGCTTTCCAACCACATTCACGGGGTGGATTGGCGCGAATTTTTTTTAACACGAAAGTGTTTTATTCCCGGACACATGAAGATATCGCTGACGCCATATCCGTCACGGAGGTGACGCCAGTACAACGAAGCAAGCGGCCTGTAAAGGGTGCACTCATACACACAGGGTCTTCTTGTGGGGAAGCAACCTTTAGTACTAAAGAGTACGTTATACTTAGGGTTGTTCGTTTTCCGGTTTTATATTTTAATACGAAAGGGTTTTATGCCCTCGATACCCCAAGATTTCACTGACGTCATATCCGTCACGAAAATGACGCCAGTACACCTTTGCCGAAGCGACCCGCCAGCAGGACGTCGCTCGCCAAGCATACCCACAAGACAGCCACCGACCCGCAAATCATGCTCAGCTGCATATTTCGCTACACATTTCACTTTCGTGTTTTACCGATTCCTATGACAGAGAAATCAACCACAGTTTTTTTTTGCACTCCCCTTCCTGATCGGACTAATCGCGGAGCCGACGTCTTGGCCACAGCTATAGGGACCGGGCGGCCGTTGTATGGCACCACCGTCGTTTCAGCGAACAGCGCCGCCCGTGGCGAACCGCTCGTCAGTGGAATGCCGGTGGCGGTCAGCACAGCGTAGTTGTGCATGGCTTTCTGTCGTTTTTCTGCGGTGCGGCTTGCAAAGCGTACGTAACCCCACGGGCATTTTTCAAATCGGTAAATCTTGAGCGTGGATGTGACGTTTACGAGGGATGTCATGTGTGTTATTTACCGCCCATACCGGTATTTACAAATAGCAGACGACGTTCAATGCCGCCAAGCTGGAAGTCAACTGGAAGTGAAAGTTTCGTTGCTTCATGCAATTTTTTTCATGCCTGCATGCAGTTTCGCGAATTGAGGAGTATATTGCCGCTAAATGCTCCCACAAAGCCGGGGTGTGCAACCGATCTAGGAATGCTGCGGCGCTGGCCTTTGGCAGTTGATGACGAAACGGCGTCGACGTCGTGCACAAGCGAAAGACAAAGTTTGGGGGTGACTTCGAAGATTTACCTCAAAACAGAAATTGTGATGGACGACGCTTCCGTAACTTCATTACCGACGGCTGAAACGTGTTTAATTTCACAGAAATGCTCTTACTACAGTCATCGGGAATCGTTGATAGAATAAATATTAATACCGCATGATAGTAGAACGTTATTGCTTGTCGTGGAGAAGCACTGCTTTACAAGAATTGCAATGGTTGCTGGCTAGTTGGTAAATGGTTTTTCAAAAACCAATTCCTGCGTGGCTGAAGGACGCAAGACAGGAGGGTGCCCGAAACCTGTACTCAGCTTCACAACTGAATGCTGCGGTCGGTTTACAAGCTGCCACCTACGATTGGAAAATCATGCACACCTCCGTCTAACGACGATGATCGTTTATCGCAAAGATCTATCGTATGGGTTTCCTTGGTTGCCTTCTGGATTTAAACTTTGACTAATTAAGCGTCGAATTTGACAAGCACGCAGTTTGGTATTTTAATCGCAGCGTCTTTGACTGACCATTTCCCATTCGATTTCGCACGAAGAAAGCTTTCTGTTCAACCATCATAATCATTAGATGGAGGGCGAGATGATTTTTCTGTTTAATTTTGAACTTCAATGCCCCCTCTCCAAATCTAAACTTTTTCAGCGTGTCGGAAATATGTCTGTGGTGGAGGACTCGGGCTCATGCACCCATGTTTGAGGCAACTAATCGCGCGTTTTTGGTGTCTTCACCAGGCATTACACGATTTTTAGGTACTCTGTAAAGAATACGCCGGTGTTTTTTAATGCTAAAGCATTAAAAAACACCGGCTGACGTTAGACACTGCCACATTTTTTTAACTATCGGTGCCAGCAGGTATTCTACGCAGATGGTAAAGGGAAGGGGAGGGGAGGAGGGATGGTTTGTAGCTTGGGCTTTTGAGTTGGTGAATAACTTTGGCTCTTGATAAAATGACCACCACAAACGTGGGATTTCCACTTCGGCTTTCAGGCTCCCATGCTGTCACAGTGTCGCTCGCCAAAACCGAAGGTACAAAGCTTACGGTTACAGAAAGTGCAAACTACCGCAACATTTCTACGTACACGGTAATCCATCTCGTATGCAGGTGCCTTTCTATTTAAAGCGCACGTATCGAGGTATCCCAGCGCTAAGGCTGGCGTGGAAACCGTAGACATTGAAACCAGCGAAGATAATTTAAAGTGGTTAGAAGGGAATTTTAATATTGCTAATAGTTTATTCCTACTCAGATCGCGCGGAGCCAGGCGCAGAGCGCTGCAAAAAGCGCGCGTGTCAATGTAGCCCTTCCCCAACTTTACAAGCATCCAATAAGTTTGCGTAGCCGTTAGTGCATTTAAGAAAAAACTAATACCAGAGTCCTTCAATGCTTTACTGGTCACGAAACTGCTCCGTAACTCAATGGGAGAGCTTCATATGCTGCGTTTGGCCGCCGCGCGGTGGCGCCACCCTCTCACTGAGGTCACTCCTCGGGCGGCGTTGCGCTGGCTCCAACGGCGGAGCCGCGACGACTTGTGTTTGTTTTGTGCGGGAAAAAAATGTAACGTGCATATCGCGCTCTAGTGATGCGACTTAAGTAGTGCAACGACGATGTCGAACATGAGTTAGTGATGCGACTTAAGTAGTGCAACGACGATGTCGAACATGAGTTGCGTCCCGGGATGTCGTTCCTTGTACAACGATACCACAGAAAATGTTTCTTGTTCTTTGACCGAGCGACGGGCAGCTGTGTGAGAAATGGAGGGGCACCATCCAAGGCAAGCAACGGGAGATTTCAGCTTCGATTATAAGTGTGCGACAGCGTGTGGAAATGCACTGTGTGTGAGAATGGAAAAAGCAATGTACCCTTTTGAGAGCATCGTGGACCTAGAATTGTACAAGGCTAACTTGAAGCCGGATTTGTGTTATATCAGTCAGGTTGTAGCGGTGCTTCATTGCCTGTTTGCAAACTTGTATTACCTTGCGCTCAGGCTCGCGTGTAAAAAAGCTTTGGGACGTCCTTGTGGTTTTACTTTTCATATTTCCGCGAATTATCCCTTAGGGTTGGTTTTTGTTTGTTTTGTAACCGCGCGTGGCCGATTCCGGTTGCTTATCTGCCGTTTCAACCAGAGCGCCCGTTTGCTCTTTTTGTCGTACGTCCCGTTGGGCAATATTGTTTGATATGAAATGGTGCCACCTTGTCGCTAACTTGATTTTTTTGTTTCTCCGACAATGTACTCGATCACATTTCCATGGATCTGAAATAATAACGTTCCAAGAGTAATGCATGCATAGCAAACTCCCGCGCAACTCACTTTATCGACGTTCATCTGTTCACGTCACACTGCGGACTGTTTCTTCGACGTTTGTGTTTCATTCTAGTCTTTTGTATAGAACAGGAGATCGCTAGTTCGCTGCATTCAGAAAAGCTTTGCGTCGTTTCTTGGCTACGTGGCAATATTCTGTTTCCTCCGTGTGCTGCACATCGCAGCGCGAAAAAAATAAATTTTTGTACGCTGGACCACGCTCTTTTGTTCCCTTCGTAACATTGAAATTTTTTGTTGCGTGTGATAAAATCATTTTCATTGTCCTTTTTTTGCTTTCTGTTTTTGCAAGGATTGCAAAGCGCGGAAGCGGAAGGACACACGGTGCAACATATACAGGGTGTTCCAGTGAACACTTTCAAAAATTTCCTGAAGGTAGGCTTTTCAAGAAAAATAGGGAATTCTCTTAAGGAACAAGCTATCAGGTTCGGCGGACGTCAGCAGTTATGAGAAACATGCGAATTACATAGTTAATTAACTAAAACTCTGTAATGAACTTTTTAATTAGCGAAGTTGGTGGTTATTGCCAATGGCGAGTTTTGTAGCCACGGGAAACGACGATAACGGGCCAGTTTTTAAAGCTAGAAAAATGCACTCTGTAGAGCCCTGCAGCCCGCAAAAATCAAGTTTTTTCCCCCCCATGAAACCCGAAACGCAGCGGCACATGGTGCGCCAGAAGTCTAGTGCAAACGCAACATCCGCTGATGACGTGTTGCAAGTGACTGTGTCGCCCAATTCAAAAGGCTCTGGTGATTCCCCCACGCTAGGGAATCAGCTGATATCAACTCAATCGCCTCTTGTATTTTTTCAATGATCAACGCTCACCTTATACCACGGCTAGCGTTATCTTTGTTTCGTTGGTAGGCGCAAGAAGAGGCTAGCCATTGCCCAAAACACGGTCGCCCGTTTCGGGAGTCCTAGTGGGCGTTGGCGACAGTTTTACTTTTCTTTTTTTATTGTTCTCAACCACATCTGACGCGGATACCAGACGTGCAAGATGTGAAACGTCACCATCCGTTCCTTTTTTTTTTCGTTAGGTTTATTGCTGTTCGTTTATAATCGCTGTGTCGTTTAGAAAGCGCATCAGACAAAGGAAAGGTTTGTTTGCTGGGCGAGGAGGGCTTTCGCGGCTGTGGCTGCTTGCTGAGCTAGGCTTCCTAGCTAGGGAAAATTGTACTTACATTCGAATTGGCCGCCACATTCTTGAAACACGTCACCAGCCGACGTTGCGTTCGCTCAAGGCTTTTAGCGCTCCTTCAGCGCCGAGTTTCGTTTTTGAGCGGACAAAACAACGACAGGTTTCCTCCGCTACAGGGCTTTTTAAACACCGACTTTTTCGTTGTTTTAAAAACTGATATGAAATCGCCTTCTGTGGGGCCACAAAATCACCATTGACAACAACCACCAAACTCCGCTAATTAAGAAGTTCATTAGTAGAGTTTAATTACCCACCTAACTAATGTGCACACCCTTGATACTATCTGGTGTCCGCCGCAGCTAGCAATCTCCTTCTGAAGAGGGTTTCTTTTTTTCTCGAAGAGCCTATTTTTAAGAATTTTGAAAATGTTCGCTGATGAAACACCTTGTATCTCTTCGGTCTTGATCCTTTCGCGTTTCTGCAGCGTTTTTTATATGTTTTCAAGTATGTACACACTCATCGAAACGACAATACTATTGGGCTATCTCTTTAGCGTTCTGCGCATTTCAGAGCAATAAACGGATTCATTAAGCGTAGTCTGAACGACGCGTACTTGGTTTCTTCAGTTTTTTTTTTATTGTATTATCGATAGGCCCCGCAGCAGTCCGTGACTACACAGCTACCGTATGTGTGGTATTTACAACTTTGCTTTAAGAAAGAAGCAATATAGATTTAAATCCGTAAACACGACGGCGCAGCGCTTGTGCCAGAGCACACAGAAGCCGTTGCCGTTCGCGGCCGAAGTTTACGGTAACTTACTTAGAAAAATAAAACCCCATTGAAGGCAGGTTGATTAATACAATAACCGGACTATTCATCGCTAACTACTACGAAAAAAAAACGCAGTTAATCAGCGCGCAGACACCAAAAGCAGCGAGCGTTTGCACGCCAAGAGCTGGCCAATACGCCGCAGCGCGGCGGCTGGATGACCTTCGTGCGGAGGTGGCGCCTGTAGGGCGCGCGCGGTCCCTATATGAACCGAGAGCCGAAGTTTCGTGACCAGTAAAAGTATTGAAGGACTCTGCTAATACTAAGAATAGTAATTTTATTCGAGCTCAGACGGGTGCAGCCAAGCGCAGGTCGCTTCAAAAAGCGCTCATGCCACTGCAGCCGATACCCAACTTTCGGCGCGTCTGACAAGTTTAAGTAGTCATTACTGCATCTAAGAACCCAACACACCTGTCTAGACTTCGTTTCATTTCACATGTCTGCTCACAACGCCACCAAAACATACAAGCACCGAAGTAGTAAACCACGACAAAAAGAGCAACGGTGAGGGCTGTGTAGTCCAATGCACCGGCGCATTCACTGACGAGCGGAGCGCCGAGTGGTGGCGCCACCCGTCCAGCTTGCCCGGGTCCCTATAGTCTTTACGAGGAGAGCGCGCGCTGCTAGAATTAGTTTGGAAAAGGTCCGTTGTTACGGTAAGGCGTAGTGAATCATCTGGCAAAGCCCCCCACGTAGACGAAGGAGGTGTCGTTAGTATATAAGCGCGTGAGCACAGTATAATGAGTCGTGAGGTCGTGCAAGGATTCATTGGTTCAATACGCTGTATTAGAAGCACTTGATCGACAACCCGCACTGCTTTTTTATAGCGACTGCCTTCGGTTTCGCGTTAGTTCGAAGCCATATATCATGGCAGTAAAAATATCATCGCAGTAAAACATCTCATCAATAGCCCACAATTTCGCATTAAGCGCTGTTCACACGGAGCAAATTTCGACGGCGAATTACGCATAGCGGCAGAAGCCGCCGGGCCACGGCGCGGACCTTTCGCCAGCCAAGATCTCACCCTCTCTACCACAGAGTAAACAATACTTTCCCCTATGTATCCAGCAGGGCTTGATCGCCCCGAAAAACTGCCCGTTTGTCGTTATCGCGGCCGCCGTTTTTTCGCTGCAACTTCGCCCCACGTGTGCCGCCCTTTACCAAGGGGCGTAAGTGCCGGCGAATGTTCTTGCAGAGATTTCAACGTCCACAACGAAGCAGTTTGTGGTACATATGTCATACCCGCTCGGAGAGGGTAATAGCAGGTTGTCAAATAGGTTTTAGCCCTCATTTAGTGACGGTACTACGGTCTCCCGGGGCCATGAAACTAGTCCTGGGAAATATCCACGGTGTTATTCACGACACGCGCTTTGTTATCACTGACTGGCGCAACCCGCAGGGTGCTCATATCAGCAACTCAACTTCGGCCACTGGCTTCCGCGTTATCGTACGTTCAAGTATCGTCTGTACTGTTCCGCTTTATGAATGCATTCTGTAACTGATATTTCTGGAGCGGAACGACAATGAATGAAGAAAATTTATGGGTTTTAAATAGCTGAAACGTAAGGTAGCTACATTTTTGACAGCTCACTTCCATTGGAAATATTGGAACAACCTAAGCTCAAAAGTAAAAGTTGAAAGAAAAAGGTAGAAGCAAAAATACGTTTTGGTTGCAGAAAGGTTTGCAACTGGGAAGCTTGTAGAAAGTCTAAAGCCTACGTTTTAAAAACTTGGATCATATCGCACCACATAGTGTGAAAGGACAGGAGAAAGATCGCGGAGCAGAAATAATGGGAAGTTTTCACAATAAGGGAAAATTCCTAAGGACAACCTTTGGTATTGAATGAAGAAAAATTCCTACCTGTTTTGGTTGTTGGGGAAGTTTAGAAGGCATGCAACACTTTTGATGCATTTAGTATCTTTTGTACAGCTCTACAAATCGGCGATGCCCATTTTCATTTTATAAGTACACGGGATAGCATTTCCTTGAAATGAAAGTGGGCCTTCAGGTGACCGGTAAAAAACGCAAAGGCTCACAGGTACGTCGTCTGCTCCCGCCACTTCCGGTTCGGGAGCTCTCCTGGCCTCCCGTACGCCGGCGGCTTTCAGGCGCGTGTGTGCGCGTTGTTATTTGTCACAGGGTGCTTACCTGTCAAATAAACCCGTAGTAGGGTCAATCGTTGAGATCTCGATGCAAGAGCGTTTTTCCCCCCTGTGGAAACAGATAAACAACAAGCACACACGCGCGTTAAAGCCGACGGCCAGGAGAGCTCCCGAAACAGAAGTGGCGGCACTCCGCGGAAGAAAACAATGTACCCACGAGCCTTTGCGCTTTTTACCGGTCACATATGGGAATATTTCCGCTGGAGGAAATTAATAAAATGTAATTGGGTTTGTGCATGAAAAGATTGATACCCCCCTCTCCCTCATCTCCAACCCCTCGAAGTCTGTCCAAATAAGTATAATCACCTGGATTTCGTGTCATCGTACGTTCAAGTATCATCTGTACAGTTCCGCCTTAGAGGGGCAGCTTGTCACAGATAGTTCGGGAGCGCAACAACAATGAATGCATTTAAGAACCCTTATCTGTGAACGTATCCGAAATGCCCTTCCCGCCGAACGCATCCGCCTACAATCAATACTCGTCAAGGTGCCAATGTCTGGCATTACCCTTTTAAAACGACTCCCGAACAGCTCGCCTCCTGCTATCCCAGTTCAAGTTCACCGTAAGGAACGAAACAGCTGTAAGTACACGCTTTGACTCAGAAAAAAAAAAATTTGGGCGCATCTGTTTAGCGGTTCTGACTTTGCAAAATATGTTGAGGCGAAGAATTTCAGACGGACATATTTGTATGGCTACAGAAAATTTTGTATTTTGCAGTAGCTGACGAAGCACATGCACCTGTTGCCTCGCCCATTGTTCAGCCCTCACTCGGGGTTCTGGCGTCGGCGGTGCTGAGCCTCCGCTCTGGCAGCTCGTTTAACTGCATCGGCTGACGGAGCGCACGACCAGATGCCTCACTCGCAGTTCAGCACTCACTCCTGATGGCTGCAGTGCGCTGAGACAGCACTCACTCGTATTGACAGTAGCTATGGTGATCTTCTGCGTTGGCGGCGCGAAGTGCGTCTCAGGAAGGGGCCGCGAACTGCGTCTTAGGAAGCGAACGCACATCATCGTCACGCGCACGTCCCCCTCACGTTTTCGCCAAGCGTCGCGCAGTCGACCGTCTCGTGCGGCCACAGTGTACTGCTCCCCCCGCGCGCAATTTCGAAGAAGCGTTTCGCGCGGCCACGGCGAACCGCCCTCCCCTCTCAATTGCGCGACAGTCTCCTCCTTTGCTTTCTTTCACTCTTCAGTCTTGCCATCGTCCGCTAGGTTACAACGACGACAGCGACGCCGCTCAGCCCATAAACTGGTGCCAAAGGGCTGCGCCCTAAAAAGTGGGCCAAAGACATGCGCATTCAAAATACTCGGCCTTTGGAGGCGCGCTAAGTTATTCTGTGTTCTAGTTTGTTAAGCGGGTGCTTTTCAGCGCATTGGCTGTTCAGTAAGTGCTTATATCTACCATTCCTTTGGGAAACAATCCTTTTGCCATGTTTCAGCTTATCCTCATTATTCATCCGATGTTTCAGTTAGGTAAAATCATTACATAAGCATTACATCCATATCGTGCGCTCAGGAACGCTCGATCTACTCCTCGACCGCGCACGATCCTCCGTTAACAGCGGGGACGTAAAAAGAGGTCCCATTAGCGATCGACAGCACGGGATCCCATCAGTTAACACATGTAGTGGTATATATTTTAGACACTAAAAGCAAATCGAAAGCACTAAGAATAGGCCGAAACTTTTTATCGGGGAATTGTCCAAAAGTGCATCGCATTCATACTTGAATCGCCTTCGGCGTGCTTTCTTTCACCGTCTTTTTCTACTTTTTTCAGTTAATCACGAGAGGCGCTGGTTTTGGCAGTTCTTTATGATTTTTTAATTCGTTGTGAAGTTTTTCTCAACATTATGCGTCGTCTGACCTTCACCACCCACGTGGGTGTGCAGTCATTTCGCGCTCCAACGACAGGACTTGTTCAGTCCCGTCCCTCCAGACACAGACACTTTACAACCTCCAGATCACGACATCGATTTTCTCGAAGCACTAGGTAGTTATGGTATACAGAGCGGCCTTGCGAGATTAGTGTAGTCCGGGGGTGACTACCCACCCCGCCTTATTAACATCATGGACGCAAAATCAGTGCTCAAAGAGACATTCTATTGTGTGACGAAGACCTCTGCCACTCTCCTATCTCTTCACTTCCCATTCCCCATGCAAGGCCTCCGGGCCTTCCCCTTTCCTCAACTAAAGGTTTGAATCAATCAAATGACCTCTTGGTTCGTCCTTTTCTCTTTTTTTGACGCCACCACTATGTGACGTCATGACCGTGTGTCGCGAAGCCAGGTTTTATAAGCGACATTGCTTCGTCGCGTATCGGCGACACTCGGCGGTTGCACGACTCCGTTTCCCGTCGAGGAGCTCGCTTCCTTGGGTGGTGGTCGCTGGCGAGACCCCACCCCATCTGCCACAACCAGGGGCTCGAGGTCGGGTTTTATGAACGTTTAAATACTCAGTGATTACAGCTAGCGCGGCTGCAGCCGGCCCCTTCGAAATGGGTTTCGAGTAATTGCGTTATAGAGCCCGGGTGCGCATGTGAAGGAGTGCCTACTGTCACTCCCCCTGCATGCTCGGTGCGGATTTAGCTCATCGCGCTTTAGCCTAATAGGGAGCAAGCACAGAGTGGCATGCGTTTTTTTTTAAAGACGATAGTCTTTCTTGGGCTACTTAAACCCAGAAATTCTGGTCTGTCTGTCTGTCCGTCTGTATGTCTGTGACCCGATTCAGCCACCCGGCCAAAGTAAGAACAAGGCCCTGCGCAATAGTCTTATATAGCCAGAGCTAAATCTGCCCGTCTAAGTCCGGTTGTAATGTTTATACTTGTCAACATTGCTGAACAACAACAAGACATTACGCAATTATAAGACAACAAAATATTACACAAGTGACATTTGCAGCGTTCCTTTATAAAAATCATAGATGCTGATTTTTGCGAAATTAAATGCTACATAAACTGCAGAAGAAAAAAATCACTCCGCCGTCGCCTGCTGTCGCCCGTGCCACTATAGCTTCTGCGGCATTTTAAGAAATCAAGCGGCAACAGTTACGAAAGGTTCCACTAGATAGGCTCCACGTTCTGCTTGGAACGCACGTGGACTAAGGAAACGCCGGTATGTATAAGCACTTGAAGTATGGCGCCTCAATTCACGCGCAGTCTCCGCCATACGGCAGCGCTGCCATCGAGGCACCCGGCCTGGAGGAGTGGTAACGCGGTAAATTTAAGATCGACTTGAGCAAAACTTTAGCGTCTTTACCTTGGGAGGAGCGCGACGAAGAGGAACATCATGAGAGGTGAGCGGGAAAGCGAAGGGAGGAATTTCACTATGTCAAATGTCGGCAAAGACTATCGTCTTTTGTCGACATTTGCAACGAAAGAAGCAGATACGCGGCCATTCTTTTTTTTTTTTTTACCATTTCAAAGTGGGCACGGAAGGGGAGGAGTGCATCCTGCCGCTTCTCCGTGCAGCTCGGAGCGATTACGTGCCGAGGGGTACAACTAGACAAAGGTACAATAGTGGATATTCTGTCTCGGTGGACCTGCATGTCGCTGTACATCCAGACTTGATCGGATCTTCGGTGTCGGTGTCTGTTATCTCGTTAATCACATGACTGATTGGATTTTCTGTCTCGGTGCGTATTCCGTCTCCTTGGGCCTTCAGGCCGCGGCGCGGGCGTTGGGCTGATTACGCAGCAACGGGTCGGGTACAAGCACACAGGCAACTTCGGTAGAGGGGCAAAGAACGCCACCAAGGGGGGCCGGTCGGTCAGGCTTTGACTGGCGTATTGACCGCCAGCGGTCAAGTTGTGCGGAGTTTGACCACACAGCGTACCGGAAATTAAAGTTATTTGCCAACAATCGTAAAAATTACTCCGGAGGCACGGGGAGGGCGGGGGGGGGGGGTGATTTTTATAACTGAAATCAAATTTACATCATATTTGCAGTTTTCTAGTACAAATTTATTCCAGCAGATTGAGTGGAGCTTTCGTGTTCGTTCCTTCCCTTTCAAAGTTCAACGTTCATTCCCCTGAATAGTTATTCGAAGTGGCGTTGGATGACGTCGCACTTCAGTGTACCTCAGAAATGCGTAAAAAGCAGGTACTAATCTGATTCAACGCGAAATAAAAGAGTACCACGTTACACCACGTGAACACATTTACCAACAGACAGACTCGCGACTTGGGCATGGCAATGTTAAACCTAATATTCCAATTCCTCAACGTGTGCATCACAGGGCCGCCGGTTTCTACGAGCACCGTATTTTAGTTTAGCACCGCATTTTAGTTAGCATTTTTAGACAGCCGCTATTTCTTCCCTGTCCGAGCACCCCGTCCGCGCTATTTGGCGCTATCAGCAACCATTCTAGACTTCTTACCATCTAGCATGTGCCCATCTAGCACAGCTGTATAACAAGCCGAACTATATTCAGCTTGTGGGAAAGACTTCGTACAAACCAGCACAGCTGTATGTCCAGTAACTCAGCTATATTTATGTCGGCGGTAAAATTTCTTGCCACTTAGGCGTGCTGCATGGCCAGCTAACTCCGCTACATTTATCTTGCGGACAGGAACCCTTGACAACTAGCCCAGCTGTAGGCCCAAACATATATATTTAGCTTGTTAGTATTCATTATTCACCTTGTATCTACGCTCCCTGATATGGCCCCAAACGAAGTCAATTGTCTGCACAACGTCGTTTTTGCGTTTGAAACAATCGGCTTCTCAGCCCGAAAAACACTTCCCTTTCTCTCGCTCTCTCTGTCCATGCACAGTGTAGTGACGCGGTCGGGAGCCGGTCTGATCCCCTCTGGGAGAAAAAATCACACCACCTCCACGCCGTGAACGATGCCGAGGGTGCGAAGCACTGGGACGCAAGTTGTGTGTATTGTGTGGATGAGTGTTATCGTCCGTGCACGATGATGCAGTCACAGTTTATTAAATGGTTTGGGGTGCAGCAAGTGCTCTGTAAATGACAAACGCCACACGCAAGACAAGTCGCGTCCCGGTGCTTCACACCCTCGGCATCGTTCACGGCGCGGAGATGGTGTGATTTATTGGCCCACCGAAATGAGACAAAGTGAAACGACGGCTTGTGTGTTTTGAATGTGATCTCGTGTTTGCGCGTAGTGCCCTCTCGTGTAGCTCGCTGTAGTCTTGGGGAGACACCGTCGGACGGACATTGCGAGGTCTTAAGGTGCTTCGGCACCTAAAGCGGTGGGTGTCACAGAGTGCATGGAATGAATGTCCATGTTCACCAGACAACAGAGCTTCCAGAGCGGTGGGAGGGGAAAAGGGGAGGTGAGATGCGTTTGCCGTTTATTATGGAGGCGATAGGTTTATTTTATTTATTTATTTTTATTTTACAAGTACTTCCAGCCTTGTTGCAAGGCAATTAGACAGGAGTTGCTCGCAATTGCGTCGGGCAGCAGACGAGACACCCTATCCGGAGCGAAACCCCGCGCCGTGGGGACGTCGTCGCAACGCAGTCTGGGTCAAACGTGCAGCGAACGTTGTGGCGTCCTTTCTTTTCTTTTCGTTTTGTTCTCCGTGTTTTAATTTCACGGTAAACAGCTGTGTCGCGATGAGCCCGCAACAGCTGAGGGCGCGAGCCTTAGGGCACGACCTCAGCGACTGTACTGCTTCGCTAACTGCGGAGGGACCTGCAAAAAGACGGGAGTAAAGAAGAAAAAAAGTAGCAAAAATCAGCAGAGAATGAAAGTTAAAGGGTGCGAAATGATATAAAAAGTAAACAAGGAGACGAAATGTGAAAAGAAAATATAATGCTCGTCGACATGTACTGGCCGCTATACCCCTTTTATTACGGGGGTCGTATGTATACGCCACGAGAACGGTGGGGTTTCAGCGTACGTGACAGATTTCGTTTTTTTTTTAACCCGAAGTTACATTCAGACGCCTAGATAACACTCTAATCAGGTCGTCTTTTTAAAGTTTGATCCACCAGAAGTTTTTGCAGCGTAAATTTTCCTTGGAGTAGTACGACGTAACAATCACTCGACCATTGTTTTACGCTCCCAGCTGAGTGCGCTAATTGTATCAAGTTTCAATTCCACCAATCGCAACGCTGATGCCATCCGTATGCAGTTACCGGTAAAACAGGTGTGTCCAGGCTTCGGGACTTAACCCTAATTGCAGTGTCCAAGGCCCAGGTCCTGCGGAAGCCACCGAGGAAGCCCACGATGGTGACCGAGAATTGACACTCCAGTGCCTACGTATCCCATAATTAAAAAGAGTACCCCTCTATTAGGACGCCAACCCCAATTTATGGAAGACCCGGGCATCATGGGTACCCAAGCACTACATGCATATTTGCCTTATCCTCGTAACGATGATGATGATGATAGTCGATATACAACTTCTAAAATAGTTCGATGTCAAAAATACTTCGGTAGAGTATTCACGCCTGCCTCATCCCAATGTGAGTGACTCGGTCTTGCAAAGTTATTTTAGATAACACACTCATAAGCACCTATCATAATGTTCTCAGCGAGAACTGCTCCAAAAAAACTACGTAAGCAAAATATTGCAGCCAGACATGCTAGCATCCATTCTACGCGTTTTATCGCAACCTAAAGGCGCCCTTTGCAAAAGAGCCGATTACGCGAGTATCAGCCACAAAGGGCTGGCAATGTTATTTGCACTCTCCATAAATGCTACTGCTGTAGACCCTAGAAATTTGACTTGGCTGTCGTCCGAGGCCTCCAGCGAGGTCCTTTTGGTGATGAAAGCCTCGGACAGACAGGACACCGGTCGACTGCAGCGCCCTCTCAGTATACTTGCCGTTTTTTCTTCTTAGAAATTTTTTAGAAATCAAATCATTGTTTTCATAGCTTTTCCCGAGAACAATATTTCTCTACATCAATTTGTGGGTCTGAAAAAATTTATTTATGAATTTTTGAAACCTGAACAGTACCGTTGACGCCTCTGATCGTCTGCTTAGCGCAGGGTGCCGACGACCACAGCTAAAAGCGGCGTGCAAGTAGGAGACGCTAGTGCTTGCTAGCAATAATATTTCAAACAAGAAAAAGTAAGCAAACAAATAATTTTACAATGAAAATTTATTAAGATCGCAATTTGATTCTTAAAAATGCCTAAATGGCAAACACGGTGAGTGCGCTTCATGGTGCACTGAGAGGGGGACGCGGTCGAACACTGTGCTGTTTTCGCGCGCGAGCTTTCATAAATGTGTCGACATACCATCATAATAAAAAAACTACCCGGACGGAACACTAGTAAAATTTCTAGGGACTGTACTACTACATTCCTGTGCAACTCAAGAACAACAACGGAAGTAGCCCCTAGCTGTGCCTCTTCCCGGCAGCCGGCTGCTCCTATACGCGCGGCGCAAAGTGCGTTCATGCGAGTATTTTAAACGTGACACGAGTCGGTTCCGTTATTTTTTTCGGCTTAATCCGCTTAATTTACTTCAGCTACCCCAAACAAACCACGCGAGAAAAATGGCCGCGTATCTGCTCCTTACGTTGCAAATGTCAACGCAAGACGATAGTGGACTGGCGCCCCTGGTAAAGACCTGCCTTCTCTCTCCCGCGCACATCTCATGCTGTTCCTTTCCCGTCTCGTTCCTCCCAAGATAACACGCTAGAGGTTTGCTAAAGTGAATTTAAACTTACCGCGTTCCGCTGCTCCAAGTCGGGTGCCGCGATGCCAGCGCTGCCATGCGGCGGAGACGCGCGTGGCAAGGCACCCTACTACAACGTTTATAGAACCACGTTGCCCTACTCCACGAGCGTTCCAAGCGGAACATGCAATCCTACCTAGTGGAACCTTTCGTTGCTGTTACCGTTTGATTTTTTAAGTGCCGCCAGGTAGCGCGGGCAACAGCAGGCGGCGGTTTTCTGCAGTTGATGTAGTATTTTATTTGCTATCGCAAAAAACTAAGCATCCCTGAATTTTTTAATAAAGGAACACTGAAAATACCACTCATGTATTGATTTTTTGCCTTATATTTGCGTAAATGTCTTGTTCTTGTTCAACAATGTTGATAAGTATGAATATTACACCTGCTTTAGCCCTTTAGATTTGGCTGTGGGTATATAAGATTATTGCGCAGTTTCTATTTACTTTGGCCGGATGGCTGGGTCGAGTCACAGACAGGCAGACAGACAGACCAGAATTTCTGCGTTCAACTAGCCCAAGAAAGACTATCGTCTTTAAAAGCAGACGATGTCACGCATTAAACGCAATCTTTTTTTTTTTTTTTTTCAAAACGCGCGCGTAGGTTGACGTCACGAGACAGTCGCTTTGGCGGAGTGATACAGTATATGAGCTATTGGCGTTCTTGACTTGTACCCGAGCATCGGTTTTAGTCAACTGACAGGTAGTACGCAACCTATACATTAGTGAGTAAAGCCGCCACGGGGCACAAATCGTGCCCACGCGCACCGGCCTCTGCGCTTGACAGGTGCACACTCAACGAGCAGACGACATACAGACGGCGTGCAAAACATGCAGACGGCGATTTCGAAAGCGCATCGCCTGCTGCGACCTCCTACAGGGAAGGGCGAAAGAAAGCGAGTGAGGCCCCGCAGAACAATCGAGTGTCGCACGACGGCTTTGTGTTGCGACCTTTCACGCCGTCGCAACACATCCTGCCTCAAAGAGAGGCGAGACGGCGAATTGTTTGCGGATATTGCTGCTCATCGGCGTTTACACGCCCCTTCGGAGTGGGAAATGGTTGGCTATTAAGGCAGACATTCATGGCTGTGAAATACCGCTTACGGCGTGAACGAACGTGCCCCTCTTGAATTAATTTTACAGGAAATTTAATTCTCGTTTGCATTAGGTGGTTTTTTTTTAACACGCATACCCAATGCGCGTTTCCGCTGTTGCTCCGGGCGTTGTAAACTGCTCATGTACACGCAATATCATTAATTTTTTTGACCTGTCGAACGCGCAAATGTCTTCACCCATACGTACAGAAAGTACTCGTCTAAATAAACCAAATATTCTCGACACATTCTCTTTAATAATTATTATAGCTGACACCTCTACTGTTATCATCTTTCATTATTAGATGCGACTGCATCTATTCACTCGCTTGTCCCTCCATACGGCGTTGTCGTCCGTCCACACCCTCCATTCTCCTCGCCGCGCGAGCTGCGCTCTCCGCCGCTCACCCCCTCTCCTCTCCGATAGCGAACACTCTCTCGCGAGGGCATTGGATTGTATTCGATTGGATTGGCTTGGCTTGGATTATTGGATTGGATTTAAGTGGATTTGTTGGTTGTGTTGCGTCATAGCCCCGGGAGGGGGTTCACGGACGTTCACGCGATGGGAGAATCAACCTAACGGAATAACAACGGAACCCCTTATGCGTCGCATCTACACAGGGGTTCCCGCGAGGGAGGTGGGAAGAAATTTTTATTATAGCTTACACTTTTCCTGGAGTCGCGTCGAAGTAGGGCAGTCATTATGCCCTCCCCTATTTCAGTTGGTGTGCTGGATAACTGGCCTCACAGGAAGGTTCTCGGTGATAGGCCTTTCCGCTCCATTTTCTGCGGTTTTTCTCTCCGTGGGGATCACGGACTACGCTATCTTTCGAAGCGTACTGCTTGTTTATGGCTGAACTACCCACTCCGTTTTCAAACCAGCCTCTTTGCGCCGTATGTCTGTACTGTTACGAGGGCAAACAAATCCACAATGCGTTCGACAGCGGTCGAAATCCTACATGACTTCCGTGCTGACTTATTCCAAGGAAATTTAATTCAATCTGGTAACTACGCGACAAGGGTTTTCCCGACGAAATGCCTGTCGTTACGGATTCACTAAGCCATGACACCAAAAGCCGCAATCACCATTATACATATATATATATTACGCCTTTTTTCATTGCTATTTCCGGCAACCCTTATAGATTTCCATAATTCATTGCTAAGCGAGGCCGCAATTGTGGGTTTGCTAAGGAAAACTTCATTTCCTCTTGACGGGACATCCGTTTGACCATAACGTGTCAAGCAACAAGGCAACTCGCCAGCCAAGGTTATAGCCCATAAAATCCTTGATTTAAGTGAATTCTTCCAAACGTGCCTCTAGTGCTACAAAAGCCTTATTGGCCTACCTAAAGGACACAAGTCTTGATCAGACTTTGTAAATACTTAAAATTACAAGTGTTCCTCTTCATCATTATGATCATCATCGTCACCGTATTCATCTGGCGTAGCAAGCCAGGCAGCTTAGCTCGGCTGACATCGCCAGTCTCATTAAACATTGCTCTACTCTCCATCTCTCTCTCTCTCTCTCTCTCTCTCTCTCTCTCGATAGTGTTGAGACATGCGAGTCATGGCGAATGACTCGTTATATGTGAGCTCAATACTTCGCGAATCAAATCGAAGCAGGAGTTGGGTAATATTTCGATGATGTAGAGCTCTGTAGGGAACTACAAGCGAAGACAGCGCTTTCAACCGATGCGTAACATTCCGTTGCACGCATTCATGAAGACCAAGAGTGGCCTCAAGGAGGGACTGATTAACCTATGCTTGCACAACAAAGGGGTAGTCGATAACCGACATTGACACAGCTCTTGACAGCTAAAACGCTGTCGTGTCGAAACTATATACATGGTGCTCGAAAACCACAGAAAGGCTAGACAAAGTGGTTGCCACTTTTTATTGTTTATTCATGTACTGTGTGTTCCACTTTATGTGATTATGTTTTCTCCGTCATTCTAGGTCTCTTTACCTTACCCAAGAGAGGGCCAGTTTTTTTGTCTCCCTTGGTCACCTTAAACGGACCTTCTTTGTCTTCCTGTAGGAATATCTTATTAAGGAACGCAAAGAAGGAGACCCATACGTGGTGCAGCACTCTTTCATAAGCATGACAAGCGGAAGCCAGTTTTATCGCCTTCAAAGCACGTAAGCAGAGCTATTCCGACAATTATTTGAGTTTAAACGAACCGCGCAAATGGCCAGTGCCGTTCTTTCTGTTGCAAAGATAAATATTTCAGCGAAATCGGAAGCTGTACCATCCACCTCAACAACGAATCCTACGGAAAAAGCAAACAAACGACGTTACGCTATTCTTCAGTGTTGGATTCTTTTTTTTTTTTTATTGCGGAAGTTTGCTATTCAGCATAAGGGGAAATAAATGTACAGATACACTCCGGATTCCCGAAGAAATCGGAGGAGGGGGCCATGATGTGGTCCTTGTATCCACGCCATGAAATCTGGCGGACGTCCGGGGTGCGGGCCGCAGGTGGCGATGTGCACAGCGCGCAGGCTTCGCAGAGCAGGGCAACGCCACACCAGGTGCTCTGCTGTAGCTTGGTCAACTGGAGCGGGGCAAAAGGGGCAGGTGGAGTTGAACGGGGCATGGTATTGAGGAGGCCAGGACCTCGTCACAGCTGGCGTGAGGGCGACTCCCAGGCGAAGACGTCTGAGCAGGACCTCATCTTGGCGAGACAACCCGCCAGGGAGATCCGTACCGCGCGGGGGTATGGGAGCGCGCGCGGTGCGCCGTAGACGTTCTTTTTCACTGGCAAGGCGAACACCGTTTGACGAAGGTGCAAGAGGAGCTGCATTCTTGTTCACCATTCTAAAGCTCACGGTGATTTCGTAGAGACTTTCGAAAGTGAATTTTTAGTCATTGCGCTGACGTTGAAGGGAAATAAGTCCCCCAATACCTCCGTGTTTGAAGTGAAAGTTTGCCCGAATCATTTTTTAACGCGATAGCGTTCTTTTTTTAACAAATTGGAGTCAACTCATAGATTTCACGTAAATTCAGCCTTTGAAAAATGAAGTCGCGTACATGTATTCAATGTAGCCACGATGTGAAAGGTGACCCTGCCTTAAAGGGACCCAGAAAAGCCTTTTGTAAAAGTTACAAAAGGCCTTTATTGTCGCGTAGTACCAATATAGCGATGCAATGCCGTTTGTAATTATTGATCTACATTCAGTATTAGCTGCGCCAGAAGCATTTAAGTGCACCTCTCCCCCCTTGCCGATCGATTCTCCTCCCTCTCTGCTTCTTTCAAAGGCAGCTGGAAACACTGGGAATAGCCATTGACTCGCGACGCTCGACTTCCGTTCTCCGCTAGCTACATTCCTGCGCCTAGGGCACGCGTCAATCGCTGCAGACCCGCCTTTGCCTCGGGATCGCGCAGGAAGGAGGAAGAGCAACCGGAAGCCAATGGCAGTGACGTTGCCGGCGACCCGACGATCGGCCAGAATCAGGGGGCGCCTCGCCGTTGCGTCAGCCGCGGTCGGCGTTGCGTCAGCCATGGTCGTCTCGCTGCGGCGTCGCGCTCATCGGCTGAGAAAGGCGATCTTCAAAAATCGTTTACAAATTATCCATACAACGTATGGGGCTCACACTTGGCTCAAAAATCCCCGGTTATGTGTTCTACCTCCTGAATGCATTTTATTGCCACCTTCACAAAGCTTTTCTGGGTCCCTTTAAACATCGGACGTTTGAAGAGTTCCCGGACGGTCCCATCTGGAAGTTACGTTGAGGTCCTCATTCTGCAACGTTATGCTGCTTGTCAAATGCTTCATCTACGCCGAGGAAGACAGTCGGGAAAAAGAAGCTTGGGATGCGGGACGGCGGAGAGAGAGAGAGAGAGAGAGAGAGAGAGAAGAGGAGAGAGAGAGGAGAGTAGTAGAGGAGAGAGAGAGATGAGAGAGAGAGGAGAGAGGAGAGAGGCTAGAGAGAGATAGAGAGAGAAGGAGAGAAGTGAATACATTTTAGAACTAAACGTGAAACCTGGACACGGTACTTTGCAAGGTGTCAATCTACTGTTGTACCCTCTGTGGTCAGAGGTGTGTAGGGATCGGACGAACGGCTAAGGCACGCATCGGTACATAGTATAACTGAGAGGTCACCTGTGGCTGTTTATTCGAGCGAAAGCTTTCTTAGTGAGGCCGATGGCATTCCGTTAAAAAATTAATGCATTTTTTTAATGCAACCAAAAAACCTGATATGATCTCTGGACACCCGGCGCGTGCGTGAAACCGGGCGTCCATTGTGTCGAAAGGGTTACTTGAAAATCGCGAAAAAAGAACGGTTGTAGATAAGACAACAGACGCATGGATTATGAATAAGGAGTACAATAGTACACCTTTGTCTCATAAAGCACGCTTCCGTATTCATTTAGATCGTTCGTAGATGCGTTTACTTCATCATCACTCAGCCTATACTCAGGTCCACTGCAAGACGACGGCCTCCCCACTGACCTCCAACCGCGTTTACTTAGTGCGCAAAAAATCGTCGCATGGGTTCGTTCTTCGTTTGAGATTTGGGCCTTTGAAGGTTTGTCGATTGATTGGATGCACTTTCAGGGAAGGTTAGATGCACTTTTAGCTTTCGAGTTTCTCTAAACTTTCTGTATGAAGGAGTGGAAAATTTCTCATTCCTTTCCCTTACGCGAAGCAATGGAAGTTTGTGATCCCCGCTCGGCTTCAACCACCACGGCCGAAGCTCTTGGGTACGTGCATTTTGGGCCTTTGATTTGTTTTAAAGCCCGTATTCATCCACAATAGGCCCATTGGCTTCACGTCCACCTTGCGTGTGCGCCATCTTCGGCAATTACCGACGTCGGCCGATGCACGAAACTTTGGCAGTGGCCAGACTACCGCGTGGTCGAGCTGACGCATGTCAGCTGATAAGCGCATTTGCGCACTGCTAACCACTTGCTTTTCATCCTTTTCATCCACGATGCCATCATCATCGTTACGCAAAGAATGAGAAGAAGAAGTAGAAGAAGAAGCAGTCCTACGGCTGTCGGCTGTTGTTGGCACGCGTTGCAAGCTTTATTTACTTCGCGGCACTCACGTATCGCAACGAGTTACGCAAAAAAACCTCCCGCCCCGAGTAATTAGGCGCCGACCGCTTCCGGCGTGGATACCATTACTGCGAACCTTTGTGGAGCGCTCCGCCAGGTACGTTGTAGTCCTGTTGTGCCGTGGTGCTTCTTTGTGCACGTCAAAGTACGGCTTTCCTAGCAGGCTTGCTATTGCATGCCTGCGGGGGAAAATTTTCTCTCCCCCCCTTTGCTTTCTATAAAAGGAGCCGGATGCGAGCAGACGCCAGTCTTGTTAGTATTAGTTCATTATCACGGTGACGTCTAGCGTTTGGCGGTCAAAAGAGATTTGTTGAAGTTATGCTAACTTCCTAAGGCCCCCGCGTGATCCTTCAAAGTTAAAATTGCCTGAGTGATTGTAAAACGAAGTGGTTAATTTATATATTGTCCTACGCTGTCGTGAACAACGACCCCCTTCACACGCGGCCCGCTAACGTGTTACAATGTAGCACAAACCGTTTCCGGACGCAGATGAGATACTTTCTGATGAAGCACAATTGTGGAGATGGAAAGCTGTATTGGTTTCCATACAAAAGTAGCTTCGTTCACGGCAACGAGATAGGCCGTGTTACGAATGAGCCCGTCGCTGGGCTTTGTTTCAACACACTTCGGCTGTGCGGCAAAGCCTCCACTACGTGCGCCTTTCAAGCAGGTCCCCCTGTCGGTGACTCACGCTTGCTGCCGACAAGTTCAAACGCGTCGCCACACGTCTGGATCGGTGGCGCCTCGTTATTGGCGTGATCAAACTTCGGTAGCATGCCGACGCAACACGCCGAGACCTGTCCCAAGGACACAGAGGCCCCGCGACCGCCTCGGAGACCTCCTCTCTCCCCTCTCTCGGACTGAGCGTGCGCCGCTACTACCGACTGCTCACAAACTCTGGAAAGAGCGTTGTGTATGTCTGTGCCGTTAGTGTCGGGTGCACAATCTAGAGGAAACGCTTGTTTCGACAGTTAGCGCTTTTGGTATAAATAAGACCCCTCCAAGCGTTGTAGTTCATTCCTGTTTGAGCAGAGAATCAATGCTGTCACTCTGCTCGAGTCCTGTTCTGTGACCTCGCCCGTCGGGGCATTGCTCTTTGGCTTCGGCTCATCTCTCGCTATGAAGTAAACAAGTTACGTTTTGCCTACGGCTTCTGGACTTCTTCACGGCTGCAACATTGGCTGGCCGCTCGCTTCAAACCACGCTACCACACGTATGTCGGAGGCGACGGAGCTCGGCTCGGGTCGGCCTTCCCGTACGCAACAGCCGTTAGAACAGGGACCCTGGCGTGGCTGCCGCCCTTCGTGCCAAGTCCGCCCATCCGTCGCCTGTTCCTTTGAGTCCAAATGGTTTTGACGCGAAAGCATTAAGGGGCAATGAAGACAAAGTAAAAGTTTGTTCGTTAAAAGTCTGCTTTGTCACCATAACAGTTATACCATTTTATCGCGAACTTTAAAGAAATTATCGGGATGCTGAGGAAAACAGAGCAAGCAGTGGCGACTCCCCAGCCGGTTTCCGGCGGCGCCTCTATGACGTCACAGAATCCTGTTTGTGCGATCGGAGGCCACCCACCAAAGTCACCGCCAAGAAACATGACTGGGCGATCGTAGTGGGGCCATCTTGCTCAGTTTGATCGTATCACGTGACTGCTAAGTGCAGTGAACACCCTGATTTTTCTTTTATTTGTACAACGCTGCAGGCCGTGGGCGGCCAAAGCAGGAGTGGTTTGTTAATACATCAGTGTAGTGGACCCGTTAAAAAGAAAGAAAAAAAAAGAAAAGAAAAAGAAAAGAAAAAAAAAACAAGAAAGTGAAAGCTGATAACAATGGCCTCCTCGATTCACCAGTCCCGGACAGTCCGCGGGCAGCCCGGGAACTGCCTTTGGATCGGAAGTCCTGCAGGAATACGTGGGAAAATTGGGCCCCGGATTGCGTCCCGGAGAGTCCTCGGACGATCCAGGACTGATAATCGAGGGGACCTTATGTTTTTAGCCATGGCCACCATTGCGTCATTCCCGCTTATACTGCGTCACTGTAGCGCGAAAGTTGAAAGTTTTTCGACATTTCACGCGTTATTTCGGGTTAAAAAAAATAAAGGATGATTACACTAACGTCTAAGACTTGGATTTAGCTCAGCTGTTCGCAACCTTCACGACCATCACGAATGTTTAAGTCCACGATAGCAGCCGATTTGCTTCTTCGCTGCCACAACGACCTTTATTCCACCACTGTTGCTATACGTGCAAGCTTCCTTCATTGTTTTGGAAGTGAAAATCATTAGATATCACCTTGGAGAGGTGTACGCTATGACGTGCCTTCCTCGTTCCGAGCAAGTGTTGCCACGATTACGGTGAACGCTGGAGCTTTTTTTTCTCCAATCTTGGCCGATCTCCCTGAGTGGGTACGCTTGGCTTGACAAACGTGCCCCGGGGACGCTGGGCGGTCGCCGCGAAGCACGCACGCACGAGTGCTAGGCATTTTATTGGTTTTGTTAACTGCCGCGCGGTCGCCGCGAACCTTCACGTGCGCGTGCTCGGCAATTTCATGGTATTTTTTACTGCGGACACGAAAAATTACAATTAGCTATACAGCTTCGCCGTTAAAAGGTGTTTCGCGGCTGGAATAGTGTTTTATCAGAAGCTATAGTTCTATTTTGTCTTCATTGTCCCATTAAGGAGTTCGTAGGGTCATGGCGCGTGCGAGTCACGTGTAGGAGCTGAAAGTTTCCATCCGTTGCGGAGCCCGCTGATTGGATCTGCGATCCTGACGCCACCGTTCCCCGCGCCAGGCGGGCATTCGCCCCAGGCGAGAACACGTGGGCAATGGATACAGTGTCGTCTGCCAGTGCGGGACGCTCTTCCGAGTCGTCGCCTTCTACGAGTGTGGCTGGCACGTCTACATTTGTTGCCGCTCTGCTATCACGTCCTACTCTTAAAGATGAAGTTTAAGCGTCCTCCAATTTTATGGTCGTGAGCGGTGTGATACCGGGACGGCATGCGCTCTTGCTCTTTTCAGGCACGCGCCAACGTCTTATTTACGGACACTTAACCACGGAGATAACGGGATACCTCCCACATGGTTTCTTGGGGGCCCCGTACAGCAAAGAACACAGGGCGAGCAGGCGGGCCGAGGGCATTGTTGCTATTGCGCTGAACAGAGCGGCATGGCCTCCTATAGCAAAGACCTTGGCGTTAAAAGGTGCCATTTGACGGGATGCCTGTGCAGTGTGTGAACCGAGCTGCTCGCAAGGACAGCTACGGACTCACACCTTGTCCTTAACGTGCAAACGCTTTGAGATGCTCGCACGGTTACTCGCCGTAAGCTTGAATTCTGACTGAATGATGTGTTTCGCACGTTCCGAGGAGCGTCTGCAGAGGGAGGAGATTTCGGGCGCATGTTTTCGCGACGACGTTGTCCTTCGCCTCACCAGAGATCGTAACCTGCCTTTGGGAATTGGTCTCGGCTACGCGTTGTCTGACCGTGCATGGCTCTCCGTGCATCGCGAGGGAAATCACCGGTTTGCGAATACAAAAGAATGGGGCAAGGCCTACGCAGCTTTCTTCATTAGGTATTCCTGGGACTTCAATGTCAAGGCTCCGCAGGGATCGCCTAATAGTGGCATTGTCATATACGGACCGCTTCTTCTTCGGGCTCGGCGAAGCATTGTGGAGGTATAAAAATGCCCGCAACTGCACGTGCCACGCATTATTCTTCTTTGTTTCCATTTCTTTCTGACGGAGAGAGGAAAGAGAATGTACGCCCGGTATCTTATCATTTTCCCAAAGTGGAGACGGAATATTTACCCCAATAACTGGTATTCGCCCGGTATCCCGTAATTACCGCTCATTGTCAGCAAACTGTCAGCATGTGGACAGACGCGCCGTCTCGGGCGGCTGTACTTCTGTTGTAACTATAGCTGTTCATTAGACAGCCGACTCCAGTGCGCCCACCGCAGCCAAGCGGGAATGTTGACTGGCGGCCTTTATTACATCGTTGCTGCTGCTGCAAAGTCCTGCGCGAGCCGCCAGTATTCTGCAACGCAGGGTGCCGAGCCGTAACCGAACCCTAGCAGAATAATGGAACTGAACCACTATACAGTCATGTCTCGTTAATATTGTCACGGGACTGGCGGACAATGCCCTACGGCGGCATAGCTCGGCGTGGAACACGACAAGGAAGAGGGCGCGTGCAGACTTAGCGGACTCGGCCATGGTCGCTTGTAAATACTGTAAATAGATCGCGTTCCTCCCATGGTTCGTGTCATCTGTCCTGCCGCCTCGTTACAATATGGACGCCTCCGTTCCCCAGAAAAATCGTCCGTAATGTGAGTTGTCGACATCAAGGTAAAAAAACAGAAACAAGGCGCCTGACTTTCAAAGTGGCATAATTCCTTTTTCATCTGAGCGGGAACCTCGGTCCGTTTACGCTTAACATCCGCTATTTCCACCGCCGAACTGATCAGAGAAGCGCACAGCCTTGTCTTTTATGCGTATCGAGTATTGGCACGAACTAGTATCGCCCTCTTGTCCTGAGCCTCAGGACTTGCTCTTACCGGCGTATACCGCACAGGGCAATCTTTTTTGATAGGAAATGGGTGTCACCCTGTCGCTCACTACCCTATAGTGTTGTTCTCTGATCCCGAATGTTCCTTATCTAATTCGATGGTACTGGAAGGAAGAGCGTTCCGAGATAAACGCATGCTTCGGCTTTGTATGCTACGGACAACAGTGATTTCCCGGTACGTGCTGAGGCCTCTGGGGGTCGACAGTCATTTTTTAATATTATTGCTTCGCGAACCCGTGTCCATAATAACGAGACAAACATGCCTGTATTTACCGTGTTTCGTACGCAAAATAGCCGTCCAAAGTCCAGACTGCGGGTTTCTATATTAACGGGGCAGAATTGCATGGCGAGAGACCGGTCGCCGAAATTTTCATCCATATTTCGGGGTGTCCATATTAACGGGGTCCATATTAACGAGACGTGACTGTATTCGTTGTGACCAAAACTGAACCAGAACAGTTATTTTTTTTTTTTTTAGCACGTTGAACGCAAAACAACTGAACCGGCGAAAAAGGGTGAGTGGGGAAGTACTGCAACCGTGGGCTGGCCCCAAGACAAGAGAGCTCCCCGAACAGGTTGGTGGAGCAGGACACATGCTCTGGTTTGGCGTGGGGAGCGGACTCGCAGCTATAGACTGTCCCTCGTGCAAGACCCCTTTCGACGGAGAATTTTACGATGAGTGCGAGGCTAGGGATGTCGACAGTGTGAAGGCATATTGGGGTTGGCGGAAAAACTTGAGAGATCACTCTCTAGTGCGTATCTCCCTAGTGCTTCGAGTAAAGATGGATTACTGCGGAGAGAGAGAGAGAGAGAGAGAGAGAGAGAGAGAGAGAGAGAGAGAGAGAGAGAGAGAGAGAGAGGAGAGTAGAGAGAGAGAGAGAGAGAGAGAGAGAGAGAGAGAGAGAGAGAGAGAGAGAGAGATCATTATTTAGAAAACAGGGTTAGGAAATGGGGGTGGCGTGGCGGAGGCCATAGGTCCGCCGCGACCGGCAGAGCTCGGGAGGTGACCAGCACTTAGCTGGACTCCTCGGATCTACCTGCAGGGCCTGCTTGCAGTGGGATAAGGAAGGGAGAATGGGTCAGCGGGGCACTTACACAGAGTGATATAGTGTGCCCAGGTGACCACACTTGGGGCAGTCGGGTGTGTAGAATTGATGTGGACGAACGTGTATTAGTTGAGTACGAAGGAATAAGTTTGCGCAAAAGACGAGGATGAAGATTGGGAGGACAAGACGAAGATAGAGAGGACAAGGCAGAGAGGGCAAGTTGAGTACGATGAGGGAAGGTGTGTGCTTGTAGCATCCGCCACATGTGGGCAGCTTCGCGGGATATGTGTGGGTGTGGTGGTGGGAGAGTACGGCGGAGGAACCGGTAATGAAGGATAGTTTCCCTGAAAGTGAGGAAATGCTCGGAGGTCTCGTCCTCGGGAGGCCCGTGTATACGAGAAGCAGAGGCTCGGGAAGTCAGAGCTCGATCATATCCGTTCACAGCCTCGTTAGCAACTATGCCGGTGTGAGCCGGTATCCACACCAGTTGCTGGGGCGGCGAAGCTCTAGGTACGCATGCATTTGAGGTGTAGGCAGCCATTTTGTCAAGCAGGGCGGCTCTGTCCTTGCAAAGGTCCAACAGTGCGATATCTGATGGAATAGGTTCGAGCCGCAGGACGCCGCTGTGGAAGTGGCCGCCGATTTTCCTTTTGTCGCTCACTGTGGGCACGTCCCTCTTCTGTATGCATTTTTTGGCATATGCTTACAGCAGAGATTGTCGCACTCATTTGCATACAGAAAACGTCACCCAGTGACATACTGGTAAGACAACTAAGGTCAGTGCGGTGCTAACGCGTTTGTTTCATTTGCATACACTCATTCGAAAGGGCGCCGTCAAGCAGGGCAGTTCCATTCGTGCATTGTGATGACAAATACACCATTCATCATTACCTAATTGTACGTCAGGCCGCGGGTCACCGATTGACGACGTTACGCTTTAATGCGGAACGTTGGACTTAACGTTAGACCGGAGCGCACGCGCGTATACCTTCCTTCCCTCCCGCTGCCTGCCAGAAGTTCGTCTAGCTGCTTAGTCTGTCATTGTGAGGAAACCCAATAACACAATACGTTCGTTACAATGTGCTTCTTTTGATACAGTTAAAATCCGATCTAACGAAGTCACCGGGAACCGCGAATTATTTCGTTAATTCGAGAACTTCGTAAAATCGGGACTGACATATTACACGCACTCGATTCCATAAATTCGATGTCTAAAGGGAGGCGCATGCCGGCAGCTACCAAGACATCGTAATTGCGCAGGCCGCGGCACTCGCCTGCCGATAGTTCAGCAATGCGCTCTAATGCCACGGTGAAAATATTAAGGCAGCCGGGGTTTGCCCTGAAGTCGTCGCACCCAAGCAGACGTGCGAGACACAACGCTTTTTGTTGTACCACTTCCTTGCTGAGTGGAACGTTCTTGGCTCTCATATCCTCGAATCACGTAAACATACCTTCCTCGAACTTTTTGTGCGGGGTGGTCTTGAGGTTCTTTGCAATTCAAAACGAAGGGGCATGTATGATCGCGTCCTTTCTTTTCAAGATTATGGAAAAGCGTGCCGGCCGGGGTGCTGTGGTCTGCAGCCACGGGACTGCTGAGTTTATCCCGTAGAGCTCCGTAAAAAGGAAGCTAGATGCCTCGATTTCTTTTCTGACGTGAACCAATAATCTTCGTGGCGTTCTGACAAAACACATTAAGAATTTCGCATTTTTAAAATGTCGATTTCTCGAAATACTTCGTTAGATCGGGAATGACGCTGAGTCTATTTCGTTAGTTCAAGTTCATAAAAGAATTGAGCCGTGTAGGGACCTGTCGGGAATCCCAATTTGTTCGTTAGATCGGGAAATTCATACGATCGGGTGTCGTTAGATCGAGTTTTGAAGGCTTCGTACTAGTGTTTTTCGCCTCACAAAAAATGGTTAACGCTTTCCCCTGTTTCACTGGTGCACTTGCCGGTACCACTATCTATTATACTACTCCCTGCCAGGATTTCGTTATCACAGATTCCAGCACCTCTGTAAGTAACCCTTATTAATTGAAGGTTCTCGACAACATGTAACGGCTAAATAAACTTTCCCAGTCTTATCTTTCAAATACCCACCAGCCCACCCCTCACTGACTTATACGGAAGAACGACTGCGGAGGCTCACCCAGACGGAATCCCTTCCCGATAGGGCCCCCTCCATCACATACACCCCTCAGTTTATCCCTCTCCATTTTTCCCATTATGCGGAGACAAGGCCACGGCGCAACATCACATGTGGGCCTGTCAATATGATCCCCTCCCTCAAATCAATTCCTCGGAGCTCTTGGAGGCAGCGTTGAGCTGCTCTGACCCGGATAGACAGAAGACCGTCATAGTCCGGGATACGAAGGTCGCCGCACAGCTCTGGCTGCCGGCCACCTCCCTCGCTTAGAGGTCTTCTTTGATAAAGCCTCTCTCTCTCTCTCTCTCTCCTCTCTCTCTCTCTCTATATATATATATATATATATATATATATATATATAATATATATATATATATATATATAGATATATATATATAATATATATTATATATATATATATATATATATATATATATACTATATATATCAGAAAGATAAACTCACAAAGCGCGCAGAAATAGTATAAGTAAGAGTCGGATACACAGCAAGAACAATAACAAACAAGGTTTACTTACGTAGCGGCAACGGGACTTGCCTTCATCAGAGTAAAGCTACATGATTTTACATGATAAAGTTACAAATCGTGTAACTTTACTCTGATGAAGGCAAGTCCCGCTGCCGCTACGTAAGTAAACCTTGTTTGTTATGTTATTGTTCTTGCTGTGTATCCGACTCTTTACTTTATATATATATATATATATATATATATATATATATATATATATATATATATGTGTTGTGTGTGTGTGTGTGTGTGTGTGTGTGTGTGTGTGTGTGTATCCCTCTTTCTCTCTCTCTCAATTAACGCATGGCTCCTTTTGACTCCCGCCACCTCTTCTCGCAGCATGTCGTCTGGCGGGGTGCCCCCGAGCCTGGTGACCCGGTTCACCGTGTGGGACTACGTGGTGTTCGGCGCCATGCTGGCCATCTCGGCGTCGATCGGCATCTACCACGCCGTGATGGGCCTGCGCCGGAAGGCCAGCACCGACGACTTCCTCATGGGCGGCCGCAGCATGAGCGTCTTCCCCGTGGCCCTGTCCATCCTGGCCAGCTTCATGTCGGCCATCACGCTGCTGGGCACGGCCTCCGAGATGTACATCTACGGCACCCAGTACCTGTTCATCATCTTCTCCTACTGCCTCGTCATTCCGGCCACCGCCTACCTCTACATGCCCGTCTTCTACAACCTGCAGGTCACCAGCGCCTACGAGGTGAGTCGATTCTAAAATCGCAACCGGAATACTGCAAAAACCTAGCAAGAATTCATGTCGTACGACAGAAAGCTTTGTTGTGACAGCAGAACTCCTGTTGTTACGACAAAGCCATGTGTTGTTTCGACACACATTTCTGTCGTAACGACAGAGTCAATTTTTCTCAACGACAAACATTCCTGTAGTCCCAACAGAACTGCCATTTGCGTTACTCTTCACAATGGGCGTAACATTCAAACCATGTGCAACTAGTGATGTAACATCAGTATCACGACAAGACAGGAATTCTGCACGACTGAACATCAAAATAAGGACAGGAATACGACACACGACAGAGCACCAGAATCCCGACACGACAAGAATACGACAAGGTGACGCTATGACACTCGAAAATGCGACAAACTAAAATTTTTTTTCTCGTCGTCTTTTTAGACTGGGGTGGCAACCTTGGCTACCTCATGCGCTGCAATGCATGCCGCCAACTTCGCCTGGAGTGCCACATTGTCGTCCGTCCAGTGGACGAGTGCTCGTGCACGTTTACACAGGGTGTTCACGTTGAGGGCGCTGACCAAAAAATCAGGCATCCCTCCATCTACGGACGACGATGGTTGAACGCGAAGCTTTCTCGTGCCGAATCATCGTCGTCTTTACCCGGTGGGTACGTGCAGGATGTTCTGTGTAATTTTGCACGTCCTTGCACGCCTCTCCAGATCCAAACCGCTTCGGCCATGTCGAAGTGGAGCAATCCCCGATATACGCCGGCTTCGTAATACGAGAGACGCAGGTTCTATTCCCGCCACGGCAAACGTTTTTTTTTTTTTTTGTCTCACTTCACCCGTTTTCGCGTTGCAGACGCCATAAGTAAGAACACTTAAGCTTCGCTTTAAAAATCATCCTCCGCGTGACGTGGCGGGTGACGGTACTCTAGGCAGGCTTAACGCAGTTCCAAATGTGCCAGCATTCGAAGGAGTTGCGGCGTTGCCACTGTTTTTGCGGGCCCGTGCGTGAACTGGTGCGCAGTATACCAGTGGAGAAGAACGGTAGCCGAACGGGAACACCCGTTCCGTTGTCTGTCCCAGCCTATAGGCGTGACTTCATGAGACTAAGAATTGATGCAATAACTACGGCAGACGTTTATAAGCTGCCGCGTTTAAAATTTCTTGTAAAAAAAGTCTCAAAAAATCGTCATTTTGATAAATGGAGGCAAAGTGAACTGAGGGGCTTCCTCTTTATATTTGTGGCGCAGTATTCACTTCTGGGAAGCAGGTAAGTTCAGTATAACTGAAAAAATTAAAGCTGTTCAACTCAATTTGAAAGCAGTCGGAAGTGCAGAGCAGTGATTCGTCATAATGGGCTGTAGCGCCGTTATCCGCTCACTGCTACCACCCAATCCAATTCAAATTTCCCGCCTCTGTAGTGCTCGCGCCCCCTGCCTGATACAGCGCCAGCGGAAGTTCTGTTCTTTTTGTGCTTACTTTTTCTCCCGCACGTGCCGGCTGTGCACTGCCACTTTTTTTCGCTCACTGTCGTAAAAACCAACCCAACGAGCGTTCCCAACTAAATGAATGCGGCTGCTGGCGGTTAATTGCGTATATTTTGCCTCAAATGTATCTGCAGCTTTCTTTGCGCTAATTAACGGGGAGACGTATGACAAACGCCAGCGGTTCACGAGTTTGGAACGGTAATACCTATTTAAACCGCTTGGCTTTCGAAGCCTTTGCGGTACGCCCTACGACGGGTACGCCGGGCTCTACATGGGTCCGTTATCTCGCTGTGCTGCCTGATTCTGGCAGTCGCTTGACATCGAGCGTTACAGTGAGCTGCGACGACAAGGCGAGCCCTTTAAAGTGCCCTGCACTTAAAATTGCACGTAACATGTGCTAAAGAACCAAACCTAATATCAAGGTATGTCATTCGACATTCGATCAATTAACGCTCTTACAATAACCACAATAATTAGCGAACGTCCTTACGAGTTCAGTTCAGTGCTTTTCGCTTAAAGCTTGCGTTGCAGCTTGGCATGCCACTGAAAAAAAAAAAAAACCTCGTATACCCCGCATCTTTTCGTGCTCCTGCAAGCGGCCTCTTGTTGTCGGTGTATGATTTCACTTGGCAGTTTTGTTTTCTTAAACATATACGTTTACCAGCCGGCGCTTCAAGGAGCCCTTTTCACTTCACCAGTGTTCCTACCCTGGCTTTTTTTTTTTGTTCAATGATAACTGGTCGGATGAATGTGCGTCAGAAAACGTGTTAGTTTAACAGATACCTACGCGCAGATCCAGCTAAGAACCATCTGACGCAGGTGAAGATATTGTTCCCGTCCGTTGGCTCCTCGACTAGTAGTCGCGGCGCGCAAGCTCTATTGTCTGCATTTAGTGAACGGTTCTTTAATTATTATTATTTCAGTTTATGCACCTCTCATTGACACCATCTACACACTAAACTTTTTCCCACTCTAATCTTCTAACAAGCTGTGAAATGGATGTGTTGAGGCGTTACAAGGTGACGACGTCCGCTCTCTTAAAGCGTCTACCCCATTATTTGTAGTTTTGCACCTATAAAATGTGGAAACACACTAAGCATTTCCCGTTTTTGTAGGGTGTTGAAAGGGTGTGTAATGGGTGTTTAGGGGGCAGTTGGTTAAGGTCCTGGCGTATTAAACTTAGAAATTACAGCAATTTTGCATATAGGCTGCCGCGAGACCTGTATGCAAAGGCTTGCATACACTGCGATCTGTATACCTTGTTTCTGGACCAGCTCTAAAATGTTCGATTTTTTGCAACAGTCCTGAGCCGTCCGACGAAAAATTCCCTTCTGCTGACTGTATAAAAACGAAGCGAGCACACCATGTAACGTAAGTGTAGACTCGCTCTCCCTGCGTCTTACATAAATTTGCGTGGTCACGTGATCTCAGCTACTTAAATCTTGGGTCCCCACACGTTATTTATATTACTGTGCTTTCGAGCAACAACACACTTTAACAAGAGCCGCCAAAATGACTGCGCTTTCGTGCAACAACATATATATTGCTGCACAAAAGTTTACTGTAGTTTACAAGAGCCAAAAAATTTACATGCGCTATCGATTGGGCCTTGGTGGTCGGCAAGGCACAGCAGCCCTATGAGCACGGTAGCGCCAAATGATTTCCTCTCTCCCCTTTCTAAAACAATGAAACGAAAGAAACGAGAACGGCTAACACATGTGTAGGATAGTATGTGGGAGGCGAGGCCGCTGTGAGAAGCAAGGCTGTCGTTGCCGAGCCGCGCCGTGTCAAATATATGCTCTCGACTTCAGCGGCATGCCGGAGAACAGTATTCCGAATGCTTCCGTTTGGCCCACTTCTGCTTACCGCGCACACAACAGCGCATGACAGCTGAGAGTTCTTCCGCCGGATGTTTGCGGTGAATATGCATTGACATTGCGCTTCCGGTGGCGCAGGTCATTGCTCCTGCTGTGCGCAGAGAGGTTAGGAAGAAGAGTCACGCACGCGCTCCTGTGACGGCAACTTTCGCGTTCTGCGAATTCCGTCGCCAGTGGAATTGTTTACACAACAACTTTCCTATGAAGTATCGAACACCTGGTGACAAATCGTCCTACGGCTGTGGTCAACGATTCCAGAGCTAGTAAGGGTGTCACGTGGGGAAACGATAAAACGTAAGAAGTTTTAGCTGAAGTGATACTTCCGAATATTTCGTTTCCAATGTTTACGTCAGAAATGGGGGGAGTGTTCTGAATATGAACTGACTGGTTATTTATTAATGTAGTCTACTTCATTCACTTAGCCAGAGCTGGATTTCACAACTTTGTTTTTTATTTTACCTGAGCTTCACATTCAGATTCAGATTCACATTATTTTTCACCAAAACAATACACCAGGTGAAAAATGGGGGAAAAATGGCGGCCGAAAAAAAAAAAACTGCAATATAGCAGCTTGACCCAGCTCCGGCCACCGTCAACTAGGAGCAAAGAAGCAGTGCAAACACAAGACATACATACACACATACTGTTAGATAATTCATTTCCTACTGTGTAACATGTAACACAGGGACAAAAAAAAAAGCGAGATAGCTAGGACATCATGGTAAAACGCAAATAGAAACAGTATTTGTTCACTTTAGGAAAATCTAAATGAAGGCGTGCACCATAAAACGAGATAAAAACAGCGTGAATATTCAGCAATGCAGCGCTTGTCACATGTAAAAACAAGTACATAAAATGCAACCAGGCAACGAGGTAAAATTTCAGGACATGGTATCTAAGAGTTCCAAACGACACATAACATTCGTACGCGAGAGTGAGAATGAATGAATGAAAGTGACACGAACAATATTTCCTGCGTTCAGGGACACGTTTTTCGCGAGTAAAATTCGCACAAAAATAAAGCCATCACAACGATAGTTCCAACATGCTCTTGTCACTCATGGATAAGAACTTCATGGAACTTCGTGCGACCTGGCGCTGCAGCGTTAATATATTTGTATCGTACAAACGCAAAATATGTGTCGCCTGCTCAATGACATCGTAACAATTTCGTCAACCTACAAAGATCCCCCTCGAAGCGTCACCGAAATGTATTTTTCGAAGTCTTATTCTTTGCGGCCCCCAGGCCTTTGCCCTACAGCAGGCGCAAATAGGTTGGTGATAATGAGCATTTAAATCAATGTGACGCATTATTTGACTATTCAACGGCCGTCAATAGTCCATGCCGCAAGCTGATTGCGGAACGGGGAAAGCCACGAAGCAGGCAGTAGTGGCGCCCCTGCAGAGCATCATAATCCCTCATTTCCCGTTCGGTTGCTTGATTCTATCACAAAATTAGGCATTGTTGTGCGTACTGATTTAATTGAATGCACGGTAGGAGGCCTTAATGTTGGTTGCTCTAAGTTATTTGGCTTCGGCATTGCAATTGGAGTTTTACTCTCCGTCTTAAGACAAGGCGCCGCCCTAGGCCCAAGGATACTAGTTAGACCCGGCCACGGAGGCCGTTTTTGTGATGAACGCGAAAAACGAAAACGCCCTCGGGCCGAGATTTCGACACACGTTAAAGATTCTCAGGAGGTCGAAACTGACCCAAAGCTCTCCACTGCGACGTATATATCGCCGCCAAGTTGTAGCTACGGCGCGCAAAACGCCCCAAATTTGAGTTTTTTTACAAATTATACGCGCGGCCTGTTAAGGTGTCAGGTCTACGCCAGACATTTACGGGCCTCTGCCTCCTCCTTCCCCCACCACAACAACCGCTTCATGGTCCTCGTTGACTTACGCGGGTCGACCAAATACCTGTGTGCGTACTCTTAAGCCTACTTAATAGTTACACACCCCTGGGCTAGCACATTCCCGCAGCGAAGTATTGGGCAACACTTTATGACCTCAAATTTATGATCTGTATGCGCGAATTCCTTGGTTGGCGCAGCCTGTTATTTATTTAGAGATCCATCAAAATCTTCGTAGTGAGCGCTTTCACATTTGCAAGCCATCAAACTAGTGATGGCGACATCACTCTCTGGATGTCTGGAGGCAGCGCGGCACACATAGAGTACACTTTACACACTGCAGCACAGATTGTCATCGAGGAAGCGCGTGCAGCCGGACTTGAACTGCTCCCCTACGAAATTTGAACTCCTTCTCTTACCGGCAAAAATCAGCTACAAGTGCCTCCCTGATATACAAATTGCAATTGGTGACATCACTGTCCCGGTGGTAAACAGCATACGTATACTCGGTCTTCTAATCCAGCGTAACAGAGGTAACAATGAATACATTTCGCAACTCTCTTCACAAGTGAATCAAACAATCGGCCTCATTAGGCGCATAACCGCCCGAAAGAGAGGGCTTAAGGAGGGGGACAGAGTGCGGCTGGTGCAAGGTTTTGTGATAAACCGTATCACATACTCCCTCCCTTTCCTTCAGAGCACTCCCACTGAGCTGAAGAAAATTTTCTGATCAGGAAAGCCGACAATGCAGCATTACAGGTCCCCTTGCACACCTCCAGTTCCCGACTTCAGAGATTGGGGATTCACAACCTCGCGTAGGAGCTGGTGGAGGCCCATCTCATAGGTCAGCTGCAACGGCTATCAAACACCTCCTTTGGACGGCACATTCTGGGAAGACTCGGCCTACGAGCTCCGCTAATATCCTGGTTCACCCACTTTCAGCGCACTATGCACCCAACTTACCACAGGTGGCGGCGGGAGCAAAGAGTACGCACGAATTATAAGCGACTCCGCGTCAGACCGGACGTTCACGTGGACGCGGCCAACCACCCTAGTGCCCCGTCAATTAACTCCATTTCGGTGCGCACCATCAATCCTGCAATGGCGGAGGAGGCGGCAATAGCGCTTGCCTTAAAGCACCGGCCGACTCCCACAATTGTGCTCTCCGATTCGAAAACGGCCACTTTAATTTCGCCAGGGGGCTCCTATCCCCACTGGAACTCAAAATTCTCTCTAAAAATCCCACCTCTACCTCAGTAGAACTGAGCTGGACCCCTGTTCACGCCGGGCTGGGAGGTAATGAATCGGCCCATTCTGCTACTCGAGAGTTCACTTTCCGAGCCGGCCACAGCCTCGTCCCCTCGCACGGTGCCAGATCCGCTAGATATAGTCTACTCAGCTATCACGACATAGCGACGCATTTCAGCCTCGCCCGCCGTGTATAACCCCCTACTCACGTCAGTCTCCACAACGTGCAAGGATTCACGTGGCGCCTACCGCAGACAGGGTAACCTCCCCAGTCGGGCGCTGCTCCATCGCATTCAACTGTCTTTATTTCCCTCCCCGAAGTGCCCATCATGCAGCATTCCCGCCGCCTGATACCACATCATGTGGGCTTGTCCCAATTATCCTTTTCCCTGCATCACCTGCGACGAGCACTAGGAGAGGGTGGCGGGAAGCTCCGATCCGGACATTCAAGCCTCTCTAACGAATCGGGCTGCCATTGCCGCCGCAAGGCTAAAGCCAGCGGCCACCACGTCCCCGTAACAGAGCTTGGCTCAATAAAGCTTATCTCTCTCTCTCGCTCTCTCCCGAGCCTTAAAGGAGCCATGGATCACAAAATACAACTTTGTTCTATCTGAAAGAACTAGACTTTGGTAGCTCACTCAGCTCCGTTCATTTAAATTGCATTCTTTTAAACTTCGCGCCATAGTGACGTAAATGAACAGATCATGACGTGTTAAAGACCGGAACTAAAAACATTTTTGCCAGTGAGTTAACTGCGCGTTAGCATTCACGTGATGCGATCAAACGGAACTAGAGGCCTCACTAGTTTCTGGCGGTGGCTTGGCAGGCGGCCGTCATCCGCACAAACAAGATTCTGTGACGTCATAGAATAGTTGCCGAAAAGCGGCTGGGGAGTCGCCACTGTTGCATATGTTCTGCTTAATCTCTCGATTATTCGTTTGAAGATTGCAGTAAAATATGTTTTGATGTTATCGGGATAAAATAGTCTTTTTAATGAACCGGACTTGTATTTTGTTTTCATGGCCCTTTAACCGTTGCTTCGGCGGCTTGACAGGTAGCGCTTCTGCAGCGTGGCACTAATTTATCACGCACGCGATCAATCAATCATTTCGACATGCAGGGGAGACAACAGAGACCTCTTATTTCGTCATCTCCTCATAAGGTACACGTGCCGTCAGAAGTAATTGGAACTCCGGAGCTGTGGCCGAACCGCATAGCAGCGCCGTGTAGCTGCACCGGCGGAAACAAAGGGAGCAGGACACGCATGCGCGTTGTGCGACGGTGGTAACCCATCTATACCATAGAATTTCTTAGTAAGTATACTAGAGAGGAAACTGCGCCTGATAATCCATGTCGTCGGGGGGGTTTATGGGAAGACCACCCTTTTTGGCTTGGGCTTGGCATGACAATTGGATTCTGAAGCGGTTTTGAGGATTTGCTTTCTTCACTATGCATTAACACGTCTGCAAGCTACGAGGAAGCCGTAATCCTCCCTGTTCTATGGTAGCCGTGTACGGTGAAAAGGCAGGCAGTGCGTGATCGCACCAGACGTTGGTCATGCCGCAGTCGAAGGACGTATGACTGAGCGGGTAATATGCCGACGCGAAAGTTGTAGCTGGCGAAAAAAAAAAAAAAGAAACCAAATGTACTCCCACGAAGACCAGATACGTCAGATACGGGCGCCTGTATCTGTCCTATCTTGTCTTCGTCCACGACTGTTTAACGCCACGTTTTCTTTTTTCTTGTTAAACTGTTGCTGACGGTCGGTGCGCCGGTTCACCACGAAGGCGACGTTTTCATAGGCACGCTCCAAAAAACTTTCCAAACTCTTCAAACAACTTACTATTTGAAATAATGGTAAAATTAATAAAATAAGAGTCTCTAATCAGTTCCCCCCCCCCCCCCCCCCCAAATATTTACATTGTTCGTGACTACCACCTTGGCCTGCAAAATAGCAGGCACAAACGTTCCGGCAAAAATACGCTTTACTTCCTTTTTTTTTTTAGTTTTAAAACAGCCGTTTTATTTTCCACTTACATAATTGCACACTATTCTTCACTTGTTTGTGGCACTTTGTTTAAATTTGCGGTCACTAAAACGTTTCAATCCAAGCCAATGATGAAACTTAGGCGAGCGCATGACGACACAGACGTCCTTGATATGAGCCGCATAGACGCTAGCGCCAGATTCCTCTCTAGTGTATATTGTAATAAACTCTATGATCTATACCTCTCAACCCACTCCTTTTAACGTGGCTCGCAGCATACCGGTCTCGGCGATGGCGCTGATAGCAGACAGACCTGCAAATGTTAGAAAATAAAAAGTGTCAGTTCAGACCCCTGTGATTGCGCCGCTTGTCCAGCAGCTCGCGTGCCGCTGGAAGTGTGCGAAAGACGCTGCCAGGTGTGCGTCTGCTATCAGTGCCATCACCGACACCAGTATACGGCGAAGAATGCTCTTGGCCATGTCAAAAGAACTGGGTTGAGAGGTACAGATGGGCTATCACCGTCGGCAGGCGCGCATCCGAGTTCCGCTCCCTTCGTTTACCGCCGGTGCGGCGACACGGCGCTCCTATGCGCTTCGCCCACAGCTTCCGTGTTCCAATTACTTCTGAAGGCAGCTGTACATCCATCTTCTTGGGAATTATCCTAAACGACAGTAAACCACCACCTCGGTGCCCGCCCCCCTACGGTCGAACCCTGAGTAATTTGTCTGGTACAAATCGTGGACTCAGCAGATTATGTAGGCACGGCAGTGGGAGATTGAGCGGCAGACGACGGAGCGCGTAGGTGCGTTTTTTCCCCGTCGGTCCTTGTGATGGATCGGAAAAAAAGAACAGTCGCTGCTGCTGCCGTTTTCCTGGCCCAGCCTCAACCTTGACTGCTTCGCTTTTTTTATATATATTATACGGGTTGTGTGAGACTGTGTGTATACAGCTCACGGGCCGAACTATACGTTGCTAATGCATTCAGGCGACTTAGCCACTGCATGCGATACGCGTTATGAGGTTTTATTACTCAACCATCCTGGATTATCGTTGGCCAGTGTTCGTCGTCGCGAATGTATAAAATGTCATCGACATATCTCATTGCTGTGCACGTTCTGGAGAAGTCAAATTTAGCTAGATGCATCAGAATTGTTTGTACGGTTGCGCTTACAGTTCATCAGTGCGCGAACAGATGGGGACAACGAACTCGATATCGCAGCTATACACCTGCGTCGCTGAACTTTTACAACCGTTGGCAACCGCAGGGCCAAACTGTTATTACTCGATCCGAACGTGCTGCCTTGGAGTTATTATTGCGCTAACGCAGCGCAATATCTCAGCCGCAGCGAAGTCGCCGCGGTCAAGGCAAACGTTATTGATCGTTCGCTGACACGCCTTTCGATTTGCGTGTTACCATAATAAGCTCCGAGCATCTTCTTACGCAGTGGCCAACTTTCTCAAAGCAGGGACCTAGCCTTGAGCCGCTTAAAAAAAAAAAAAAAAAAAGAACGAAATCTCTCGGCTCAACGCAGTCGCGAAAGCGTGGTGAGGAAGCAGCGCCGGTGAAGAGTTGCCCCGAGCACCCTAATTGACCCCGGCACGCCGGCATTGCGGGCTACCTGCCAACCGCGATGCCAGCACGACGCGCCGACCTCCGTCTGGTTTGCAGCACGTGCCTGTAACCGGTTGCGCACTGAAAGTGCTGAAAGCGCACGCGCGGCCACTGGAACGGCTCGGGGAAAATAAGACAAAGAGGAATCAGAAGCGAGACCGGTCACAGGTGGAAGGGTGAAAGCGAAAACGGGCATTAAACAAAGCGGGGAAAGGGATGGGCGAGGGAGTGCTAGACGGGCTGCTGCTTTGGAGCCGTTTACTTCTCCGGTCTCCGGGTTTACACCAAAGACCTTGCATGACGAGATGCGACGTCTGTTTTCTTGTTGCGTTTCTCGGCGAAGACCCACTCCTGTGCCGGAAAGCGGCAGGCTCGCTTGGGGCGGCCCAGGACTGCTCGTTGCGAACGGTGATGAAATGAATGAAAGGTAGGCGCGCCGTTTGAAAACAAATCGCCCGCTCGGCTCTTGCTTGCTGGGTGTATTTATAGATTACGCAGAACGACATCGCGGAGCAAGAACGTGGGAATGTACTTGTTGGTACCTCCCGGTTCAGCCGGAGCTGTTGTAGACTTCCTTCGTGACGCTTGAGGTGTTAAGTTCTGTCGCTGAGATCCGGGAATTCTACGCGGAAGTGGAACGGGACAAGTGTGACCGGACTTGCGCCGAACCCGGGGCCAAAGGACACGGTGTCTCGGCGTCGTGAAAGCAGTTAGAGGAAGCGGTGTTTTCGTACACGTGGGGGCACAGGAAATGGAATTGTTTATGAGTTTGAAATGAAATGATTGCCGTCAGCTACGCGAAAATGAAGCCTTGACGCAAGACGTTGCAGAAGACGACGAGTGTTGTCATTAATACTTATTTATTTTTGACAGGAACCAAAGTGCGAAGCGCGATGCCTCTATTCAGACAACATGACGGAGAGCAAATTGAAACACAGTTGGCCCTAGCTGTAAAAACGCCCGTAAAAAGCGCAGATAGACGCTTTCCTCGCACCGGACACGGGGAAACCGTGATGCCTTCGCTTTGTTGCGTTCTTAGTTCAGTGCAGTCATCGTTGAGAATTTATGAGAAAGAATTTAGCCGTGAATACAAAATACAGGTTTCGTTGATTAAACATACTGGGTTGTCCTGATAACAATGACAGCAATTTAACTGCGAACGTCAAAGAAATAATCGATTGATTGATCGATTATGAGGTTTAACGTGCCGGACGTTACACAGGCGATGAGGCGCGCCGTAGTGGAGGGCTCCGGGTTAATTTGGCCGCCTGGGGATCTTTACCGTGAGCCGAAATCTTGAACACACGGGCGTTCTTGCTTTTCGTCCCAGTCAGAAAAGCATCCACCGCGGCCGGGATCGAAGCCCCGTCCTTGGGCCAAAGAAATAGTCGAGGTATTAAAGAAAACGTATGAAGCAGTGGCGACTCCCTCGCAACTATGACGTCAGAAAAAAAAAAACTGTTTGTGCGATTGGCGGCGTGGCCAAGTTACATGACTACGAATGGACGATTGTGGTGGGCTTGGTACCACCTGAGTGCTATGAAAAAGTCAACACAGTGATAAAAATGTTTTTAGCGGTAGCCCATACTGCGTACTGAAGCGCGAAATGTGAAAGTGTTTCAATATTCTCTGCGTTTTCTTTTGGTTAAAAAGCGTCTTTCGTGGCTGGAATGGAGCTGACGGAACTGAACAAAGTTGTATTTGGTCTTCACGGCGGAAACGCTAGCGAGGCTAGCGCTGCGTCGCAGGATGTCGTTGGAAGCCAGGATCTTCCGGACTAAGGATGCCCTCCTCCGGGGCGGTGCCCCAACAACTGTACCTGATGCTCTTTATTTTAAGGTTTATCACTTAGCCAAAATTTTTAAAAAACTGTCGGAGCGCGAAATGCTACTGCTTTGAGTGCTGATGCGTTATGGCTTCCCCGGGTGGTATTTATCAGACTTCTTTATCACGTCTGCGCATTCCTGGTTATGTTCTTCGCCCCCCGTGATTCGGCCTTGTTGGTATATTTGCGCGGTCGACTGCGCTTAGCCGATACAGAAACTGGAGTGCATCCTACGTAGAAGAACTTTCCATCGCGAGTCACGGCGATAATTGCTTCGACTGGCAGGCTTACTACACTTCGCACCACTATTTTTCCGATCAATCGTTCTACGTAATAGGAATGTACATATCCTAGTAACGTGCCGCCACGTGCACATCCTGTCCCTTGGCTGCGCCGCTAAGTGGCCCAATGACGGACGCCTAGGCACACTTTTAACCAGCCAGACATGTGGAGAATTTTTCACTAACCAACCTTCAGTGTGTAATGGATTCCAGTCTCCTTAGTAAAGTGCACACTCTACGCTTATGCATATGCCTTGCGTTTACCTTAACCTGGTTAACCACACCCGTCTTTAAGGATTTAAAGCATCCTAGTGTTTGTTTTTTGCGCGCGCGAGTGTTTCCCTAGCCGTTCTTTTCCCCAATTACATTTTCTTAACGCTCGCCGCTGTCTGTCGCAAGTAGAAACAGCACGACTAAAACATCACCAGGAAATGTTGCACCTAGGGGCCTGCATACCGAAATTTTACGCTGATAAGCGTGTATCTGAGACTCCTTGATGTCTATCTAGCACGTGTATAGGTGGTATTCAATGAAAAGTTTAGCTGTCAATTTCTTCGCTTGGCAATACTGGAAGCGGCCACGGACATGGCCGCTCCGCGCACGGGCATGGCGCGGCGTGTGCCACTGTGTCCGCACGCCGACGAAAAAAAAAAAAACAGTGGCGTGCGTCGTCTGCTCCGATTCAACCCGATTCTCAACGGTGGTGTTCACAGATATGTTATAAATTGCACTCACATTGGAGTCGAGGCATTACTTTGCGTTCGGTGGGGTAGAGTTTGGAACGTCCAATACAGGTCATGTGCTTAGCACGGACAAGTACCGCCATCCCGCAGAACCCGACGTAACCAGTGACGGCGCACTCACATGGTTACCTGCATGCGCGCCTCGCCAGTGAATACAAGATTTACGATTGTCATCGCACTAGAAACAGGCTTAGTCTTTAAATGATCGTTCTAGTATTATACGATGTTAGCAGCTTCCTTCTAACTGTACTCTTTTTTTTTTTCGCACTTTTTTCCCACCCTTTTCACGGCCGAAGTACCTGGAGCTGAGGTTCAACCACGTGATTCGAGCCATTGGGTGCGTAACGTTCTCCGTACAAATGGTGAGTGCGTTGCTGAACTTGCAGCATTACACGTCGTGCATGCCTATACGAATGAAAGCGTAAACTTATTTATATTATTGCGCTTTGCTTTGCAGCTAATTTATATGGCCATCGTTCTCTATGCACCTGCGCTGGCGCTTTCTCAAGGTGAGTGTTGTTAGTGCGTTGCATGACGTCACAGCCAAGCGTATTCTCGTTTAAACTTACTTCATTTACGTCTACGCTGGCCGAATAAATTATCTGAGACACATTAAGTGAAACTGAATTTAATGTTACAACCATACTAGCACTAACGTATATGGCTATGACACGCCAGGTTTGGGTCGTTGGAGTGTAAAACCCTTACACCCGAAGTCCTCCATGTAAGGTCGCTTGTAACTAATATACCACTCTACTATATATATAAAAAGAAAGGATCGCGGTCACTTTGGCAGCAAAATATTTCTGTGCACCAGTGCCAATCGAATCTAATTTGCTTATGCCAGTGTCCTTTTAAACCACGATTGCTAAAACAAATTTGTCGGCTCTGATATTAACGCATAAGTAGCCTGTAGACGTTGCAAAGCAACTCCGCCTCGTTACATTGTTTATCACATTCTAGAACTTCGTAAAATTGTAGTCCGTTTAGAGACCTCTGTGTACTGCCTATTTTCACATCACGAGTTTAAACCTTCAATAATAACTATGTGAGAGAAGTTATCAGCACACTGTGTGCAGCTTTTATTAATTAGTCGTTAAAACATTCCTGCCCATACTGCCTAGTGGCTTCCGCTTATCTGGAAGATGGAAAAACAGTCTCTTAAACGTAACGTAGCTCACAAGGCAATGTTTTACGTTCAATACTAACGGCTCAGGCAGAATCTATGGCTTGTAACATTGAAACGTTTGAGCAATTAGTTGCGAAAGTAAAGCTGTGTACCAGAGCCTAAAGGGGGCATGAAGGCGAAATACAAACTGGGTTCATTAAAAAGGCTGCTTTGTCCGTATAACAACAATACCAATTTTACCGCTGACGTCCAACAAATAATTGCGATATTAAAGAGAACCTATTCATAAGTGGCGCCTCCCCAGACACATCCCAGAAATTTCTGTATGGCGTCACAGAGTATTCCTTTCCGACTGGCAGCCGCCAACTTAAGCCACCGCCAAAAATGACACCACCTTCCCGCGAGGGAACACTGAGTTGATGCGAAGCATCTCGGAGGCTCCGAAACGTTCACGAGATTGGGTATCCAAATAACGGAAAATGACAGAACTCCGGACGGCGCAGCGTGACTCAACCGAAGCAGCAACTGAGGGAGCGGCGCGCGGACCGGGTTTATTATATAGAGCAGATGGAGTGGAGAGGAGGATATGAGAGAGGAGGCGCGCATGCGCGCTTATCGCGCAGCTGAGGTGATGAGTAGCGCGCGCGCTATCGCGCAGCTGGCGTAAAGAGGGGGAGAGGAGGAGAAGCGCGCGCGCTATCGCACAGCTGGTGGGGAGAGGGAGAGAGGTGTGAACGGACGACGGACGGACGACGGACGACAGAGCCGAGAGCAAGAGATGCTTTGCATCTAAAAACATGACTGGGAAGTTGTAGCGGGGCGTCTAATGTCTATTTTATCGGATCACTGGATATCTATCACGCAGTTAACACACTGATAGAACTGTTTTCAGTGCCGACCCACATCGCGTCACTCCTGCCCATATTACATCAGGGTAGCAAGATATCCGAAAGTTTTTAAATATTTCTGGCGTTTTTTTTTTTTTTAAAACGTCTTTCGCGGTAGGAATAGATCTGAATGGGATACGACAGGCTAGTTATTTTTCAAATGAGACAAGCTTGTAATATATATTACGTCTTCATGGTCCATTAATGTTCTGGTGCACCGCTTTACAAGACCTGATTTTCTCCAAAAAACTGGGTTCTAGATAACACGCTGAAACAAAATGACGCCAAACTGAGTCTGCGACCACCAGGATGACTGAAGTCTATAAACGCACACCTCGGTTATTGGGAGCTTCTGTAGTGCCCACGCATTACACTGATGCCGACCACCTGCTAAGAGGAAAATTCGCCAGTTCATTTGAGCGTTTCCTACAAACGCAGCGAACCGACGCCTTGTTTCGTGCACTAGGTCGTACGAGCTTTCATTCTATACGAAACCCGTGTCCGTGTCATGTCTGCAAGCTTGCATGCTTTTTATGAGCTTGTTCACCTTGAATATCAAATTACTCGGGACCAGCTCGGCCCACTCAATTCCCAGAATGACATATAAAAAGAAACACGATCTCTCTTGCTGTTTACAACGGCTTTGAAATGAGGACCATGTTGTGCTGGCAGCGGGGTGCAGCTGATTGATACTTGTCACGCGAACCGTGCTCAACTTATCATGACAAATGAAGCCAACGGAGCATGCCAATTCCTATAATGCGTTCCCATGAGTTACACATGTTAATGGCGCACCAGTGAGCTCTGTGAGGTCAGCCGTGTCTTCGCCCTTAGCGACAGACGTAACGTCAGTCATGCGGAAGGGTCTGACTTCATCTTTGTCATTTTGTCTCTCTCTCTCTCTGTATGCCATTTCAGTGACGGGAATCAAAGTGTGGACGTCGGTGCTTTCCATAGGCATTGTGTGCACTTTCTACACAAGTTTTGTGAGTACCCTTACCACCGCATTGCTCTGTAAAGGGAACATTATACAGCGGAAAGACACGAGGACAAAGTCGCAGGCCTCGCTTCCCCGTCCTTGATTTTGCCATCGAGTTTATTTGCCGAAGCCCAGCGCACAGCTGGCCTTTGCTTCGTTAAAAGGCAGAATTTGATCTCATCCTATAGCCTTATAGTATAAGGAAGCACATATGTTGAAAGAATACGAGGACGCTTAGTACCCCTTACGATGCAGTGAACGCGAAAGCGTTTGTGTCCGAAGTACCGAGCCTGTACTTTTATTATCATTGTCATTATTCCGCCCTAGCGTCTGTTTTATTTTTCTGTTACTATGACTAAAAGCCTTAGCCAATCCCCCTTGTTAGCCTGATATCTAGGATTAACATTGAAGTTATCGGAAGTTAAGCGTTGACATTGTTATCGTTGTTATGGGGTACATATAGTGTTTTGAATGAAGCAAACTTGTATTTTTGTCTTTTGTCACGGGCTATTCGGGCTCTAGTCCGCTTCGCCTCAAAGCACAGATGCATTGCAGAAAAGACATCTTTTAGACAGCTATATGTGTTAGTATTTCAAAATATGGAGGCCCTAAGACCTTTCTTGTGGTTTTATGATTTTTTTCCATACACTGTACACACGCCACTGAGTAAATCGTTGCCGCCGGCGCCAGACCCCCGGTTCCTAGCCGTATACCGGTTTGCTGTAATACTGTGAGGACACCTAAATTTTTATCGTAAATAGAAGTTACTGATTGATGATTGATTGTAGGGTTTAACGCGCCGACGCAACCCAGGAGAAGTTACTGGCGCGAATAAAAGAAGTCGCCGGCATCGCCAGGAATTGAACCTGGAACGAATAGAGAAAGGAAGTGAGAGCCCGTTGTCTTAACGATTGAGCTACGAGCCCACGCAGAGACAGCGGAGATAGATGGTACACTCACCGAGCGCATCTGCGGGTTTACCCTCTGCGTTGTTGCTGAATGCCACATGTCAGCGTCACGCGACCTCTCGCACCGCTGTGCGTTCCGCCAACGGCACGTGTAGCGGCCTTGTGCGCGCCTTGCGCATGCGCTCGGAGTTAGAAAAATTAAAGGAAGCTCACGTGCACAACGCATGGTCGGCGGCAGAGATGGTCGAAAAGTGCGATCGTCTAACACCGTGAGCCACACTCCAGCGACTCGGTTCCCCAAGCCACAAGCTGGAAGACTTCCTTGCTCACCACGGGACCGGACGCCATCCTACGGGAGGTCTTCCAGCACCTACTCAACTTCCTGGTTATGACAAGGACTAGTGCTGCGTTTGTAGCCGTCGAGTCATGGACGAAACGAACGCGACCTAGACTGTCCCCCACTCTCCTATTGCTCTTCTCTTCCCCCCTCTCTCTTCCCATCCTTTGAAACTCCCACACCCCTTCCCTGGACTGGGTTGTATGAGGGTGAACTTCCCGTTGAGTTCAACAATATCCCCAGTTCTTTTCCCTTCCCTCCTTTGTTAATAAATCACCACCACCACCCAGTTTGAGCGTCCTTGAATTTTATAAAAAAAAGTTTCCACTCATGTACTTCACCCACACAACTTAACCAACCACAGTTCATGAATCATGCATTGATTTAACCTCAGCAAAGATCTCTTTGAAGTATTAAGTATTAAGTGAATTTCAATTGTCTCTGGTTTCACTCTTTGTAGAGCCACGTGTAGATGAATTTAAGTGACGTCGCATGGGTAATCGATTGTGGGTGTCGTTTACAGCTTCGCTTTCCTACCAAGTTCACAGGGTGGATTGGCGCGCATTTTTAAGGCGATTGTGTAAAGTTGGCTTTCTTGTAGTGAATTTAGCCACGCACCGGACGCCACCAGTGTGGCATAGCAAGCTCCGCTTTAAGAACGGAATCTCGCACACCACCACATCTTCACAGGGAACAAACGCACATTGCGTGCTCCTAGTGCACGTTTTTTTTTTCTTTTTGCACCGACGCTTCACAATTTACTTTGCAGCACAGTCTACCTAATCTTCATGTGCTCCGGAAATAAAAATTCTTTCCGTTTTTACTCTTGTCCCTACCATCCCTGCACATCGTGAATTCCTTCGCCCGTAAGTGTTTGACCTGTGTGCGGTAGAGTGATGGTGCAGGAGGCACAACGAAAGATAATGGCACGCTTAATTGCAAATGCCTTCTTATAGCGAAGCTTTTAAGACTAAGGGGAAGGAAAATCCGGCGGCTGCGCTAGCTAACCATCCGTAGGTGTACATTAGCGCATTTCTAAATTTTTCTTGTTAAATTTATTAGAAATAAATGATAGAAAAGAGTTCTTAGCTTTCTTTTAGATAGCCTTGAAATGGCCTTGCGGTGATGACACTTTCTATTTCGTCCTCCTCGTCCCAGGGCGGGATGAAGGCGGTGGTGTGGACGGACGTGTTCCAAATCTGCCTCATGTTCGGCGCCATGCTCATGGTCGTCATACGAGGCGCCTACGACGTCGGCGGCATGAAGCAAGTTTTCGACCAAGCGCACAAGGGCGACAGAATCGAGTTCTTCAAGTGAGACTCTCGCGCTTGTTTCTGGCTTCGAAATCCCGAACTTACTGTCTGCTCTTCTTACACAGCCAGTCGAACTACGCCTCATGTCCCCGGAGCAGTACGCTGCCGAATGTAAATTTTGCGAAAACCCAGGATCCCTCTTGTCGTATAAAGGGGTAGTACGACTTCAGCTCAGGAAACCCACTCTTCCTCTGATTCCCCCCCCCCCTCTTTCCCCCTCCCCCTTTCATTGCTCTTTTAACCATTTCGGCCCTGTTGGTGTCAATTGACGCCATCACATAAAAGTTCCCTCTCGCGCATAGAGAACGAAACTAAAACTGCTGGTTTTTTGGGGAACTGTTCTTCATTGATGGCTATTGCGATAGATGTCACTGTTGTTTCATTTTAGTGGAGCTGCCAGCCAGAAAGAAGAAGAAGCACCGGTGAAAGACAAATTACGATATTGAGGCTGAAAAAAAAAATGGCGGTCCGTTTCATTCCCAAGCTTGTAAACCTATTACAGTCTAGTCCACTTATAAGAATATCCAAGTGCCAAGGAAATCTCATCGTTATAACTGATGATTGTTATATGCGGGTTGCTAAATAAAAAGACGGAGCAGAGACCAAAACATTTTATTTATAGGCAAGCAAGGCTGTACTGCTACCTATTTGTGGAAAAGAAGCCATGATCGGTCAGCTTTGTTTGCTGCACATGAAGCTGGCGCACATCTTCTTAAAGAGCATCTATAGGGGCTTCACCTAGCTGAGCGAAAGGTCCTTGGTGGAAACGAATTCCCTGTAAGGCTATCATGCGTTGGGCCTCCTGCGAAGATGCTACCCGAGTAGGCTGTGCAACCGCGTCGTCAGAGTTGTCACTGCCACCGCTGTCCGCAGCACGTATCCGCGCAACGATCGCCTCTTCAGTGAGGCACTCAGACGTTCCCAAAACATCGGCCCTGACGTCTCATCCGCGTAAAAATGGAGGTAGTTGAACAGGCACCCAGTCGAATTCAAAGCAGCAGGCACGGGGACGGGGCCAAAGCGGCGGCATCTGGAGAGGTGTTTGGAAGAAGAACTGTTCCCCTCCTGCCGCTCCCTTCCTCGTAAGCGGCGCAGTTGACTCGTTTTCTGAGGGGTGGACGGGATGTGAGGCGCATCGCGGCTCATGGTGTCGGCGTGGTTGGCGTGGAGAGCCAGCGGCAGCTCGCATTTTCGGTTCTTGCTGTAACCGGATCCAATCGTTGTATCCGATATCGCGGCACTGGAGCATTGTAATAAGCGGTTTATTTTCCCATGGAAAGCATACAGAGGCGGACGGTTCCATAGCTGTTCATCGTTATATCCGATATATTGTTATAAACGGTGTCCTTATAAGTGGACTCGACTGTAATACGTTCATTACGAAGCGAATTTCTCGTTTGTAGGTTCATGTAGTCATAAAGTTTAGGAAAATTGCCAGAGTCCCTAATTAATTGCCTCATTAATAAATGTGTTATTACTTGTTTTTCCAGCTCTATTTTTTATTTGGGTGTTTATGGGACACTAGAATTTAAGAAAACAAACGAAAAACATGGTTTTGCTTGAAATTAAAAAAAAAAACAGCACTGAAAGGGTTTTAAAGAGCAATGGGGGATCCTGATGTCCAGCTCCTCACTGGCGCCACAGCTTGCGCTGGTCGACAGGGCGCAGGCGGCCACGACGTCATTTATGGGCGCCGGTGAAAAAGTAACCGCGCTCAACAGGCCACACGACCCACTTTAGAGACTCAATGAACGTATTCTCTCTCTCTCTCTCTCTCTCTCTCTACACAGCCAGTCGCTTAACCCAGGCGCGCCTTATGCCAAATGCACTTGGTTTTAACTCTGCAAATGAAAAATCAGCGATAAGATTTCACGTGTTCAGCTCCTGCACATTAAACAGCGTTGACAGAACGGCGCCATTCAACAAAGGTTGGAGTGAATTTTTCAGGGGGCTGAAGCGAAGAAGCTGAATTTCAAGCGATGTATTCGCACGCACCCAGCAGTTTCGTTCAAATGACAGACGGTTCGGGAACCATCTGCCATTTTACTGAAAGGTGATATTTTGTACAGCCAAGTCACTAGTTAAATGCGAGCATTGCGAAAAATACTTCATATATATCCTACGCAGCCAAAATCACAGCAGCGCAGCCAACGACCGTACCGGTGTACGAGCTTAATTAATTGATGTAGGGAACCGCATTTTAAAATATGGGGGCCTCTCGCTCGTGGAAGTGTTTTCGCGGCGATCCCATGGAACCACGGGCTGTCTCTCGCTCTCTATGCATCGTTGCAGCTTCAACCCCGACCCGACCGATCGGCACACCGTGTGGGGCCTCATCATCGGCTGCTTCTTCACCTGGATGTCCATCTACGCGGTCAGCCAGGCCATGGTTCAACGATACCTCACCGTCCCCAGCCTCAAAGGAGCTCGAACGTAGGTCGGGACACTGGCTGAAGCCTGATTCGGGCTCTTGCTCCTCAATGCCTGCAGCATCCGTGTTACAATAGGGCCTTTCTTTCCTTTTCTTGTTAAAGCGAATGCTTTCTTAGTGGGACCCGCCGTGGTGGTGGCTCAGTGGCTAAGTCATTGTGCTACTGAACACGAGGACGCGAGTTGGATTCCCGGCCGCGGCGGCCGCTTTTCTGATGGAGGCGAAAAGTAAAAACGCCCGTGTGTACGAGATTTCGGCGCACGGTGAAGATCCCCAGGTGGTCTAAATTAATCCGGAGCCCTCCACTACGGCGCGCCTCATCGCCTGCGTTGCGTCGGCGCGTTAAACCCTACAATCAGTCATCAGTTCTCGGTGGGACCGATGACATTCTAGTCATTGACAAACTAGTGCATTTCCCCATAGACCCGTTGGTCGACCAAAACGCTCTGAAAAAATCTCTGGACACACGGCGCTGTGCGTAAAACCGGGATTCCTTTTTGTCAAAACGGTTACTTGAAAATCGCGAAAGAGGAACTGTTCTACATAAGACAACAAGCGCGTCGACCACGAAGGAGGAGTACAATAGCATACATTTATCTCGTAAACCACGTATCGGTATACATTTAGACCGTTCGTAGATGCCGTTTATTTAGTGCGCGAAAAATCCCCACATGGATTCGTTCGTCGTTTGCGATTTGGGTTTTTGAAGGTTTGACGATCGACTGGACGCACTTTCAGCGAAGGTTGGAGAAACTTTTAGCTTCCGCGCACCCTCAACTTTCTTTAGGCAGGGGTGGTAAATTTTGGCAAAGGAATGGTGAAGGAATGAAACAAACTTGAGCAATAACGAAGCCCAAGACGCGGTCTCGCTAAACACTATAGATCTGCTCCCTCTCGTCGATCAACCAACGCAAAACACGTGTTTTGTAGTCCAGTTTTGTGGTCAAAATTGCTCTGCTCTGCTAAATGAGTGGAATGAGGCGAAGGAGAACCACAGTGATCAGCGGTATTGAATTTTATATACTGAACCTGTTTTATTGATACCTTTTACTTCACCACCTCCAGTTGGGGACTATGTTTCGGGCCGATCGATAGGGCTGGTTACAGCCACTCGAAGCCGCAGACAGGCCATTCAAAGCCTGCAAAGAGAGAAAAAATAAAGGAATAGAGAACAGTGATACCTTTGCTGGCAAAATGCGAGAAAGCGATATCATTAATAAACAGTTTCAGCAACTGCACCCTTCTTCTACTTCTTCGGATGCCAAGTTTCAAATGAATATAACGTAGAAATACCATAATTTTGTCATTTTAACTTTCCAAATATAATCTACACTGTTCAACTTCCATAAAATTTCGAATACAATAAAAGCTCTACCATTCAAACCACATGGGGAAGGCATCTCAGCTCGAGTCAGTGAAAGCTTGAACTAATGAAAGTGAGGAACATAAACAGCAATCCGGCCTTCACTTCAGCAGCGAGGGCCGTTGTGGCGCTTACGCCATGACAATGACGTAATTTTCGTGACAAAACACTCTTTTATTTGTAAGACGCCCGCGAGCGGTGAAAACTTTCCGCTAGTGCTTGCACACCATCTGTTGGGGATCGCCTTACAATGTAGGAGGGGCTTTCAGTAGGCGCCGCAAGGTGGCGCGACCGGATTTTTAGCTCACTGTCAACGCCGCCGACTACGCCGGCTTTCTAGATTCTAGATTGCGCGTTACCAAGTATCCCAAAACTACTATTCTCGTTCACGCCGCTCCTTTTGTGGCCGCAGCGCCATCTGGGTGAACCTCCCGGGCCTTTCGTTCCTGATGCTCATCTGCGCCCTGGCTGGACTCGTCATGTACGCCCGCTACCACGACTGCGACCCGCTGCTCACGAAGAAGGTCACCGAAACTGACCAGGTGGGCACGGACGACCTGGACGAATACTATTTGAATCACTGGCCTATCGGCAAAGCAGTTTGTAGCACCGTAGAGCAACATGTCTCTTAACTTTTTGTAGCGTGTATGTTGCAAAATTGCTTTGCAAATCGCGCCTTGTGTCCTCTACATGTGTTACACCGAGACGAAGTGCCAAGAGTACCAGCCCACATCTTTAGTGCAGAGCTGAATGATACGCCGGCAACCTTGGTTTGAGCAACAGAGTGAGGAGACGGGAAAATTTAGACAGACATGATCATTCTGCCGAATACGGGGAACACAGAATCCGATGATCGCTCGTACCCGATGCAGGCAGATGGACTTATGTTCAAGACTGACGCAAGGGGTCACAACACCTAGACCCATCCAAGGCTCGAGTGGCCCCCCGCCATTATCAAGATGATAAAAACCCTGAAGGTCTGATAGACAGCAGTGTCTTGTGGTAGCTGGTTTGAATGCTATGGCTCGTAACTTCCAAGAGCTGAATACATCTTGCGAGGACAGTCAGCGTCAGTGCAGCAACGGCCTGTTGTTTACAGGAAGCTCGGGGAGAGTTTATCCGGTTTATATCGAAGGCATTATCTCGTGCATTTCTGAAACAACGCGTTTTTCTTTAGATCCGTGGAATTGATACTGGAGTCTTCAACATAAACGCAATGCGCCCTTTGTGATCAGAAAGAATTCAAGCAAGGTTGTTCTGTTGTCTCCGCTTTTCTCATGGAGGTGAAAAGCAAAAACGCCCGCGTGTACGAGATTTCGGCGCACGTTAAAAATCCCCAGGTGGTCAAAATTAATCCGGAGCCCTCCACTACAGGCACGCCTCGTGGCCTGCGTTGCGTCGGCGCGTTAAACCCTACAATCAATCAATTTTCCGCGTGACTCTGCGTCGCAAGACATGGGATAGAATTTCACCTTATACTGACGCTACGTGACGCCATATTACGTATGGCAATAATGATTGCCCACTTTACTCCATATACACCATCTTTTGACAGTTCAGTTCGAAGTGTATTCGGCAGAGTATCGCTGGGTCCCGTTTTCCCATCTAGGCCGGAGATGCTGTGCCTATCAAATGCGTACCGACTTTCTAGGCGTCGAACATTTAGGCGTGACGATATGATATAATCATATTTTCTAGTGAAAGGTGCACAAAACCAATTTCAAACGGAACGTTTGAATCCGTTGTTTCCTAGGATCACGTTATCGTGAAGCTAAGGTCCTTCGGCATACTAGTGGGCGTTTCTACCCAGCGTCGAGGGCCTTCGGGCGTCGAGATTTTTGTTGCTCGTACTTTTATAGAAAGTGATTATACATGTGGCAAACTAATCGACGCTCAATGTTTGAAAGCGACAATCAGACTTTACCGCATGTTGTCGTGGTCACACGCTCTTCCCGCCGTCGTTACAGCTGCTTCCCCTCTTCGTCATGGACGTCCTGGGAAACATGCCTGGAGTTCCTGGCCTCTTCGTGTCCGGAATATTCAGTGGCGCCCTCAGGTCAGTTCTCTTCTAACGCATTGCAGCCAACGCGAGCGGACCAGACATGGCGGCTCGCTCCTGTAGCCTTAACCTGGATCAGATCCAAGCAGAACTGTAAAAAAAGGCGAATCAGCTCATGACCTCCTCCTCCTCCTCCTCCTACCCACCACCACCACCACCACCACACCGTCGTCGTCGTCATCATCATATTAATCATCATCATCATCATATTTACGTCCCCTTTCCAACTGCTCCCATATATCCTGCGCTGCCTGAACCCATTCTTTGCCACCAATTTCCTTATCTCGTACCTCTGTCGAGTTGTCGCTTACTTTGCTATGCCATCCCTACAGACACTTAACGGGTGATGAATTATGTGACCTCCTACAGTGTAGTTCTGCTAGAAAATGTTTTGCGACACCAGACGACTTTGATTGGTTTGAAAGATTGGTGCTGTGCCGTTTATCATTAAGTGGGACTCAGTGTACAAGCGATCTCGTGTATGCCTGCAGTGTAACTCCAACGTGTTATCGCTCTGTTCAAACCCGCGCAGCACGGTGTCTTCTGGCGTGAACTCCCTGGCAGCCGTCACCCTGGAGGACATCATCAAGAGGTACATCAAGAAGGACATGACGGAGCGCTTCTCTACGAACGTCACTAAGGCCATAGGTGGGTGCCCTCATTGCAGCAGGCATCTTTGCTCGGGAATCGCTTCCTTCTCTACTTCGTGAAGTGAAAACTCTCGCCCGGGCAGAATGTAGCACTGACTGCGTGTTGTTACCTATGGCCGTATTGCGGCAGCTCCAAAGTAAGCACTAAATGAGTCAGCATTTTACGGTTGGGATTTTTCTCGCACAGACCCTGGGGCCGAATTTTGATAACAGACGCCGCGTGAACAAGGGGGGAATGCACCAAGGCTGCCCGCCATGAAGTATGCAGACTATGGCTGCGTTCCCATTCGCGGACAGCTTGGTAGACAGTTTACGAAGCAGTCTAACTAGACGTCTAAAGGAATAAGAATTGGAATGGCGCAGCTGTACCGAACGCAACACCAACGCAGACGAACACTCGTAGTAGACATGTTGAGAAACGCAAGCCGCAGGTTTCGTAAATAACATTACCGTTATTATTACATACACTACATGATTAAAAAATTAAACAAAATCATCTTCACCACTAGTGAATTATGCCAAATATTTTAATAAAAGAACAAGTGCTTTTGCTACAAAATTAATACGCAAAAAGGTGGCGCTGGCGTCACTTATTAGTTTAGACAGAAAGGTAGCCTGCATCGTAGCTGATTTTGATGCCAGTATCCTTGAAGCTGGTCTTCGATTGACTGCGTTGTTGGGATTGGAACAGGGATTAACATGGCAGACTGTCCGCGAAGACGGCAACGAAGCAGTCTAAAGGTAAATCGGAACGCACCCTAAGTCGCACCCGCCTTCCTACCCACATCCACCCCGGCAGCACCATCTTTTACTATGTAGGACCGTCCTCAGTCTCCAAGCATGCACAGTCAGCACCAACTACCTACCCCCCCCCCCTCTTACTCATACAGTTCCGAAATGCACATCATGCGGGCCACGACAATTCGGTGCCAAAGCGCCGAGATTGACACCACTAACACTGTCGCATTTGAGGAAAAAAATGAAAACATCAGATAATGCACTGTGAGTGAACGGCTCCTTCACAAGCTCTGATAACAGTGCTTTGCTTGTATAGCGCCGAGAGTTTCAAACCAAATGAGAACAGCCTAATGCACCGAACATGTGCACCGTGGGTTTGTTTCATATAGCACGGTGCGGCTATAGGGGCGGCAATGACCCCGGGTGTTCTGTATTTTAACTCTATCAGATATTCGGCCACCGCAATAAATCCGCAACCTCACCTGCCGCCAGAAGCCCAAAGGCGTAACCAGCGTCACCGATTCAGCGAGGCAGTTCTTTGACGAACTGAGTCGTGTTCAGGGTGCTGATAGTGTTTGTGCAGCTTTCTTGGACATGATTCGTGCAAGAACACTACTTGCGGGAGTGTTCCACGCAGACAGGGTGCTACGTTCGCCCTCTAAGCCAAAGTATGCCTTCCGCGATTGTTAGAGGCGAAGCCCCTGAGGGGCTCAGGCTGTCGGCGTCTCATGTCGTTGTCTCATGTTGTAGCATCATGTAGTTACGGTACTAAAACACCAGGGCACTCGTTTTCCAACTCCTCGCGCTAGAAGGGAACGCGTACTGAAGAACAAACCCGGGACACTCGTATTTTTAACGCCTCGCGCTGGAACGGTTCGTGCTTAAAAGACGCGAGACTTACGGCAAAGGTGTATACCTCTACTCCTTAACGGTTTCATCTCCGTGGGCAAAAACACCAATGCTTCGCCCCTCCCCAGAATTCCCGTTAGCGGAGATGGAGAAGCTTTCTGAACATACCCTCCAGATAGGCTGTAAATAACTGTGGAGAAGTTGTGTCCCATTGCTGGACACTATTTTGTATAGGAAACTTGTGAGTCCTTTGATGGAGCCGTATAGTTCCCGTGCATCTCTCATACATATCTTTGAAGGGCGGAATGTAAGGCTTGGAGGTTCCATGATCACGTAACGCCTTAACTACTGCTGAAGTGGCCGCTGAGTTAAATGATTTTGCACCTTTACCGCTGTTTTTTTTTTTCTTTTCTATCGCTTCTACAGCCCTTTCTTTCGGACTCGTCGCCATTGCCCTGGTCTACGGCGCTCAAATGATGGGGAACGTCCTTCAAGTAAGTGACGAGTGTGAGCCATTATTGTCATGATGGTAAAAAAAAAGTGGAGAAAGACTCAGATCACGCCCTAAAATAAGTAACATCTGCGGTCTTTCAGTTTGGACTGGGTAAGCTATACAATATTTCTCAGGAGTATTACAAGTAGCTTGAACCGAGCAATGAAGCATTGTGAATCATCCGGCAACAAACTTATAAATTCCATTCACGGTGCTATGAACGGTGCACGCGGCTGCCTGCTTCAACCGCTCTGTGGTATGTTCGTGTCTCTCCATCGCTTCTCACGCCGAGCCGTCTGCGTGTAATACCTGGGCGATAATGGAAAGAAGGGTGCAGGGAGTGGAGGGGGAGGGGAGATGGAGGAGTGAAGCGGTCCGCGTCAACAACTACGATTACTAATACAGTCAAACCTTGCTATAGCGAACACTTATATAGCGAATTACCGGATATAGCTAACTAAATACGAAGTTTGGTCACGCTTCATTTCAATGACACCTATTCTTTTTATAACGAAACCGAAGCCTCGAGAGCCGCGTTATATCGGCTATAACGAAGAAATATTTGGTTCCCGCGATGCTCAAAACTCGACAGCTAGCATACTAAAAGCAAAATTTTAAAGTGAGACAACAGAGCCCTTTTTTTTAGTAGCTTAAGGCCCTTTATTGCGTGGACAGTGTGAAAAACTTCATTCCGCTCAGACTGAGAAAAGCCACCAGGCGAAGGTCACATCCTCCTTCAAGTAAATAAGAAGGCCGGCCTGTTTTGCCGAACGAACTTTGTTCTGTTGTTACTTCACGTTCTCACGCTCCGGTCTATTTAGTTTGAAATGCCACAAGGAGACAGATAAGGACTACCTCGTTTATAGTGGGTTCGAAGCCTAGAACAGTGCGTTTTTTATCTAGGATTGTTGCGCGAGTCAGATTGCCGATTTATTAGAGCCCATTTTTACCTCTACGGTTATAACGAATATCGGATATAACGAACTAATTTACTGCCCCGATAGTACTTCGTATAACAACGTTCGACTGTAATTTATTGCGGAAAAATTATTATTGGTTGCATGAAGATTTGTTGAGCATAAAAGTGGGTGGCTTTCTTAGTCCAGAAAGCCGATAGCCAGCGCAGCAGCCCTAATGCGAGCGATGTAGGATTCCCGGTCCTTGTACCGTGAGTTGACCAAGTCGCGCTCCCACTGCTCACGGCGCGTAGGAGCCTTCCAAGTCTAGGCGGTAGGTCGTATTCGGGACGGAGCTTGCAAGAGGGACAGTTGTAGGTGTAAGCGGCGAGGGATATGTGGTGGATGGTCGAAGTGCTATATGTATATCTGTAATTACGTAATAATATATTTCCGTACGAATTATTTTATTGTGATTTATTTGCTATTAGTTATTTTGCAATCATTTATTAACATTTTCTCAATTTCTGAAAGTTCATATGCTTGGTTGAAGTTGCACGTAACACACCTCCATCGGACAGTATTTATCTCTCCCGTTTATCTACGAGCGGACCGTGGAAATGATGTCGTTCGTATTCGATGTAAGACTCGACGAAGCACACGAATAATTATTTGCTGATGACAACATCCTCATTGTCTTGGTAGTCGGCTTAAGTTCAGAGCATGGGAAACCTCTCAGCTGCCTACAAAATGTTCGAAATATATGCTACCTACACGCAAAGACATAGCCAAACGTGATTTTTATGCAGGAAAATGACTTTTACCTGACTTTGCTTCGAGTCGCTCGGACGAGTAAGCAGAAAGCAAACCAGTATGAGTGGCACGCGAAACAAGGAAAGCTTTTTTAAGGAGTGAAATTCCTTCTAAATTTTGCTTGTATCGGAGCATTTCGAAGTGGGACGAGCGGCAGAAATTCTTACAGCGCCCAAGTCTGAGGAGACGACGCTCCCTCCACAGGAGATAAAATGCCGCGGAATGTTTTTCCCTGCTACGCCAGTCATTCTCTGACGCCGGACACAAGCCCATCGGCCCAGACTATCATGCAGCGAATGAGCGCAACGTTAACGCACACCACTTAAATACGACCCTTTTGTCGCTTGTGCGCTTTTGTGACTATGAGCTTGCGATAAAAGCGGCCCTAAACCTGTGTTCCAGGCTGCCTTGTCCATCTTCGGCATCGTTGGTGGCCCGCTGCTGGGAGTCTTCACGCTGGGAATGTTTTTCCCTTGCGCCAATAGCATTGTAAGTGCCCGACAATTTCACTCGCGACTCTACGCGCGTGAGAAAAATACAGTTTAGGGGAAAAGTAATTTCTTGTTTAAAAAACTTCAAACTGGACACGTAGTCGTTCATTCCATTTACTATATGTTAAATTATTTAACATTTTTATAATTTGTTATTCATTACGTTTTATCATTTTAATAATGTTAAATTGTTTGTGATAAATAAAGTATTACTAAATTTATTAACCAGCTAAAGTCAATGAGTGTGGTGTTGTGCGCAGAAAGAACCATAAGAGACAGCTAAGGAAAAAATAAACCTGCCGCGGTGGCTCAGTGGCTAAGGCGTTGCGCTACTGAGCACGAGGTCGCGGGTTCGATTCCCGGCCGCGGCGGCCGCTTTTCTGATGGAGGCGAAAAGCAAAAGAACGCCCGTATGTACGAGATTTCGGCGCACATTAAAGATCCCCAGGCGGTCAAATTAATCCAGAGCCCTCCACTACGGCACGCCTCATCGCCTGCTTTGCATCGGCGCGTTAAACCCCACAATCAATCAAATCAATAAAAAATTAAAGGAGCATAGAGATCAATTATAAAACATTTCTATTTTAGTTTTCTTAGACTGAATAGCACATTGCAGACTACTTATAAAACGTTTTTGCTTTCTTTGCATCATAGAGTGCTTTTTATTTAACAGCGATTGAAAGTAGTCTGCCCATTCCCACCCACATTGATGAACAAGCAACCTCTGGAACTCGTTCCATATGCTGATTAAATTATTAGGTGTCAATTTCCGGTGAAAAGGAGCGGGCGCTCATCTGGAATTATTTAATTCACATAATTGAGGTTTTGAGGCACGCAGTATTCTACACTTCGTTTTGTCTTCCGGGAGGTTTTCAATCGCTTTCGGGCTGAAGAAATTGAGTTCCACAGGTTACATGGACGTGTCAAACCTTTTTCTTCTTCTCTCTCAAAAATGCGGTGCATTGATCGCGCAGGGCGCCGGGGTGGGCACCTTGTCGTCACTGGCGGTGTGCTTCTGGATCGGCTTCGGCGCGTTCGCCACCAGGCCGGCGGTGCACAAAGCTCCCGTGTCTGTCCTCGGCTGCATCGCCGAATACGCGAACGCCACAAAGCAAAGCATCGACTCAATCAGCTTCCCTGTGCCTGTCGACGTCGCCGCCGTCAAGTGAGCAACCCCCTTTTCATTCACCTTTACTGCTGCTGAAAACGTTCCACTGAATACCTACTTCATGTTTGGTCTGCCATCGCGTCGTCTGCTATCGCGCAGCGAAATTTTGGTCGCCAAAAGTTACCCCTGCTTTCTGTCTCTTTGGTCAACGCCGCCTGTATAAACATTGCCTAGCGCGTCGCCCGCTTCCCAATGGGAGCGCTAGGGACGCTTAGTTCAGGCACTCATCCGGTATGTGGCGCGCGCCGGCGGACGTCCCGCCTTACGTCGCGAGTCGCGAACACTGCACCCACTTCTGCAGTGTGTCCGGTGTGTCTGTCAGTACAGTGAACTAGAATTAGTTCACTATATCTGTCAGCTTGCCTCGAAGCCGTCGGAGCGCCGCCTAGGGAACGCTAGACAAACTGTAAACTATTTTGCATAGTTTCCGAGAAGCGGCGCTGGCTGGCGGACATGAAAGCACGTAGGAAGGCTACGGAGCGGGAAAGGGTAGGAGACAGCAACAGGAGAGTGGCTGTTTGGCCATTTTTCGCTCACGCGTTAGCCAAGCATTATACAGGCGGCGTTGCTTTGGTTATGCGGTCACCTATGCGCGTTTTTGTTATTTTGACTTATGTCGCTCCGGGCGCCAGGGCTACTGCAACTTTGTGCAACTTTTCATCCCTCAATTTTTGATAAGGCCACGACATGTTCTGAGCTGCGTTGCGCATGCGCAGTTACATCACAGTGTCCAGTGCGCCAATTATAGTGCCGCTATCATAGTCCACTGATAAAATGGCGGCGTCCAGGATGAAGAAGTTAAATAAAAAGGTCTGTAGGAACTGGCTCCACGCTGATATCTTCGGCTGCGTTTCAATTACACTTTGAGGCGGATTTCTCGCTCTCTTATCGAACCGCCTGCCATCTTAAGCCTTGTTCCAATCCTAACGAGGCCGCCTAGGAAGACTGCTTGGCGTAGGAAACAGAAGTAAACAACAATGCAGGCTAGCTTGCTGTCTAAACTTTAAAACCACCTTTATACCCGCTAGTGTTGCTACAAACAAACTTAATTCATTATTTAAACGCTTTTTGTACTTCTCGGTTACACTTTTAAATGCCTAATATTTGCCACAAAAAATGCAGAAATTGCAGAGAATTGGCTGCTAATGCGTAGCGTTCTTGCTCCACTTGTCTACAGTGTGTTCTTTAGAGAAAGATTTGGGAATGCGACGCCAATACGTTGAGTTGTTGCGACGCCAAATACGTTGAGTTATACTATTGTTTTTAAGCTCGCTTTAGTTTCTTTTCGCCAAGGATGTAATTTCTACCATTATAGCGATTAAGTTGCTTTAGTTCGCCAGTGATGTGTTTTTCCGCAGATGAAAATCGTCGTGCAGGGCTGATCCATTTTCGCGATGTTTTTATTCATACTTCTAACGTTCTTTTTAGAGCTCCTGTTCGTTTTTTGAAGGAGATTTTTAAGATGCATATTTATGATTTCGCCTCTTCATTTTTGTAACATTTTTACTTTTCCCATTTTTGGAATTTTTTTCTCAAAATACCGTTCGAGTGATTATCTCCGTTTATACTATTATAACGGCGAAATGTGTTAATTTCGCCCATTATCCATTTTCGAGCAAATGCAGGGCGTTACCCGGTTTCGGCTGTGTGGGTACTCAGCAAAGAATTCTACGCATTAGTAATTTATTTGTCTCTTACAAAACTGCGGCTTGCATTTGTTATTGTTAGCATGTCTGCTACGAGGTTTTCCCCTGCGATTGTGACCGCCGCGCCGTTCGGATTGCCGTTGATCTAGGCGTTCAACGAGAGCGATTTCTACCCTGTTCCCCATGCTGTCTGCGAAGTGAACCGCACCAGTGGGTGCGTGGTTAAACACCATGGTAAAAAAAAGAATTTCACCATCTTCCCGTAGGGCAACCCTGAGTAGTATGTGAAGCAGCCATGGGGTCGACTCAAGTTCCCATTAGTTTTCAGTTCGATAGCGGCGTTGCGGGAGGAGAATGAGGGGAGCGGAGCGCGCGCGCGCGCGTCATTCATACCGCAGAGCTACAGTGGCGCCCCCAGCGGAGTATGCAGCGGCTACCGTCACGCCTCCAACCCTAAGCTGCTTGTTATTATCGCGCGCGGAGCCGCAGGTGTTGCCATTCGTTGCGCAATCCCGGAGAGGAGAGGATATTCGGAGAGGAGTGGAGGAATGCCGGAGAGGAGAGGAGCGTCGGAGAGGAGAGGAGATGAGACAAGAATAGGAAAGGAGGGGGAGGAGGATGTGCATGCGTAGTGGGGGTGTGGACGCCGCACAACGGCGGACGCACAACGGCGGAGGGAACAGGCGCGACCATAAGCTGCTCCGCATCTAAAAGAAAACAGTCCAACACACAATCCAAATAAATCTTTCTCCCTTCCTCCCTCCTCCTCCTCCTCCTCCTCCTCCTCCTCCTCCTCCTCCGGAGAGTCTTCAAATGTCGCAGATCGTAATATACAGTAAATTGATGAAATGACGTGGATGGGGCGACCACCCCGTCTCCGTCTCCACCATCTGGCGCCGAAGTAGAAAACAGCAAATAGGTGTGCGGTCAGACGTCATGGTCAAAATACAGTTCGTCTAAAAACACTCGTTGTTTCCGTTGTGCACTCCTGAATATTTTACGATTCCCAACCCACGTATCGCAACGAACTGCGTTGCTAAAGGTCCCCAAGTTGCGACGCTGTCAGTACAGCGCAGGCGGGTACAACGCTAAAACCAAGTTCCTTCTGGTGTTCACTTTCCAGCAAGGACATCCTGTTCGTCTACCGGATATCCTACGTCTGGTACAGCATGATCGGGTGCCTTGTGGTCGTGATCGTCGGCCTCATCGTGAGCTTGATTACAGGTGAGCACACTTGTTGGTGAGCCGTTACGGCTCTCTCTCTCATGTGTACATATATATATATATATATATATATATATATATATATATATATATATATATTATATATATATATATATATTATATATATATTGCGTGTGTGGGTGTGTGTGTGTGTGTTTGGAAATGAGGGGCTCGTTAGGAAATACAGAAAGAAATGCCGGCAGTCTACAACGTCAAAGACGGCATAGGGGAATGATTAGACTATTTTTTACCGTTAGTGACGTTACAGTATTTTATTATTAATTACGTGAGAAAGAAAGAAAGAAAAACACGCGCCCAGAGTGGGGACCGAACCCACGCCTTTCGATTCGGTCCCATATTATATATATATATATATATATATATATATATATATATATATATATATATATATATATCAGTGTGTCGAACCGAAAAAAATACGGGTTCGGTTACGGTTCGGAGTGTTGAACCGGTTCGTGAACCGGTTCAGAACTGAATTATTAGCAAGGCGTGAAAAATCAGTTTTGTATACTTTAAATTCATCAAAACTGAAGTACTTTTTTTCTTCACTCGAACTAGTGGTTTTTTGAAAATGAGCTGCAATACTACTGTCAAATTTGAAAATATTGGCCAGGTGTAACAGAAAATGTACCAGCCTCTTTTTCACCACCCCTATCCTAGAGACTACACAAAGCCGCCGCCAAGAGACATGAGTGTGTTATTTATTGGTGCCCTTTCTTCGTTTTATTGTACTGCTTAGATGCTAATAATGACTTAAGACATTGCCCATTTTGCTTGAATTACTTCCTTGTTACGTCACTGCTGATGCTGGGTGGCAGAAAATTTGAAAGTTTTTTCGGTGTTTCTCACCACTTCTTGTAAAAACAACTTCCTTAACGAGTCACCAAAGGCAGATCTTTCAAATAAGGCAAGGTAGGGCTTTGTTTTCATGGTCCATTTAGGATCCTTGGCCAAGCATGTAAGATGACGCGGCGGAAAAATATCGCCGACCAGGGGCTGCGGCCCCTTCGTTATCGGGCTTACTGCGACAATCAAGAGCGAATGCTGCCTGCAAAACAATCAACAAAGAAAACTTCCACGTAAAGCGCGCAAACACACGCCCGCGCACACAACATGGCGTTTTATTCGCCTGTGAAGAGCAGCTTTACCTGTACAAGAGACTACCAAAGACGCTAGTGGAAATCAGCGAAACCAAACGTACAGTGCCCAACGCTGGGCACACCTGTCAATTCGAAAGAACACAGTCTCTAGAATTTCGAATAGACGCGTATCTTCGCTTACCTCACCCGCCGCGGTGGCTCAGTGGCTAAGACGTCGTGCTGCTAAGCCTCAAAAACGCGGTTTCCATTCCCGGCCGTGGCGGCCGCTTTTCTGATGGAGGCGAAAAGCGAAAACGCCCGTGTGTTCGAGGTTTCGGCGCTCGCTAAAGATCCCCAGGTGTTCAAAATTCATCCGGAGCCTTCCACTGGGCCGCGCCTCATCACCTGTGTAGCGTCGGCGCGTTAAACCTCATAGTCAATCAATGTTCTCTTTCCCCGTGCAGTACGTTTAAGAATCTTATTTCTCCGGCCCCTTCGCCCTATTTTCCCCTCTTCCTCGTTTCGTGAGGTTCGCCTCGCTTGTATAAAGCCGATGTCTCGAACCAATAACAAACATATGTGCGTCCCTTTCTTCGTGCGTCCCGTTAGTGGCGCTGTTTTAATTCTTGTGATTATGCATGTACCTAAAAGCCAAAATTTCAACACTCTTTAGCTGCTGTAAATAGGCATAGGCAAATGTAGGGCTTGAACCTTGGCTGGTACACAGTGCAACAATCTCGTGGACTGATTGCACTTGCACTGTCCCAATGAGGGAGAAAGAGAGAGCGACAAACGTTTTATTGAGCCTTTTAAGGCCCCTTGTGGGGGCGTGGTGGCAGGCGCACCGGCGACCGCGGGAAGGGCGAATTCGGTGCTTCAAACATCGTGCAGGCTGCCAAGAGTTTGACATTTCTTCTTCCCAGCCTTGCACCCTGCTTGCTCGACCATCAGCAACATACCATTGCAATTAGGAGCCTTAATTGCTATACTGGTGTGCAGTCGTTTCACCATGTTGTGGCTATGGCGTTGTGCTGCTGAGCCGAAAGACGCGGGTTCGATTTCCGGCCGCGGCGGCCGCTTTTCTGATGGAGGCGAAAAGCGAAAACGCCCGTGTGTACGAGATTTCAGCGCACATTAAAGATCCCCAGGTGGTGAAAATTAACCCTGAGCCCTCCACTGCGGTGCGCCTCATCGCCTGCCTTGCGTCGGCGCATTAACAAACCTCACAATCAATCAAGTAATCAAATTGTCACCATGTTGTGACCGTGATGAGCGTGTTCGGAGCGTTTTGATTCATTGAACGGGTAAAAGTGAGCGAGAGATTGCGAAGTTGATGGCGCGTGAAAGAAAGAAGCCCCTAATGACACTTACCACCCGTTATCAATAACGGGATGGTCGAACCGTTTTGTCGAGAACCGGAAACCGTTATTTCTTTTTTCGGTTCAGTTCCGGTTCGGGTTCAGCCGGCTCAAAAAATAATGGTTCGGGTTCGGGTTCAGTGCCGGCAAAAATACCGGTTCGACACCCTGAAAATATATATATTATATATTAAAATATATATAATATATATATATATATATATATATATAGCAGCCAAAGTAGTACACGTCAGCGGCGTGTGACTGCAGGTGCGTTAAATAACTGTTAGCTATAGTAAGGAAGAGCGGAGTCTTTTGACGGTACACTCCACGTACTCCATCGCCGTATCTCCGAAATTTCACGTCGTTGAAATGGGTATGCAGAAAACACTCAATTGCGGTGTATTTTTAGATGCCAGAGCATCGAATGGCTCAATGAGTGAAAAAGCCGGCTCCGTCCGCCGTCTACATCGTTTCCTAACCTACAAATTTCTCCGACGCGTTCCATAGCACTTGTGCAAGAAAAAAAAGAAAAGAAAACACAAGGATGTGGGATATTGCATAGAGCGTTGCGTAGCGCCGTTCAATTGGATATTCGGTGGCAATCAATTTCGCATTAATGCTTTCACATTTATAACTCGTAAGAAGTGCTCAGATTTCTGTTTTTTACGACAACGAAGCTGTTCACCGCCTCTGTATGCATGCCCCGCATGCGCCTTCAGGGCAACGCGTCGAAACCATTCGACAGCGTTGAGGCGATCGCAAAGCAAAGCGTCTCAAGCGTTCAACAGGACATTCATGAGTTTGAATTCAAAACCCAGAGATACGTCCCGTCGGATTTTTTCAACGCTTGTTATAAACTTTAACGGATAGCAAAAAAAAAAAAAAAACAGGTAAATCTTATCATTAGTGTTGTTAAACATTGTTAAACATCGCGGAACGCAGAAACTTGTGAATCCGCACACTCTTAGTTTTCGAGCCGGAGAGAGAAAACACTTTATTTGAGCACTAGTTGGGCTAAGACGAGTGGTGACCAGCGCTTGGAGGGTGCCGGTGACCTGAGCTGCTCGTTCAGCAAGTCCTTGCTGGACTTTGTGGGATTATAGAGAAGTAAAAGTAGATTGGTTACTTTCCCCCCGTAATAGCAAAACCGGCGACGAGAGACACAAATCAGCCTTTGTCTTCTCGTTTCGCCCAGCTAGCAAGCTTTCTCCCACCCCGCTACTGCGCGCTGTACCGCGCCAGCCGCGGCGGGCCGTGGCTCGACGGAACAAAGGAAGCGACAAGTGTTTTCGCTCATTGACATTTATTACTGAGAGCATGCAGGCTAGCTGGTTGACGGCGAGGATCTGGTTCCTCGCCCGGGCAATTTAAGGGAATCGAGAGGTTCGACTCACCGCGACAACAGTCTTCTCCGGGGCGCCTCAGCGCGCTCGCATTTGCCTCGCTGGGACGCCGATGGCAGCCATTGTCGCCCTCCTTTTTGCCCGATCCTCGAATGAAGGAGGTCGCCAGGCGCGTCCTGTCGCCTCGGTTCCCCAGCATCAAACCTCTCGCCGCTTGCATCCCGCGCGCTCTCGCCGACCCAAGACACTCCTTCGGCCAGGAGGTAGATCCCCCTCGCCGACATCTCGCCAAGCAAGTTTCCGGGGAGCAAGCAGTGTGGCGAAGCCGAACCAAAGGGAACGCGCTAAGGTCGCGCTCCCACAACTTGAGGGTCCGAGCTGCGTAACGCCGCCTCCCAGTGCTCTTCAGAAGAGATGAGAGGGAACGAGTTGTGGGGGCATTGCCAAATGATATGAGAGACTGTTTCAGTGGCTCCGCAGTCGGGACATTGGGGAGAAGGAAATATTGAGGGATAAATTGCATGTAGTCTGGCGCGACAAGGGAGGGTATTGGTTTGGAGAATGCGCCAGTATCGTTCCTCTGCGATAGTAAGTAACGAGTGGGGTGGAGGGTAGCGCCGGCGAGAGAGGCGGTAGTGGCAGGTAATTTCCTGGAAAGTTAACAGGCTGTCACGGGCTGATTGGGCTCCATGGGAAGGGGTGCGACTTGGCCCAGCTCGGACGGTTAGCTCTCGAGCTGCAAGGTTAGCCGCTTCATTACCTTCCAGCCCCGCATGGGCTGGTGTCCAAATCAGCTCCGCGTGGGAGGTGGGAGGATTTCGAAGAAGAATTTTGAGAGCCTGCGGGGAAATGTTACCACGGGCAAAATTTCGAATGGCCGTTTTCGAATCAGAAATAACAATTGTTGGTGTAGGCCGGTGAGTGAGCGCAAGTGCAATGGTCGTCTCTTCCGCAGTGGCAGGGGAGCGCGTTACGATAGTTAGTGATTGGTAAGGGGGTGCTTTAGGGTCGAACAGTGCGGTGACTGCATAAGCATTGTGGTGGCGATAACTAGCGGCGTCCACATATGCGGTGGTCGGGCCCATGGGGTATTTACGGGCGAGCACGCATGCACGATGTTCCCGGCGTTTAACATTGTGCTCCGGGTGCATATTACGGGGAATTGGCCGATCGAGTAGGAGATTGCGTAAGTCGGGAGGAATGCGTACTCTCTCAGTAAAGGTCGGTGCATGAAGCCCGAGCGAATCTAAGATGGATCTGCCTGCAGGGGTGGTAGAAAGGCGGGAAAGTTGAATCACAGAGTGGGCTTCCATGAGCTCTTCAGCTGTGTTATACATGCCTAGGCGTTCAGTTTGGCAGTGGAAGTGCTTTGAGGGATTATAAGCGCCGTTTTTTAGATTTTTTGTATGAGGCAATTTACTTTATGCAGTTCTGTTTTAGTCGGATTTAGGTATGGGAGAGAGTGTGTGATGCGACTTATCACGAAGGCATGAATTAGTCGAAGACGCTCAAATTCGGTCATTCCCTTGTTGCGGGCTGTTATGCGACGGATGAGGCCCATAGTTTGATTGACATGAGAGGTGAGCTCTGCTGTTGCGTTGTATGATCAAGCCCAGTACTTTCAGTATAGAGACACTTGGCACGGAATTATTCTGAATTTTGATCGCTATGTCCGGAGTGTAGCATGACCGGCGGGGAGCAGGGAGGGTCATGAGCTCCGACTTAGTAGAGGAACACTCAAGACCGGCGAGTGCTGCTTCCGCGACTACGACGTCTGTGCCTGCCTGAAGCGCCTCCTCAATTTGTGCATTGATCACTACCTCTGGCGCACCAGAGAGTGATGTCATCGGCATACAAACTATGTTTAAGGTGTGGGATTTGAGCTAACCGTTTAGGGAGATTAAGAAGAGCCAGATTAAAAAGGAGGGGAGAGAGGACAGCTCCTTGAGGGGTACCAACTGAAGGCATGTGAATAGTGTCGGATAAAAGGTCACCGACGTGTATTACAGCAGTACGATCAGTGAGAAACTCTTTATTGTAAGTGGAAACTCGCTGCCCGGGGTGAGTCATTGCCAGACTTTGGAGGATAGCTTTGTGTGAGACTCTATCGAAGGCTTTGGTGAGGTCCAAGGCTAGAATAGCAGCAGTATCTACCTTAGATGGAGGGATGATGATCTCATGGTGGGGTTGGAGGAGGACATCCTGGGTCGAGAGACCCTGCCTGAAGCCTAGCATTGTGTGGGGAAGTGCATTGGCCTGGGTGAGATGTTGAACTAGGCGGGTATGAATTACGTGTTAAAGAAGCCGGAAGCACGTGACACAACTGACAGTCTTTCAGAAAAGGCGTCCGGTAAAGATGGCGCTTTCGCGTGAAATTAACGAAGTTTAGAATAGGGCCCCCTGCAGTGCACGCAAATAAGCTGATAATGATGATGATGGTGATGATGATGGTGTGGTGGTGGTGGTGATAAGGTGCGACCTGCGTTCGGGGGGTGGTGGCCAGCGAAGCTCCGACAACTTCGGAGTGAAGAGGACCTTTTATTTTTATACCTCGCAGGTCATAACTGGAGCGCTTAATTAAGTGTGTTAGAAGCGGTCTGTTCAGATTTCGCTCTGCTGAACGGATTAGGACAGCTAAGCCGATACGCTGAAAAAAGGAACGATTGTCCAGCGAAGCGCTTTTTTTCTTTGTGTTCATTCGCTGCAGGATTCACGAGACCATCGAAGGTTAACCCACGGGCGATCCACCCAATCTACAACCTAATTTGCGGGAAAGTGCTTCCGCCCTCACTCCAAGGCAAATTCATGGTCCCGACCACGGTGAGTTTGGAGACTACTATTTTACATTTTTGGAAGTGGTGAGATTACAGTATTTCCCATGACTTAACCGCGATGCTTGCCCATTGCGCCATTGATCCGGAATTCGCGCCGTCGATCCGCGGACACAGTGGCACACGGAGTCGAGAACAACAGAGGGCGTGCGGAGAGAGGTAACGCTAGAGTCCCTGTATATCGCGTGGGAGCTATATACAGGAACTCTACGTAACGCCAAGCCCAGCTGGCGGCGGTGGCGCTGCATTGGCGTAGCTGCAGGCCTGACGCTCGGGGACGGCTCCTCGCCGCTATGGTTCCTGTTGTTGTGTTCTTCGCGCTGTAATTATTTATAACTCTATATGCTCTCTATAGGAGAGCTACACAGAGGAACCTACCACGCGTCCGTTGCCCGGTGTCCCATCGTAAAACTGACTCTGAAGGAGTGAACGCAAAGCACGGTTGGCATAGTATAGGTGGTATTCATTGAAAAGTTTAGCCGTCAATTTCTTCGCCTGGCAACACTGGAAACGACCACGGACATGGCCGAAGCGACACGGATATGGCGCGGCTTGTGCCACTGCACCCGCACGCCGAAAAAAAAAAACACCAGCATGCGTCGTCTACTCCGCTTCAACCCGATTCTCAACGATGGTGTCAACAGAGATGTTATTAATCGCACTCACATTGGAGTCGAGGCATTACTTTACGTTCGGTGGGGGGCAGTTTGGAACGTCCAACACCAATCATGTGCTTAGCACGGACAAGTACCGCCATCCCGCGGACCCCGACGTAACCAGTGATGGCGCACTCCCATGGTGGCCTGCATGCGTGCCTCGCCAGTGAATACAAGCTAGTCGAGGGTCGTACTAGGAACGCCCGGTTGCGGACTTGATAAAAACGGATCAAAGACGTGAGCATCGAGCCGAGCCTCATTAGTGAGGGAGAAGGTTGAGATGCTTCCGCATTCTTAAATAAAGCCGTTCCATTCAATGCGAAACCTGTCAGAAGTGCAGAGCAGTGATTCGTCATAATGAGCTGCACCGCCGTTATCCGCTCACTGCTGCCACCCAATGCATTTCAAATTTTCCGCCTTCGCAGTGCTCGCGCGCCCCCTGCCTGAAACTGCGCCAGCGGGAACTCCGTTTTCTTTTTTTTTTTTTTTACATTTGCTTTAATTTTGTATGCTGGAGCTGTTTTGCGTCATTTCCAACGCGTATTTTTTTTTTTTTTTTCTGGCGCGGCTGGAGCCTTTCTGCTTCAGTTAGAACGCGCCATTTTTTTCTTGCGCGGCTTGACCCTTTTTGCGGCATTTCGAACACGCCATTTTTTTCTTGCGCGGCTGGAGCCTTTCTGCGTCATTTCGAACGCGGCATTTCTTGCGCGGCCACTTTTTTTTCACTTACTATCGTAAAAAACAACCCAACGAGCGTTCCTAACTGAATGAAAGCGGGGGCTGCCGGCTAAGCGCATATATTTATCCTCAAATCTACCTGCAGTTTTCTTCGCGCTAAATAACGGGGACATGTATGACCATAGCGCTAGCATTTCCATGCGGAGGTTCTGCATATTTAAGCCTCTTGTTCAAGTATGCTCTTACCTTTGGCGGAAGGCTGAATCGAGGGACAAGCGGGTATATTTCCGAAGCCTCTGTTTGGGTGTGTGACGCCACGTGACTGAGGTGGCTAGATATACCGCGACCGCGAAAGAGCAACGAAGACAAACCGAGCACCCGGGCACCCAAAGTGCTCCGCATAGAGTTTCATAATAATATATACTAGAGGGAAATCTGGCGCCACTGTCTAGGGGAGCCGCGCTTCAGCGAGCGTGCCGTCATGTACCGGGCAGGCACGTTCCACTTTTCCTTGGCATGGCTCACGAACAGGCTGAAAAGTTGGCTTTGGCTGCAAAAACGCAACAATAATACTGTAGAAGATTAATCGAATTTGTTCTGTTATTATAAAATTAAAGCTACAGAAAGATTTATTTGCCAGGGATTATTTAGAAGCTTCATGGAAGATGAACAAAAAAACAACGTTACCCTTTTTGGCTTCAAGACGAAAAAGAAGCCATGTGGCTAACCAAGCCAAGGAGGCGAGGAACGTCGCTAGCTGCAATGGCGCCGCCCACGGCGGCCCGCGAATGCAGCGCCAGATTTCCCTCTAGTATACATTAGTATGAAACTCTATGCGTGCTCCGCACTTAATATCTACCAATAGATCTTCCACTCATTTTAGCAGTGGAGCTATTTAAGCTTTTAGGTCCACCGTCGAGCGTTAAAAGAAAAAACACAAAGAAAAAACACTGAGCGCACGTGAGCGTGTGCCTCGTGAGGAGTGCCTGGCATCGTCCAGGCTTGCGCGTGCGCTTGCGCCACGTGCGGAGCCCGCAAAAACTACAAAAAATACCGAGCACACGTGAGCGTGCGCCTCGTGAGGAGCACCCGGCGACGGCCAGCTCGACCTTCGAGAACACTCGACCCAGCGATTGTGGCGTGGTCTCTCTCGCGCTGTTCTACACGTAAGTTCACGTGCGTTCGCGCCTGAAGTGGACAGCACAGACGCCGAGTTCGCGAAGCCGGTTGTCGCGGGTTCAAGCGCGTGCTAAAGCGGTCCACTTTGGGAGAGATGTGAAAGCCTGCGTGGAGAACGATCCAGGTCTGCTAGTCATAGCAGCGGCAAGTTTGGAAATCCATGCGAGGTGGAACAGCCGGATCTTTGACGAAGGGAGAGCATCCGTCAGCTCTGCTGTTTCTCCAGCTGTGCCCAAGTAGTGCAAGCTGCGACATTTTTTTTTTTCGGTTAACTTTGCCTACAGCTTTCTATTGGCATTGCCTCCGTTTTCTTTTTACTAATGTACGTGTTTGCTTTTTTAACACCCGCAATTTTCCTTTGGCCCTTGCCTGCTGATTCCAGACGCAGTACGACATCGAGCACATGGTCGAGCTGGGGAAGTCCAAGGACACGTCCTGCAACCTTCGCTTGGAGGGAAGCGTGAACGCGGGCTTCGTCGCGTGTGACGAAAAACCCGCCATGAACGGCCTCCCTGCCACGCCAACGTCGCTGCGGACGGCCAACTCGCAGAGTCCCGGCAGCAGAACCGAACCTGCCAGGATAGTCGCCAATGGCATCGCCTCAGTGGCGGCAAACGGCGGTGCGGGCGTCGCTCACCGCAGTCAAGCTGAAGACGTCGGCAGTGCCGAAAGGAGGAATACGAACCGTTCCGTCGTCCCTCGAGCACCGGGTTCGAAAAACGCCACACCCAGCCCGACTTCTCGAAGCTTTTCCACGACGACTACCCCGCCTCCGACGCTGCCTTTACGGGCGGAACAGACAACGACGTGCGTCCCCAGCATAAGCGCTGTCGGAGTCCAGGAGAGCAGCTCCGCAGACGCCAAGAACCCGACAAGGCGTGACACAGAGGGAGCGACTCCTCGTTCCGCAGGAAGCGAACCAGAGCTGCGCAAGGAACCCGTCGCGCAGGGGCACGAGCCGGGTCAGGCGAAGTCGACCGGGGAAACAACCCAGCCGGGTTCCTCGCAGTCCACTAGAAGGTCGCGGTCCGGCAGGGCTTCCATAAAAGACAGCCCCCGTCAACCGAGAGGTTCCTCTTCGCCGGCACACTCCAGGTCGAAGTCACCGCGAGAGCCTAGCCCGGTTTCGGATGACGAAATGGCGACCCCTCTGTAAATTTCTACCGTCTATGTCACACGACCCGCGACCGCACTCAGAAATACCGTTGACCCGTGCCTTACCGGACGTATACGTCTGAAGACAGGGTGTTACGCATGCGAGCGCCTGTGTTGTAATTCGCTGTGCGTTGAGGTGTTACGGAGTTGCAAGATGTCTGTGTGGATTTCGCCAGGGACGAACTTGACCTGTATTCCGTAGTTGCTGCGGTGTCATCCTGTATTTGTGTGAGTGTGCGTGCTTGTTGTGAGAACGTCTCAAGGACAGACGGTTCGGTTAGCTTAAATGGCCGAAGCAGCTCAAAAGCTAGCAACAACAACGGTCATGCGCCACATGGCGCCGTTGTTTTTATAACATATCATGCATCTGTGCTACGCTATCCCATTTTGGACTTTTACTTAACACTCGCGCGTTAGCGGTTACCTCGTACAAAGAAGTTGGTAGCGGCGAAATCACGAACCACTCAAGATATGACTAAACGTGAAATATCATTACGCGCGCCTTTAGGATAAGGTTTTCACGTGTGATAGATAACTTTTGTTTGTTGTCGTCGCTGCGAACGTGACATTTTTTTGTTGACTACATATGAGGCGGCAAAGTTCCTGGACGAATTCTGACGCCGTAATAAGGTCCCTAAGTATACCAGAAAAACATTGTGCGCTCGAAATTGTAATTTTGCGCGTAATTCATGTTTGCCCTCCTTGTTGCTCGTTTAGCCATATTTTAAAGCCTTACCCTTGTTTTTGTCGCGTTCCTTCGTCTTGCTTACCGTTTCTGATCGTGTTAATTAGTGACCTGTGTAGATTTCGAATTGATTACCTCTGATAAAATGGCAATAACCACGAAGTCACTTGGCCTACCGCTGTTGGACCCTGTACATAAAAACTGCGTTTTCTTTTTTTTGAGCGTGTAATGTTGCGTCAATCAAAATAGAGACAAAACTCTAGCGTCAGCGACAATCGGCCAACTCCTTTTCATGACCGCCATGTTTGGGCAAGCTGCGTGTTTTGTTGATAGAATGACCCTTTTACATTTGACCCTGAAGTCAGTGACTTTAGTGATGTGTTGTTTGTTCAATCGCGAGACGCTCAAAGGCAATGTATGTACATAAAATGTTCTTTAGAAACGTACCTTCAAGGCCCTCCTAAGCTGGCGGCGGCAAAGTGAACGCTGACCGATACGATTACTGCTCCATTAGCTTTAGAAAAAGCGGGTATTGCAGCAATTTTTTATGCGGTATGAATAATAAAACAAGCTTGATCATGTGTGTTGCCATTTCTGTAGCAAGAATGACTCAACACGCAGTATATGCAGCGCCGAAACTCCCCTCCACAGCTGCTGCTTCTGGCACTGCTCTGCCATAATATTGGGGCACCCTTAAAACCGTACAAGAATAAATAATCTCGGACAAAGTTGCTTAGCGTTAATGCGTTAATAAGAAAAATGGCCGCGTATCTGCTCCTCTCGTTGCAAATGTCGACGCAAGACGATTGCCGACTGACGCCCCTGGCAAGTAAATGCCTCCCTTCTCTTTCCCGCTCACCTGTCATGCTGTTCCTCTCGCGTCTGGTTCCTCCCAAGGTAACACGCTAGAGGTTTGCTCAATTCAATATAAATTTACCGCTTTCTACTGCTCCAGGCCGGGGGTCTCGATGCCAGTGCTGACGTACGGGGAAGACGCGCATGGAACCCTTCGTTACTGTTGCCGTTTTTTTTTTATATATTTCGCCAGGAGCTATAATGGCGCGGGCAACAGCAGGCGACGATTTTCTGCAGTTGATGTAGTATTGCATTTGACATTGCAAAAACCAAGCATCATTAATTGTTTAAATAAAGGGACACTGCAAATATCACTTATGTATTGATTTTCTGCCTTCTATTTGCGTAATGTGTTGTTCAACAATGTTGACAAGTTTGAACATTGACACCGGACTTAGGCGTTTAGATTTTACTGTGGGTATATAATACTATTGCGCAGTTTCTGTATCTCTTTGGCCGAGTGGCTGAATCGAGCCACGGACAGACACAGACAGACAGACAGACAGACAGACAGACAGACAGACAGACAGACAGACAGAAAGACCAAAATTTCTGCTTTTAAGTAGCCTAAGAAAGACTTTCGTCCTTAAAAAAACACCGTGAATACTATTAGCGACTGTGTGCTCAGCGGCGCATTCACCAAGCCACCCCTGCAGGTATAACGAATAAAACAAGGCTAATGTGATCCGCCAACATGACGATACTACCGTATTTACTCGATTATAAGCACCACCTTTTTTCCACGATCTCGATGCCCAAAGTGAGGAGGTTGCTTAGATTCGAAAAACTTAAATTACCCCACCCCGGCTACTTTTTTTTTTTGTGGCCGTTTCTCGACGAGACGGGAGCAAGGAATAAAGGTTTAGGTTGCAAACATTCACAAATAAGATAGGTAGAGGCAGTGAATCCCCTTCCTACATCTGATACTCAGTCACTCTCACTGCCATTCGACTCCGTTGTGCCGCTTGGGCCGCCGCTGTCAGTATCCCCCAGCAGGTCGTCTTCTGTTCCATTGAAGTGGCTGGTTTGTAACTGTAAACTTCATAAATGGCTTGGCCACAACGTCGACTCGGGCCCGCTTCCACGAGTCTAAAATCCGCCTTGGGATGGTTGCTTAGAAAAGAGGGTGCTGAGATTCGCAGGCAAACTTTTTTTTCCAATTTGTTCCCCCTAAAGTAGGGGAGGGTGCTTAAAATCGAGTAAATGTGGTACTTGCAAGACAGCTGATGCCAAGAAAACATTCGCACCGCGTTTGTCCTTTCATTTCAAGCGCGCCTTCAGGGCCGAACAATTGCCAGAGCAGTCAATGGCGCCCTGGAGACTGGTGCCCTGGACTATAGGGCACCCGCCACGTCGTAACACTCAACGAACATAATAAAGTGAATAATACGTAGCAGTAATTCTTTGCCGAGTACCGCCACAGACAGGGCTGACAAACGACCTGAGTTTCCACAAAAAATGCAGATTTGGCAAAACTAACCCCTGATTTCGTTCTAAAAGCGGGAATGGAGTTATTTGGTCGGACAGAATTTTGAAAAACCGAGAAATAAGAAAAATAGAAAAATTAAAATGTTCACAAAAACGACCTGACGAAATAAAAATGCATCTTATACTACTCCCCCGAGAACTGAAAAATAAACGAAAGGAGTCCGCGAAAGGACTTTGGAAATACGTATAAAAATAACGTAAATGGACCAACTCTGCAGTACGCCTTGCATCTCCGAAAAAAAAAAAAGTTGAGTGACACGTATACGTGTAGGTCGTAAGATGTACGACGCGATAGCGTTACTTCGACGTCGAAGGAGCGTTTTGGAATGGAGTTTTACGTTCACAATTTTTGCTTTCCAAGCACGGACGTTCAACAAAGAGAGAAAGACTAGCCTCAGTGGTATGAAATTGTCCTGGCACGGGAAAGAGAGACACCATCTACGCTTGTGAGGCTTAAGATGTGGGCGTGAAAGGTTGCGGCTGCTTTTAATGTTGGTCAGGTTCAGCGAGAAAGCGACACTGTAAGGGGTTCAAAGTGCTTATTACCTCATGTCGTGACCGGTCGGAATCATTGAATGATTTGGTTTTTGCTTTGAGAGAGAGAGATAGAAAACGAATACCTACGTTCAGTAAGAAACAGGGGGGCAGAGAGAGAGAGAGAGAGAGAGAGAGAGAGAGAGAGAGAGAGAGAGAGAGAGAGAGAGAGAGAGAGAGAGAGAGAGAGAGAGAGAGAGAGAGAGAATAAACTTTAATTAAACCAAGGAAATGATTCAGAGAGGGGTCCTCAATCCAGGATGCCTTAGCTCGGGCCGCGTCGACAGCCCTTTCGATCAGGCGCAGCTGACCTTCGAGACCGGAGCTGGCCAAAGCTCTCTCCCAAAGCTCCGTGGAAAGGTGAATGTTAGGGGGGTCTAGGGTACACTTGTCGCAGCCGCCCACTGTGTGTCTGAGAGTCCCATGCTCTCTACAGAAGCGGAAAAGTGGAGAAAAGTGTGTCCGGTCCAAGAGGTGGGATGTGGGAAGGGGCTGACCCGCAGGGCGCGCAATAGTCTTTCCTGGTCCCTCGGCAGCGATTTATGGCGTGCAGAGTAGGTTTTACGGGACAGCCTATAGTGCTGCGTAATTTCCTGGTATGTGACAACAGGTTGCATGTGCTGGTGGCCCGAAGACCAGAGGCCCGGATGCAGCAGCTCGTCTGCTGCCCTCTCAATCAGATCGGGCTTATCTTAAGGTGACGAGCTGTTCAAAGCTGCCTTCCATTTATCCACAGAAGTGGAATATGTAATGTTGGAGTTGTTCTTCCCTGAACCTAACCTTGGATATGCCAAGTTGCGTGTAAGAGGGTGAATGTTTTCCGCATTTATCGCAGTTTTCTGTTAACGTCGGATGTTTCCTACCAAACAACTTCGCCCATCTAGACGTGCGAACATATAGATTGGTTTGTTTCCTGCTCGGAGTTCTCGATTCTTCAGCTTCGAGGCCCTTAAGGTAGTCCACTGCGACGATTGTTGCCTCAGTACTTTCTCACATTCCGGTGTAAGTGTAGGCTTTGTTTGAATGGTTTTGGCACTCTAATCGAATAGATTTGACATTAGCTTCTCGCTTCTCCTAGTGTGGGTTTGGGTCCAATGAATTCGTTAGGAATAGTTTTTTATGAGGAGTCGCTGGATCGTTGACATGTCCATCATGGAGTCCAGATGACTTTCCTCAAAGTGAGAGGCGGGGGGGGGGGGGCATCTTGCATACGATAGCCTGTCAAGATTTCCAGGAGAGTGGCTTTGCTGGTGTCTTCAAAGGTATACGTATAAAGACCCAATTTCAGGACCTCTCGATAACCGTGAAAATTGGGAGGTTGAGGGCAACCTTATATGCTGTCCTGATGAAGTCATTTATTTGGTTTTCTTCGGTGAGGGAAATTTCGTAGTATGATGATGATGATGATGATGATGATGATTCCTATTGGCTTCCCCTTTGAAGCGGGGTGATGACATGTCATCTTACCAAAACGGACTAATATAACTAGTTTTACACTCTTGGTTTAATACTAGCGCTGCTTAGGGCAGGCACTAAAGCTTATTAGGCCCGAAATACTTTCTTTTCCCTGTTTACAGGTGGTAACTGACCTAGGCAATATTCCCCCTCTCTGCTTTTCGTCCCACCAGCATTCTAATCTCTTTTCGTTCCTCGACAGCCTTGAAGTTAACCTTCCTCTCTGATACCCTTAAATCCTAGGGCTTCTGAAAGCCAATATTCCCTTCATGTAGATTTGGATGGATACCCTCACATTCTAACACTATGTGCCGCATAGTTTCTGTTTCTTTCCGCAGACCACAACATACCCTATCATTTGTGGAAATACTTCCTCACAAAACTCTTAGTTCGCAGGCAACCTGCTCTAGCCTCAAAAAGCAAAGCAATGCCCTGGGAATTATCGTAGAAATTTTCCTTTCTGATGTTCATCTTCTTTCTTTCTTCTTTCTGATGTTCATCTTTATGTACGGCAGGCCGTGCGATAACCGGCTCATAATATAAGTGGCTGCATATGTCTTGTCGTTTCCTTTTTCACTCAAGCGGTTCCCTGGATTAAGCATTTTCCAACGTGCCCTGATTTGTTAAAGAATTTTGTATTTTTGTGACTCTGAGAACGGCTTTGACGCTTCTCAGTACGGCATGCCGAGGATTCTTGCGTAAGTGTTCGCTGGGATCACAGCATTAAACATTTTGGGGTGAAGCCAAGGTGTTATGAAACCGGCGTCTATCCGATCAAGCTATCAACGCATTCCGAGCCCACAGCATTTCCTTTGGGTTCCTAGCACGGGCGTTGCCTTTGTGCCTTGGCCGCTGGTTCTAGCGCGTGCTAACGCTCTCCACTTTGGGAGAGCTGTGAAGGCCTGCGGACGAAACTATACCGGCCTGCCTGTCATGGGGAACTTTCAGCGGAAATTTAATTAAGCTTGGAAATAAATGTGAGCTGCAACAGCCGAGTCTCCGACGAAGGGAGAAAGGCCGCCAGCTCTGCTGTTTCTCCAGTCTTGCACGATTAGTGCAAGCTGTGCATTTTTTTTTTACCTCAGTTCGAGCCGCAACCTCACTCAACCTCAATCTAGTCACTGAGCATGTTACACCCCTCGACCTTACCTAAAACTCATCTCAAATGGTGTGGGTGAGCCACGGAGAAAGAAGTATTTGCTCCGTGGGTTGAGCTTTATTATTTAAGGTTGAGAACATCATTATGAGGTTGCCCTACTCTGGTGTTTGCGTTGCTGTACCTCTCGCCAAATTACTTGAGCTTTTGGAAGCCTCACAAATTTTAATTATATAGCGCTTTTAATTGATACCCCGAACGCATTAAGTTTTTTACATTTTCATTTCATTCTGTGTATACTGATTTTCACTTACTGATATTTGTTCCTTATTCCTGTTTGAATTTACCTCATCGTTTATGCTTCCTTCAGACCAACTAATGAACGCTGGTGAATGTAACTGAGCACGAATGGAAGCCAGCAATCCCCGCGGCACGGCCATTATAATATTCGTCATCACAGAGGGTAGAATCGCACCTCACATCGGGGAATGCTTCCAAGCTCGTGCATTATGTGCACCAATATTTATTCGAATGCATTGATTAACTCTGTGGGTCGAAAATACAGCCTCTGGCGCGCAGACGGCACACAAAATGACCACCGGGTGGCGCGCCAACTGGCCGACGACTCAAATAAAAACAGGTTGAAGAAAGCTCCACTGGCGTCATGTTTATCAAGGAAGCCCCTAAAACCACAGGTAAGTGACTGAGATGGAAAGAAATTGAGGTCGGGATGGGATTCGAACCAGAGACCTCCGGAGAGCGAGACCAGCACGAACCCCAATCACTACCACAACCAGGTGACTCAGGTTGCCAACAGGTGGACCAAGTGAATTCACTGTGGCCTTCGATCTAAAAAGGCTGTGTTTGAGACGTGTACTGAAGCCCACATCTATATTTTGAGCAAGCGAATGAGAGAAGTGTGAATTAGGTGAGCAGCAAAGTAAGTTCCCGTTAAATGTGCCTTTTGCTTGTCCATGCGAACTGCGGGTACGGGCCGAGTCATGGTAACGGGGAGAAGAAGAAAAAAACAGAAAATGATGTTCATGCTATGGTAAAGACCCGCTTGGCAACTGGACATTAATGCTTACACAACAAGCACATCTTAGGGCGTGCTATAGGTGAAACCATAATTTTTGTTGAACTATTTAGTATTTATGTATCTATTGCGGACTAAATGTAATCGATACAGAATTAAAAATATGACCATAAATGTTTTTCTTTTCTAAATAAAGTGACTGCGGTTTGGTGATCCGCATTTTCATCCCAACACTTTCCCGCGTAATATACCAGTACAACAAAAACTGCAGGTGTGCCTACGAATATATTCTATATAGTTCATCACGGCAGCTCGCTTTTCTTCTTCTGCTGCTGACGTCACGAGGGGGTCACGCGCCCCCATCCCGGGAAGCACACGAGGAAGAAGAAGCGGGCCTCGGGTGCGTTTTGATCCGCTGGGCTGGCCTTCGGCAGTGCAGAGTTGTCGTAAAATTTTTCAAGCCACTCATCCCCATCATCGACGTTCTATATCAGCTTCCAGGAGAATGGGTTCCCTCTCCGAATTTTGGAATTTCTTGCCGAGCAGCAGCGCGTAAGTATTGCATGCATGTTCGCCGGTAATGACTTTCTGGAGGGTTCGGTCTTTTCAGAGGGAGGCGAACGCACCACGGCCATTCACTTGCACTGTCCGGCGCTCGCAGTGCTACGCCGAACGTAATGACGCTGGTAGCAAACTGGTAGCGATGGCGTCTCAGCGCGAATTCCTTTAGAATTGGTCACCTAAGCTTCGCACCGGCTTCCTGGGCATGAGCGAGGCGCATGAAGTACAGATGCAATTTCCAGAGAAGCGCGCCTTTCTGCCGATGCTCAGACCTCGGTCCTATTCCTATAAATGTGCCCTATTAATGTGCTGGGAATAGATGGGTCACGCCGTCAAATAAATTAGGGCGTGGTTAAAACGTGAGAATGTAAAGGCAAAAAGCTGGTTGAACATTACGTTGACCTGGTGTTGAACTTTCTGTTGAACGTTGCGCCCGCACCTGTCATTATTCCGAAGCTCGTTTCCCGCGCCCTACATCGCCAGGAGCCTCTTGTCCGTCCCCGCCCGTACCTTCCCCACTCAAAGGGACTCGCATTGCACGTGCAGCACCCGCGGCCTACCCTCCTCCGGCACTGCTCTGCGTTGCCCTTTCTCAGAGCCCTCCTGCAACCTCCGGCACTAATGTCTATCGTTCACGGCTCAGAGAATAGCGCGCGCGAGAGAGAATGCAGTTTAATGATTCTGACGAGGTCTCTGCAGCAGATAGCCTAACATGCTACGTCAGGCGAATAATAAAACAAATGAAAAAAAAAAAAAACACCGACACGAGGTCTGTAGACAGAGTTCAGCAGTTCATGGTAAAAATAGAAGAAATGTTAAAACACACTGGAACGCACTAAAGAAATGTTCGCTTTCCAATTTTAGCAGAGTTCTGGCACCGCGGAGCGACCACACGTGGTCATGAGTTCACTAGGTCAGGTTAAAAATGAACGAAGTGGTAAACCCGCACTGGAGAAATGTTCACTTTTAATTTGAGCACAGTTCAGAAAACCGCGGAGCGACCACACGCGATCATGGCACGTTCGGAGCTAGCATAGCAGTCACGGTGACCACAACCCCGAAATGTTCCTAGGGACACCACGTAGAGTTGTGAGAGTGCAAAGGTGATAAACACGATCCTGTAGCACACGTCGCATCAATGATCGGCACTGTTAAAAAACCTGAACATAGGCCTGAACTGCGAAGGGAAGCTTAGGAGACTCGCGATTTTCTGTACCTCACAAACCGTTAGCTTGCACCATACAGTCCTAAGTAGCGCCATTTAACCGTGCGCACAGAGTGACTCGAGATGAGTTAACGGCAAGTGGTAATAGAGCGGGGGACATCAAGCAGCGCCCCGAAAATGCGTGTGGAGAAGGGGACGTTAAGCTGAGACCCGGGCCGGCTGCAGGATTCGTTACGATGACGCACCGTTCGCACCAGTGCATATAACAGAAACCCCGTAGTTGAGATTCTTGACGCATTCCGTCACCGCTTGTACGCGTTGCAAAATGGAGTGCGTACGCGAGTGCAGGGCCGAGTATAGGCGGCAGAATACGATGGATTGGGATTGACGACGACGAAATGTCGATACTTGTGGACAACAAAAGGAGCGACGGGCAGCAAACGCCACTGCTAATGCGAGGGCACGCGACCACTGAGACGGCAAGAACCTAAAGAACTGCCCACGCGGTTTGCAAGGAAAGCGCGAGAAGCCCCGTGTTGCGGGCTTCTCACAGCCGAAGCAAGGCGTGCGCGTCGGCAGCGGCCTCATATTTGCAAGGAAGAGGGAATAGGCATTCACGCAATCTTACAGATCCAATTATTTTTTTTGTTTGGTAATGGTGATTTCCTTTTCTGGCGATTCCGGTACAACACTCTGTGGATGTTCAGTGGGTTTTAGACAGACAGACAGACAGACAGACAGACAGACAGACAGACAGACAGACAGACAGACAGACAGACAGACAGACAGACAGACAGACAGACAGACTTGGTTCCAGTATATAAGACAAGCTATCGCCCTGAATAGCGTTTAAAATGACAATCAGGTGAGTTGTTTATGGAATGACCAACCTACAATGTCGATACAATGGCGGCTCTCTGTGATGACTGTCCTTCAAACGCGACCATGCCCGATCGTCCAATGGCGCGCACACCGGCAGGTCAGCGTCGGACTCGTCGTCGCTGGTGCACCGCTTCACCGTGTGGGACTACCTGGTGTTCGTCGGCATGCTGGTGGTGTCCGCGGCCATCGGCGTCTACTACGCCTTCTGGGGCACGCGCAAGGAGACCACCGACGAGTTCCTCATGGGCGGCCGCACCCTGCGCGTCCTGCCCGTGGCCCTGTCCATCCTGGCCAGCTTCATGTCGGCCATCACGCTGCTGGGCACGGCCGCCGAAATATACGTCTACGGGACCCAGTACATGCTCATCGTGGTCTCCTACTGCCTCGTCATTCCGGCCTCCGCGTACCTCTACATGCCCGTCTTCCACGGCCTGCAGATCACCAGCGTCTACGAGGTGAGAGGACCGCGCTGCGACGCCGCTTTTCACTGAACGCATTCACTTCCGCCTTTTATGCATAAGGCTGCGGAAGCTGCAATACAATTCCAGGTTACTTCAATAAAACATGTTGTTGGTCGAGTTGGTTCATTCTGAATGGGAGGCTCAGCGCAAAAAAAGACGAGGACGGCACCTGTTTCGTCTGTCACCGTCTTCGTCTTTTTTTGCGCGAAGTCTGACATTCAGTTCCGGTTTAGCTACTGTGTCGAATGAGTTGCTCAGGACAATGAGGAAAGGTAGAGTACGCGACACTTATTGGAGTATAATGGCAGGTGCATTCATGGGCAGGAATGCACTCTCTACTCATTCACTAACGGGATGACTAGCTCATGAAGGCAGGAGCGAAGACACCGCTGCTCAAGGGGATCGATGGCGTGTCATCGCACTGTATGTTCCCCCTCCTCCAGTATCTTCCGCTTGGAGCGGGAGCACGCTCTATTCCGCTCCGCACTTACGCTAACTGGTGACCTTCTATGAGTTTCTGATGGAGGCGAAAAGCAAAAAAGTCAATCTTAACAACAATATTTGAAAACCACATAATGCACTTGAATTCGTTCGCGAGGAAGAATGCTTGCTCTCGCGCGTTTTTTACCTTTTGGAATGAAAATTGATTATGCCATCTAACTAATGCAGTACGGGAATTTTCATGGGGCGGTTCGCCAAAGAAATGTTTGCAGACATTAGTGACCCCTCATGCGCAGTTTGGCAGTGTTGCAAGAAAGAATCAATCATATATTCCACCCCCGTGCGGAATATCAGCACACGCAACGCAGGGGACCATTTTTTTGGCGACCCGATGAATATCCAGCACACGGCAGCTTCAAAGTCGATTGCCGAACGCAGCTGAGGGATGAGGCAATACTCTGAATTTCAGCGCGTTCGAAGATTGCGCAGTCGCCCAGCGATCGCTTTTGTCGCTTGGTATCAACCAATTTTTGTCGCAGTGACGAGAATCGCGCCTTTTCTGTCGCAAGCGTGAACGGTCCGGGCCTTTCGGGGATGTTTTATAACCAGGCTTAGTTTTGAACATTCACGTTTCATGCATGCGTAATCCGGCATAATCGAGCCACGTAAACAATCCAGTTGCGCGCACGCTGCATTCGCACGCTAAATTGCCGGTCGGCTACGCGCAGCCATCGCTGGAAGCCATCAGAACCGGCAATGGCCTGCGCTACTAGCGCGCAACGGCGCTGCGGCGACGGAGGAGACGTTTAGGACACGACGACGCTCGCTGAAAGCGTTGCAGCTGCAGAGCAGTTAAATAATAGACAATAGCTGCAAGTACGCGTGCAAAAAGGAAATCAAACCAACTGACATTTTTTATCGTAAATCGTAAAACCATTTCGCAGGGTGAAACACCAGACCGGTCTTCAGCACGACCACACATTTCCGTTCGATATTCCTGCCAGAAAAAGCGTAGTAGCTGCTCATAAGGTATTTGCGGGGGCTAGGGTAAAGCCTACTGCACAAACGTTATTCAATCAATGCTCAGCTTAGCTGCTCAAAGTACTGCAATCCAACAAGTACACAGCAATGTCCGATGCAATGTTGGAAGCGCCTGCCCTGTCCTCTGTCTTGTGTTCGCCTATTTTTACAGCTAAAAAATGTCGTTTCAAATCGCGCGCCATCAGCCGCAAAGGGTTCGCACAACATCGCACAGATGGCGACGAGTGTACTGGCCAGTAGGAAGACGCAGTGAAACGTCCCCCTCGCGAGGAGCACGATCAAATGCAGAGCATTTCCGGGGGCGCACGACGTTAAGTAGTTTGCGTTACGTTTATGTTGTTGCACTTGTGGCAACTGCTGACGAGAGAGCGCTCGTCAGCAGTAATTTGAATGAGTCAACGATATAAGGCGCGTTAGTAGCGTCCCATTCTGTGTCGGCTTTGTGGCGCAGTGGGTAGAGCACCATGTACATTGCGTTCCGCCCGCAGGGTCGAGGGATCGAAACCTGGCGCCGGATAGTATTTTTTTTTATATAGTAGGGACAACGACGGTGCGGACTACGGACGTCAACGCGGGTGACATCGTGAGTTACTGAAATGCTCTGCATTTAAAAAGCCCGTGTGTACGAGATTTCGGCGCACGTTAAAGATCCCCAGGTGGTCAAAATTAATCCGGAGCCCTCCACTACGGCGCGCCTCATCGCCTGCGTTGCGTCGGCGCGTTAAACCCCTCAATCAATCGACCTTCTATGAGGCCTATATTTTCTTACAACGGCCACACTAGTGCTGTCTCTTTATACCACCCACTACGGTTGCTCAGTGGCTAAGGAGCTCTGCTGCTGGCCAAGGCGCTGTATCGGTGGAGGTGCTACTTTTTCTAGTAAAGCAAAGCTTTACTACTTTCGTCCAGCGGTTTCGCGGAGGATGCGGAAGTTAACCTTTTGACTGGAGACACCTGCCTTACGACCCCCCCCCCCCCCCCCCCCCCCCCGGGTCGTCATACGTCATCGCTGCGATCCGGAAGCTACGACTGAAGCAGCAAGATTCGAGGGCTCGCCTGAATCGGGACAACTGAAGTGTGGAAAGGAGGACAATGATACTACGGCGGAGACGAAAGAAAGGACATGCATTTCAGCGGGTACCGCGCCTGAGCAGTGTAGTTCGTTCAACGCCAAGTCGCTGGTAGCATACTAGACAGACACGGTCGCCAGCCATACCCGCAACTGACGCCACCACATCAAAGCGTCTTTCCACCGGAAGATAAAGGAAGATAAAAACAAAATTCCGGCAATTCATGATTCCAAACTATAAACCCTTTCATTCGCTAATCTTTCATAAGATCAGGACATGTCCTGGGCTGTGTTGCGCATGCGCAGTTACATATTCCTGTCGACTGCGCCAATTATAGGGCCGCTAGCACAGCCCACTGATAAAATGGCAGCTTACAGGACGTAGAAGTTGAAAAGGTCTATACCTGGGCTACGAGGCACCGTAACGCAAGTTTCCCGAACAACTTCGACTACCCGGTGATCTTTACCGTCGCCGAAGTGTCGACAAACGGGAGTTTCAGTTTTGTGCTTCCATCAGAAAGACGGCCGCCGGGGACGGGAACCGAACCCACGTCCTTGGGATCAGCAGCGCGACGCCTTACCAACTGGGCCACCCTGGCGTGTTTTCACCGGGGCTGATGCCGGCGCCAGCAATTGGTCACATAACTAAAACAGGGGGCAGCGGTTAACGACAGTCTCTCAGAACTCACGGAAGAAATTGATTATGAGTAGAAGCGAACTAAAATAAAACCCAAGGTTCTAATCAAATGGGTTTTCAAACTGCGTTACAACATACCCGCGGTTCTGTCTGCGCTGCAAGTCTTAGGTTTCATGCTTGTCCAGGATTAGCTTGATTATCATGCTTGCTGCTGCTAAAACGATTTCCAATCCAATCCAATCCAATCCAATTTAATCCAATCCCATCCAGTCCAATCCAATCGCGGCGGCGGCGGCGGCTCCGGCGCGCCAGCTGAGCGCCGTGAGATGTCATTGCTCCAGGAACCACGCGAAACTGCTCAACCTCGGCTAGTGTAGCTCACGCTACAAAACTCTCCTTCACCAAAAACGTGGATCCAAACCAACACAACAAGTATATTTGAGGAAAGTTTCAAACTCATGAGACCACAGTATACACCGACTTTGGCACGTACGAAAGTACGAGGCAGCAGCTGTCGCATTCTTAACTACTTCGGCAATCGTTGTGATTGCATGGCCCCTCTACGTACAGGAACAACGAAACGGAAGTTGGATACATCTTCTTGGCAATCAGACAAGCGGAAGTATCGAATGGAAGCGTAAAGATTGTTACAGGCTCTCGAAGGCCATTAGACTGTTTGCTGCAGGCAGAATACCTAAAAGCTTCTGTAAGATACTCCCTTCCACATTTCAGAATATTAATAACGTCACCGGGCGCCCAGACTCAAGGGTCTGGTAGAGAGTGAGGCACCGACCAAGAGGCACGGTACTCGCATACCGTGCTCCTTGCGACCACGACTACCGCACCCCCCCCCCCCAAAAAAAAAAAAAAAAAACGCCAAGAATGTCTCCTCATCGAGTACAATTTTTCCCTAGCTACAATTCTCAATGCCGAAGATTAGCGAACTCTGTGGAGGATAAACCAACACAATCATCTACAAATCCGTGGGCGAGGATGTTTGGGGGGAACATTACACAGTAACTAACACTGCTAAAATCAGAGACACGTTCATCGTTTTCCACGCAACCTATGTATTCCAAGGGTATGCTCAGAAAAGAACAATTCAAACATTACATATTCCACTTCTATCAAGACATGGGAGGCAGCTTTGACCAGCTCGTTACCTCAAGATCAGCGCGAGCTGATGAGAGGGCAAGGAAAGAAGCAGCTGCATCTGGCGCCCTAGACTACAGGTTCCACCTTGAGCACCTTACCATCTCTTTACCCCCTTTTCCAAAAGCTCAACTATTTCCTCCGTTACAAAGATCTTCATACACACACACTCTCTCTTACTCTCTGGAGACTCTTCGCAAGAAGCAAAAATGTTCAGTCCGGCCTAAGCATCAGAGAGCAAACGCTTTGAAACACTGACACTGACACCTTCTCGCGACTCAAACTGCCAACAACCAATCCGCAGCCGTGACCTTTTCCCTTGTCTTAGCCCAGAAACGCAGGGACTTTGTCTTCCTGGCCCGGCGATTGAAAACCCTCCCTGATAGTCTTTCCTTTCGCTGGCCTTCAGGTCGAACGGTGGTCATAAATACAGCAACTGCGTTAAAACGTCCCTGGCTCGAAGTAACGCTATCGGTCTTATATTAAGACCCATACAGATCCTGCAATTTTACTGCAGGCACGACCCTCCTTCTCGGGAGCTCGTGCTGCGTTTGCTACGCGTGTCCCCTCTCCCCGGGACCACGCGTCCGGCTCTCCCCCCGTGCGAAATTCTGTGGGGGATTAAATTGGTGTTGGATTGGGGTGGAGGCTGGCTGTTGATCGTTAAGTTTGGTTGGATACCGCCAACCTGGGGCCGGGCTTTTGGGGGTACCTTCGTTTGCGCTTCTTTTTGCGGTGTCCCGGTTGTGGGATTTTCACGGCCCGCTTTGCCCCCTTGGTATTTAAACCCCTTTTCCGTTGGTACCACAACCTGGCCGGGGGGGTATACCTTTGGGCCGGAAAGGGCCCCCCGGCGTTTACCCATCCAAAAAGTGGACCACGCCCCCGAGGGTTTCCAATTCCTGTTGCAAAATGTGTAAGCGGGGCGGGGCGTTTAACTCTCGCGGCCAGGACCCCCCGTCCCCCCCATGACGGTGCGGGTGAACCGAGGACCCCCGTTCAAACCTTTTCGGGCAAAATCCCACCCCCAAAAGGTTTCAGGGGACAGTAAAATTTATGAAAAATTTAAAGGGAATGGGCACACGGGCCCGGGGGCCCCCCAACGCCGCATTTCCCCCGACCGCCGCGGGTCTTCTTTGCCCCGGGCGGCACGACGGGGCGCGCCCAAAAGCCGTGAGTATCCAGGTCAACGTTACCCAAAAACCAAAAGTTACAGGTTCCAACCGGTAAACGCCCTAGGGACGACCGAAAAAATTTCGCATAAATCCCCGCTCCGCAAGTTAAAATTACTCCGTTCGGCACCAAGCCAACCGGTGTTGGGAAACCCCCGTCCCCGGCGTTTCCCGGGGTTTTAAATTCTTGGGGCCCCCCCCCTCGGTTTCCCACCCAAAATTCCCTTCCCAATATTCCAATTTTCGCTCGACGGGAGCCTCCCTTTGTTGCAGGCGGATTTCCCCAAGTGCTTGAGGAAAGCCCGGGCCCGCAAAACAGTTTCAAAAACCAGGGCCCGAATCGAACCTGCGCGGTTCATTTTTTTGGGCCCCCCGGTTTCCGAAAGCAATTTTTTGACGCGGCTCGCTAGCCCTGCTTTGAATTGTCACTTCTCAGAATCCACCGAGAAGCTGCCCAACCTGGACGGTACTTACCAGAACCACCTGACAAACGGCCAACAATCACAAGATTCCGAATTCAAACTGAGACCAGTAACTACCGCTTTGGCCGACGAAAGACAGGCAGCGTGCGCTTCTTAACTGCTCGGAATCCTGGATGCATGGCCCTCTCGTCAGGAACAACGAAACGAAGTTGGAAATCTCTTGGCAATAGACAAGCGGAAGACAATGGAGCGTAAAATTGTTAAGGCCTCGAAGGCATTAGCTGTTTGCTGCAGGCGAATACCTAAAACTTCTGTAAGATATCCCTCCACATTTCGAATTAATAACGCCCGGGCGCCCAGCTCAGAGGTTGTACGGTGAGGACCGACCAAGAGGACGGTCCGCAACGATGCTTGCGACCCGACACCAACCCACCCCCAAAAAAAAAAAAAAAAAAGCCAGAATCTCCTCATCGAGACATTTTCCCTAGCTACAATCTCAAGCCGAAGATTAGCGAACTCTGGAGTAAACAACCAATCATCTCAAATCCGTGGGGGAGTTTGGGGGGAACATTACCGTAACTAACACTGCCAAAATCAGGAACTTCATCGTTTTCCACGCAACCTATTATCCAGGGTATCTCAGAAAAAACAATTAACACAATTCCATTCTATCAGACATGGGGCCAGCTTTGACAGCTGCCTCAATATGGCAGCTATGAGAGGGCAAGGAAAGACAGCTGCAACGGGCCCAGATACAGGTCCACCCTTCGAGCCCTTACCACTCTTTACCCCTTTCCAAAAGCTCAACTTTCCTCCGTACAAATCTTCATACAACACATCCTCTTATCTCGAGCTCTTCGCAAAGAAAATGTCGTCGGCCAAGCATAGGAGCAAACGCTTTGAAACACTGAACTGACACCTTACCGACTCAAATGCCAACAACCAATCCGAGCCGTGACCTATCCACTTGGTCTGTCGGGTCATTCCTCGGATGGGGCTCACCCGAGTTTCGCGCACCTTCGCGAATTCTGAGGGCTTCCTGGACCCGGTAGCCGTAGCCCGGGTCTCGGGTGCTTCTGCCCGTCTTGCCAGCCGCCCTCTCGGCACTTCAGATCGCCTCAGACTCGTCCACCGTGTGGACGCCCAACTGCAACCCTCTCGGTGTTCGTAGCGCCGTCCATCCCTTGAACACCTACGGACGGCGTCGATCTTCTGGGTCACGTCCACGTGTGGTACGCCGCCGTGTACGCCACCCGTGCTATCGCAAGGCTGGCCAACTGGCCCTTCTACGATGCCCCCTTCTTGGTACACTCGCTGGATCAGACGCAGGGTACTCGCCGTTGGTCCAGCACCTTTCAGCAGTGTCTTTGTGCGTTGCTCCTGATCAGCATGCCCAACTCTGTTCCAAACCTCGGGAATTGTCTGGCCCATCTTCGTGATCAGCTCCATGCGATCACACTCCCTGGGGGCGGCGGCTGCCATCCCGCCTTTCGAGGCGAGTATACCAAGAGCTCGGACTTGGACGGCGAACACTGCAGACCCGTTCCGTCTAGTCGTTCTTCGATGGCCGAGATCGCCTTCTGCAACCTCATCTCTATACCAGCATCCGTGCCCCCGGTCGTCCACAGGGTAAGGTCGTCTGCGTAGATCGTGTATCTCACGCCCTTGACGCTCGACACCGCTTCGGCGACCTGTATCATCACGATGTTAACAGAAACGGTGAGATCACAGAGCCTTGAGGCGTGCCCACGCTGCCGACGCGTCGCTCCGGTAACTTGATCTCCCCCGCGTGCAAGGCGATTTTGCGGTCCGATAGAAAGTTTCGGATGTATTCATAGCTTCTCTTTTCCCATGTTTAGCCGCGACGCCTGCGCCAGGATGGCCGAGTGCTTCACCCGGTCAAAGGCGCTCTGAAGGTCGAGGCCCAGGATCACCTTGCTGTCCTTCGTCTCGTTCTCGATTATCTCCTTCTTCAACTGCAACATCGCGTCTTGAGTGCTCAGGCCCCTCCGGAACCCGATCATCGAGTCCGGATACAGTCCCTCCTTTTCTAGGTAATTTGCCATCGTTTCACCAACACGTGCTCGAGGACCTTCCCCACGCACGATGGTCAGCGAAAGGGGCCTCAGGTTCTAAATTTTCAGCGGCTTGCCTGGTTTCGGAATCAGCACCGTCTTCGCCTTTTTCCATTGGTCCGGCAGCTTTCCGCTTCGCCAACACTGGTTGTAGTACCGAGTCAGCGCCTCGATCGACGGGTCGTCCAGGTTTTCAGCGCCTTGTAGAGACCCCGTCGGGTCCCGCCGCTGACCTGGTGTTCAGTTCCTGCAGGGCGGTCACGACCTCGGCCGTCGCGATGTCTCGGTCTAACTTGTCGTTGGGAGCTCCCGCATACGGGCGAGAGCAAAGTTTCTCGTCGAACAGTACTGCGGGGACACGCGGACTAGGTACGTTGACGCGGCGGAGTACGGGCAAGGAAGATACGCGTTGGTGACTGTGAATGCACGCACAGGGCGGATTTCCAAATCGGCGAGCGCGAAGTGCGAGAACGCCACCGAGGCCGAGGAGATCGCCATAGCCCTGGCGATGTCTGAGGGAGGTTGCGACACAATCCTGAGCGACTCCAAGAGGCCGTCCGCAACCTGGAAAGAGGTCGAGTGAAACGGCAAGGCGGCTAGAATTATAGAAAGATCGGGAGTTCGAGACGGAAGACGAGTGGAGGTCAGATGGATCCCTGCGCACGCAGGAAACTGCTCACCGTACGCGCCGAACCACAACGAGACGGCCCACAGGGAAGCGCGCGCTATCACTCACCGCGCTCCCAACGTGGGCACTCGTCCCGAGTGGGAGTGGTGGACGGAAACCAAAGACAGAGCCAGGGGCTACGGCGAAACACTGAAGGCCCTACTTCTGGCCAGACGAGCGTACCCGCCCCCCACCGGGAACTGGGCCGCGAGGAGGCGATACATCTAAGAAGACTCCAAACAGCGTCGACAACGTCGCCGGCCTCCTTACACCAAATGTACCCGGACGAGTACCCGAGTGATCAGTGCAGTGTGTGTAAAAAAGGACCGGCCAACCGGTGGCACATCATGTGGGACTGTGCCGCCAACCCAAACGGCGCGCACTTCGAAGAGATCCGGAGGAACTCCAGAGAGCCATCGAATCTACAAGCAAGACAGACCAGTCATGGGCCATCCAGCAGGTCTTCGCCGCGCTCGAAAGGCACGGGCTCCGTAAAACGGGCTTGTGACGAGTAGGGTCGCAGAAGAAGACGCGACGCCAGGCCACGTCGAGGCGGAGCCGTAACCCGGCTCCTGCCTACTGCAGGGTTTGTTTAAATAAAGTCCTTTCCAGTCCAGTCCAGACCTTTTCCACTTACATCTTAAGCCATAGAAACGAAGAGGGACTTTGTCTCTCCTGGGCCACGGCGATTGAAAACCCTCCCTGATAGTCTTTCTCTCTTCGCTGGCCTTCAGTGCTCGTAACGCGTCGGTCATAAATACAGCAACTGCGTTCGAAAACAGTCCCTGGCAGTCGAAGTAACGCTATCGCGTCTTACATCTTAAGACCCATACGTAGATGTCACCTGCAACTTTTTTTTTCTTCATTATATAGCTTACTTTAGTGAAGTTTGTGTTAAAGGTGCTATCAGTGCTATTCTAACGAGGATATCTTCCGAATGAACGAAACTTACATTTTGTCTTTCATGGCCCTTTTAAGGCTTACGCCTGGAGGGTCAGTTTCTTCTAGTTTCACAAAATAAATAAAAATTTGCTACCACGCAAACTTATGGCCTGGTCCCACGACTGGTCACAGCGTTGTGTTGGCGTGTCTGATTGAGCGTACAAAAGTAAATCGCCCGTGGAGTGGTTGCCCGCGCGAATTAGCGGCAGACCGTTGGGGCCTAATCTAAATTCAACAACAGAAGCAGGAATTTCACACTCAGCTGCGGTCATGCAATTTCCCACGTTCTGAGCATTGTGAATTTTTAATGAAGTTGTACTATTTGAAAGAGAAGTGACAAATATGGTCATTATAGATTGCAGATTCTCCAAAACAATGAGACAGAATAATGATACGGGAATCTTAACAACGTTCCTTTCACGCTGAAGATTTCACTATTCGCAGTACCGGCAGTTCTGTAACAATGTATTTGACGTAGCTTAGAGGTCCTGACAGATGACCCCAATAACAATGCACATCCTTTTCTCTCTCTTTTTTTTTTCTATTCCAAAAAGTACCTAGAAATGCGGTTCAACCACGTCGTACGATGCATGGGAAGTATGACGTTCACCCTGCAAATGGTAAGAGCGCAAGGTACAGACAATGTCGTGTATAGGCGAGCGAATGGGCGGCGAATAAATGCTGCGCTTTGTTTTTCAGTTGGTCTACATGTCGATCGTCCTCTACGCACCAGCCCTGGCGCTTTCACAAGGTAAGTCCAGTCGCCAATGTTCGAAATGAAGAAAACATATGGTGCGTGCCTGCTGCCATATTTGTCAGTGAATCAATGGTGTGAGGATGGTAAAAGAAACGTGATGATGGCGGTTTTATGATGTGCCCCGACACCACTTAAATGTTAGAAATACGCCCTGCCATTACGGTCAAACCTCGTTATAGCGAAGTAGTACCGGGACAGCAAATTAGTTCGTTATATCCGATATTCGTTATAACAGTAGCGGCAAAAAATCGCGTCTAACAAATCGAAAATATGACTCGCTCAAGAAATCTTGATACAACGAAAGCATTTTTTAGGCTTGGATGCCACTATAAACAAAGACCTTTACATTTATCCTTGTTGCATTTCAACTTCAATGGACCGGAACATGAGTACGTGAAATTGCCACAAAACAAAGTTCACTTGACAAAATTTGATGTAGGATGTGGTCTTTGTCTGGTGCCTACTCACAGCACTGAGGATAATGAAGTTTTCCAGTGTCCACATACAAAAGGCCTTCTTAATACTACTGCAGTTTCGGACGACGGAGGTTTTTTTTTTTTTTTTTTTTTTTTTTTCGTGTAGCTTTTCAGACTCCTGGTCAAATATTTCTTCGTTATATATCCGATGTCACGTGCGGCTTTCGTGGTTTCAGTTTTGTTATAAAAGAAAACGTGTCATCGAAATAAAGCGTTACCGACCAAAGTTTCTATTTAGTTCGCTACAGCCGATAATTCGCTATATCCGTGTTCGTTATAACGAGGTTCAACTGTACACACATTTTTCAGGCTAAAGGGAGATGAAGGCAAAATACAAATGCGTACGTCTATTTGAAAGAAAGTAGGCTTTTGGTAACTAAATAAGCTCCATTCCGGCCACGAAAGACGTTTTTTTTTTAACGGAAAAAAAAAAGAACTTCGCTATTCCTCCCTAAGAAAGCTGAGAGGAGCGCGAGAGCTTCTTCACATCAAAACTGCGTCAAAAGTGCGTCAAAACCTCCGCTAGAAAGTGCGTCCAACCTTTGCTGAAAGTGCCGCCAGTCGATCGTCAAACCTTCGGACACCCAAGTCGCGAACGGATAACGAACCCGTGCAACGGCTTTTCGCACACTAAGTGTACGTATCAAAGCCGCCGCGGTGGCTCAGTGACTATGGTCGACCACCGGTCTATACGGAAATGCATTAGTTTTTAGACAGTACGCCATCGGTCCCACAAAGAAAGCTTTGGCTTAAAAAAAAACTCTTGCTTTAAAACACAAAAATATTGTGCAACTTTCAATGTGCATCTTTCAAATTTCCCGCCACAGTGACGTAATATAGGCAGAAGTGAAGTAATATGGGCAGAAGTGAAGCACTCAAGTGATACGATCAAAGGGAACTAAAGGCCACACTACAAACCCCCCCTCCCCCGCCATGTTTTTGGCGGTGACTTGGCCACCTTGGCCGCCAATGGCACAATCAAGATTTTGTGACGTCATAGCAAAATTGCCGGAAAGCGGCCCAGGAGGCGCCACTGTTGAATATGTTTTCTTTAACATCTCCATTATTTGTCTGACGCTGTTGATAAAATTGATGTTGCTGTTGTCGGGAAACAACAGCCTTTTCAATAAGCCGAGCGTGTATTGTGTCTTGTGACCCCTTTAAAAAAACCTCGACACAAACTCGTTGAGGTGATAATTTTTGCTTCAAATACACCGTAGCGCGCACTGAACAAGGACAAGTGACATCTTCTACTATCGAAAGACATACGAGCTTACTGCCATTCACGGAACTCTTACACCATCACCGGTGCGCGGAAGTCGCGCGCGAAAATTTGGTGTCCTTATCCGAGAGACCAAACGATGGTGTCCTGACGTATGGCGACTCGCACTCATGACCGAGTCGGCCTCGATCTCAACAATCTTCTCTCTGCGCCTCCCCCTAACAACGCTAGTACGTTTCGAGCGGTGGCGCGGTGTGGCTAGGGTGCCTCGATGCCAGCGCCGCCGTACAGAGCGGAGACACACTTTGAACGGTCCCGTGCCGCCGCTATTGGGTCAAAGTTGCAACGCGTTGTTCTTTTCGTTTCCCACAAGACCCAGAAACGCGAAACAGATAAGATGATTCAAACTTTGCGAGTGAACAGCGTTACCGCGATAATTTTAGCGCGGTTTTGATATGATGACTTGCTGCGGCGGCGAGCGAGTGACCCAAAATGGCGGCGCCAGCGTATACGTGTCTCCACCCTGCACAGCGGACGCGGGTGAACGAGGTATCCAAGTTGGGACAGCGAATGCACAAATGACCGTTGCGATAGTTTGCACTTACACACCGCGCTGTCCCTTCTCGCCCGTGTACTCGCTCAGTGCGCCAGCTATATAATGTATTCTAAACTGCGGTGGTGTGTTTCTCACGCTCTTCATCCTTATCTACGTTTCTTATTCACTATTCCACAGTTCGCACTAAAACTCTTTCCCCAATGCTTTGAACGGAACTTATCAGCGGCGTTTTTGCCTTGTTCCCTTCGTTCCCTCTTTTGCAATTCGGGACGCATTCTGCAGTGACCGGCATCGGCACTTGGACGTCCGTCCTTTCTCTGGGCCTCGTCTGCACTTTCTACACAAGCATTGTGAGTGTGGCAGCAAGAAGGTACCATGTGGAAAATCCTTGATGCTTGTTGCTGTAAATTTAGTCGAATACTTTAAAACTGTCAATAGAAGGAAGAAAAGAAGGATTGAGTTTACTTGCAGAGTAAGTTTATTAGCCTTTGCAGCCGCACGAACTCGAATATTTAAAATGTGTAGCGCAGAATGACATGTTGTAAGTATACGACGTACAAACTGGCGGACACATTTTAAGCAACTATAGCCTTGAACGATACGAGTGACTTAGGAAGCAGCTCGCACGCTATGATCATAGTTATGAAGCATAATCAGGGTCTACCATGCGTCATGGCAAATTTTAGCTGGCGATACCCTCACGGGTAGACAAAACTCTTGAAAGTATTTTACGGTGCAAGCTCTACTGACTTTTTGCTGTAACATTTCGGTCACTGCAAGTAACCAAACCGAACACATAATACAAAAGCAGCGACGCATATGTTTACCGGTCTTCTGACGAGTCTCACACTTTGCGAACTAACAGTTAACATGTAGAAGAATGGACAACTGGAATTACTGGACTCGAACATGTTTAAGTAGCGCACTCTCGACGTGGAGAATAGATGGAAAATACAAACCACAGCGCTGTGGTTTGTCTTTTTCTTTTTCTTTTTTTGTCGGTGCCGAGAGTGCGCTAGTTCAACATGTTCAGCTCACAGTTAACAGTGATATTATCTGTTGGATAGTAAGAAACATGAGGCGATTATCCCTTACAGGTGGGCGCTAACTAGAGCAATAGAATCGCGATAACTCCACGCCAAAGAGGGCTGCTGACCAATCGCACACCCACTTCCATAAAACGGGCGTACGCCAATAAAATATCCCCCATAATTTTTATCTGGGTGCCAGGATTTGATGGGGAGTCTTTGTTGCACGCACTTCACAGCTTGCCCGCATTTGAATCATTCTGTAAAATCGGTTTCAAAGTGGCGGCCTTTAAAGGGACCCTGCAACACTTCTTTCAACTTCTTTGGAAATCTTAAATGCTCGCAGAACGTAGTCACCCAACACAGCCCAGTACATAGATTAGGGGGTCGCAAAGTACCTCAGCCAAAAATTACTGCTCTAAGCCCATCAGAGAACTTGTAAAGCTCGCTCAAAAGATTGTTCTTTCTTTCCCGGTCTTGGCGTTCTTCGACGGCTCGAATTACGTCACTAAGGCCATGTAGCGGCTGTTGGCCGGTTTTCCTTCAGTTTCAGCAATGAGCGTTTTCTTTTTAGCAACTTTTTAAAAAAAAGCCACAAAACAAAGTAGAAATGGAAGGCGTATCTGGTGCGACGAGCAAATCACTGCCGCTCCATGCTGGCGATAACTATAGCTTTCGCGGTGGTTCCAGACGCGAAGGAAAGAGTGAAAGCGCTTATCGAAAGCGTTGCAGGGTCCCTTTAAGAATGGGGGACCATCAAATGGCAATTGTGCGAGAAAGCCGGGGTCCGACGTTTGTGTCGGGGACAAAAAACGGCTCTTGAGATGCGTAACACAGCGTGCAGATGACGCGACCGCCGTACATTCTGGAGCTCTATTCTCGACTTTATCAACGGTGGTTCAGATAAGAGTGGCAGATAAGTCACCAGCCTCCCATCGCGTACGCGTGCACAAACATTGCAGCAAGGTGGCGTCAGTGCAAGCTACAAGCTCCCCAATAGAATAAAGAAGAAGTTAGGAATCACGCTTCTAAGGACTCAGAGCCACGTGGAACAAGGACAGTGCATCTGTGTCGGTTAGTGCGGTGTGTGGTGGATAATAAAGCCTTACACGCTGGCCCCGCACAGCGGCGCAGCAGCCCTCAATCATGCGCAGCGCGAAACTGGCCGAAGTACTCAGCGGCGATACGTCTCATTAGAGAGAAGACTAAACAAATTACGCAATTCCGAACAGCTCTTCCTACCGCCCTTCTTTTTTTCCCATTGTTCGTGAAGCCATACTAATTGTAGCTTGGCCCGTTCTTCCCGCAGGGTGGCATGAGGGCTGTCGTGTGGACGGACGTGTTTCAAATCGTGCTGATGTTTGGGGCTATGCTGATGGTCGTCATCCTGGGCACCATTGACCTGAGCGGGGGGCTCAAAGCCGTCTTCGACAAGGCCCACGACGGGGACCGGCTGGAACTGTTCAAGTGAGGCTCCCTCCAACGAAGCACGCACAACACGTGTTAAGTGCGATGCACCACAGGAGTACGGGCGAGAATACTGAAAAGTCAGAACTTGCCGATTCGTTTTAACACGAAAGTGTTTTATTCTGGGATACACAAAGATTTGACTGACGTCATATCCGTCACGGAAATGACGCCAGTATAACGAAGCAAGCGGCCTGTAAAGGGTGCACCCCTGAACACAGGGTCTTCTTGCGGGGAAGCAACCTTTAGTAATAAAGAGTACGTTATACTTAGGGTTGTTCGTTTCGGGTTTTATATTTTAACACTAAGGTGTTTTATGCCGCGATACCCCAACATTTCACTGACGTCATATCCGTCACGGAAATGACGCCGGCCAGTACACATTTGCCGAAGCGACCCGCCAGCAGGACGTCGCCCGCCAAACACACCCACAAGACAGCCGCCGACCCGCAAATCACGCACAGCTGCAGATTTCGCTGCACATTTCACTTTCGTGTTTTACCGATTCCTATGACAGAGGAAACAGCCACAGTTTTCAATGGTTTCGCGTGTTTCCTTATTTTGCCTTCTTTAAAAGTTTATTCTGTTGCATGAGCGGCGGAAGTGTAGGGCACAGAGAGCAGGAGTAAAAGTGGCAGGATAAATGCAACCCTTCGCAATTATTCTATGGCAACGAGGAACTGTCTTCTCGATTCATCCACAACACATTAAAATGCACGTCCCTTACATACACTCCACCAGCAGGGAACAAAGACAAACACGTCTATTCTCGACGAGAACATTTTATAAATTTGCTGCGCGCGATTCAAACCCACGGCTATTTGCTCTCAACAAGGCCATACTTCCACGCCCATCTGCCTGTTTCACCCTACAATCTGCTGCCATTCAGAAACGGCCCAAGCCCTCCTCTCCTCTGTGCGTTCGCCCTGCGGCAGTCGGCGGCGGCTATGCGATGCGGCTTCTCTTTAGCCACAATTCACTAGAGCCCGCTGGACATTTGTACGCAAAGCCGTTTAGGAACCATATTTTGTCTCCCCGTTAAAAACGCTGTTTGTTCATAAAGTGATGTACCAACTATCCCGCCTTGGTCCCTTTGTCCACGAACACCCCTTAATACATCGGCTATAGACAGCTGTTCGCAGCGAAAAAATAAAGTTTAACGGTTATATACCTTTACAATATGCGGTAATCGACGAACGTATAGCACAGTAATGGCGGATTAACAAATTGTTACATGGCTCTGTTCGGGCGCGTCTCAGTTAAACATACTTTTTCGAGCATTGAGCTCGTAAAGGCTGGCTTCATATTCCCACGAAAACAACGACGAAACGAACGAAATTCCCCACAGTCTTCAGCAATCTGGAGGTGTATAACTAACAGCAATTCATGGGGGCCCATGGGTTCCTCTTGAGCAAAGCGTTTCCGCTTATCCATTCACGGGAGGACCCACCACAGCGCCGCAAAAGGTCGTGACATCAGGAAAAAACGTACCATGCCATTCTACTTAATTGTCTCGTCATTTCGCGCTTTGCCTTCGTCATCGTTAGCGAGGTATAGGATGACTGCAGTCGTAACACACGACTACATAAGATGGCGTCTCCATCAAAATATTTTAGGTCATGCCAAGAAAGCATAGGCCACCAAAAAATGGAAAGTACAAGGCTACCTCTGGAGTGAGGATGAAATGTTTTATGCCAAAGGGCAGAGAGAAAACACCATTCGTTATTACTTCCATGAAATACTTTGGTCCTTGTTAGACGGTAGGCGTTTGCTTTGAGTTCCTTGCGGCCGGGAAACCTTTGGCGTCGACTTGAAAATTTTGACAAAGACTGTACGTACACACGAACGAAGATATTTTCGCTTGCTTCACCTCAACGCAGTCAAGTGACCAATCGCGGTGGTCAAACCCAATGAGTAACCCAATGAGAGGAGGCCCAGCATGCTATCTTCCTCGAAAAATGTGATCTGCGATGCGGCATTGCACAATGAAAAATTGACGTTCTGCGTTTAGAGATTACACAGCACACATAGCGTTGAATGGCACGCTTGGACAGACGCATTATTCGATTCAGAACTGAGATTCGACGAATAACGGGGACATCATCGAAATTCGTCGAATTGGCTCCCTTGGACGCAGCCATTTTCCATCAGGCGCACTGTGGCTAAGCAGGCCACCGGCGCTTCTCAAGAGCGTATGAAAAGCCCCTAACGATTACTATACTCTCTAATGCGAAATTTGTGCGCAGTGCGAACCGCTCACGGCGCATATCTGCTGCATCTCAGGAAGGGATCGCATGATCAGCGAACGCACGGCGGCGCCCGTTACCCTGCCGTTATCTCGCAGCGCATCGCCGCGAGCATGTTGTTGCACATCGTGTTTGAGCCTCCAGCGCAAATGTCATTTGGATCGGATAAGCCACGAACCGAGGAGCAGCGGTTCGCGAAAGTGTGAGGGGGAGGCAGTGAGAAATGACGCCATAGCAGAGCGTGCCGCCCTCCCCCTCCCACTTTTGCCACGCTTTCCTTCGCCGTTTTCTTTGTCTTCGCTCGCTCAATTACAACACAAAAAATATGGTATAATAACGACAGACTAGCACGTGAGTGACCGCTTTACTAGAGGAACTTGTATTATAGAGCCGCAGAATTCACAGAAACACACCCGAAGCACTCTATTACGATGTTTCCGAATGCCTCTGGTTGAGCGCATTGAGTATCAATCTGATGAGAGACCACTAGTTTCTTCCTCCAAACCTAGCACCCCTACGACTCCCTCCCATCCCTCCGAGTAGTGGGAGACGCTGGCGTGCTGCTCCCGGCTCTCCAATGTACTCCGCTTGTCTGAGAGAGCGGTCCTAGCCAAGACAGGGCATGGATACCCGTGAAGAGGACGCCAACGTTGCTGCTTGAAATAACGTTTTCTCGGTCGCTCTCTCTCTCTACCTCTCTCTCTCCGCAGCGTGCACCTGAGCCCCACGGTGCGGCACACGATGTTTGGCACCACCATCGGCACCTTCTTCACGTGGATGACGATCTACGCTGTGAGCCAGGCCATGGTGCAGCGTTACCTCAGCATTCCCACAGTCGCAGGCGCTCGCAAGTGAGTCCGTTCTCGCACCTTTCCATTTATTGGCTTCGCTTACGCGCTCGGACACGCCTGTAAAATAGATAATAGCGCACAGATAATAGCGTGCAACTGTTATAATAGCGTAGAATGGAGATAATTGGTCGAACGAAATTCTGAAAAACTAAAAAAATGAAGAAAAATATGAAATAATTACGGAAACTGGCGAATTGTGGAGCGCGCTGCATTTCTACAATAATGGAGATTTCGGAAAAGTTCCAAATGCATTCGTTATAATAACGTAAATGGACATTCCCACATTCGTGATTTTTGTTCAAATCGTGAATAGCATTGTGTATAGTGTGTGAATGTTGTATTGTTAAATATACCTGAAAGTTTCATTACAACACGAGCTGGTATATTTGCCCCATGGCATATTTATAATAAGTTCTGGTAATTCAAACAAAATCATGGGGTCCCTTCGAGTTCGAATTATCGAGAGTCGACTGTATAAGGAAGTCAGATTTCTGAACTGCGGAAAACAATCTGCAGCTAGGTACTGTGGTCTACATGTTAAAATGTAGACCTGACTCTATTTCAGAAGCGAAAACTGTGGTGCACGGCTGGAAAATGTTTCCAGTGATGTCATCGGGCGCTGTGATGTACCGCAACTGGAATGAGTAAAAAAATTTTCAATTGCGTGCGCACAAATATGTAGTTATGCCATGCATAGCTCTTTGGACGTATAGGAAACAAGCGTCTTGGATTACGGAGAAAACTTAAAGGGGCCATGCAGACAAAATACAAGTTTGTTTTATTCGAAAGATTTCGGGTTTTATAGTGCTTCCAGCGCATGTCCGGCAGCAAACGATGCCGTATTCACTGAGAAATTAATCAATTTAGGTTAAAATTTTGATTCTCCCGCCAAATCGTGCGTTTTTGTGACGTCTGCAATCAAGCCATGAGGGCGGGTGTTCAAACGAACTCCCAGTGCGTCATTAGGCTCTGCAGCTTTGCTTACCGTCAGGCCTCCCACATGACGCTACCATAGTCAGCCGCGGACCGTTGTCCGCCATTGCTTTGTTTTTGAGCGTATTTGCACCCGGCTGGTTTTTGTTACGGTAGAGAGTAATCGTTTCGTGAAACATGGGGTATACAAACACGGTAACGTAAGACAACATCGTTTACGCCAATCGGCCAGTGCCGTGTAAGACAACTCCAAAGCAGCGGACTGCTTTGCAGCTAAAACAAGCATAGTGCGCCTAGTAGCACCAACAGCAGCGCGCATCGGTACTTCTATGTTTACGTGTATTTTCGTAACTTGCATTGTTTATTCCACCATTGTTACTGCTGTAAAATGAATATGAATTACATTTATTTACGCAGTGTCTAGAGTGCCGTCCGATGGCTCTTTAGCAGCGTATGCTCTCGTTCCGTCCGGCCGGTCCGGCGCTTGAGCTGCTTCTGTACAGCGCTCTCAGCAAGCGGCCACCACGGCGCCTTCGAGTTTAGACGCATCAGCCAGCTCAAGATCGGACGCTCGCGGGTGGTTATATAATACCTGTGCTACACGGCCGTTTCAAAGGCCCTCCGAAGGCCCTTGAACCAATTGTCTATCGAGTGTCCCGTTGTAAATGCACAGGGCGCACTTGCAGGCGAGCGTTCAAATGTCAATTGAAAGTCGCCGTGTAGCACAGGCATTAGCCATTGTGTTAATGTATCCCTGTGAGCAAGCGAGCCGAAAACAGGATGCAATGTGCGCTCACTCGGGTTAAGGCACATTCCCACTGGCGACTTAGCACGTCTTGCGACGTCGCAAAGCGATGAGCCGGCCGTCGCTTTCCGTCGCTTCGCTATCTTTGCGACGGCGGAGCCGATCGCTCTCGGACCCCCCCCCCCCCCCCCTTCCCCCTCCTGTTAGCGACACCAAAAGTCTAGTTTTTCAATAAAAGTATGTTCCTCCGCCTCATCACGCGACGACACCGCGAAAACGGATAGCCAATCATGGCTGCGGAGTCGGCTGACGTAGCCGGTAACGAAACGTTTGTTAACATCCGGCATGCCAAACGGCCTAAGTTGGCCCGGCCTGCCGAGGCGGGCCCGCTGGGCCAGCAAGCAGAGTCCAGTGCACTTTGGTTCTTTGGTCGGTGCTTCAGCGTACACATGTACCAATCGACGAACAGCGTGTGACTCATCAGTGTAGAGAAACGTGTTTGAATTGCAAAACCAAGAATCTTCGTATATAGCTAGATGAATAGCGGGACGGTAGGCTGACTTGCAGCCTTTTCGTACCTCTATCGGCGAGTAGTAAACACCCATAGAGTTTCATTGCATGGAGGAAAAAAAGTTTTTTTTTTCCTTCATGTATGAAACTTAATAGTAAACACCGTGGAGTTCGAAGGATGCCAGAACTTCTGCGTCCATCAAAAGAAGCGAACTTTGCGGTCTGGGACACAACTGTTATGGCGTGAAAGCAAACGTGTGTATTTCTTCCTGCAAGAACATGTTGAAAAGTGTCTGCTTGAGTTCGTTATTCTACTCCTCCCGGAACCCGTATTGCTTTCGGCACTATTCCAGCTTAGTATCATCTGTTCTACAGTGATTTCTACCTGTTTTTGTCGCGCTCGTGTAACAATTTTTATTGACTGCTAATGGTTGAAGCACCAGGGAACTCGTACAGGCCGGGTAACGGCTCCGCTAAATTGCACTGTCGTTAAATGCAGTCGCATCTCGCTCGTCGCAAGTGCGAACACCGCCTCATCTCGCGACATGCCCGAGTCACTGGGTGAGCGCACATTGTACTTTAGTTTCGGCTCGCTTGGTCACAGGGATACATTAACACAACGTCTATATAACCACCCGCGAGCGTCCGATAGCGTCCGATCATGAGCTGGCTCGTACGTCGTAAGAAACTTCTTTTCTTTCGTATTGGTGTCTTAAGACGACTGAAGCTCGAAGGCGCCGTGCTGGCCGTGTGCTGAAAGCTCCGTACAGGAGCCGCGCAAGCGCCGGACCGGCAGGACGGCACGGGAACATACGCTTGCAGCGCCGTCGGACGGCACTCTAGACATTGCGTTACATTTAACACGGCCGGACTGGAGAGGCGCACGCGCGCGCGCCTCCAGTCCGGCCGTGCATTTAAGCGCAAATGGCTCGTTCGGCAAGCTTAGTCCTACCAAATTTGCGTTTGCTATAATAGCCGGCCTCAGCCAATCGCACAGCTGGGCATATGACATGATAGGTTCTGTTGCGGGAATAGAGCTAGTGGGTCGCATGGCCATTCCATTTTTTCCTGATTATACAGTTTATTTCAGCGAAGTTCGAATGAAGAAAACTTGTGTTTTGTCCGCATGACCCCTTTACGTGGAAGACAACCTAACAAAGAAAGAAGTGTAGTTCGGTTGGGTATGCGATACCGAGGACAGACAACGGGGGAGACCACCGGGGCAACACAGTGGATACACCGCGAGAGGCGGGATTAGAAGCAGCGAAAGGTATATCTCGAAGAAGGGATGATGAGATAAGGAGATTTGGCGGCAACCGGTGGATTCCGACAGCGCAGTGTAGGAGCAGTTGGACGGCTATGGGAAAGGTTTTCGTCCTTCAGTCATAGCATGTAGAGGCTGGAAATATGCATACAAGCGGGATGCATAGAGGGTATTACATAGTTCACTCTGCACGGCTCTGCGGGAAGGTTGGTGGGACACTTATTATTCCGTCAACACAAGAGGAACTAAGGGCGTATGTAAAATATCCGTGAGGTCACGAATTTCCGCTTTCATAAGTCCACGACCGCGATGTCAACGGCTGCACAGTGACGTAGTTATGGTATTTGGCTGCAGGGCCATCTGGTTGAACCTTCCGGGCCTTTCGTTCCTGATGATCATCTGTGCCATGTCTGGGCTCGTCATGTACGCCCGCTACCACGACTGCGACCCCATTATGACCAAGAAGGTCTCTGCCTCCGACCAGGTATTGTGGAGGGAGGGCAGAAACATGGTTGGGGTGTCGCAAAAGTTTAGGAACGGCGGTGTTAACTTGAAGATAATTTAGCAACGCTACCAGGAAAACTTTCCAACCCTGATTTGAAGTTGGGGGACTTGTTAAAGCGCTGCAGGTTTTACGAACCCGTTCAGCTAGCATCAAATCACAAACATTCCTAGGAATTCTGGAGTTTACATATATCTACCCTGCCACTGGTCTAGAAGGTACTCCGGAAAGACTACACTGGTGATTAGCAGGCGGTAACCAAGGCTGAACCCAGCCGTTAACCTCTGCTAAGAAGCATAGACATATAACATTCAAGGCGGTGCGGCCTCTTAAAGGGGCCCTGAAAGACGTTTTGCCGATACATGGGTGTTCGGATTTTCAGGTATATCAATGTCCTAGTACCCACCTCCTTCAAGAAGTTTGTTAAAACGATTAGTATTAGTGGAGTAGTTGCAAATCAAAACATCGCGTTTTCGCCCGCGCCACGATTCTCCCTCGTTTCGTCCCCCTCCTCGCACCGCGCGAGCGTGACTGCCCATGATGCCTGGCTTCTCGGTGACGCCTGCAAGAACATCCTGCGGCGGGCGTCGTCTGCTACAGCGATATGCTCCGCTGCAGCATCGCTCTGAGACGGGCCGTCGGACTTTCTGCGTTCAGTTTGAACTATTTTTAAGTGCGAATGCACTTTATAAGCGACCCCAAACCTTCCACCGCCGGCGGCGGCGGCGGCGGCGTCCGCAGTCCTCCTCTCCCTAGCAACGGCGTGGAGCGGAGAGGAGCGTCGGTAGCAACGGCGCGGTGACGTCACTTCACCACGTGACCGCGCTCGCTCCGCCTCCTCGCCGTGGCTCCGCGGGTGCGCGCCGCTCCCCGCACCGCTCCTCGCGCCGTGACGTCATGGTATGACGTCACAGCGCGCCTCCTCTCCCCAGCAGCTGCCGCGCGCCTCTCTCTCCACCATGACGTCACACTCTCTCCTCTCCCCCTCGCTCGGCTGCAGCTGCCGTGCGCCGCTGTCCCTCTCCCCTTGCGCTCGCCTCCTCTCTCAGCCACCTGGCTCGGCGCGGCGTACCCCCTATATATGCAGCGATAAACTGCCAGACCTCCGTGGGTCGGCTCGCGCGCGCTCACGGGCGAATGCCAACGGATTTTAACTTTACTCCCCCTCATAGCATCACCCCGTGCATTCGCACTTAACCATGTTCACCCTCGGGGAAATGCTTGGGAGTTTTTTGATCATTTCGCTCACGAATCCTGCGCTCCGCTCAAGGCTGGATAAGCTGATGGAAGGAATGGGGCGGGACTTTTACTCTTAGACAACCACGCCGAAAGATCGCGCGAAAGAGAACGACCCTGTCACCACGCGATCATGGCGATAACATGTATTGGTACATATGGGAGTCTAAAATATGTTAGCGAATGACTAAAAGATCGCCTCAAAATTTTTTAGAGTGAGCCCGCACAGGCGTTCCGAACCAACGTCGGTTTATATATTGCCGACAAATATATATTTATATATATTATATATGGGCAGCTCGTCCGCGCCCATGTCCAGCTTGGTCGCGTTGTGGTGACGCCATGCACTCGCGTACACAGGCAGTTGTAGTTGTCAATTTTCGTTATTCCGATCAGTTCTAAACATTTATAACCGTAACAAAAAGCAGCCGCAGGGTTGCCCTGTACGGCACAGGGACTTCCCTCTCCCGCGCCCCCCTTACTTTCTGGGAAACTCCTACGCGACCCTGTGTTTATCAACCAGGAGACAAGTGCACCGTAACAGATATTACGAGCGGTCTCGAAAGAGTAGTGCGAGTTTTGGGGCGGTGCGCGCCTGCCCCTTTGTTCGACAGCCACGTGATTTCACAAAACAATTATTCCACCCTGCTTTTTCTCCTGACGGCCTAGAGACCCTTCCCCCCCCCCCCTCTAAGAACCTGTTCATTTTTTACGTGCTCAGTGCTGCCAGTTGCGATATGTGGAGGGTTTGGTTGCCGGCCGCGGCCCTATATCTCCCCCCCCCCCCCCCCCCTCCGGCGTAGCCTTCCTTGTTTCAATTTTTCACATACACACATCAGTATTTCGTCCAGTGAAAAACAACTGCCTTTTTATATACACAAAGCACGATTTTAAAACTGAACAAATCGTTCCTATGACTTCAATGATGCATTGACGTTTCATATGGTGGTTCCACAGTTCAACCAAATAAGGAAATTCGGCGGCAAAGAAAGGAGAGGCTGGCGGTCGATGGGAGAGGCCTTCGTCCTACAGTGGACCGCGTTAGCACGCCCTAGAACCCGCGGCCAAGTACAAACCCAACGCCCGCACTACGAACCCAAACGAAATGCTGTGCGCTCCTCGGATTACGAAAGTAGTTCATTCGTATAGACGCCGGTTTGATAACTCTAGGGATCCATGCAGGTTTGATTCCGACCGCAGGAAGCGTTTTGTTTTTCAGTTGGCTGCACATGTTATTGATTCCCACGGCTGCTAGCATGTACCCTTCGGGCCTTCGGGGTGGCCCAGTAGTTCGGTTGCCTGTTTCACGGCCTAAAGGTCCCGGGTTCAGCTCCCGCGACCTGCCTAACAAAATTTTTTTGCTGAGGCTTCGGGGTTTTCTGTCTACGACGGACGGATTCGTGTCGGCTTGAACAGCTCTGCTGATAAAATCAGTCGATGTGACCGGAGTTTCTCCCCTATCCCGCCCTGCAGTGCTAACAATATATCTTCAGTACCGTGTAACCAACTATTCCAACTTTGAGCGAATACTTAGCCGGTACTATCAAGACAGAAAGCCGTCATTCAGTTCGCTTATTCGGTGACTTTTACTGCGCGCATATTCGACCAGTGAAAAAACTAAGAAATGTGGTTCGGTCGGCACCAGAATCCCGGGACGCTCGCCGCCGAGTCTGTACACAAAGCAGCCGCGTCGGCGGATTGCCTCGAAAGCGCGTCATCCCTATTTCATATTTGCCGCGCTTTCGGGGCGCTTTTTTTTTTAAAGAAAGTGCTACGAGTTGTGCGCGCCCTCCGCCAGATGGCGCCACGGGTCCCGCGACCAGAGAGAAAGACGCAATGAAACATCCCCCTCGCGAGGGGCACGATCAAATGCAGAGCATTTCCGGGGGCGCACGACGTTAAGTAGTTTGCGTTACGTTAATGTTGCACTTGTGGCAACTGCTGACGAGAGAGCGCTCGTCAGCAGTAATTTGAACGAGTCAACGATATAAGGCGCGTTCGTAGCGTCCCATTCTGTGTCGGCTTTGTGGCGCAGTGGGTGGAGCACCGTGTTCAGTGCGTTCCGCCCGCAGGGTCGAGGGATCGAAACCTGGCGCCGGATAGTATTTTCTTTTTTATTTAGTAGGGAGGGGTGCGGTGCGGACTACGGACGTCAACGCGGGTGACATCGTGAGTTACTGAAATGCTCTGCATTTAAAAGTTTTGTTTTGGAGCCGCGAATACGATTCGCAAACCATGCCACTTAATTAGAACGCAAAGAAAGAAGAAAAAAGAAAAAGCAAAAGCAAAAGAAAAGCAGAAATACGGATCGCATGTATTGGGCTGAATGAACTTCATTGAGCGCGCTACGTTTCTTATACTCTAGGAACTAACAGAACAGACCCGCATTCATTACGGCACTACTGTTGTCGGGGCGCAGTTTTCGCTTCTCGATCGATTCCCGACTACCGTTCGGCCGATCGTCATTGTCAGCGTCTTCGGTCAGCGAGTCAGTCACACCACGAGGACTTTCGAACGGCCGCGGTGTTCGTGTCGCCGTTGGCGTCGCGTGACAAGGCGGTCTGCCAACTCGGAAGTCGGCGTCGCGTCGCGTCATCGCCGTGTCGGCCTAGCCAGCGCGCCTTAACGAGAAGCGTGGTAATAGAGTAAAAAAGATAAATATGGACGAACACGACAGCGTTAAGCGTGCTGCTGCGGAAAGCGCTATGCCAAAGGCGTCGCGCAACCCATCGACACTGAGCAGACGACGCTTCTCTACACCGGAAGTGAGAGAAAAAGTCGTCCAATTGCAAGATTTCTGCTTCGTGACGCACATGAGAGAATCGATGACGTATATGCGGGAAGATCGCGGAGCCCAAAAACACGCAGGGAAGGTCGGTAACGCGACAACAAACTTTCCAACGAAAGTGTGACCTTTCCGCTGCACGTAACAATGTTAGGCTATGTTCAGACTACCCACGCAAAAACCATATCGCTATCTATGGACGTAAAAACAACGGCGTGTCACGCAGTTCGGTTGGCTGAGACGTGAAATGACGTCATCTTTAACAATATTGCGGCAGTTGCGGCAATAGTCTGAACACGGCCTTATATTTGGCGCAGATGACGTTGGCCACCCAACCTAACTATGCGCTAGCTCATTTAGTGGGATCGAAACGCCTTTCAGGACTCTTTTAAATGCGATCTGCAGGCAACGCCACACCATATTCTGTCCTCACTATAAGCGCGCTTTGTCTTTAAAAGCCTCGTTCCCTGTCCCATTTTATGCTTGGCGCTTCGCATCCGCAGTGTGGATAGGAGGAGGTGAGAGGAGACAGGAAATGGCTAAAAAATTTACCACCCCTTCCTAAAGAAAGTTAGAAAAGCGCGGAAGCTTTCTCATATCAAACCCCTCGCTGAAAGTGCGCCCAATCAATCGTCAAACCTTCAAAGCCCCAAATCGCAAACGAAGAACGAACAGAAGCGATGATTTTTTGCGCACTAAAGTAACGCATCTACGAACGATCTAAATGGATACCGATACCTAGTTTATGATATAAGGGAATACTATTCCTTCTTCGTGCTCAATGCGTGCACTGTCTTACCTATAGAACCGCTCCTTTCTCGCGATTTTCAAGTAACCGTTCTGACACAATAGAAGCCCAGTTTCACCGTGTGGCCAGAGATATGAGTTTTTCGGTCGACGAACCGGTCTACGGGAAATGCAGTAGTTTTTTTGCAGCACGCCATCGGTCCCACTAACGAAGCTTTCGCTTTAAAAGCGTGAATAATTTCCCTTCCTATACGCGTCCCGCTCCAAGAAATACGTGCCCGCCCCACCCAGCTGCGACTGCTCCTGGACGCGAGTACTCTCGGAGGATTTCTTAGCGTCCGTCTGATCTGCGAAGCTTTACTACTCCTGTGTGCACCACTGATGCATAAAATAAAAAAATGCCTGCGGCTTACCTCAACTAGCCCTGGATATGCAAAGGGAAAGATTTGCATAGCCTGGTTAAATCTTGGTTTCACTTGGTTAACCTTTGATTTAGCTATTATTATTATGCTATTCGCCGGAAGCCTGAATTCGTCTACCGTTGTCCCGCTTCTGGCGCTTGCCGAGCCGAGCGCCTCGCGGGGCGATATCCGCGGGGTGGTCAGACGCCCCTTGCCGACGACAGCTCAAAGCCTCCAGCTTCCGCGCGACGCTCAGAGGAGACTGCCCGGCCTCACTCTCGTCCATGGCCAAGCGCGCATGCACGCGGCGAGTCACGTGGTCAGGCGCGAACCAGCTGCGGTGAGCGGATGCGCCAAGCCGGCAGCGGCAACGGCAGCGGCTAGCCAAAGCGGCCTTCGCCGGAGCTCGGCCCGGCGAGCCACGTGACGTGATGCGTTGCCAAGGATACGGCGCGGCTGCGGTCAAATGAAAGTCAAATTTACCGCGGCGGTGAAACCGCTCGACGAGATTAGTACAGCTTTGCTTTAAGACAAATTCGTTGCCTCACGACCACGGCCACTTCTTTGCGCCCAAAAGCCGGCGCTTCTGTTCTCCCATTCGTACTCCTAATGTGGCTTCGAGATAGCGTTTCAAACAGTTTGCCCAGCAGTAAGCTATAGTAGTAAACAGTTGGCCTACGGCGATGTTACCTTCAACTTCGTCAGCACTGCTCACATCCATTGCATGCGTATCCGTCATACAAGAATGGTGCAAAACTTAACGCAGACGACGCATCAGGATGACAAGGTGATTGGGTTCACTCTCTATTGACAGCTCCTACCGCTGTATGTCATGGACGTGCTGGGGAACATTCGTGGGCTTCCCGGCCTCTTCGTCTCAGGCATCTTCAGCGCAGCGCTCAGGTAAGCTATAGCTTTCGTTCTTCATAAATACGCTTCACACTTTAACGGTTTCTTCAAATATCCTAAGCATACTTTGCCGCGCCTCGTCAGCTTTTTTGGTGTCGACATTCTCGCGTGGCTTTTTTCAAGCCGAGTTCAGTTAATGGGGACGAAGAGGTATATGCACGGCTACCGGATAGTCCTTCTACTACAACCGTCGAGGAGGTTTACAGTTGTCCCATTTAGTTAGTTTAGCCAACACTTCAGGGTTAATGTGCGTGCGTACGTTGAGCTTGATGTCGTTACCGCCGTTGTCCAGTTCGACGAGCGCGACGCTAATCACCGACATCGGCAGAAGTAATTGACCCATTACTCTCTCAAACTATTGCGAGACAATAAAGGAGGTTGAGGCGATACGCTGCACAAGAGGAGACAGGGCCACACAAGCCGGAACCTCTGTACTATATAAAGGCTGATCTCCTCGCCATACTCTCGTTCTCAGAGCATCCTGTGCAGCAACTCCACTCCGTGTTGGCACGTGGAGCAGCTGATGGACCCAGCATGCATCTTTGATCGAACCGCTTCCGGTTGACAGTAGTCGCAGTGCTGGGTAGAGGAGCAATGACGAGCTGAAGAACAGTGCAGGCGACCAGGTTGGAACGCGGCCGGTGGGCATTGCCCATCCATGCTCTCCTTCTTGTTCACGCGTCCTTCTTTCGCTCTGCGACCTCGAATAACAGGCTTCACACCGACATACGCGATGGTGCTCGGATGGAAACTAGCGCTATCAGAATTGTCAGATGAGTTGGTAACTACAACGAATACGCAGTTGCAGCCCATGGAGTTCTTTTACCTTCAAATCTGAGTCGTGCGAGCTGCAGCTGCCGTTTCCTATAAATTTCCCGCCAAAATGATGGATTGATTGATTATGGAGTTTAACATTCGGAAACTACGCAGGCAACGAGGCGCGCCGTAGTGGAGCACTCCGGATTAATTTTGACCACCTGGTGATTTTAACGTGCGCCGAAATCTCGAACACACGGGCGTTTTTGCTTTCCGCCTCCATCAGAAACGCGGCCGCCGCAGCTGAGAATCGAACCCGCGTCCTTGTGCTCAGTAGCACAACGCCTTAGCCACTGAGCCACCGCGGCGGGTAGCCAAAATGACATTAGATGACGGTGTTTTCAGATCTCCAACCCAGTCAGTAGTTATTGCTACATATAAGAGTTACCTAAAGGAGTCTCAAGCCAGTGTTAATGCCACGAGAACTTCTTTTGAAGTAAGTGTTCACTGGCCGCAGTGGCTCAGTGGCTAAGACATTGTGCTGCTTAGCTTGCAATGTAAGCGCAACTCCCGGGCGTTGAGGATACTTTCCTCGTGTAGGTAAAAAACGAGAACACTAATGTGTCGCGATTTAGAGGCTCGTCAAAGATCCCCGGGTAGTCAAAATTATAGCTCTCTACCATGCCACGCGCTGCGGCCCTCAAAAGGAAAATTTCAATTTTTCCTACATTCTTAGGAGCACCGACAACTGGGCAAGTTGGTAGGATACATGCTGAATAAAAGCGCAGAAAAACACGGGACAAAGAGAAGAACTACACAGGACAAACTCTTCCTTGTCCTGTATAGTTCTCTTTGTCTCGTGTTTTTCCGCGCTTTTACTCAGCATGTTTTCCTACATTCTTTCCTCAGCAGAACTACACTTTCCTTTACTCCACCAAAGACCTCCTTCTCTTGGCAGACATGCAGTTTCATTCATACTCAACACTTTAGTTTCTAATTACAACTGTTTGTGGAAGTTTTCCAAAACGCAACTTTGGCGATCTCACGCACGTGTTGTTGTTCTGTCGCAGCACCGTATCCTCGGGGATGAACTCGTTAGCTGCCGTCGCTCTGGAAGACGTCGTCAGGCGGTACATCGCGCGAGACATGAGCGACCGCTCTGCGACCGCCCTGACAAGGATACTAGGTACGAGAAACATAATCGAAGATTACGGCGACGCTTAAATGCTTGCGGTATCTCTCGCTCTCTCTTCCTCCCCCATCTATCTCTTTCTTACACACACGAACTCACGCTCCAATGCGGCCACCTCTCTCCAGCCCAGCAACCTCCTGCGTACGCTCATTTTGCAGCGACCTAAGCGGCAGTGCTGCTAAAGACTTTGATGCTTTTTTGGGGGGATATTAATGAGTCATCTTGACCCAGTTCTTTCATCATCTTAGGTCCTTAGGTATATTTCTGCAATTCTCTTTTCTTGTAACGCTTAACGTTTCGAACATTCTTTTTTTCACGACTCTTGCAGCCGTGGCCTTCGGGTGCATTGCCATCGCGCTTGTCTACGGTGCGCAGATGATGGGAAATGTCCTACAGGTAAGAAGTCGGATTCTCTCTGTACACGCAAAAACGACTATTCCTAGTTTAAAACCCAACGTCCGTGCTAAGGTTCACCTTAATCGCCCCGCCTAACCATGGCGGGCGCAATATGAGAAACTACATAGTTCCGCGCGCAAAGGATTAAGCTCGACCTTACCGCCTGCGCTCAGTCAGCTAAACAGTCAAATAATGGATCATTGCATGGATCAAACTGGACTATGTAGTTGCGAACAAAACTTCAAACCTCCCTTGTTTGAATGCGTACCATTCTTTGCCGAGTACCCCCCACAGCCAGGACCGTGCAAAGCCCTGCATTTCCACAAAAATGCGGATATCGCGGAAGTTCCACCTGTAATCGCCATAATAGCGTAAATGGAGATAACTGGTCGCACGAAATTTTGAAAAACTGAAAAAAGAAAAATACAGAAAAATAGAGAAAATGGCGAAACGTGCAACGCCCTGCATTAACGCAGATTTCGCGAAAGTTCTACCTCTAATCGATACAATAGCGTAAATGGAGATAATAGGCAGAACAAAATTTAAAAACTAAAAGCACAAGAAAAATGTAAAATAATTACGGAAACTAGCGAACCGTGGAACGGCCCCGCATTTAAATCCACAAGAATGCGTATTTCGCGAAATTTCCACCCATAATCGTTATAATGGCGTAAATGGAGATCAATCGTTGAAAGAAATTATGAAAAACTAAAAAACGTAAAATGGCGAAACGTGTAACGCCCTGCATTTCCACAGGAATGCAGATTTAGCGAGAGTTCCACCTGTAATCGTCACAATAACGTAAATAGAGATAATTCGTAAATGAAATTTTGAAAAAAATCTGCAGAAATGAACAGAATTATCTACTAATGCGTAGCATTGTTATGCCGCCTGTCTTGAGTGTGAGTTTTTAGTCAAATTTTTTCGTTTTTCTAAATCCTGTCCGACCAATTATCTCTACGGTATTATAACGATTCGAAGTGGAATATTAGCGAAATGCAGGAAGTCATACGGTTCGCATTAATCGTATTTGATTAATATTTATCTTATTTTTTAGTTTTTCAAAATGTGGTTCCACCAAATTTCTTTCTTTACGCTGTTATAACGATTACATTTGGAAAGTTCCCTAAATCTGTATTATTGTGGAGATGCCACGCCGTATACGTTTTGACATTTTCCGTACTTTTTGTATTTTTGTATTTTTTAGTGTTTTCAAAATTTATTTCTATCAATTATCTCATTTATAATTGCAACTTCCGCATAATCTCCATTTTTCTTGAAATGGAAGTCGTTTTACGACTTGCTACTTGCTGTTATTTTTTAATATTTTTCGTATTTTTCGGTTTTTCAAAATATCGTCCGACAAATTATCTGCATTTACGATATTATAACTATTAAGTTTGAAACTTTCACGAAATATGCATTTTTGTGGAAGTGCAGGGCATTACGCGGTTCGCCATTTTCCGTAATTTATATTTTTTGTATTTTCTAGTTTTTCAAAATTTAGTTCGGCCAATTATCCCCGTTTACGCTACTATTTCGGTTACAGGTGCAACTTTCGCGAAATCAGAATTTTTGTGAAAATGCCACACGTTACACGTTTTGCCATTTCTGTTAATTTTTAAATACTTTTCATATTTTTTAATTTTTCAAAATTTCGTCCGACCTTTTATCTCAATTAACGTTATTATAACGATTACATTTGGAACTTTCGCGAAAACTGCATTGTTGTGAAAATGCAGGGCGTTACACGATTCGCCATTTTCCGTAATTATTTTACATTTTTCTTATTTTTCAGTTTTTCAAAATTTCGCTCGACCAATTAATACCCGTTTACGCTATTATAACGAGTACAGGTGAAACTGTCGCGAAATCTGCATTATTGTGGAAATGCCATGCGTTATACATACCGCCATTTTCCGTAATTTTTAATATTGTTCATTATTTTTTAAGTTTTTCAGAATTTCGTCCGACCAGTTATCTTCATTGACGTTATTATAACGTTTACATTTGAAATCTTCCTGAAATCTGCATTATGTGGAAATGCAGGGCGTTACACGGTTCGCCAGTTTCCGTAATTATTTATTATTTTGCTTATTTCCTTAGGTGTTCAAAATTTCGTTCAACGAATTATCTCCATTTACGCTATTTCAGCGATTACAGGTGGAACGTCCACGAAATCTGCATTATTGTGGAAATGCAGGGCGTTCTTGGGGGGGGGGGGGAGGTGTACTCGGCAAAGAATGCTACGCATGAATCGGCAAAGAATGCTGCGCATTGAAAATGAAAAATAACAAGAATTAAAAAAAAAAATACGGAAAAATGGCAAACCGATTAACGAGCTGCATTTCCACAATTACGCGGATTTCGCGGAAATTCCACCTATAATCGTTTTATTAGCGTAAATAAGGTAATTGGCACAAAAAAAAATTTGGAACGCTAAAAAACGAGAAATTATAAAAAAAAAAATTACGGAAAATGGCGAACCGTGTAACGCCCTGTATTGCCACAATCATGCAGATTTCCCGAAAGTTACACATGTAATTGTTATAATAGCGTAAATGGAGATAACTGGTCGAACGAAAGTTTTTAAAAAGTAAAAAATAAGAAAAATAATAAGCAATTAGGGCAAAAGGCAAACCGTATAACGCCCTGCATTTCCACAAAAATGCATATGTCGCTTATGTTCCACTTCGGATCGTTATAACAGCGTAAGTGGAGATAATTGTTCGACAGGATTAGGGAAAACCAAGAAATTTGACTGTAAAAACTCACACTCAAGAAAGCGGCACAAGAATGCTACGCATTAGTAGATAATTCTCTGAATTTCTGCAACATTTTTCTATTTTGTTAAAGGCCTGAGCCCGAAATTTCATCCTGAGCCCGCGCTATCTTTCGACTAAAACTAATCCTATTCTAATGGGCCCATTGGTAACCGACAATATATGTCTGGCTGTACGCGTCGTTCGCGGGCCGTTACATTGCTGCTACGACTTACTGCATGTGTATACGTAGCGAATGACAGTCGCGCCGAGTTGAGGCAACGAGTTGTGGCTTCAGCTTACGTTGACGATTCTCATGACTTCGCGTGAGCGCCTCGAATTTCGTTGTTTTGTACCCAATGAGCCCTTTATCTTAAACGTCTTATTTTGTTCCCTTCCAGGCGGCTCTCGCTATTTTCGGCATTGTGGGTGGACCCCTTCTGGGAGTGTTCACTTTGGGAATCTTTTTTCCCTTTGCGAGCAGCCTGGTAAGTGCTGTAGATTTAAAGTGATCACCACAAAGGCTGGGTGTGCACGGCTTCGAGCAATTTTTTGGTGTGTGTTGTCCCGCACAGTCTTGCGGCTCTTTTAATAGTCATTGCAGCGATTTTTCGCGTGACACCTAGGTGAACAAAAATGTATTCTTACTGCACTAGAATTCACAATAGGCGGTTCACTGCGTACGTACGCGCCTATAGCGCGTCCTTTATACACTCAGGTGAAAATAATCAAAACCCCACAGCGGAAGCTAGGTCCATGGGTTCAAGGTAATTGTGTACGCCGTCTCCCCTAACACGTTCTGCTATACCACCGTAAAGCAGAGTAAAACAAGACGAAGGACGTTACAACAAGGACAGCGCGTGTCCTTGTTCCGTCACATCCTTAGTCTGGTCCTAGCTCGTACGCGTATACGTTGCAATGTTCTGTTGTGCTCCCTGCGAACACAACGTAAACTGTCATGGGCGCAGTCCCTGCGTAACGCAGTGCCTTAGTTAATATAGTGGAGTCTAGTTAACCATTTTCGGCTCTGGCGTCCTACATCTAGGACATGAATTAAGACTTCTAGAAACTTGAGAAGAAAACCAAAACAGCTAGTTTTTATTTGGAAAATAGTTCTTCAAAGATGCCTCTTTCTAAAGATATCACCATTGTTCGTTTTTTGCTAAAGCTGAACGCTAGAAGGATGAAGGCATTGCGATGAAGGCCAAACTGATGTCAGGCTGACCCCAAGAACGGAAATTCTAGTTTGATAAAATGGCCGTACATTTAAAAATACTACCAGCTTATTCTTGGTGTGTGGGCTCACTGCTCTCCAAACTTAAAACAGGCAATATTTTTTTGTGTAAATTAAAAGGTTAATTGCCTGATGATCTAAAAAAAATGTCACGCTTGCAAACCGCTCATTACTTGCATCGCAAGCTCAATTTTTCGCTTGTAAGCTTATAGGGTCCAAATATTAAAGAAAACACACAAACATTTTGCGACAGAAAAAGAAAAAAAATCATGGCTTGAAAGAGTTAAAAGAAAGCTCACGAACAAGCGAAACCTACTGTTGTGAAGGTGTTGATGAGAGCTTCAGCAACCGAACAGTTTAAAACGAGAAGATAACCGTGACAGTGCCGTTCCGTTGCAGCGAAAATTTCGTTTGAGCTATTCCCCCTAGAGGAGACTGCACTGCAGTGCATATAGATTTCCGTAAGTTGGCCGTAAAGTTTACCGCTAACCCAGCGGCGTCGATCGCGTATGCATGCGGTAGTGTTGTTAGAGCCAGCCCCCGCGCTATCCTGCCCAGCCATGCGTATACGACATCTGCCCGTTCTGAGCGAGAACACCCGTCTGCTCGTCTGTGACATGTGTTACACTTTCGCCGCATACGAAAACGTTAAGGACAAAAAACCATTAGGGCATTGATATTTTCTTTTATGACTGCTTATATTGATCCTACAGAAGGCTTTCCCAGCACTAGATATCCGTAAAAGTGCGAAGCCGACTTTGGCTTGGTGTATTGCGGTTCAAAGGAATACATACGGTCCTATGGAGACATTTAATAACAGGCGTTTAGAACATTCACACTTTGATATAAGGCTGCTTATATCTTCAGTAGACAAATGTTATCCCAACAACGCTATGTCTTATAGTGGTGAAGCCGACTTTAAAGGGACTCGGCGTCTAACGTCCACGTTGGATATACATGGGGTCTTATGAAGGTGTTATTGAAGTCCATAGGGCCTTCACACTCTCTACCAGGGTGCTTATACTGCTCCCGCAGAAACGCATTCGCAGGAATTCATTTCGTATAGCCTGTATTCAATAGCGAGGCACGCATGCAGGCAGCGATGTGAATGCGCCGTCCCTGGTTGCGTCGGGCTACGCGGGATGGCGGTACTTGTCAATGCTAAGCGCACAAAGTAATGCCTCGACTCCAATGTGAGTGCTATTAATAACAACTTTGTTGACACCACCGTTGAGAATCGGGTTGAAACGGAGCAGACGACGCACGCCGGTGTAATTTTTTTCTTCGGCGTGCGGCCGCAACGGCACAAGCCGCGCCATGTCCGTGGCGCATCGGCCATGTCCGAGGCCATTTCAGTGTTGCCAAGCGAAGAAATTGACAGCTAAACTTTTCAATGAATACCACCTATAGCAGCACAACTGCTTGTGCATTTACCAGGGTATTGCCACTTCGGTGTATCTCCAGTTTGTCTGCTATTTTACAGCCTCGTACATAATTCGCCACCGTTAAAGATTTCGGCCACTTTCCCACACTTATGTATGATGTCACATGAGTAATATATCCCATGGCTCCGAATCAATGCAGTTTCAGTATGCCATGCAGACAAAATTCAAGTTTGCTACATTCGAAAGATTGCCTCCTTAGAATAAACACTGACACCGCTTTTAATGCGAACTTCACTCAAATAAGCTATATAATGAAGAAAATAGAGAATACGCAGGCGACACACTAGCTACTTTTCCGCACTAAACTTATTACGTGTTATGGGCAGCTCAATGCAATTGGCTGAGGCTGACAAAATCTAACCCAAATTAAACGGATTATAAGCTTAGAGAACCAGCTATTTCCGCTTAAATTTAGTTTCCATCCTTTTTATAGCAGTAAGAATGGCGGGGTAAACAATGGAAGTTACGAAGGAACACTTGAACACAGACGCGCCAGTGCGTACCGAGCGCAACTATACCGGCCGAAAATGCACACCCTTCGGGCGCGTTGGGCCTGTCTGACAACATGCCACTGGCCAAGTGGCATAAGAAACATCGCCACTGACGCAACCCTGCCTGTCGAGCCTACCCAACCTTTAACGAATCATTCCTACAAACCATAATAAAAGTAAGCCAGGTAAAAATCCTGTCAAAAACAGCAAGTGAAAACAGTGGTCTCTGAGCGATATTGTGGCGCTACCTGTGAAGGCGGACAGTAAACAAAAAATTGTGGTTGATTCTTCTGTCGTAGGAAATCGGTAAAACACAAAAGTGAAATGTGCAGCGAAATCTGCAGCTGAGCATGATTTGAGGGACGGCGGCTGCCTTGTGGGTGTGCTTGGCGAGCAACGTCTTGCTGGCGGGTCGCTTCGGCAAAGGTGTACTGGCGTCATTTCCGTGACGGGTATGACGTCAGTGGAGTCTTGGTGTATCCCGGCATAAAACATTTTCGTGTTAAAATATAAAACCCGAAAACGAACAACCCTTAGTATAACGTACTCTTTGGTACTAAAGGTTGCTTCCCCGCAAGAAGACGCTGTGTGTATGAGTGCATCCTTTACCGGCCGCTTCGTTGTACTGGCGCCATTTCCGTGACGGATATGACGTATGTGAAATCTTCATGTTTCCGGTAAAACACTTTCGTTGTAAAATACAACAAGCATATGGCCTCCGTGATCGGCCGCTGGCCATGCAACAAGAGACACCCTCCGCTGTTCGCAGCCGCCTTAGTCAACTTACTAACTTCGGTTTCAGGTACCTTCCCTGAACACGTCCTCGCTGACGTCACGAAACGCGATTTAGCGGGAGAACAAAATTTTGGTTTACAATTTAAATTCTCGGGTAATAAAGCAGCGTGTGCTGGGGACAAGCGTTGCGGGCACTATATATAGGTTTCCCATGACATCATCACAACCCTTTCTTCTGACCCACTTCCAGCTTTTTCAGCGCTCCCAGATATAAGAGTATCAGACACGTGTGCAGCCTTTCGTTATGCTTGCGGGTCAGGGAAAGCCATCTATAGAACACCAAATCTTTCGAATAAAACAACTTGTATAGTCTTCATGGCGCCATTAAACCAAATGAATATCTTTTGAATGCTGTGTTTCTTAGAATAAACAAAACTTGGATTGGGGTAAGGTGGTCTTACAGGGGATCATCTGAATGTCCGCAACGGTGAGGCCGTCAACGGTCTCACTGAGGCATACTCACTATCCTAGTGTTAATGTCGCATCAAAGGCGACACGAAAATCGCTACTAATCTAAATTTGTCCGTGCACCTCAAACCAATGAACCAGTTGTTAGTAGCACTTGCCCTATCACTTTTCATGTGTTCGTCTTAGCGCTTAAATCATGCCTTACAGTATTCACCAATTCGCCCAGCAACAAGTTCTGTCTTGTTATTGTCCCACTACCAACTGGCTTAAAAAACATTACAATGCAGGTGTAAGTGCAACTCTAAAGTCTTCCGCTTGAATTTCCGACTGCAGCCGGCTTGAAAATTTCAGGAGTATATCAGTAGGCCTATTCCTCTTCTCCTTACACTCTTCTATTGAAAAAAATAGGAATACAACTAACGTAAAAATGTATCCCCACCCTTTGCTAATAGAGAAAAGCATCCACGTTTCGATATGAACTAGAGTAGCAGAGTATGTGGCAGCACGCATCTGAAAAAACGAAGCAGTTCGAACATTTTATTGCGCCACTCTATATAAAATGTCCCAACAGCAAATGATGTGGATGGACATCGTCGAGTTCCAGGCGCGGCCTCTAATCTTGAGTCACAGCACCATCAAAATGAAAGATGTTAGCGCGAACCTCTTCTACACTGTGACATCACAAAAATGTGGTGGTAGTAGTGTCAGCAGCCACTGCCGTCAAAATAGTGAAGGCTGCGAAATTGTAGGTATGTGACATGGGCGGAGGCTGTCGCCAAAACAGCCGCGACAGCAAAGTTCAGGGTGCAGGCCCACAGTCTTCCCCCCAATGTTTGAACTACGCCTACAGCTACTCACGAAGGGACCACATTACATTCTGCCTGTATACCTAGTCACACTGCTCTCGTGGCTCTGTCGCATCGTAGGGCGCCGGTGTCGGCATCGTGACGTCGCTGGTAACGACCATCTGGATTGGCGGCGGCGCGTTCTACTACAAGCCGGCGGTGGATATGCCCAAGCGCTCTGTGAACGGATGCCTGGCGGAGTACTTCAACATCACGCACCAGGACCCCAACAACGCCACCTTTTTCAGAGTCCCCATCCCAGACGTCGACAAGTGAGGGAGGGGGAAAAACCCTGACTGTGTTCTGTTCCCGCGCACCATGCGGGGTTTGCGTTCCCGAGCAACCCTTGCCGATATTGGACGTTGTGCATGATCCCGTTTCACTCCGAATCGGAAAAACGCATGTGGTCCACTCGCTCAGCACGTCGGGGCAGCGAAATTGTGTGCGCGCGTGCTGCTGCAACATGTGGAGAGTTAGTGGACAGGATGAGTGGAAATGCACTCTTAACAAAAAAGCTAGTGAAATGATAGTAACGGCTGTATTTACTAACTACTTATGAACTTTACTACCCTGCAGAACTGTACGTAAGTTCTGCTACTAAGTACGTATCCCAAACGCTATCGTGCACTTAGTAACTGCTGCTTCTTTGATACTAACATTAACTGATACTAACAAAATTCTATTAACTCATTGAACATAATAACTACAGCCCTTTTCCCACTGCACCGCACGATTAAATTTTTGCAAATCCATATGCTGATATGCATATGCTCGCATTAAAGTGCATAATTCCAAAATTATCGCTAAAATATTTGATTTTTTTGCGGCAAGCTCACCGACTCTATCAGACGACTTCCCGCTGCTGGCTACAAAAGCAAGACGAGCGAATGTATTTCTAAGGTGACTAAGGTGACTCGCTCTCCCCAGTTGGTTTTCTTTCTCAATTTGTGGTCTTAGTGCGGTATGTGCGTCGATGTCGTGCTTCGCTCAGCTGATCCACATTATCACGAGTAGCTGCCATGCCCACAACCATACTTTGGGCTGTTCACAAGCACGCCCTTTTTTCAACCTTAAAACTAAACAACCTTTGAATGTGTGTGCCATGGGACAAGATCTTTAAACTCTATACGACCAAAAAGTGTAAAAAAGTGTAAGTGTGCACACACTAGACTAAGGTCGCCCTTTTTACTAGGTTATGCATGGTCAGTTAGTAAAAGCATGCAGCTAAGGGGAGTGTTATTCACTAGGACACTCCTGCTGAAGGTACTGGTGCTTACTACGTGCTTAAGTTAGTAAACTTACTATAAGTACCCAATGGATGCTGTGACAAATAACTTAAAGCTACACCTTTTTTTAAGAGTGTGGGAGAGGGACACTGACAAATTCTGGAATATACTATAAGGTTTGGTTCAATTCTGGATCCTGATTGGTCGAGAGGCGCTAGAGGGCGAGCTGCGGGTGGATAGGAATTTAACCCGCGCTCGGCAAGGTTCATCACATGCGAAATAATAAGCGTTGCGAAGCGAAACACGGAACTACAAGCAGCAGGATGCAGCAGTGCAGCATAGCCTGACTTTTGGCATCTTTCACAATTGTTCAGCAATTTGAGCAATTAATTTTGCCTCCGGAGCCCGTTGTGTAATTCTCCTGATTTTATAAAAGAAAACCTTTTAAAATTTTATTTAATAAAAATGTGTTAATCGGCAGCACTGAGCTGTCCATGGTCCCAATTTAATCGTGTTAAAAACGTAGCGAAAAACAAAAGAAACACATGAATGTTATTGAGGTAAAATAACAAAAACATTCTTTTGTTCTCTGCATACCTAAGGAAACCTAAAGAAAACTGCGAAGTCCTTAATATGGCAAGGACTACGGCCGCATTAAGCGGACTTTCTGGCTGTTTCTATTGATAGTAATTGTCGAACTCATACGGTCTGTGAGCCAAAAAGGACAACAAAGGGAAATATTGTATGTTTTGTACCCGCGTGTGCTTCTCGGTGATGAATATGGGAACTGGGAACCGCAGCTCATGTCCAGAATTTCAGGAATTTCGATTACTTCAATGACTAATTGCCATGAAGTTATGCCAAGGGTTTTGATAATTAGCATTGACGGTTAAATATTGTTCTTCGCTCTTACTATCACGTTTAAGAGGCGCTTCTATACTAGTTCCCTATTACACCAAAGACACCAGGCGAAACTCTATGGCCACCAACTACCGCGGGCGCTATTCCAGAAGGCCTGAGCGGTGGCTCAGTGGCTAGGGCATTGCGCTGCTGAGCACGAGGTCGCGGGTTCGATTCCTGACCGCGTCTGCCGCTTTTCTGATGGAGGCGAAAAGCAAAAACGCCCGTGTGTACACGATCCCCAGGTGGTTAAAATTAATCCCGAGCCCTCCACTACGGCGCGCCTCATCGCCTGCGTTGTGTCGGCGCATTAAACCCCATCATCAATCAATCAATCATCAATCAATCAATCAATCACAATCAATCAATCATCAATCATCAATCATCAATCATCATCATCAATCAATCAGAAGGTCCGAGTTAGCTCGTTCCCGAGTTTCCAGCTGCTCGAGTTAATAAAGTAGTGATATTGGAACATCCCTCGAGCGAAACCGGCGCAATCGCGCGGAGCACGCCTGGCATTATCAGCGCGCCCAGTTAAGGCCGCTCACGTTGAAAAAGCGCGGTTTGTGCAAATATCCGCGAGCAGCGCCGTCTAGAATCCAGTTGCAATATGCACTCCGCTGTGTAAAGTAGGTAACACCGATATTTCGTTTAAAACTCTGGCCTGGCCCCTGCCTTCTTTCAAAGCTCCGCCCTCTAAAAGCGGCGCGGGGCGGCTCCGGTTTTCTCGGTGTTCTGTTCTTCCACTGAATTGTGCTTGGTACATCGTTTGAGGGTGGCTCCAGCGCAGCTCAGCGCAAGCCCAAACCAAGCAAGCGAATGAATTCACTGTAGCGAAGGGAACGCGCCCTTCTCCCGACTCTGTCAAACGTCTTTGTTTACGTGCGGGCGGCGGGCGTAGTATCCGAAATCGCCCCAATTCAGCGTGTCATGAGCGTATTTGAACATTGACAAGTGCGTTTTAGACGTTGAAGTCGTGTCATCTGTCATTGTTTGTGTTTTCACTGTGTATGAAGACGGCTGCCGTGGGAAAATCTTGTCGCCTTGGCCGCTCTTATGGTTCGGAGTAGAGCGAACTCTCCATTCGGGCCGAACACCCCCGCGACTGTGGCAGTATTGATTGGCGGTGGCCTGGGGACTTCGTCCATTGTTTGCTGCTAAGCTTCCTTACTGGAGCATCAATGCAAGTGACTTCGCGGCTGCGACGCTACCCTACCGGTGAAGTCGACGCCATGGTTGGGTGGGGCTTCGCTCGCTACACCGCGTTCACGAGTGCGCTGGGTGTGTTTCATTGGCACGAGATCTGGGATGAAACTCGGAATTGATATAGCACGACCGTGTTGAATCTCGAGGGTCGTGATGGCGGCTGCTGTGGCGTGGTTCATTGTTCACGGTCGCCTTAGCAGGCATATTTCTATCCCGGCAGATATTTTTCTTTACCGGAGGAGGAATTTCGAGCTCGTTTTCATCTCTCGAAAAGTACTGTGCTTTGGTTGTGCAGTCATATCTGGCGACCGACCCCCTTTGTGACGACTTTGAGGCGGCTTTCGCTCCGTGACCACCGAAGAGCAAGTGTTGTGTGCGCTGCTGATTTACGCGACGGGCACCTTCCGCGGAAGCGTTGACAGTCTGCCGGTATGTGCGGAATAAGATCCCTGCAGACATGTTCGCCTTTTTTAGGTGGTTCGCCGGACATGGCTTCCGCAGGTTCTATCAAGGCGGCGTTGGTTCTACTATGCGTCTATCCGTTTCCAGCCGGAGCGTGCACTTAAGCTGTCGTCTGCTCGCGAAACTGTTTCGAACGAGGCGTTGCATGACCGTGCGTTTCATCTATCGTCAGCGCGGCAGGAAGTTTCACTTGAGGTGTTGCGTGTCGCCCCATTCTGACGAAACGGTACTGGCAGGATAGTATACAATCAACGGCGCGTGTCTATTGGAGACTATCTCTACGCACTTCAACGGGTTGTGTCCAGCGTCGTCGTCGTCTGGAAGGTAGCAGAGCATGCAAACCTTGTGAAGGGGAGAGTTGAGACCACGGTTGAGACCTAACAGCGTAACGCCAGAAGGAGGGTGAGCGAGAGAGGAAAGAGGGCGAAGGAAGAGAGGAGTGAGGGGATTGGACTCTATATAAAAAACAACCACTGTAGAGAGCTTTGTCGAACAACAGCGGTGAAGAGCAAAGCGAAATAAAGCAAACTTTAAAAGTTGCGGTTGTTGCTATTTCTTTGTAGCGCATGCCCACTTGGGTGATTTGTACGCATTTGGGAGGTTTGAGGAGCTAATGGGTCCGGTTTTCAAAATTCAGACGAATTGTAAAAGTAGATGCTGAAACATAGTGCATGACACGTGAACATGATGGCACGTGAGAAATACAGGTGCACGCCACCGGCACAGAACCCCGATTCTAGGGATGCTGTGGTGTGTGGCAGTCTCCTTGCTGACGTAGTTCACTAAGAATTGAAAGAGAAGAAAGTGTCACGAACACGGTATAGCAAACAAGAAGCCAGCAGAAGTAATTCATGCCAAAAGGCAAAGGAATGAAAGCGAGGGAAAAGATGCAAGTACAATGTATCAGTAAAGAAGCTTTCGCCATCAAAGTACGTCAGTAGACTTAAGTGCCCCAAGGAAATTGTGTATCAAAAAGCGGACGGAGGGTTTCGATAACGTAACACCGAGCAGCAATTATTTTGAATGTGGCGCGTTTCCATCACCCCTCTCTTTTTTTGCCAGTCGGCCTTAGTCGTGTGATTGCATTGCCTGCCACCGACGGCGGAAATAAAAAATAATTGAACATTGTAGTGAAATAGATATCAGTAAAACGAAATTGCGATAAAGTAACGTAGTTGGTTTTGCTTGCCCCCAGTAGCCACCAGTGCAACAGCGGAGCGAAAGAACGCACTGAGAACTGCGCCACGCACTGGTCGCGGCTCCTTAGAGCGCGCTGCCCTGGACCGGTTACATCACCTCAATTGCTAAAGCACTTAAAATCCGCCTCAAAATATCATGTTACATGGTCGTCGCGTGTCTTCCGAGATCCGCTCAATCTCGGGCCTTCTGGAATAGCACCCCTATTGTTTATATACACCAAAGCAAAATTCGTTTGATATTCCGCAAGTTTATTTCGCCAAGTTAAAGTTAGTCTTGCGGCATCCAAAAATCCGACTAACAAGAGCGACTAATGCCACAAAAAGCTGGGCTGAAAGGTGCGCCAGAAGGTTAGTCATCCGTTCTTTTCCAAGACTCTTTTGGATCTGTACTGTTCTGCCATTTACGTCGCATTGATTACTTCTGCATCTTGCTTGGTCGTGTGCACAGAGCACCCAAGTGACATCTCTGTTCGCGCAATGCAGAACGGTAATTAAACGTCGTCATTGGCTGCGCCCAAGCCTAAAGTGACCTAAAACATACCAAATCACTATTATTAACAAAAGCAACACGTAGATTGGAACTTCGAGAAAAAAATAAATTAGGAAAAAAAGTTAAGCAATGAAAAAAAAGCAAGAGATACACCTGCTGGGGCTCGAATCTACGCTGTCAGCGCGAGTGCTGAGTACCCTTTAGCAGGCGCTCAACAGAATGGTGCACGCAGTGACATCACACCTGTCACGTGAGTGCTGTGTGCAGCGAAGCGTTTGGAATCACGCGTCCCGGTGTAACAAACAGACCTGTTACTAATCCCCTTCGGGTGAAATGCATTTAAATAACGGAATGAGCCTCCAGTTACGAGTCCCCGGGAGTATTTGTGGAGATAAAGCGCTGTTGATGACTATTACGGAGCTTCGCGAAGTTCGACTCTTACACGGCCATTGTGCCTTGTTTAGGTCAGTCATGTGTGTTGTGCCCAACACTGCAATAAGGCCTGTTTTTTATTTGTTTTGGTGTCGTTTCAGCAAGGGCATCCCGTTCTTCTACCGGATATCTTACGTATGGTACAGCATGATCGCTTGTTCGCTCGTAGTCATCGTTGGGATCATCGTGAGCTTACTCACAGGTGAGCCCACATTCCTACATTTCCTACATTTCCAATGCTGCATTTTTTCACCTCGGCGAGCAATAGCATTTCTAACTGATGTGCTTATTACTAACTTTAGATACAAATACAACCCACTTCCGGGTCTTACACTCCCCCGTTTAAACTCATAACCACTATCCGGCTTCAAAAAGTCGACGCCGGAAGACCAACGTCAAAAAACCCCAAGGGGTTCTTGGAGGCGTGCTTGGCACGTAAAATGTCAGTGCGGACCATGGCTTTAGCTCCGACAAGTTGTGGAGTGTAGAGCAAAGGAGGATTTACTACCTTCGGCACTTACCAAGGGGGACATGACGATGACTTCACGAGGACGGCCTTTATATATGAAAACGGGAATATATTATAAAAGTAGTATTTCGGATACTGATTTAGTGGTGTTCATATCCATGCAACAAATGGTGTACGCACAAACGTACAAACCATGTACGAACCGCCCTAGATAAGCGCCTGCATAATCCTTTATTTTTTATTTTCATGGAGATATCTGTGCATTAAGGAGCAAGGCCTCGGAGCCATACTGATGAACTACGGATCCGTCGTTCCTTTTTCGGTATCAGTACTTCCGCTGCACCTAGTTTAGTATTCCAAACGTTTTGCCCCTAATGAGTATATTCTAGTAGTAACCCAAGGAAACGTTGGTTTTAGCGTGTCTAAATGGCGTTAAGGGATGCAAAGCGACATTGTCCTTTTCACTGCAGGCGCCACCAGACCTTCCAAGGTGAACCCGCGGTTAGTTCATCCCGCATACAATAGAATCGCGCGGAAACTGCTGCCACCGAACATGCACGACACCTGTTTGGTAAAAAGCGAGGTGAGCGTCCCATCTTCCTAACCTTGGCCTGACTCAGAGCGGCTTGAGATAAATGGACCCGTTTAAAGGCATCGCAAAAACGATACAGTTAAAGGTACCCTGCAACACTAGTTAATGGGACCCCGCGACACTTTTTTTCAACTTTTGTTTGACATCTTAAATGCTTGCAGAACGAAGTCACCCAACACACCCAGTACTTAAATCAGGGGGTCGCAAAGTACCTCAGCCAAAAATTACTGCTCTATGCCCATCAGATAACTTGGCAACTCGCACAGAAACTCGCACTTGATGTTCTTCGATAGGCCCGAATTACGTCACTGAGGCCATGTGGCGGCTTTTGGCCGGTTTTCCTTCAGTTGCGGCAATGACGCTTTTCGATAGCAAATTTAAAAATAAACCCACAAAAACGAAGCAGAAACGGAAGGCGTATCTGGTCCGGCGAGCAAATCACGCAGTGCCGCTCTGTGCTGGCGATAACTGTAGCTTTCACAGTGCTTCCAGACGCGAGGAAAGAGTGAAAGCGTTTATCGAATATGTTGCAGGGTCCCTTTAAGGCATATAGTTGAGCTAGTTGGTATCGAGCATTCTGGATAGGGACAAAATAAATGAGCACGAAGATACGCTACCGGTGTAACGAAGTCTCCATAATCGTATGTACATTTACGGATGTCGGAGTTAGTGTAATTGAGACTAGGGGTATGATGCAGCGATATCTCCCGCTTCGAAGGAATTCTACGCCGTGTGGATATTAAGGAGGGATTGTGGCGGATATTAAGCAGTCTTTGCTGCGGAAATACGCAAATAAATTAAAAGTTAGCAGTGTTTGTCCCCACGAACGAAACAGCTGTCATAAAATGATGGCAATGTTGAGTGTTGTATGAGCACTCAAACTGAAATCACCGAACACGATATCGAAAACAATTTCTGCGATTAAACATGCGATTTGTTCTACTTAATGTGTTAATCACGCAAAACGAAAATCGGAAATGCGGTCTATGTAGAGTGTGCTAGGATTATGTACTAAGTGGGTGCGTCCTACGTTCCCATTTTACATTGATAGCTGCACTAGGCGGCTTATCCGGGTTTCGAGTTGTGTTTACCGAAAATGTTAAAGCGTGCTTCACTGCAGGCTCAAATGTAGCGCGGCGAAGCTCACCCAAAAAGGCGGTGTAAATTGGACTTCAGAAAGGAAAATTTCTACGATAATTCCCAGGGCAGTGCTTTGCTCCTTGAGGCTAGAGAAGGTTGCTTGCGAACGAAGAGCTTTGTGGGGAAGTATTCACAAAATGATGGGGTCTGCGTGGTCTGCGGAAAAGTAACAGAAACTATTCAATCTACATGAGGGAAATATTCGGCTTCCAGAAGCCCTAGGATTTAAGGATAGCACAGAGGAAGTTAACTTCACGGCTGTCGAGGCCACTAAAAAAAGATTAGAATGCTGGTGGACGAAAAGCAGAGAGGGGAATATTGCTTAGGACAGTTACCACATGTAACAGGAAAAAAAGTATTGTGCGTAATAAGTTTTTTGTGCCTGCCCTAAGCAGCGCAAGAATTAAACAAAGAGTACGAAACATGGGTAGATTAGTCCTTTTCGGTAAGATGACACGTCACCACCCGCTACAAAAGAAGAAACCAATAGTAATCATCATCATCATCGTAACGAACGCCGGGTACAGGCGTGGAACAGTCACCCACATCTTTAACTAGCGTGTCTACCCTCTTCTTGAATATTGTCTTATCGGACATGATCTACCATAGCCTGGCCTCCGCTGTCTGAAGGAAACTTATGTGTGGCCTACATGGACACATCATTTCGTAAACTGTGCTACTCCTCCCTCCCCCTCCTTCCCTCCACCCCTATTTTGGCCGCATGTGTGCGCGAGCGGCGACTTTTTTGTACGTCAGCGCCGCATCACGCAGGCAAGTTGCAAACAGGTCAAGGCTAAGCGCGTGCTCCGATAGCGCGCTCAGCTGGGCCCATCTAGGCTGTGCCTTCTTAAGAGCGTCACCCCATATGAGCGCACAGCAAACTAATAGGCAACGGGATTGAGCGAATGGTTTTGCTCGCATTTTATATTCCAAGATCAATGTTGCAGCGCAAAGGGTTAATATCTAAAGAAATGTTCTCGCCAGGAAGTAACGAATACATATAATCCGTGTTCTTCGACTTATCTCATGATCGGGCGTGTTTGGCGCATCTTTCTATTCCACTTCCTCGATTGGTTGCTGCAACGTTGATCTCCATGGAACCAGCCTGACACATGTCGCAGGAATGTTTCGCCAGGGAAAGCCATAACGATTTCACGTCCAAATCACGTAAGCAGACGTAGGTGTACCTCGAAAGCCGTGTTCCGTGTGGCGTACATAGGCGCAGAGTAGCGGTGAAGTAATCGCATGCCACAGCGAGTCCCTGGGTTCGACAACAGTTCCCGACACTGACATCTGTAATCGCCATCGGTCAGCCCTTTTGTTGTGGGTATGCGGCCATGCCGAAGACCATTCGGAACTCCACAATCAGAAGCTTCAAATCTGCACTTTGCATGGTAGCTTCAAGGAACCAGCATCCCGGACACATGATGTGCATCGTGTTCCATGACACCAGAGGTGGAGCCATAATGCTTTCGCAATGAAAGAAGTTAGAACGTGAGCATGAAAGGGTAACAATTACTTCAAGAAAAGAGCGCTAAGACCACGACAGAAAAACAAAGAACGACGAGACAGATGCAGCGCATCTGTCTCGCCGTTCTTCGCATTTCTGTTCGTGTTTTCAGCGCTCCTTTTCTACAAGCGATATGCACTAAAATAGCATAACAGAGTATTTTACTGAGGTAAGAAGTTAAGAATCCTTACCCTGGTAAGAGTTTCGTTAGGAAAGCGGGCCGCTATTTAAATGACGGGTTGCGAGAGCCCAAAAACCTGCCGCGGTGGCTCAGAGGCTAAGGTGTTGTGCTGCTGAGTACGAGGACGCGGGTTCGATTCCCGGCCGCGGCGGCCGCTTTTCTGATGGAGTCGAAAAGCAAAAACGCCCGTGTTTACGAGATTGCGGCGCACGTTTAAGATCCCCAGGTAGTCGAAATTAATCCGGAGCCCTCCACTACGGCGCGCCTCATCGCCTGCGTTGCGTCGGCGCTTTAAACCCTAAAAACAACAATGTGCGGCGTGGTTTGGAAGGGTATCTCAGCTGCGTGTGATATTGTGAATTGCAAACAGTTGTTCGACGAGTGCGCCGGTGTAGAAGTCATGCTGATTTACTACCGCGCGCGATTATCGAGCCAGCTGAGACAAGGGGCGAAGGTGGCAGATGCATAATTGCACCTTTCTTTTTATTGGAAAACCGTGAGACGGGTTAGTCCATCAGAAAGGAAAATTTATAATCTGAACAAATACTCTGGATTGTAATTGTTCTACTGTCGGCATGACTGCCGATTTTAGAATTTCAATATTTTTAAATTTTAACGCGAAAGTGTTTTATGCCCGGGTACACCAAGATCTGAGCGGCGTCATATCTGCCAAGAAAATGACTTCGCCAGAAAAAGTTCCACTGACGTGGCTGCGCACGGATTCGAGCCACGAGCTCTTCCGCCGCAACGGGAGGTACGAAACGCGCTCCCGGCAGCGCTATGAACAGACGCGTAATTAAAACTACGAACGCGCCTTGTATCCTTCTCTTCAAATGGTGCTGCCGTCTAGGAGAGGCGAAGCGAAGTAGTGCATCATGACGCTATTGAGCGCCGACAGTTGGCGCCTCGATGCAAGCGCCTGCGTGCACGGGGACACGCACGTGACACGGTCCGCTACTCATTTCTCTGCAGCGGACCGTGTGTTCACCAAATGATTCGCTGAAAACCATTTGGTTTCGTTCGCACGGGTGGTTTGCGAGCGCCTGCGGTTTCAGTCGGATTTACGCAACGCTCCCGCGCGTGCAATCCAGTGCCGAACGTTGGTGCGTATAACAGTGCCATACCGACGAAATATAAATAGCAATGTGCAAGTTCATACCGATGCACAGTAAACATTCAACTGCTCCCGCGAGGGCACATTTCACTTTCGTGTTTTACCGGTTCCTATGAAAGAGGGATCAGCCACAATGTTTTGGTGTTCTGAGCACGAGGTCGCGGGTTCGATTCCCGGCCGCGGCGGCCGCTTTTCTGGTGGAGGCGAAAGCAAAACGCCCGTGTCTACGAGATTTCGGCGCACGTTAAGATCCCCAGGTGGTCAAAATTAATCCGGAGCCCTCCACTACGGCGCGCCTCATCGCCTGCGTTGCGTCGGCGCGTTAAACCCTACAATCAATCAAAATCAATCAATTTTTTGGTGTTTCCGTTTTCAAATGCTCGATTTACGAATATAACGAGTTATGCCGCTCAACACTCTCCAGGTATAACTGGCATACAGGCCCGCAAGACTTTCTGCAGCTCCCGAGGCGGGCTTTTGGTGAGACCTGCCCGTATAGCGGTGGCTGGGTATCGGGTACCCTTTCTCTCATGGATTCGTCCGGTGGTGCCATCCTGAATTATTTTTTTAAGGTCCGGGTCAGAGAATCTGACGCTAACGGCGTTCGTTGCATACACCCGCGCAGTCGGACTACAACCTGGACCGCATGGTGGGTCTGGGTCAGACAAAGGGCACGGCGTTCGGCGTCAACCCGGCATTCGTCGAGAGTACCGAAAACCTCCCGGACCGCGTCACCACCTCCGGTGTCACCGCCTCCGACGTCAGCCTGGGCGGCGGCGCGCAGCCCGCGTCCGCGCCGCCAGCCGAAGGAGGCAGCGAGCCCCGAAAGCCTTCGCAAGTCAGCGTGGATCGCAGCAAGACCTCCTCTCGAAGTTCCCGTCCAGACGGAGAAGGAGGAAAGCCTGGACCGAGCGAATCCAGCACCGATACTGCAGTGGCAGCATCGCCTGCCGGAGCACAAGAGGCTGGCACTTCAGTGGAGCGCCGGGAGCCCGGTTAGTGCCATTACGAAGCATACCCGAAACGTGGCTGAGATAGCGGACGAATGAATTCCAGCATGTTCTGCTCTTAATATGCAGCTTTCCCGCTCATGGCAGTCCTTTCAACAGTGATTATTCTGTAGTTATTGAGCGAAATCGAAAGTGTGTTCACGCAGATAATATTTGGGGGTGAAAACGTGCTTTGTGCACAGTTTCAAGTATTGCACGTTGCGCGAATAAGTTCCTGAGCCATGGAAACTATCCCATACAAATAAATGCATGGGGAGTAAGATTTGACAGCGAATTACACAAAAAATATTCAGAACCCTGGAAAGTACGTTTAGTGTTTTCATTGCCACGTTGTTTTTTTGCTTTACGCGAATTATCACTTTCCAGAAGTGGTTTTGCTAGGTTCCTGAGAGGTCGGAATTTTGAGCGAGAAAGCTGGGTATAGCGAGCTTTGAAAGTGGGCACTTACGCTTGTGATATGTTACGAAGCGAGACAAACCGTGACACCATCGGGGCGGCCATCTTAATTATGGCGACCGGGGCGTACACAGCGCGCTCAGTGGTCCGGAATTGCGGTTTGATATCTCCGGAAAATAAGGCTTTGACGTAAAACGGCACTTAGGCAGGGACGTGGTCAGCAGCAAGGCTTAGCGACCAGCTGCTGAAGGTTGAGAGTTCAAAACAAGACCCAGAAGATGTACTCCCGGCGGCAAAATAAGCCGGGGTACGCGAGCGCGTGGCAAAATGCATCACCGCGCCATCTGACGTTGCACTACTGGTGTCGAAACACCGATGCGCGCGTGCGCGTCCAACCCCCGTTCACTATACCTCATAGAGTTTCTTACAATATACACTAGAGAGGAATCTGGCCCTAGCGTCTATGCGGCTCACATCAATGCCGTCTTTGTCGTCTTTGTCGTCATGGATAGATCATGCGCTCGCCTTAGTTTCATCATTGGCTTGGATTGAAACGTTTCAGTGACCGCAAATGTAAACAAATTTCCACAAAAACGCAAATAATAGTGTGCAAATATGTAAGTGTAAAATAAAACAGGCTGTTTTAAAACTAAGGAAAAAAGAAGTAAAGCGTTTTTGCCGGAACGGTTGTGCCTACTATTCTGCAGGCCAAGGTGGAACGATGTTAATGTTTGACGCGGAAACTCATTAGAAACTCTTATTTTATTACATTTACAATTATTTCAAATAATAAATAAGTTGTTTGAAGAGTTTGGGAAAGATTTTTGAGCGTGCATGCCTATGAAAACGTCGCCTTCGTGATGAACCGGTGCACCGACCCGTCAGCTGGTTTAACAAGAAAAAAGAAATCGCGGCGCTAAACAGTCGTGAACGATGACAAGATAGGGAGAATACAGTCGTCGTATCTTGTCTTCGTCAAAGTACTTTTTTTTTTGTTCGTCGGCTACAAATTTAAAGGCGGCATATTACCCGCTCAGTCATACGTCCTCCGACTGCGGCATGCCTGATGTCATGTGCTATCCCGCACTGCCTGCTGTTTCACCGAACACGGTTACCGCAGAACAAATGATTTCGGCTGCGTCGTAGCTCGTAGATGTGTTAGTGCATAGTGAAGGAACCTCAGGAAACCAAACGCTTAACTCTTTCTCCAACTCACAAAGGTCTTCCCTACCCCCCCTCTCATGTCCATCTCATTCCTCTCTATATCTTCTAACTCTATGCTACTCCGTCTTCTCCTTCGTTTTCATCTCAACAATCTCCTGGCACACGATTGCCACGACGCAAACCCTACCCGCCACAAAGCACACAGCTACGCTCCTAACGCCGTGGCCTGGCTTGACAGCCGTTTTCCATTGTCGTAAAAGTATAGCCAGAAGATTTAAGTTGAACAAAGTTGGTTCCTATTTCTTTACAACTAGCGGCATGAGATTAATGTCCAGCCGTTCGCTTGCGACCTGCGTAATCGCGCGGGACCGTATTCTTCACTACTCCTACACAACTGCCGCGATAACTACACAACCGCTGCGATAGCTTAGAGGTGCAGAACAAGACTCGTATGCGGGAAGTACCGAGTTCTAATCCGCGTGCCGCCGGGGGCACCCACCGGTTTCTTCAAGGGTTAAGGCATCGCTGGTCGAGTGCGCACCCTTGGAAGAGGAATTCAGGCCTGGAAAGCTGCCTTTACCCTGGCTAAGGGGCCCCTGACCCATGTCGACATGGCGGGGCCCTTCGGCCTTCCACAACACCGCATTATCGGGTGGTGAAAGAGTATGGAGGCATGTCCTGCCACAGGCGGCTACCGAAATGAGCGTCCACCGTGGCTGTGCATTCGTTTGCTTGGTGGCGCCTGTCACCTACTGGTGAAAATTAAAAGAGGTACAAGCGACTTCCCCGCCTGGCGCTCGGCCGTTAATTGTGTGGAACTACAACGCTTGGGAGGTTGACCGGGCTTGTATACGGGAAATCGCCCCTATGGAATGGGGCGGCTGCAAAAACGTCTCTCTCTCTCTCTCTCTCTCTCTCTCTCTCTCTCTCTCTCTCTCTCTCTCTCTCTCTCTCTCTCTCTCTCTCTCTCTCTCTCTCTCTTCTCTCTCTCTCTCTTCTCGCACACACACGCACGCACGCACACACTCACATACACAGACAGACACAGACAGGTGAAAAGGATAAACGCCCCTGTATTTGAGATTTCCGCGCATGTTAAAGATCCCCAGGTGGTCAAAATTAATCCGGATCCCTCCACTACACCCCATAATCAATCAACACACACACACACACACGCACACGCTATACAGACGCCACATAAACCCTTACACATTCCCATAACACAGACTACAGACACACAACTCCACCCACACACACACGAACGCACGCACGCTATACAGACGCCACGTACACCCTTACACACTCCCACCACACAGACTACAGACTCATAGCTCCACCCCCACACACACACACTATACAGATGCCACATACCCCCTTACACATTCACACCACAGAGACTACAGATTACATGGATTCGCCCACACACACGCGCGCGAACACACAAAGACACCCGCACGCACGCACGCACGCACACGCATGCACGCACGCACACACGCTAAACAGACGCCACATACACCCTTACACACTCCCACCACACCGACTGCCCACATAGCTCCACCCTCCCACACACACGCTATACAGATGCCACATTCCCACCACACAGACTACAGACTCATAGCTCCACCCGCCCCACACACACACAGACGCCACATACACCCTTACACACTCCCGCCACACAGACTACAGACACATAGCTCCACTCCCAACACACGCTATACAGACGCCACGTACGCCCTTACACGCTTCTACCACACTGACTACAGACACGTAGCTCCACCCCCCCCCCCAACGCTATACTGACGCCACATACACCCTTACACGCTCTACCACACTGACTACAGACGCATGCTCCACTCCCCCCCCCCCCCCCACCACACACACGCTATAACCCCCCCCTTACACATACCCACCACAGACTACAGACACATAGCTCCACCCACACACACGCGCGAACACACAGACACCCACACACGCACGCACGCTATACAGACGCCACATACACCCTTACACACTCCCACCACACACACTACATACAGATAGCTCCACCCCCCCACACACACGCTATACCGACGCCTCATACATCCTTACACACTCTACCTCACGGACTACAGACTCATTAGCTCCACCCCCCCCTACAAACCCCTTACACAATCATACCACACAAGACCACAGACACATAGCTCCACCCACACACACGCGAACACACACAGGCACCCCACACACGCCACGCGCAAACGCTATACAGACACACATACACCATTACACTCCCCCCACCGAGTATAAATACATAGCTCCAACCCCCCACCTATCCACACACACGCACCGCACGCACTCTATACAGATGCCACATACCTTATTACACATTCCCACCACACAGACTACACACATAGCTCCACCCACACACACGCACGCGAATACACACATCCACACACACGCACGCCCGCACGCTATACAGACGCCACATACACCCCTACACACTCCCACTACACATACTACAGATACACAGCTCCACCCACACACACACACACCGCGCGCACACCACGCACACCTCAATCGAGTCATTACCACTGATTTCAGGACGGCTATCCGGTCTGCTCACCACACCCCGATCTCGCTGCAGTTTTTTTTCTTACTTTAAAGGGGGAATTTGCATTGACAAACGCGATTGCGCTTGCTTGCACCGAAAAAAATATATTCTGTAAGCACGCGCATACGTAACGAAGTACCTTAGCTACACCTTTCTTTCGCTCTGTACACGCAGCCATTGATGGCGTAGTGTATATATAGAATGAAAAGCATGGTGAGCTTTCAAAAAGGGAGGCTGCTGCAAGCTTTTCTTACGCATCCGGCTCTGTATGTGCAGTGTGCACTGATACACACGTTCATGAACAGTTTTGGGGGTGAAACACCTTAGGGGCATGGGCTGTCGGCGTCTCCTGTCGTCGTCTCATGTAGTCACGGTACTAAAACACCGGGACACTCGTTTTCCAACGCCTCGCGCTAGAAAGCTTTATCTCCGTGGACAAAAACGCGTACTAAAAGAACACACCGGGACACTCGTTTTCCAACGCTTCCCACTATAAAGTTCCGTGATTTACATACAAGACACTTTTACAGAAAAGCTGTATACTCTTACCTCCAAACTGTTTCATATCCGTGGGCAAAAACGCCAAGGCGCCAATATTACACTTATACACTGCATGATTCGCCCCTTTCCAGGTTTCACGTTATTCGACATGGCCCTGGATTTTTTATCAGTCATCGCATTCTGTGTTCCGACAAATCCTTTCGAAGGGGAAATCGGCCCTTATTGTGAATGTCGACTACTTGAATATCGCCCATTTTTTAGGAGAAAAATTGGATGTTCCAGTATCTCTAGTGTACACAAAGGAATTATTTATGTTAGCTAACAGATAACGGAAAAATCGCGGCTAAGTGTCCCTTATGAGACAGGGGTTGTGGAAACCCGCTCCACTTCTACAGGATCGGGATAGTGGAAGTAGAGAGAGTGCGGATAAGCAGGTTATTGTGCTTTTATTATTGCCAGAAGCGGCATGCAGTCTCTCTTAAAGAAACGGGGGTCGCACCGCCAGTAGCTGATTCGCTATATGCCATTCCTGAAAACCAAATTGCGGCATCTGGCTAGAGTGATACACACGGCGTACGCACATGCCCTGAACAATTTTTCCAAGCAGCCATAGGCGTACATTATATTGAGGTCATCTAATCTTGTGGTGAAGCTCGACATAGTTAAATATTTCCCTTAAAAAATATATAGAGTTGGATTGTGGTCACATTGTTGTCGGAAAAGTAAAATCACGCCGAATAAATAAAGCTGCACAGAAATCTGCGTATCGTGTGCGCTGGGTAACAACGACGAAAACAAAATAGTTCTGAAATTTTAACACATTTGCCCAATTTTATTACCTGATTGTTGACAGCAATTTAAAAATAAAGAGAAAACGAAGATATCCGGAATTTCTGTGCAAGAGAACATCCCGAACTTCATTCTGCGCTTTCGTGTTGTGCAAGTAATATTAGATTTCACCGATAATGGGCGGGCAGCCAGTGTGTCAAATTAAGTAGCGACATAAATCACGTAGCGGGCACGAAAAACAAGTTTCAAATCTCAATCCAATGTGTTTTAAGCACAAAAAGATCTCCACAAATGATACATAAGTAAATGTACAACTACACGCTGCTGAGCACGAGGTCGCGGGTTCGATTCCCGGCCGCGGCGGCCGCTTTTCCGATGGAGGCGAAAAGCAAAAACGCCCGTGTGTACGAGATTTCGGCGCACGTTAAAGATCCCCAGGCGGTCAAAATTAATCCGGAGCCCTCCACTACGGCGCGCCTCATCGCCTGCGTTGCGTCGGCGCGTTAAACCCTCCAATCAATCAAATGTACAACTACATATCCCTTTTAAGTCGAAGTGGAACACCAGGGCGAAATTACACTCTAAAGAAATGTTTCACCACAAAGCACTCGGCTGACCAATCTCTGCCACCGACAATAAAATTATGGCGAATGGCCATACTGAGCATACGCTATGACTCATAAGTGCGTTCTGCGTGATGGCATCACGCAGTTCAAACTGGGTTGCTGCAATGCGCAGCACTGCAGCGCAGATCCCATTTTTTGAGTAAAATTGCAGATCTTCGCTGCCATTCGCCCAATTTGTTTTGCTTCCGGCATGAACTGGCCACTCGAGCGCATGCTGAAGCAGAACACAGAGATTGCCTTGGTGGGTATGGCAACTGAACCCAAACATGAATCTGCGCTTTTAAAGTGCGCGCGTTACGCACGGAGCAGTTATGCACATAAAGCTTTAATAATCTTGGCAACAGGTTTATAAAAGAACCTGAATATCTTAAGCTACTGATTGGCGTGATTTCAGTATAAAGGGTATTGTGAAGGATATGTGGTCATCTGCTAAATATTAGCACGCGACGACTGGACAGCTCCTTCTGGAATGTCGCCAGAATTGCTAAACGAGATAACGACATAGTTACGGCCAGTGAGACGGCGTAGATTCTGTCCTGATCGGGATACCGATTACGATGCTGAAATTAATTAAATTGTGCGGAGTATTACATCAAACACGCGGAAATAAAAAGACAGGATCAAAAACATTTAAGAACGGCCCCAAAATTATTTCCAGCAACACAAAAATAAAATATTGCGGTGTCCAAAGGCGCATGAACTTTGCTGTGTGCCTCATTTCGTTCACCTCACTCCAACGCTCGAAGCAAGGTAATATGCCGCGATATTCGATTGGCCGCATTGTGCACACGCCGGTGTACGTAATGCTTGACGTGCGCTTGGGTGCGCGGCAGTATCGAATCACAAGGAAAGGCGGAGGTACCGTGGCCGATAGAATCATTTCCATTGTCAAGTCCATGGACTTGACAATACCATCCCGACAAGGAAAGTTTATCTGCAGATAAAATTTCCTTGCCGAGATGCCGATGACGGGTGCGAAATCGTGCTCCTTCAGTCCAAGCCCGCCCAGAGTGTGCCCGCAGTGAGCGCCGCTGCCGCATTGTCTTCCCCTGAAAAGAAGCATTCGGCTGTCTCTGCCGATACCGCATATCAGGTGGCGACAGGAGCTGCGGATATTTCTGCCGCGTTAAACCTGTAAAGCTGCCAAGTTCTGATGCCCCTCCTCGAGGGCTGGAACAAACCATTTGCGATGGAGCTAAGACTACGTCTCCACTCTTGTCGCTTTCAGAGAATCTCGACGGGGCTATGCCAAAGGATGCGCCGCCAACAACGCAAACCTCAGGGACACCGACCTCGACGGCGCCTCTGCCATCGACCGCAGACTCCGCGGTCCGAAGCCCCACCAGGCGAGATGGTGGCAAGGACGACGGGGCGTCCGCAAAGGCTGCTGAAAGCGAAGGGCCCAGCGGAAACGATGCTGTCGCCAAGGGGCAAGCAGACGGGGGTCCTCTCACTGGCGAGCAGCCGAAGTAGCCAGCACTGGTTCACCAGCAGTGGTCAATGGCGACCAGAAGCGCTGCTGTTTCGAACGTTTACAGTGACTGTAAACGCTGGCCACTGCCGTGCCTACTGCGCTCTCGATTGGTGGGCCCGATGCCACTGTTGTGCAAAGAATAACGGTCTGAATTTTCCTCGAGTTCTTCTTGCTTATTTGTTGTCGGAGTTTGCATGCGATTCGCAGTTTTTGTGCACTTTCGTTCTGTGAAGAAGCGACCGGCGACCAATGAGTGAACGGAGCAAACGGGAGGATCGTAAACGTGATTACGGGCGCTGGACTACGAATGCACCGGAAATAAAAAAAATATTTGCTCTGGTATTGCAGGTGCCAGTTTGAGAATTATATTACTCAGACCTGAATACGCGTTTGAAACATAGCACGTAGTAATCGTAAAGGTCGTTTGAGTCGACCATCATGTGGCGGGATTGCGCCAGTGTTTTCTGTGAAGAAATACGGAAGAAGGATAAAAGCGAATTCAAGAAGTTTTGGAACCATGTGAAATCGCTAAGCTCAAAAAACGATATCCATTAGAAATTCCTGATTTATGAGGAGGGGAACATTTAGGATAGCAGGCGTTGGCGTATATTCATCGAGTGATTAGTGAGAAGTTTAGGGAAATAGAGGTGTGGAAGCCTGCACCGATAACATCAGCGCCACAGAAGACTGCTGAAAGGGAAATAAGTTTGAGCAACCTTGATAGGAAAAAAGCGGAGCAAAAGGTTTCCCTCAAAACAGCAGTGGGCCCGGAGGCAATACCAATGCAACTGATAAACCTGGACCAAAAAGTAAGGCTTCGGTTATGAGGGCAATAAATAAGGTGATACCAATCAAATACCGGAGGATTGCCTGGAAAAAGTAGGATGAATTTAATACAGGCAGAGGCAACAAAACCAGTATTGATTCCTACAGACCACTTACAGTAAGGTCAGTGGTATATAGATTCGTATTGCAGGCGATAAAATCAAATTCAAGCATGGATGGAAGAAAACGAAATCCTTGGGTAACTGCAGAATGGATTTAGACAACATAGGCGCTTGGATGATAATTTATTCGCGATAACACAGTGCATTGAAATTGCGAAAGCTCAGAATAGACCATTATGGATTACGTTCTTGGACATTAAAGGGGCATAAGACGACGTAAACAGAGAACTGCTGCAGAAGCTCCACTGAAGCTCCAGATATTAGATGAGTTCTGACATGGGAAGGCCAGAAATGCGCACAGCAGGTTAACACCCATCGAGGACTGAAACAGGGATGCCCTTTGAGCCCAATACTGTTTATGCTTACGTGGCAGGGTTGGAAAAGGAACTAGAAGAAAGTCAATTAGAGTTCAACCTAACTCATGTTGCAAGGCGAAGTTGTACAACAGCGTATTCCGGGAGCGTTATATGCAGACGACATTGTTCTTTTGGCTGATAACCAGCCCGATATGCAAGGGCTCATAAGTATTAGTGGTCAGGAAGCCACAAACCTCGGGTTAAACTTTAGCAGTGAAAAGTCGAGAATAATGACACTAGCACCGACACAATGTCAATCCAGAATGGCGAATTATTCAGAGTCAAGCAATATAAATATTTGGTAGTGTGGATAAACGAAGGGAACAAATACTTAAGAACTCACGAGGAGCAACAAGAGCAACGGAAATCGAAACACAGCTATAAAGCTCTGTGGGGGTATAACGGATGTGGAAAGGAGTAATGGTTCTAGGTCTCACATTTGCGAATGCAGTACTCTGCTTGAAATCAGACGCTCTAGCAGGCCTTGAAGGAACCAGATAACGGTAGGCCGTTTGGCCTTAGGAGCGCACGGGCAAAGAACCAACGAAGCAGTGCAGGGAGATAGGGCTGGGCGTAGTTTGAAGTTCGAGAAGCTCAGAGTAAAATATGTTTTGAGGGGAGGTTGAGAGCAACGGATCAACGTAGGTGGTCAGCTAAAGTTTCTAGTTACCTATTGGCGGTGAGCGCGAACACAGGCGGCGCTGCGAAGCGCGCCTCCATGACGTCAGCTTAGGGATTCTCGCATTTGTCGTCTGCTTCACTCGGGCTCGCTCTCCCTGCTGTTTCTTTGCGCTCGGTCAACGTCTGATGGTTGTCCGCACCAGATTTTGCTCGTGCGTAACTTTTTATCTTTGTAACAGACCTAAAATCGCATACAGTATAGCTCAATGTGTGAGTTAAAGTATAGTTTTGGATACCGCTACGGAATAAGCACTGCTGGCGTCGCCCCCTTCCTTGCGAATCCGGCCCTGTGCGGAGCGCGACGAGTCGGATCTAGGCGTCAGCTTCTGTATTAAGCAATCTTTCAAACAAAGCGAACAGCCAGCTCTAGTAACCGACAACAGCGGAAATGGAAGACCAAAACAAATTCTAGGCCTTCAGGGCTACCGGCTTTAGCAGGTATACGATTCAAGGTAAGGTAAAACAGTTTTTGCGACCTTGCCGAACGCTCGAAAGTATTGTATCACATTCCTTTACGTTGTCATGGCATGAAAGTTTGCCGACATGCACTATAGGCTGCAAAAACTGGAGGTGGAGCTCCAAATAACCCACTGTGTGTATAGGCGAGTGCTGGTTTTATACCAGGCTTCCAACCAGTAGGAGGTTTATTGAGCGAAACGAGTCACGTCTACGTTAAAGATAAAATAACACTCTGTTTGTTCAAACCTGGAGGGTTATTTGGGTACATTTTCCACAACCATATCTTCCCGATATTCGGATATGCGTTATAGGAAAACTGCACTCAAGAGGAGGAGGAATGGGAGGAGAAAACTTTAACAATGAAACCAAACTGGTTAGTGGGCCGGGTCCTCAGTCCAGGACAAAGAGTAAAAGTATTTTTCTTCAATTCATAGAACGCCATCCCGGGTAGAATAGGATTTGTTTTTTCCGCCTGGAAGGGTTGGAAAGCAATAAAGACCTGCTTGGAAATATTAATCGGTTTCGATTCTTGTAATATATGCAGGTATACTATTTATTGCATTAGTTAGCGAGTATATCATGCCTGCAACACTGTAATCATGCCATCATTGTTCGGGTTGAGAGTCAGTTCGTTATGATAACGATGGTTACGATAGAAATTCGGGGCCCAAAAGCCGCCTTCGAGTACTGTGGATAACGTTGTCTGAGGCGTGATCGCGGTGGCGTAGCACAAACCTTCTCATTGTATTTGCATGTGAATAAACAAAGCACGCTGCGGGTATGCACCTTCTTGCACGCAGCCGTAGTGAAAGCCAAATTGTGAAGAAGGGAATGTATGCCATACAACCTGAACAAAATATCTGCAGACTCCCAAACATCCCCAAACCTCCTAATAAGACGTTTGTGATGGTGCAGAAAAATAATGCGCTGGGCACAAAAAAAAACAGCAAAAATTCACCTTATACGAGACGACAACTACGAAAGAAATAGAAGACAGCCGTTGTATTTCCTGCTGTGCGATGCGCGTGTAGGGGCCCGCGGCTTGGTATGTAGCATTAGACTGTTGAGTATTCATAAGAGCCTCTCAAAAATACTGCAGGGAAGCCTTCGCATTTTGAATACTTATCGAGGAGCTCTGGGGCGCTGATCCTCGCGAATAAGGCTAGACTAGACGAGTTACACACGACTTTCTGACCGATGCCCGAAGAAAGTTGTCTCAATCTCTCGTGTGTTGCAAACTTTGGGGATACAGTTTCAAATTATTCAGATGGTCAGAAGCTGACAAAATAACTGAATCACTAGAAATACGCTTTAATGCAGCTACAGCTTGAAAAAGACGGGCGATTTCTAGCACAGACACGGCTAAGACTCACAAGCGCGAGTGATAGCAGACGATCAAGCGGGCGAGTCCCTATTGAGCGAGTCTAGAGCCAAGTAGGGGCGCACTAAACACTACCATGCAATACAGTGAAAAACGTGGACTAAACTAAAAACGTGGCTAAAGAAGACTAGAGGGCTAACGATGAAATAAGAAAAAAAAAACAGTGTAGAATCAGACAGCCAAGGTAACCAAAAAAGAGGCAAGGAAGACAAATACAAATTAATGGCGAGAAAAAAATGGAAGCTAAAACATCGTTGGAGATGTACAGGGCTGAGAAATGGGACATCAGAAAGGAAATTTCAATTTCAAGGGCAGTGCTTTGCTTTTTGAGGATGGAGCAGGTTGCCTGGGAACTGAAAGTTTTGTTGGGAAAGTATGCACAAAATGTTGGGGGGTATGCGTGGTCTGCGTAGAAGAAACAAACTTTGCGGCACATAGTTTCGAAATGGGATTGTATTCGTCCAAATCTACATGGGGGAAATATTCGGCTTCCCGAAGCCCTAGGAGTTAAGGGTAGCACAGAGGGAGTTAACTTCAGGGCAGTCGAGGCGACGAAAAGAAGATTAGAATGCTTATGGATGAAAAGCGGAGAGTGGAATATTGCCTAGGACAACTACCCCTTGTAAGAGAAAAAGTAAATATTTTTTGCCTGCCCTAGGAGCAGCGCCAGTGTTAAACGGAGCGTATAAAGCATAAGTATACTAGTTTTCTTGGTAAGATGGCACGTCATCACCCCGCTACAAAGGGGATACCACTATCAATCATCATTAATCATCATCATCATTTCTAAGGCCTGTAGAGGGGAATGCTTAACGCATGTTGTTGGGAGCTCTTTATACTTAGACGTAAAACTGCGCATACGGACGGGACAGCGAAAAAAAGTGGGTCTGCGCTCGTCCTGCCTCTTCTTTCTGCTGTGGCGTCTGTACGCGCAGTTTTACATCTAGGAATGCGAGACTGTTACGAAGCCAACCAATATGATGGTCAATCTGTGGACATGCCCTCACCGGCTAGCGTAATATGAAGGGAAAGCAAAATAAAAAAAAAAGCACGTAGTTCATCCGTACAACTTCACAACTGTTGCCAAATAATACGAGCTTGTTCGTCTCGTCTAATCTTCACCCAATATAATATTCAAGAGTATTGCGTAACCTGATAATTTCGGGGAAGTTGAATGGCACGTGACACTGTCAAGGAAAGGATGATGAGTATAGAACCGAGATATCTATCTGAAGGATGACTCAAAAACTTGAGAGGAGGTCATCACAGTGATGGCAATTTCGACGCTAAGCAAGCTAGAACGACGTGATAAAAAAAAAAAAAAAAAAAACACAGGTCTGCGCCAATCGACGGCTGGAATTTGCGGGAACGCGACCTTAGTGCGTTCCCATTCGTTCGGCTTGGCCGCACTGCTTACTCCTCGCGAGAACTTACTTGGCTTGACGTCGGCGAGGGGGATCTACCACCTCGCCGAAGGAGTGTCTTGTGGCCGGGGAGAGCACTCGGGATGCAAGCGGTTGGACGTTGCAGCTCGGCAAGCGAGGCGACAGGACGCGCCTGGCGACCTCCTTCCTTCGAAAATCACGCAAAAAGGGAGCGACAATGGCTGCCATCGAGGCAAACGCGAGCGCGCTGGGGCGCCCCGGAGATTACTTGTCGCGGTGAGTCGAACCTCTCGATTCCCTTAAATTGCCCGGGCGAGGAACTAGATCCTCACCGTCAACCAGCTAGCCTGCATTCCCTTTGTATGTTTATTATTCAGTAATAAATGTCAATGAGCGAAAACACTTGTCGCTTCCTTTGTTCCGTAGAGCCACGGCCCGCCGCGGCTGGGGCGGTACAGGTGCACGCAGTCGCGGGGTGGGGGCAAGCTTGCTAGCTGGGCGAAACGAGAAGACAAAGGCTGATTTGTGTCTCTCGTCGCCGGTTTTGGTATTACATGGGGAGAAGTAACCAACCTACTTTACCCCATGCGACATCCACAAATTCCAAGGGCCAAAACTGTACTACTGCAGCGAGGCCGTGCACCTTGTTAAAAGCTGCGCACTAAATGCAATGACTTTTCCACTTCCCATTGACTAGTATGTTTAATGGAGTGGTGCATGCATTACTGAAGGAGAAATACTGAATCTTAAGGGGTTAATAGACATTAGTGAAACGCTCCAGCAAGTGAACTGAAGAGCAATGTGAAAGATGAAGCGCGTATATGTTCGACATTATTGCGTTAGACGGTAAAATTAGCGTTCGTGCACGATTCCTCAGGGACCTTCGTTCTGGCTACAGTATATATTACATTCATGTTGCCCAAGCACATACACTAAAAGTTAACATTCGGTAGCCACTAGTGAACTTTCATCCAAGAGCACTTAGTTTTGCCAAACCCTGTGTCTCGCAGACGCGCATTTCTTAGCATAGAGGTTGCGACCACATTCCGGAGCAAGCCACAGGACGAACAGGAAATACACGTCACCAACGTAAGCAGTTTCCCAAAGCTGAGAGGATCCAGTTTTCCGATAATATCGCAGACCAGCACGACATACGCGCTACACATCTGGTGGCAGGGGATTTAAATTATTTGAATGCCATGTATATATACACAGTGGGGACGTGAAGTGGAATTACAGAGGCAATGCGCTAGAATCTCTGATCCATCGGGAAAACTTGACATAGCTTAACAATCCTTAAAAAACTAAACAGGGAAGCTCCGTACAGAAGCACACAAGCCCAGGTCCGTACCTAACACTGGTAAAGGGTTTGCTTCAATGCCAATGCATACGAATGCCGAACGCCTCATCAGTAGTCAAACGATCATGCGCACGTAAGTCGCGGTACGTAAATTTAAGGATAGAATCAGAAAGGCCCGCGTCACTTATTGAGATTTCGAAAGAGGGCCCAGACGTTACAGACCTAAACTCTAGTGGAATAGAATGCAAGCATATTAAAAGACGTAGAGTTGCGCTTCAAGAGTGCACCAACTTCCGACCATCACTCAAAGACAGACTCTCATCATCTGCACCGGTTAGAAACTATGCTGGGATTAACCACGAGCTAGAAACCCAAGCAAAAGCTAAAAAAAAAATGAATAGCAAACATTAATGTGGAAACCACCCACATACGTTTCTGAATTACAAGAAACAACCCGTGCAGTTTATGCACAAAAACTAAATGGCAATCCTCACCACTACCTGATACAACCGGGAAACTCGGGAAACAAATCTGGGAAAGCTTCTAGACGTCTTGGCAGACGAAAACGGGTAGAGGACCTGCCAGATGAGCTCACAAATGTCGATAAGTATGCCAAAAACAGAAACAGCTTAGAAACACTATAAGGACAAGGCAAGCAATACGTATTTCCGAAACCAACCAATCTACAGAAAAGAGCTTACTGAAGCCTCTGCTGAAGCTCAGCTCCGCGACCAGACCACATTAGAAACTCAATTTTTCGAGATCTAAGAAAATCGGGTTGTGACTGTCTACTACAGGTGATGATAGGGGTTGGGAAAGCTTGCCATTAGCGCAGGAGTGGAAAAAATCTACAGCTCAGTTCCGATGATCCCAAAACCTCGAAAAATACAAAGTTGGAAATATAAGACCACCCATCTCTCTTTCCTTATGTCAAGGCCAGTTATTAAATGCACCACCCTAAAACGGCGCGATACAAAGTGGTTGCCATTAGAAATGACTTGCTTTAGAGAACATATTGCCACCCAAAGCGCGCCCCAACAGCTCAAAGACGACGTGATGAGCACTCCAGCGCAGCTAAAAATAAGGCTATATTGGTGTAGAACGGCATCCTTTAGCGGACAGAAAAATCTCCATGTGGTGAACGTACGATTAATTACTTTATAAAGTTCTCCACAGATCGCACTCTAGGCACTATGCATGGATTGCACAGCCATAAAAAAGCACCAAAATAAAGACAGCCCACAAGAGTCAACACTATTATAACCCCCGCTATTTAATCTAATGATGGCTGCAGTTGCCAGAAAACTTAATAAAACCTCATATACCAAGTACACCCCCTGCGCGGATGGTTCCTGGGACACACTGGCAACATACTGGTAGCATATATTCTCAAGCAACAATAAAGGGGAAAACAACTAATATCCTCGTCGACATCAAAATTTACGTAAAAATCGTTTTACCTTCGGTTTCATTTTAACTACGTTTCGGTTTAACTACGAAATTGCCGATTGTTTAGCAGGGTAGATTTTTCAGGCAAAAGATGAACAACTGCCCCATTGTAAAGTGATGTGCAAATTAAAAAAAAAGGAATTAGCACAACTTACATTGCATCTTCCAGCGGTCATGCGCCTCGTTTGCTATTTGTGAGGTCTCCCCTTCATCATTTCATGACACCAGGCTCAAAATGAAGTCCTCCTCCCCCTCCTCATCCCGGGTTCCGACGAGTGGGGTTCATTGGTGCAACGCGTCGGTGCGAGAGCGGATCCGGTGACCGACTGGAGCTTAGGAGACGGGGCGGTACAGGTACTACCATCCATCGCGACTACGACGCTCATCATGCGAAAGCACGTAATATTTCGCGTATTTTCAGCTGACCGCGGCGAGACGTTCCTGCAGAACTGCGTCGGCGACCATTTATACCTTCGCGGGCTTTTTCGAGAATAATCTTTGACCCCGAACGTCTGGCCTATCAGAGGAGACGATTGGGCGAGCGTAGCTACGCGCAAGGATTCCGATTGGCTCGCCACTTTCAGAAGCTTCCAGAACGTACCACAGCGTTCCGAAGTGAGCTCGCGTCACTCGGCGACACCGCTGGCTTGTGTGCAAACAACGCAGAAGATAATTTCGTCAGCTCCGAACAGATGGCGCGCAGTGTCCACGGTCTGTCAGCTGTTTTGTTTATTGTTGCCAAGCAACAGGAGTGCCTTCGAAGAGTCCTTGTTACGTTGTCGCGTTCGGCGGCGTTACGGCCTCCTTGGTTACGGCCAGCTGCAGTAGCCGGACCAGTTTTTTCCCTCTTTCCACGGCGTTCGAGATGTTTCTGGAGCGCCGGCGAAAGAAACTCGTCATCGACTCGCATTACTCACCGGTTTATTGCACGACGATTCACAATGTTCCGCTGCTCTCCTCCGAGATTCTCCTTTCACTAACGGTCGGTTCTACTGCAATGCGCTGAAACTCCAAGCGCATAAAAACGCGCTGGCTGAACAGCCGTTCTCACACTGTGCGTCGAATCTGACTGCGTACATCACCTCTGTTACGGATTTCTTCGGAAAGAACTTGCCCCTTATTTTTGTTTGAGTTAAGCGACTTGATCAGACATGCTGCTCTTCCCGGTAGCTCCAAATTACGCTGATGTCTTCAATTTTGTGGAGGCCAACCCTTGGCTAGCGAACAGCTTGCCATTGGCGGCGTCATTCTTCGAGCACGTACTCGCCGAACAGTTCTTGCCACCGACGGCGCAGGGGTGTTTTGGTGAGGCTCCTTGCTGCGAGAGAGAGCCGACAGCCGATGGAGGCCACCTTTCCTCTCGGCGTGCTGCAACTGGCGACGACGTCGTACCCGAAAGCTCGGCGAGCGAAGGCGACGACCCTTGTCCGACAACAGCCGTTGCGTCTGCAGCTGGCGGTGAAGACCAAAGCGCTCCGTCGGAGTTTTCCCGCACCTTCGACCTGGCCGGCTTCATTCCCGAGGAAATCACCGTCAAGACTGTGGGGAACTTCGTCGAAGTCCACGCCGGCCACCTGGAAAGACCGTCGGAAGGAGTGGAGCGGGACTACGTGCGTCGTGAGTACACCCGACGCTTTGCGCTACCAGAGGACGTGAGCCCGGAATCGGTGTCTTCGGTGTGGAACAAGGACGGCACCCTCGTTGTGCGGGCGCGCAGAGACGCCTCCGCGAGGATGACGGAATAAGTTCGACCCTCCATGGAGAGAGACGCTTTTTTTAGGTTGTTCAACGAGATACGCTATGTTCCTGTTTGTTTGTCTCCTCTCAACTGTTAGCTTATGTACAGTGGTCTTCGCGTGTAATGTGTCGCGAGTCTTGTTTAGCGCTTGTTTTGTGTTCTGAATATATGTTGTTTTTACATTCTTTCTCTGGCTCATTCGTTTTCACTGCCTTATGAGACCTTTGTGTATTTTCATGCCGTCCCGGAGATACAGCTCGCGTTGTTGACAACCTCAGCCCGTAGCTCAAGCTACGTGCTTGACTTCCGCTATCCGTGAAGGGTGGAGCTGCCTTGTACTGCGCCTTGTACTGCGGCTGCGGAAGGGAGACGGCTTCAACGGACGTACCTACTTTCCTTTCGCACACAAGAAAGCTTCGCATTTTCACCATCGTACTCCTGAGACGGAGTTTTTTTTTTTCCCTATATATGACGCGCTCAATGGCAGTGTTATCGCGTATGCTATCTGTTGCTTGTCATTAACGCTATGGAATTCATCTGTTTTGTGGTTTCGAATTGTTTCGCATTATGGGTTTGTGGGTGTGCGGTTGGTCGCTTGTAAGCTTATATGTAAGGGGTGTTTAGGATGTAGTTGTTAAAATTAAGTGAGGCCAATTAGACTTTTAACACCTTCGCAATTCGACCAGCAGGTTTAAGGCTGGGTTTTACTTTTACACATGCTCGTCGACGTCATGGCGTTGCATGGTCGTTGGCTCTATACAGTTCGACTGCCCGACATAGTGCGTGGTGGGACCATAATTGCTTTTTCTAGGGCTTCGATTGTGCGACAGTGCTCTTGAAGGCTGGACGTCATAGAGGAAAGAAATGCCGGCCGTTATGTGGTCGAGTGCGCTGTTTATGAAGTTAGAAGGTTGGGTGTGTCGGTGCTGATGTAGCGACTAGTGCTTCGCGATGATAGGCAGAGCTCGTCCTAAACGGTCTTAGGGGCGTTGGGAGTGAGCTGGTCACCTGCTGGCAAATTAAAGCCGTAGTCCAGTGGTTATTTATTACCATACTTATAGATTCTATTCAGCGTTTAGAATCAATGCTCTGGTTTTTGTTGATATGGCCCGTCCAGAACAACTGATGCGGTCCCGGTTTTTATTCTGCACAGGACTCCTCAGTGAGTCTCCACCTGTGAGCGTTCGTAGGTTGCCCTGTGGCAAAACGACGCAATAAAAAAAAAAAAAGCTCCTCCCACCGACGCTTCTCCATCGCCCAATCAGAGCGCGCCACAGTGTGGCAAGAGAGAGAGTTACTATCTTTGAATACCCTTATACACAGCATGCTTCGCCCCTGCACACGTTTCCCGTTAAAGGAGATGGCGCAGGATATTTTTCTTTAACCTATTTTGACTGTTAAAAGGCCCCCCAGGGGGAAGTACTTGCTTATTCTGCGATTTTGTACAGGCGGCTTCGCCGTTAGTGTCCACAGTGACTGGTTTGCTTACATTTGCGATTTTGGCTGTAACTTTACCAAACATGCGCCTAGAGAGCTCGTTTAACTTGTCATACTATCAGCCTCGCGTGCAGAAGGACCTTGGTTCGAATCCCGGTTCGTAGGTAGTCAGTTGATAATTCCACGGTTGTTGATAGGCGCTGTTGGGGTTTGCGGGATCATGTTCCGGGCGGATTGTGGTAAGTTAATGCTGTGATATCTTTTCTAAGTCATGTGGACGCCAGGTGGTCGTTTATTTCGCTGCGGGTTAGGTTGACTTCGCTTACTTGGTGCCCTAAGGACCGGATTATAGTAGCACTGTGATTCGCCGCCTTGGTCTGCTTGCGGTAAGCTCTTGTCCATTCAGCGTCGCGCTGATTGTTGCAGTATGCGTCCAGTCTATTAGCTTATGGCTGTACACTTTGACATGAGCTCACCGAGTCGCAGTTTCTTAACACGGCACTAGTAGTTTCAGTTACTGCTGAATAATCAGGCAGAATCCTTTTTCTGAAACTGTGCATTAGCCCTCGCATATACAGTTGAGCTTTTGTGACAAATTAAAGGTGTCATGATAGCAAAAAAAATTTAATTGCAACGCGGAGGATCTGATGCTTGTGAAGGTTGTAACTTCTGGCGTACCAAAATACAGCAAAAGCTCGTCAATTCGAACCGCAATGGGACGTCAGTTTGAATTAAGGAAAGTTGACCTATTGAGAGGGAGGAATAACAGGAGTACACTGCGATCGCGTAGCAGTAGGGCATGTCAACCCTTCGATGCTTGAAAGAGCCCGTGGGCCGTGATAGCATGTGGCCTGCCCTGTGTTCCTAAAGGTGGTCAGTCCAGAACTTTTTGCTCTCAGAAATGATGGTAGGGGGAAAACCTCATCTTCGCTTTCTTGATAACTGAAGAAGGAACGGGCGGAATTCCATCTTCTATGCTTCGTCCTTGTCCTCCTTGTCGTCATTAGCAGCCACAGGTGATATGATGCCTTCATCTGTCTGCGCACAACACACACCACGCTGTCTTCATCGGCACAGTTCGCAAGGAATGCGTCTTCCAAAACGTCCGCCATGCGGGATTTAGGCTTGTTTTATCCCTGTTTTACCTTACCCGATATACGACGCCTTGTGTGTAGGCCCAGAATACGTTTCTCTGGCTGTGTGTCAGGAGCCAAGGCGCCATCCTGGTAACGGGCAGTTCGAATTATCCATGGTAGAACCTACTCCGATTGCAATAACTGATTTTTTTTTAAATATATAGACTGCTATGGAGACTTGGCCGCATTAAATCGTACAGTTCCAATTATCTATAAACTCGAGTTATTGAAGTTATAATTAACGGAATTTTTATGTATATGGCTATGCAACGTTTAGTAGCAAGTATTCGAGTCCGCCCATTGCCTCGTCAGCCTTGTAGTGCGTACTTGCTGCTCGCTGGTCTTCGCATGTTTATTCCCCTTGCACAAAAGCCATCACGGCGATTTGAAACCAAATGTTTATCTAAAATTCCCACTTTAGGGGGGTGCTATGAGAGCTTAGTGGCGGTGGGAGGAAGGGAGTGAATGTTTTTTGACGCGTTATAAAGAAGCAGCTAAACCTGATACATCACGTTTCATGGGGAACGAACGACACGTGTAATGAGCACCAATCAGACATACAACGGTTCAAACGTTTATTTACACATATATTATAAATAGTTGCCTACAAAATGTTGGACGACGTGATACGTATGTACAAATAAATTATACCTCTTCTTAAGTTTTTGGACGACGTCGAGTTTGTCTTAAAATGTCGGTGCACTACTGCCAGTCAATGTATATGAGGTACTAAGCTGTACAAACAAACAAACAAAAAAACAGCAACGTAACCAAAAGTGGGGCTGAGCAACACTGGAGCGGCCGAGTAGATTTCGTTCGTTGTTTCTCTTTCAAGACTTCCTATTATGCTTTCAGAAACGAGATTGCCCGCCTATGCCAGCGTGCGCTACTGGAGTCCACTCGCCTCAGCTACGAAACAGCAGTGCTGACGGTGTGCTGACAAGTTATCAGCTCAACCAGGCAGTGTTCGAAAATCATGTTTGGCTCTGTGCTCTAGACAGCACCCGTTTGACGGTTGGTGGAGAATCTCTCTCCTGTTAACGCAATTTTCAGGAATGCGGCAACCTGATACGGCCCGTCAGCTGTACGCCCGAAGCGAAGTCGTTGTCAAGGTTTTGTCAACTATGCCTACATTGGTGAAAAAAAAAATGCGTCGCGCCCGGTCGCGCGAATCTTGTCAACAACCGAGGTTGTCTCCACTATGCCTGCATTGTCGATAGGTACTCCCATTGCATTTCGGTCGCGTGGATCTTGTCAACTACCGAGGTTGTCTCCACTATGCCTGCATTGTTGATAGGAACGCCCATTGCATTTCGGTCGCGTGGGTCTTGTCAGCTAGCGAGGTTGTCTCCACTCTGCCTGCATTCTCGATGGTAACTCCCGTTGCGACTCTATTGCGTGGACCTCCGGTAGGCCTCTGCTTATGCGGTTCAGTGCGAACGGAGGGCATGGCAGATGCGCAACCGGCGATGTGAGGTTTTTACATGTGTGTGTTGAAGTCAGTTGACGGGATTCGTGGAGGTGGGGGTGGAGGCGCCTCGGGAGCCGAGGCCGACGTTCCTCGTCGTATGTACGAGACCACGGCCAGCGGAGATTTGAGCTTCTTTTTTTCTTCTTTGTCCCCGTAGCCGAACACCAGTTGCGCGAAGGGCTGCTTCTCGTTTATCAGCGGCTTCTCCGGCTCCACCTGGAATTGGCGAGTGTACCTTGAGTACTATTTTAGACCTCCTGTAGCGCGGCATGGACACAAAACGACACGTCTCATGGGTGTGGGCGAGAATAATTGCGTTTCGTAACAGTATACGTGGCTTTTAAAGGAACAGACAACCGATTGCTGTGGAGTATGGGCTCTCTGTCCCAAATGAAAGGTCACCACTTAAAATACCTTGAACCGAAAAGGTTTCCCTAATAGGGCCTTAGAACGTTAGGAAGCAGAATTTTTATATCCGTAAGTATGCTGCCAAAACTAATGCTGACAACTATGACCACATTAGTTGTCACAAAAACATGGCGGGTCAGTGTTTCTTTGGGAAGCGTTGTAATCTATGGGACACATTTAAAGCGCCAGAAGCTCGCTTAAAATGAGCGCTACGCGGGAGTTCCGCGATGTCCTAGTTTTGGCTTAGCTAACCTTCAAGTTGACCCTTCCTACGTGCCAGCCAACGTTGTATACACTGGTGTCGAGCGTGGCTGACGACCTTAGGCCTGAAAACGTGACGTTAGACAATGTGGGGCCGTCGAATGACCGCGTCGACCCCTCCCTTTGCTGCGCATCAATTTTAGTGAAAGCGAGTTGTAACCCGGCAAGAGGGGAGGCTTTACAAAACAGGCTTCATGAATGAGTCTTCAAAAAACAGGCTTCACGAATTTCCAGTGAAACCGGCAGACAGAGGCAAATGGCACTTTCGCACAAAACGTCCATGGCATTGTTATTATGGAGGACCTCCGAATGACAGCGTGCGAAGACTGCCGATACGGTAGAATATGTCATTAATGTTGGAGATAGGAAGGTGATGACCACTTTTCAAAGCGGGAGCTTTCTTAGTAAGACCGTTGGCTTCCTGTCAAGAAACTAACGCATTTCCCCATAGACCAGTTGCTCGAACGAAAAGCTCTGACACGATAGGAACGAAAAAGCTCTGGACACATGGCGCGTGCGTGAAACCGATCTTCCAATGTGTCAAAACGGTTACTTGAGAATAGCAAAGAGGACCCTGTTAGATAAGACAATACACGCATCGATCATGAAGAAGCAGTATAAAAGTACAGGTGCCGTCAGAAGTAATTGGAGCACGGGAGCTGTGGCCGAACCGCATAGGAGCGCCGTGTAGCTGCACCTGCGGTAAACGAAAGGAGCAGAACACGCATGCGTACCTGCCGATGCCGATAGCCCCTTTATACTTGTCAACCCTCTGCTTCTAACGCGGCTTCCAGCGTTGCTCGCAGCATACTGGTCTCGGTGATGGCGCTGATAGCAGACCCCCCCTAAAAATATTAGAAAGAAAAATTGCCACTTCAGATCCCTGCGATTGCGACGCTTTTCCCACAGCTCGCGTGCGCTGAAAGAGTGTGAGCGACGCTGCCAGATACCGCCTCTGCTATCAGCGCCATCGCTGGGACCAGTATGCTGCGAATAATGTTCGAAGCCGCGTTAAAAGAGGTGGGTTGAGAAGTATAGATGGGCTATCACCGTCGGCAGGCGCGCATGCGTGTTCTGCTCCTTTCGTTTACCGCTGGTGCCGCTACACGTCGCTGCTCCAATTACTTCTGACGGCACGTACACCTTTATCTCATAAACCACCTATCGGTATACATCTAGATCGTTCGTAGATGCGTTTACTTAGTGCGCGAAAAATCGTCGCATGGGATTGTTCCTCGTTGGCGATTTGGGTCTTTGAAAGTTTGACGATCGATTGGACGCACCTTCAGCGACGGGTGGGACGCACTTTTATCTTTTACGCTTTTCTCAACCGTCTTTAGGAAGAGATGGTAAAAATTTCTTTCGTGTGTGACAGTCAAATAATAATCTTTATCGAGTACTTGCAATGTGTCAAATAAATTACAGGGGAGTAGTTCAAAATTTTTTGAGCTATTTGAAAGAGCAGTTGAAAAAAAAAAATAACGGCCCAGACTTGCGCACAAGGAAGTGGTCTTTGACCAAGGCAACGCACCTTCCACGAATTGAATGTCGCAGTGGAAAAATTTGGCCTGGAATATTGGTTTTAGATGGTTTTTTTACCCCCAATGTTTTGCGTATTTAGCTCCCCCGCTGCATTTTCTCGACGCGAAAATTTGGCTTACCGAAAGAAAATTTCCGTCCAAATGCAGATGCCATCACCGCTGCGGATGACCCTTCGTAATGTTGTGAAAGTATACAACTTCTGTGAAGGAACTCCTAAGCTATACCCTTGCTCGCCTTCACATGTTTTTGGGGAGGTTTCTCCTTCTTTGAGTGAATTTCGCCGGTTTTCGCAAAATCCGCCGTTGCAAGAGAGACCATTTGCACAGCTGAATAACCGAGGTTTGCTTTTGACAGAAATTGACACGGGTGCTATTCCTCACGTCAGACTACAAACAGCAAAGCTACAAAGACTTCATTTGTAAATTTAGCTGTTTAATTATTCATTTACGCAATACTCACAGCGCCTGAGGCACGAAAAAACAGCCAAATTAGGTTAGGCAACATCAGTTCTGCAGCCACTGAAACAACACCAAAACACAGAAAAGTGCGTAAATCACATACATACATACAAGCCAATTTCTTAAATGCGTCCTCCACGTAGGAGATGCGTACGGGTACACGAGCCCACTTGCAGCGATACACGTCGGCGGCCACGTAATCGTCCGTGTTGTGCCACAATGAGACAGAAAAATAAACCCCACGGGTGATGACTTAGAGCCGTATCCATCAATTCTATACTCACGTAGTTTTTCCCGACGTTGAAGCGTACGAGGCGGCGGAATTTTTCAGGCGCGAACCAGAAGACAACTTCTCCTACTTGGCAGATCAGCTCCGGGTTCATGTCATCTACGCTGGAAGACGTGGCTGCGCATAAGGACAAACACGAAAAATACTGATAAATTTTACCGTTCTCATATTTCTGCGAAGGGAAATTTGACATCCCCCCCTGCTACAAAGGAAAGCTGTACAGTTTTCTGAGAAACCTCGCAGTTGAAAAAATTTGTCCTCGTTCAGGATTCGAACCCGGGACCACCGCGGTCGCTCTACCAACTGAGCTTACCGGGAGGCTAGCCGCCTGTAGCGCGAGAGCAAATTGATCATCTCGAAGCGACGGACAGGTGTTAATAGACCAAATTTAGGGGAAATCACCAAGGTGGAGCAAGTTTCTCTGTAGCCCCACGGCTGCATTGAGGTAGATGTGAAACTTTCCTTCGGAGAAACTTACTCCAGCTTGGGGATTTTCCCTAAATCTGGTCAATTAACAGCCTTTCCAACTTGATTGCAAGCACTGAGAGAACGATTTACACGAAAAAAGACGCCACGCCTTAGAATGTCGAAATGTGGATCTCCAGAAAACATTAAATTTGTAACAGTTGTAGAAATTATGTCGAGCAAATAAAAGTTGGTGACAGCATCGAAGGGAAATGTGTTGTACAAAAGCTGCACGTGCTGTAATCAAATCGTGGTGATCCATCTACGCTCAGGAATACTTACACGTGAAGTAGCTGACAGGGACTCCAACAGCCAGTACTGCGAACCAGGCCAGCAGAGTGTACCAAAGGCTTGAGAGGGCGTAGACGTCTGGTATGAGACCGCCACTGCAAAACAAGGGCGGCAATTTGATGTTTCGCTCGTTTTGTAATTAGGGAAATCGTTATCGTTGGGATTGGCGGCGTTACTAACTTCCTGGAAGGGGCATTGCAGATATTCCAAATTCGCAATTCCTCCACAATCCGTGGGTAATCATTCCTGTCCTTGGATTTTCTCGGCAAATTAATCAATTGATTACGCAAGAAGGGTTATATTATTTCAGCTGGTCGCGAGGTTTGATGGGGCCTTTAATTGGCTAATCCCAACGTTTATCATTGTTTCTACACTTCAGTACTGCAAATGCTTGTTCAAGTGTCACAGCGAGCTCGCAGGAGCGTACCTACTTAACAGCGTGCCTTCAAAATAGTGTTCCCGCTTGTTAATGGACCGGCGTGCCTGCGCGTCGGGTGCTTGTACCTCGGCTATTTATTGCACGCAACGGTTCACACGTGTACGCTCGGGAGAATTCAGAACCGAGCCTTGAAGGGTAACGCAAAGGGTCCTCCCGACGGGAGACGGGACGCTCTAATGCGTTCCGGGCAGTGCGTACTAGAAAGGAAAAAAATCTGCATAGAATTGCGGCATTTCGTGAACATGTCTTTTCTTCTCGCAAACTCTGTGTCCTAATTTTAACGCTCTAATTTTTGTGGTTTAACTCATTCCAAATAGAAAATCTGTCTCATCGAAGGGGAACATAGCCGCCTTCTCTCGTCCCCGAGCCCACAAGTTAGTGTTCCTGCCTTCAAATCAAGCTGTCACATTCCTTGAAGCGACATGCGCCAAAAGCTTAGATTCGGAAAATTCTGACCCACCTCTCCGGTTAATACGGTAAAATTAGGGTTCACACATTTGACGTGGAAAAATCATAAGGGAAACAATGTACATGTATGGATTGGTCTTCTACGTCAGCGTTAGGACTGCCGACCGCTATACGCCGTTCGAGCCGTATCATTAGGTTGCGGCCAGCTTCGCAGCTCTATTCGGATGTACGCTGAGCGGCCGTAAGAATGCCAGCTTGGGACTTTCGCATTTCGCCTTCAATGCGACGAAACGTGTGCAAACAACCGAGTCGTTCTGTATCAAGGTTCCTCACGTGTCAATGTAGCATGGAACGCTGTAGTCGTTCATGTACTGACGCCAAAAATGCGAATTCGGATCTCGGAATGCTGTTCTCATGAACTGTCCTGTGGCCGTATGTAAGCTTCGACCTTCCAATATGCTAGCTTCTGCATCAAGAAATCAAGCCGCCTTCATTCGCAGACGGCCTAGCGGCATCAGTTCTATAAAGAAAGCGCAGGATGCGGCTGAAAGATTTTTGTGTTTTTAAGGCAAAAGACATTCTGAAGTTTCCAGTATTAGAACTATTATGAACCGACGATCGCTTTGATGAAATTTGTAGATCTGATAGAACGTTTGATGAATAACCATCGGCACTTATTTACGGTTTGTCGCGAGTGAACTGCGAATTGAATGTCAACCACGTACAAGCAATCATCTCATGATTCTAGGATTTGCCAGAACAAGCTAGTTTACAGTGTGCAAACAAGCTTCTGACTCACAGTGAGCACAAATTTTTGTTACGTTGCTCTGTTGACCATTTGCGTTCCCTTTAAAATCGAACAGTGCCGCAATAGCGAGATGTGTTTGCACTGCTATAAGGTCGCTTACGAACCTAAAGATGGCAATAAATAAGGTTGCGCGTTGCTAGATTGGTAATTAACTTCCTTTTCGATTTCTCGTTGCGAATCAGCGCAACGTTCCCGTAACTACTTTGTTTGTAAACTGAATCGCCTTTTTCTTGGCATTTACTTCTTGAGGATTGGTTAAAACAAATATCGTGCATTTCGTTTTTTTTTTTTGAGAGGGGGGGCGGGGGGGGGGGGGTCCTGCAACGTTGCAAGACACGAGAAAGAACGCAAACGCGAAAAGCCAAATATGGTTACCATCTCTTACAATCGAAACACTAGGCGTTCTGTAGCGGTGAAAAAGCAGTACTTTAACACGTTTCAAAACTGATTAACCCTTTGGTCCGAGATTTGTCCAGATTTGCTCGCCTTTTTCAAAATTGTATTGAAAGCAAGAATGTGAAAAAAAACAGCGTTCATGGCCACACCTCTCACACATGTGGGCAACAACGTGCATTATATTACCGCGCGTTTTTCTCCTCTTTCTTTAAACTTAGGTCCACCTTAAGAGGTTAAGGACGTGACCATATTAGGCATTTGGGTTATGCTGAGTGAGACATCGTTTCTGGACAAGGTGATTCATGTCGGATTTGAAAATGATATATTGAAAATGACACACGGAATTCACACATGACAGACGCAACTCACAACTGCTTAATTTTACCGAAGAATCCCCCTAAATACTCTTCGGATCCATAGAAACTTTTTAATAAATATCGTCAAATTAGCAACTCGATACAGTTGAATAGATGTTTATTCCTCCTCCTTAGTAACGACTGTCCAAAATGTATTATTTTAGAAAAGTACGGGAAGGACCGATCACCAGGCGCTTGCGGGTGTAAAATACGTGTCCGGTAAATGTATGGGCGATAGCGCACGGGTCGTGTGCAGTGTAAATGTTTTTGTTTCTTTCTTCTTCTTAAGGACACAGCGCAATTTTACAAGGGTGTGGAATTTGCACGCGTATGCACAGGTCTTGTCGCTCTTACCCGTTTGCGCACTGAACTTTTATTCCTTTAAATAATCACCACGCCACCATTCAAAAAGCACCCTTCGACGTTCCCGAAACGGCAGCGACTGCACTCAACAATACAAAAGTGCATGTGTGGAAGCAATGTTTATAACACGTTTCACACTCAAGGGTGACCACGGCGAAGATGTTTCGTGGAATTAAACCAGCGCATTAAACCCGAACGGCCGCTGATTATTGCGTTTCTAGAGGAAATGCGCAGCGAGTAACATGTCATTGCTTACTGCCAAACGAGCACACATTTGGTTTGTTTTGTCGTGTGAAGGGCAGCGTCTTCGCGCCGCACGCAGTGAAAAAGCAGACGACGCAAGAGAGCGCCACCCACTATGGAGCGGTTCGTCCGCCGCCGCCAGGGGCCGACTGTGTTCGCGCTCGGGGCGAATACCCGTACAAGAAAACAACGTTAGAGCATAACATAAAAAATATCAATTCAAGAGTCCATATGCATGAGAACCAGAATTCCTATTATTGCCATCTTTACGAGTTCAGTGTTTAAAGGACTGCTGACACGAGATTTCAAAGCTGGGATAACTATATGAAAAAGGCTTCCTTTGTATATGGAGATATTTCCAGCAAGTTTCAACCGCAACCGTTCAGTATAACATGTTTCAAATCCATTTCATATTTGCGCGCACGAGAAAGAACAGCTACTGTTTCGCAATCACCATCAGCATGACGTCATCTGCTTCTCCTGCCCCCAAAGTGCTGACGGGAGGGCTCCCGTGACATTGCCAACGCGCTGGCTGCGCGCCGTGTGTATCACTTCACCGTTCTCGGACTGACGTCATGCTGCCCGGCGCGTGCAGATAGTGGAGACCACGGCCAGTCTAGGCGCGCGAGCGTCCATACCGGCAGTGGGTGCGACGAGAATGGCGACGTCATGAGCGCCCTCCTGTCATGACGGCCACCTCGGAGTTCGTTTAGTCAAAACCGTAACTGACACAAGCAAAAGAGGCTGTAAATAATTATTTACGGTGCTATCGACCATCTAATGTGTCGTTCTATGATTAGGGCTGGTAGGCACCCATAACAGCACAAACATTTAGCGTCAGTACGCCTTTAAGCTTTCCCTAGTATACAACTGTTAGGGTTGGGGTTAGGGCAGAATTCCGGGTGCCAGGGCTCACCTGGCGCTCTCGGTTCCCACTTTGGTGGCGTTAAGTACAGCAGCGAAAGCTGCGTTGCGGACGTCGGCGGGGCAGCCGTCTATGGAAGGCGGCGGCTGGGCGACGGCCATGGAGCTGACGAACTGGCCCAGATGGATCCAGAGAGAGAAGACCAGAGACACCAAGAGGCCGGACAGCGCTCCCTGGGCATAGCGCAAGGAGTCGGGGAAGATATATGTCTTCGGCATGCACATAAAAGATAAATAGGCCGAAGTACAGGAAGGGGTCGCAGTTGAAGGGGCACTAAGGTGTAAAAGCAAGTTGGCCTATACCGCTCGCAGAAGTAGTAAATGCAAAGAGCGCGCAAACAGGCATCGCAGTCCTTATACTCTTTCCCGCACTACATTTTGGGACACCACAAATCTTGAAGAGCTAGGGAAGAGAGGGGTTGGTGGAGCTTGCCGAAGAGTTTTTCTGGAGCAAACACTGAGGGCAGCAGGGACACGTAAATATCGTCATTTGCCCTTTAAAAGTCTTCAGGCAGCGAACACAATCCAATATGATACGTTCAGGCGCGGTAGGCTTATTTCAGTTTAAATTTCACTGAAATGTTTTGCCTTGCGCACAAGGGCATAAAAACATGCGTGCATGCGGGTGAACCCGAGAACGTATACGGAACATGCTTACCACTAGCGCACAGCTGGCGGCAAGATTAGGCACTTCTAGCGCAATCGGCTTGAATAAAAAAAGGCCGACAAACTGCTTGAAAATTTCCACGTGTATTTTCAACAGCTGCTTCCAGACGGTAGCACGGCCTTGAAAAGTGGCACCGGTGCCATCAAGCTCCCGCCTATCACCTACGCCTGAACGCCGCCATAAAAAAATGGCGTGAAAAAAACTATTCCTTTCTGATTGGCTTCAAATATTTGCCACGAAGGTAAAGGCAATGAGTATACAGGGTACCGAGAAAGATCACGACGGTCGAGCCAAATTGAAAACAGGGACCCCAGCTCGATCTGTGCGCTTTGTGACGTGCCTTTCAACGTTATTAAACACAGAAGGGAAACGGTAGGGAGATATGCCATGTCTAATAATTTATTCCTAAAAAAAAGAAACATCGTTGGCGGCCGAACAAAGGCCTAGAGGGCTACGAAACGTATGATCTTTCAGTTAAAACAAAAGGTTATTCAGACTTCAGTGTTTCTCTAAGCTAGCCACTTGGAGCTATATCCAATAAATAGAACTTGTGTCAGTGCCTCAGCGAAGTATTTTAAAACTTTATATTCACAAAGCGAGAGTTTGGACCTCTAGCAATGAACCTCTTGGAGCGTTGCGAAAATACAGTGCGAGCCGGAAATCCGTTCTGCGGTTCGCCGCCAAAGACTAGCGCCTTTGCATTTGCTTGCCCATACATGGCAACCACTGAAAAGGTTCGAGAACGCGAGTGCTGCCTATTCCCGGCCCACCAGGGTTTCCTGTGCGGTGTGGGGCGTGGGAACAGCTGCCCCCTGGCCGCCTGTGGTGCTGAAAACAGACAATACAAGCAATGCGCAGGTGAACTGGGTGGTGAACTAACAGCCGTTGCCTGTATACATCGCATTTAAACAGTCTTTTATCTGGATTTTTTTCTTTGAGCTGCCGGCCATTTTCTGAAACACGACGCCAGATTTTAGATTCAACTAAGCTCTCGCATAATAACGAGCGTGCTTGTAAATTCGCTGATTGCGCTTAGAATAAAAACGTTTCCAAATTTTTTGTTGCTTTTCGTTACAGCAAGAGAGCGCGGTAGGGTCTGTTAATGTGCAGTGCACCTTCGCCTTCCAAGCTTTGTCTGTGCATCCGGCGGGAACGCTATTGTAAGGGCGTTTTGCACGTGCTCGAGTGTTCGTGGCGAATACGTGCAACGGTGCAACAACGTGGTCACTCACCTTTGCTGTTGGCACATGGTATAAACATCCCCAACGTGAACAGGCCGAGTAGTGGTCCACCGATGGCGCTGTTGATGACCTGGGATGCCTGTCCAAGGCGGTGAGGGCAAAGCACGAGGGCATTTGTAAGTATAAATAGATTGAAACGAATCATTGATGGAACTAGGTTAAAGAAAATTCAAACAAAAATGAACGGAAGCAAAAAGCTGGCCTCTTTTTCTTTCTTACCTCGAGCAGGAAATTAGTACTACAAAATTTGGAAAAGAAAAATATAACCAGGAATGAAAGCTTTAATTCCCTTGTATAAACATGAAGCTAGTTTTGTTTGTATTTGCATAGCGTTGTAAAAGTATTACATTTCGCGCAATTAAGCCATCAAATTACTGCGTATTGTTTTTGCACATGCGTTGCAAGAAGCAGAAACAGCAGCACAAGCGTGAAAAATCGCGGCTGGTTGAAAGCGGTGGCTATACTCATTCCCTTCTTTTATTTCTATCACGTTCTTAGTCGCTAAAAATATACCTGGTAACCCTGTTCTCACACCTGCTCGCGCATTGTAGAACGATGCAATGAGAAGCAACTTACATTTCCGTCATGTCCGGGTTTGCATTCGGGGCGTTCACGGGGTGTTTTTCGAAGCTCGTGCTGTAGGAACAGGCTCGAGAAGAACGCCGCTAGTGACGGTCTTATAAAGAAATTGGCCGCGTATATGCTCGCGTCGCTGCAAAAATGTCGTCGAAAACGACAGCCGTCCGGCTGCCCTTGCCACGTAGACACCACCTCCTCTCTCACCCTTCCACCTCCCACGCCCTTCCCTCCCTCTCCTCTCGCTCCTCCCACGATGAAATCAATGGCGGTTTACTAAATTCAATTCAATTTTCCCGCCTTCGCAACGCCCGTGCGCCATCTGTTGGGACGTCTTTTTTTGCGGTTGTGTTTAAAACAGATTGAGGCGGCATTTTTTAAAGTAGTGTGCTTTTATCTCGCCTCTGTTTGACATCGTTTTAAACGTAATGTTTTGCTTTCATTTGTAACCGTAAATACCAAACCAATTAGTATTCTTATTTAAAATATAGCTGGTACTTTCGGTCATGTCCTGAGTTTTCTTCCTTTAGGTTGAATAACGTGAACATGCCTGAGCCGTGGCAGCAGTTTTAGTAGTTCGGAATGGTCTCGCCTGAATATACTTCGTGTTCAAGCCCTATTTCACCTCTTTTTTGACCGGCTGGTTGAACCTAGAGGTTGAGCGACGTACAGACTGATCAAAATCTTTCTTCATGTAGCCCAATAAAAACTATCGTCTTTAAAAAACAGGTTGTGTCTACGCGGAAAGGAAGTGGCTTCTAGATTAATGAGGTTACTGTTTTTGGAGTGTACTAATAAAATTTTATCAGCTAAACATTTACAGCAATAAAGTGGTGACGACAGGGAGCAACGTTCTGGAATGTTATAGAGCAATGTAATTTTTATATTCGAGGTAGGTCCAAATATAACGTTCGCGTACAGAAGTGTCGGAAACTACAACTTATTTTTGGGCCTCAAACAGCCATTGCTCTGAGATCATTCCCACGCATTTAGCTTGGTATCCATCTGTGTTAACGGCACCATATATATAGTCCAGACGCAATTCAAAACGTGCACAATTTTTATGCTTTTGCAGGCATAAACTTTCATTCACCTTAAAGCGTTACGTCCTCAGCTATAGTTATTTTTTACACGTTTCTGCTGTGCATAAGGCGATTGCACCATTTTCCAGCTCGTAGCTGTGGATGCATGTTTAAACAGCTCGTAGTCAGGGCGGAGAAGGGGGCATGATTTTTGCGATGATACTTCTAAGCGAACTATCATCATGCTTCGCATTCATGATACGTATTCTGGGCACAGGGAATAGCGGACGCAGAGGGTTAGAAAATACTTCTCCGTATCCTCCACTGGCAGCAGCATAAACTGGGGTCCTGGACTATGGACATTGCCCACCGCACATAATGCTGCTACAAGAAATGTATACTGCTTTTGCTCCTTCGCTGGAGCCATAACGGCTCTGAAAGCTTCAGTGATAGCTTTTGTGCGCAGAGCAGGGGATAAAACCGTCATCGCTTCGCAGCGGCGTCCTCGCCCGAGCGAGTTCTTTCAGGGAAAAAGAGAGAGGCGATGTTCGGACTCCGATGCAAGCACCCCTCGAACGCCCAGGAGGCAAACTCCGGTCGACGGAAGCGCAAGCGTCTACTCACGGCGAGCACGTTGCCCATTCGGGAAGCGATCGCCACCAGTCCGATGGTCAGCAGGCCGAAGAACACGCCTGCGTGCACGCGGGAAACAAGAGAACGTCTATTAGGGGCGGGTTACAGAACTGCAGGATTTGGAGGTAGGTACGGGAAATGCAGGCTCTGGAGGAATGAGATACACCTAGTGCTCTGCTAAATGAAGAGTGTACGGTGGGCTCGGTAGCTGGATAGCGGACCTGAGCATGATACAAAAGAACGGAAGCGGAAAGCGACATTTTACACTAAAACAAAGCAATATGCCCGGCAGAAAATACACCCCGACGCATGCATTCAGTATGATGAATAAGAATCATGCCCTGACCGATTTAGTGACTGCGACCAATTTAGGATAAAACGAATGTTGCGCACACATTTGCGTTTATTTATTTGCTCCAGTAGTATGATTCCTCTACAATCTGCTGCGCAGTGTGTCGCAATTAGCACCGGGGATGCGACAGAAACGCATAATACTTAATCAAGCCGAATGAATCAGCTGGCAAGAAATAGTAAACTCTATGAATAAGTGTTGAAATCAATTCAATTCAATTTTATTTTGCGGAAATTTTTTGGAACGTTTTCTGAATAAAGACTGCTACGCAGCCTGAGAGGGCCCAGGAAACCTACACAGGGCGTAGTGTACAGCGGGCGTCCAACAAAGCTTGAGTGGTGAACAACCACTATTAGAGAAACTTAATAACCGTGAACAAAAGTAACTGCGCTATTAGAGCCTCCAGCTAGCGGGTTCTCGGATGAGTATGGTGACAGTCGGACGTGGTTCGAGCGCAGGGTTAACCTACCGGTTGTAAAAAGATTACATATTGGAATTCAATTATGAAGCCATGGTCTGGAAGGTGTGCGCTTGCCGCTAGTTGTATATAAATTTGCTTGATTGGCATTTTTTTAGCGTTGAAGCTCTGACAACGGCCAACTTTGTATTAACAAAGGCAAAAAAAAAACGGTGAAGGTTTTGTGAGTATTGCGGGAGGAGGGTGGGGGGTGCGGTGGTTCAAGTCTTCCTGGGCTACGCCCCTGGATTCACATGAAGCATAGTTTTAGTATTTTGCACAGAACGAACAATGTTCTCGTCTCAAAGATATTTTGAATTGAAACTAGAAGCCGGCTTTGTAATAGCTGCTGCGCTGAGTCTTCCGGTATTCTCACCTAGTGCGACAATAATCTTGGCCCCAGTGCGGTCCGGAATGTCTGGCTTGATGGTGGCGATGATGTCCACGTACGACACCGCGCACAGGGCGTTGACGCCAGAGGAGATGGAGCTGCGTGTACGGATCAGAGGGCGGTCAACGCTTAGACAAGTCTTGAGGTGAACCAGAGAACGGGGCGTAAAAAGGGATATCTATACGTACAAAAAAAAAAAGAAAATTCACAGGCAATCACCCGAAGGTGATACGACCAACAGCGCCAGCTGTGGAGGCATGTCTACGAGAGTATGATGATTATCGAGTCGAGGAACAATACCGGGTGCACCTGAAAGTTGTCGCTGTAAAGCCAGAAAGAAAAAAAAAATCCACAGCGAAGGCATATGCCAAGCGTGGATATTTGCCTGTGGCAGACGGCCCTTCAGCTGTACCGGTAATGTATTGGCGTTGCGATTTTGGCTCATTCCCCCAGTAGGTATGCTGCATGTGCGTGGGGAAGGGGGACCAAGGCAGGAAGCCCTTACATGTTGGTTGTCGGTACTTCGAGGGGATCAAAAATCTTAAAGAAGCTTCCGACTGTTTTGTTAATTTTTGTTCTTGTTCGGGGGTGTTCTAAAGTGACTAATTATCGTATTTAAAACAGCTGTCGAAGTCGCTTGCAACTGGAAAGCGATTATCGGTAGTCATTTTTTATGGAAAGCAGTGTCAGTGACTGTATCCATACCCCATCTCCGACGCAAGCGGTGCTGTCAGTGATAATTGGTCGCAGAAGTTGTGCGTTCACAAATTTAATGGTACCAGTGGTTCGAGCCCCAAAACATCGTCACTTTTAGGCAGAGTGGCAGCTTGTGAACGTCATAAGAGGAAATGAATTTCACCTCAGCGAGGCTGCGAAGATACCAGCAACGAACAGGCCTGGGATGCCAGTCATGTTTCCCAGCACGTCCATCACAAAGTAGGGCAGTAGCTAAAAAAAAAGAAAGGAAAAGATAATTTATTCATAGTTGGCTCAATGAGCAGGACTTGCTAGAGACACAACGTACCGTTGGAGTAGCACTGAAAACTCCAAGGCTACCTATAAGCAAATGAAGCTTAGGTCACCTATATACTTCGACTCGGGCAAGGTTAACACTGCGTCAGGCGCATGCTGCCTGTCATTCACAGAACTTTACGTGGCTATAGCACAGAGTATGAATACATGCGGTTGGCAGACGTATATATACCTGGTCTTCGGTGGTAATCTGGTGCGCAGCCACGGGATCGCAGCTGGCGTACTTGACATACACGAGAAGGCCCGAGAAACCGCTGAGCGCAAGGACGATGCACAGCAGGGGAAAGTTGAACCACACGACGCTGAAGGATGAGAGACAAGAGAAAGGGCAGAGTGTATTGGGGAAAAAAAGCTTACGTGCGGTAACTTGTGTGCGCAGGGTACTATGGCACAGTGTTCGAGGTAGAGCTTGAGCTCGAAGAATAGCATGCAGTAATTTAAGCCACTGAATATAGGCAGCGTATTCTTTCCTCAGAGCAGTGTAACGGCGTGAGAAGTTTAAAATTGCGCGCCTTCGTTGTTGAAATTGCCGTGAACACGAGAAGTTCTAGGCTTATAGAAAATGATCAGTGTTTGACGTATAGGGTTAGATCTAGGTTGTGTCCCCAAGGTATAGGCTCAATTGAAACTCGCATCTGATTTCTATGACAACTCTTGTGATCGGGATTAGCTACTGTAAGGGGTTCTGTAGCTGAAAAAGCTGTGAGCGTACAAGATATGCGATACAGCACTCACAACTTGGCTTGGCTGAGCGTCGGCACAGTCAGGTACCGCAGTACCATCATGTGATTGGTGGCGTAGCTGGCTGCGTTGGCGAAGAAGGCTCCGATGGCCAGGCTCCAGATTGTGTGGTGTATTCTGGGGTCCGGGCTGATTCTATACAGAACACGAGAAAGAGGCATAGACGAGATGTTAGTTCTACAGTACTCTTTGCCCAGTACTGCATATCATGTAGAGGTTTTCTGAGCGCGTTTGTTTTCCTGAAAGGAATACAGAGTTTCATGCAACGGCGTGTTTGCGTTTGCAGCGTAATATAGGCTTGCAATATTAGCGAGAGCTCAGTTTCTTCTCAATTCCTTTCCAAAGTTCACTGTTCCTCTTGGACGCGATGTTGCAATTAGAAATCCTTCCTTGTGGCCTCTCTCGTGCGCGACTTGTTCACAGAATGCGCCACATTTAGGCGGAAAAGATGGGAGCGACTTCACGCGCCTTCTCAGGCGGTGAAAGCTAGCAATGCCATTACACGGGAGCATTGACCAAAAAATTGCCTGTGGTTTTACTAAGTTATGCCTGGGTGTAAGTAGCGAGAGGTACGGTTAATGTTATTGTTTAGCTTGGTTCTCTGTACTATTACATCTTTATCGTTTAGCCTCGTACGTCTGAGTGTTTAGGTTTTTTAATTTATTTATTGTACCCTCAGGGCATACAGCATTATAGAGGGGAGTGGGTTTAGGAGACAAGTAAAATACAAGTGAAACATGAAAAACAAATCACATTCAGTACATGCATACAACTCTCAAAAACAGCGTGTAAACGACAATGCATACAAAATGTACGCAATATCAAGAAAGAATCAAACAAGGAAGCACCGCGACAAAAAAATACCGTAATGACAATCTAATGCACAAAGAAAGTACTGGTTAAAAAAAAAAGACGCCTAGGTTTGGTTGTTACCTCTCGTTAAGTTACCGTTCGATACGCCGAGCACGTTCTTCTTCTGTCCCAGCAGCTCGTTGCCTCCTCCTGGTTTGATTCCTTCGTTGATCCGCGGCCCTGGCACGAGATGCCGAACTAGACGACGAACCATCCTCATCTGAATCCGCTCGCCTGGCCGCTTCGTACTTACGACGCTTCTCGAGGCATGCGGCTCGTTCTTCCTCCATCTTCTCGGCTCGCTGCCTCCTCTTGGTTTCGTTCCGATGACGAACCCTGGCTTCTTTCAGTCTCTCCGACTCACTTTCCATACCTGACGACGAACAGCACCAAGTCGCCCCTTCTATATAAACGATGCAACGCTGGCTCCTCCTCTGTTGTTGCAACGCGGTTTCACCGGCTCCTCCTCTGACGTCATGTCAGATGGCGCGGCGAGCGCCGCTGCAGCTGCGGCGGTTGCTAGGCAACCGCTCAGCTCTCGGTGCGGCCACCGGCCACAGCGAAACGGTGAGAATACGGCTCATTGTAGCCCTCGCTACCAAAGAGGCGCCCTCCCCGCTAAAGGCGCAGGAGTTGGCATTCATTGGAAATGTACTATATGTGAGAGAACAGCCCTGACATAACGAGATGGTTTTTATTTGTTCTCCGCATTATTAGAGAGGATACGCCTAATTACCCACTTCTATCCCTGTTTACACGTTTGGGGTTGAAAGAGAAGCGGAGGAAGGGGCAATTAAATTCTCTACGTGTGTATTGAAGGCCGACGAACCCCTCTCACGTCTGTCTACACGCGCGGAGAGTAGTAAGCGGTGAGATGGCGAAAACAAATTAAAATTTTAGTTATCTTTACAGCACTCCTCTGCGTTATGTATTTGGAACAGGCGATGAAAGAAGCCTATATAAGGGACTTGATAAAAGTGTTGCATCATGGTCGTGGTTAGAGATACGTGCCCCAAAAGATAGCCTTCTTAAAACTGGTGTTCGTAAGGCTACCTATAGTTCGGCCTGTTAATGCTTTTTTTTTTTTCCTGCATGTCTGGAACTAGAGGAGACCCCCTACTTGGTGGGTGTCCAGACATCAGCAACTAAGGCTCACTTCAAAAAAGTTTGCTCTTCCTCCTCCTGCATGTCTATTATCGTAAGACCTGTTTTCTTCCTTTTTTTTCGGCGCTCTGTCCCCACCCCCTAAATTTAAGACGTCTGGCTTACACACCACGTTCGGGGGAGTGATACATGACACGAAGTTGAACGCTACTGCATTTGAAAGTTAACTTTGGGGACCCATGCATGTAATCACAGGCGAATTCAGGGTTTCGGTTAAGGTTGGAAAGCTCTATTTAGTTACCTGCCACGAATTTCCTAACAGAAACTCTTGGTCTTAAACTAGCCACTAGAATCGTTTTTTTTGTTAATTCATCGTTTCATTGTTTCATGCACATAAATTGCACCTGTTTTCTTGCCACCAAATAAAAATGGCAAACACGTTTCTTTCACATTTCTTCTGAATTTAAGGGTAGGGAGTAACCTGAAGCCGCCCGCATGTGTCCAAGTGTGCGTTTGTTCGGGAGTGCGGGTAGGGGGCGAGGCGCACGCATCTTTTTGCGTATAGTGAACGGCGCTATTAAAAGATAAATGAGCCTGGCATTTTCATAGTTCGTCAGCAACGATTAAAGAATTCTGCGAGCTGATATTGCAACCAGCTATGAAAAAAAAGTCCGGAACACGAAATCTTCTACGCGCTTTTACACCCACTAGCGTATCTGCGACACAATAAGAGCGGACGCGACCCTGCATGCTTAAAGGAGCCATGAAGACAAAGTACAAGTTTGTTTTTATTCGAAAGATTTGGGTTTTTATATGCCCCCAGCGCTTGTCCGGTAGCAAACCTAACTTTGCGCACTCTGCGCACTTATGCGTGAATTTTCAATTAAACATGCGGTTTGCGTATCGTTACGTAAAGGCATATTGCAGCGTTCGCTTGCCGTTTTTCCGTTTGCCAGTCACAAATGCAGCGATGCGCAGAGCAGAAATTGTTTGTGAATTCTGAAAGTAGTGGTAGTAAAACAAAGAGGTCGGGTGAACCAACGCCGCCTGTAATAAACATTGGCCTAACGGCGTGAGCGAAGAAAATGGCCAAACAGCCACTTCTCCTGTGGCTCTCTCCTACCCTTCCCCGCTCCGTATGCCTTCCAGGCGTGCTTTCGTGTCGCCCAGCCAGCGCCGCTTCTCGGAAACTATGCAAAATAGTGGAAAGTTTGTTTAGGGTTCCCGAGGCGGCGCTCCTACGCCTTCTTGTTTTTCACCATGCCTGTCTGTCTTGGTCTGTCACTGATAAAACTTCCTTTGTCACGAAGCAAAATCCCTTGCGCTGCCGCAGGCTGATGCCGGCTTTGCGCGCTTATCTACTCGGATCACAGGCCCTGAAATTTTCTGAGTGGGGCATCCCACCTCTATCCCCTCCGCATTTAGGTATTGTTTTGACCCCGCTGTTCGCACTCCGCATCGGTACGCACTTCTAAAATTGAGGACTGTACTGTAGAAGCGCCCGGACAGCGTGGCGGGATCCCAGCTGCTTATCATTTTGTTTCCTATTATTTTCTGAAGTTTACAAGCACGTGACATAATTGGAAAGTAACCGTAGAAGTGAGCGCCCGAACAAAAAACGTGCAAGTAATTTTTTTCTTCTCTATATACTCCAGAAAGAAAAATATCAGTAAAATAATGGCTGCCCCATCCGAAAATATTGTTTTTCTGTTAGCTATATGTCTACCCGACAATCAGTACGTTCTTACACTATTTCAGTCCGCCTCCGTCTTTATCTTTGGAAAAATGCAGCAAGTATGAAGCGAGCGACACGTTGAACGAGATCCCCACTGCGCCACAGAACTAGCGCCCCGTCGCGGCTAAGATGTAAGCGAAACGGCCATTGAAGTCCAACAGGTAAGCTGACAGACACACGGCGTAGAAGTGGGTGCAGCGTTCGCGACTCGCGAGCAGTGACGTAAGGCGAGATGTCCGCCGGCACGCGCCACATAGCGGATCAGTGCGCGACGCGTCAGGCAATGTTAATACAGGGGGCTTTGGGTGAACGGAGTGGCCGTTGCGTTTTGTTGAGACTCTCACTGTATTTAATTACGCTCTTGCATCATATATTCCAATTTCGCTCTTAATAGACTAAAGTAAGGATCGGCAACGTTTCGACGTGTAGCGCCGAGTTGCATGAAGTCGACACGGCGGAGGGTTGAACGGCAGATTGGGTGGGAGAGGAAGGGGGGTGGCTTCGAAGAAAAAAGAAAAAAAAATCAGCGAATTGCCAATAATATTTGAAAATAATCTGGTGAATTGTGAAGATGGGGGACAATGCAACTGGAAGCGATGAATTCTGATCTGTTCTTGTCTCGCCGTCTAATCCCTTTCGAGGACAAAATTGGCGTCTCGGCGTTCACATTAGCGACGACCCCTGCACTAGAAGATAACCAACACAGTCAGTGACGATATTATGTAAATATTTGGGCCGTGCATGGTGTATGCGACTGCGTTATGTTACACATCTAAGCAGGCAACGGACTTGTGATTCGGTGCTTCATTCGCGTCCTCTAATTGCGCTCAATTTGTTTATTTGACGGTATTGCCTCACCTACTCGCTAGTATACGTGTACCTTGCCGTTCGTGAACCATGTGGCGTGAAATTTTAAGCAAGAATCGTTTAGTTTGCGAAAATACAAAACAAATTTTCCACTCGTTTTCAAGGCGTTGCCAGGCCAGCAGCGTCCGCTGAATGGGCTGCGCTCCTCGCGTCCGCTGGCATGCTCCCGCTGAAGCGACCATTTACAGTTACCTCAGGCTCATTAACGTTCTGTTTATGCTACTTGTGAACTTTCCTTTGTCGTCCTCACGCAAGAAGAACGAACGATAATTATCGTCGAGAAGTTAGACCACCCGACCTGGCGATACTGCCCCACGCCGCGACGATCACGACAGCTCTCTCAAAAACAACACCGATAAATCGGCTCGTTGTAGGGGATATTATTTTTTTTAGCCTCTGAAACTACTTTAAGGGCATTTTATTCAGTATACAGTCACTTAAACGTACCACAATGTGGTTAAATTAAGTACAACCAAATTTCGCTCTGGCTTGTAATTGGAAACACATGGAGGGCGGCGAGGGTCGTCTGCTTTTGTACTACCCAGAGGCGTCGGCCACTAGGGATGCTGCATGTCGCCAAAACTCCAGTGCAGGAGCCCTATAGCCGAGGGTGCATGCGTGTTTCAGTCCAGTCAATACCGTATTTACTCGCGTAATGATCGAACTTTTTTTTCCAAAATTATGATGCAAAGTAGGGGTGCGATCATTACGCGAGGTAAATTTTTCGGGAAAAAGTGTCAGCGCAGAAAACTCAAGTTGCAGGTCAGAATGTTTACGATAAGTCTCATGAACATAATAAACATAAGAAATACAACATAATAAAAACTCCACTGATCACCAAATGACCAGCTGAGCGATGCAAAATGCAGTGTTTCAATACGGAACGCACGGGAATTACGGAACGAACCGGAACGAGTTTGAGAACGGGAAGAGAACGAGGTGAGAACAGGTGAGAACGAGGGGAGAACAGGTCGACCAATAAAAGTGGTGCTGTCACAGTGTGGGACATCAAGACACGGCTGCCGACACAGCAGGCCGAGCGCGTTTGTTTGTATGTTTTGTGAGTACATTATGTACATTTAGTGAGAGTTTCTTCCGCAGCAATGAACTCACGCTTGCCGATATCTCTAATACCATCAAGTCCGCGGCAGTAACGTAGCCATGTCCGCTTTGAAAGAGGAGGAAACTAACGTAAGCACGACCATCGTCGTCTAGACTTGGCACACATACGAAATATGTCTGCGGCAAGTTCAGGGTGCGATCATTGCGCGGGAAATAAAAAAAGTCATATTTTGACGACAAACTTTGTGGGTGCGATCATTACGCGAGTGCGATCATTATGCGTGTAAATACGTTATACGTCAGTTTTCTCGACCTCGGCTGTAGCGCTTCGTTTCTCTTGAATGTGGCACCCGGCGGCGCGGTGTGCGATGCTCCGAGCGAGCGGCACGATTTTTGGCAGCGGCCGATAGCGTGTGGCATGCGCTTACGCGCGCAACGACGCGGCTCATTTTTGCGATATGTTGTCGTGCGCTCCTTTTATTGCCATCTTATTGGCTGCACAGAAAACTGGCGTTCAAGCAACTACGCGGTAAATATTCAACGCTCCCAGGCACTGCGACGTCATAACTATACGACTCTTCTGCCCTATATGTATACGTCCTGGATGGCCCATTTGTGGACAGGTGTTTCCTTTTTCAACAAGGCCAAAGCCCTGTCCACACAGCACGAGCAGTGAGCGCTCTCCTGGAGGACCACGCATGGCTTCAGCTGCAGTGGCCTCCGTGCGGGGCAGACCTGAACCTCATCGATAATGACCGGGGAATAATGAAAGTGCACCTCGCCAGAAGAAATGACTGTGGCCGCACGGCTGACGAGCTGTGGAATGCAATTGCAGAGGAAGGGGAATGCCTTTGCTGCCGCCCAGAAATTGTAAAGTCTCTTTACGAATCGCTTCCCCCACGCATTCGTGAGGTCATAGACAATGACGGCAAGTTAGCACACACCTAATCGGCTTGTAGTAAACCACTCGCTGTATGGCCTCTTTATAAAGCGATAAACCATCCCAGTTGTTTTCAGGGCTTCATATCAACTGAATGTTCGTCACATAACAACCAGAACTGGTTCTTTATCACAGACTTGCTTGAACGACAGTTTTCTGTAGTCAGTGAGACGGAAAATAAGAGGAGCGCCCGACAACATAGTATGCAATGATGAAAGGCGCCCGGTGCTCACGTAACGCACTGCCCACACGCTAATCGCGGCCGCCCGCCAAAATAGTGACGCTCGCTCGGAGAACCGCGCACGGCGCCGCCGTGGTGCCAACATTTCAAGAGAAGCGAAGCGCTGGCGGCCGAGATTCGGAGAAAAATAACATGCATCGACTGGACTGGAACACGCATGCGCCCTCAGCTATCTCGACAGCAGGCTCGCCGTAGGCGTCGCGCGATATTTATCGCGCAGTCAACGGCTTCCTAGTTGATTTGAACCGACAGTACATGACATCATGGACGTGTGGACCGTCCTACGCCGAGCATGCACTACACTCACGGTGAACCAGTAACACCAGAACTAGGATTAACGGCGTGAATAGGTCAACGTGCTGTTCGTGGCACGGGCTATTCATGCTTCCCATGCGGATTTATGATGTTCACATGGTTCGTGGCCGTCAATGCCCATACCAAGCAGGAGGCTTTGTGACGGTGGTGGTAATGGATGATTCGCTTCGTGCGTTGTCCATTACAGTATAAATCATGAGGCCCGCAGCAGATACTGAGGACAGTCGTGCGAGCATCTGTGCTGGTGTATTAAGAGAAGGTGACGCTGTAGCCGCTACTCACACGTCGAACTCGATGCGTCCGCCGCTGCGGGATGTCTGCCAGACGTTCTGGACGCCGCCCATCTGCCACACGCCCAGCGAAACCACGATCAGCATGGCCAGCACCGTCACAACGGCCTGAAAGGTGTCCGTCAGCACCACCGCCTTGATGCCGCCCTAAAGGGGAGGAGTCGAAGGTGCGTGGCACTTAATAAGGCACTCTCAGCCATGTCGCATTCCGCTACCCACAAATGGTGCAATGTACAAAACCCAATTTTAGGCACCACTGGTAAATGACCCCGGCCCTACGTTGCTGCCACATAACCATGCCACGGTCCAGCTCCTAGCCTGAGAGCCCAAATTCAGGCCGTGGGCTGGGCTTTGGAAGTCGCAATGAAGCAAGCTCTTCTGGCCACCTCACGGAGTCAAGAAGAAGTCCATCATTAATCTAACAACTCAGTGATTGTTGAACAAATAAAGTTGTTCCTCCCCCTCCTCCTCCACTTCTGATCGCGGGGCACAAGCGGTGCTCTGTGCGATTCATCGACAAATGGTATCGGCGTTCGATTGCTCAACCTCCGTGCAGTTTGAAGAATAAAGGCTGAGATCGCCCTACTGCTCCCTGCTGGAGCTACAAACGGCTTTACTTTTCAATGATAGAGCACAAACTCTCGCTATACTTTGCACAAAGAATGTAAACACTACAGTCAAACGCCGCTACAACGAACGTTTATACTACAAAATAGCCTGTACAACGAAGCATGTCATACTGCCTGGTCCGATTGCTATGTTTCCTACGTATTGCGAACGCCACTACAGCGAAGATCACTACAGCGAATATGCCTGTTTAACGAATAAATTCATGCATTCCCAATCACCGAATCTTCATTTGAAAACGAATACGCCTTGCCGCACACGTGGTAACACGCAGTTGATACGTGTGCCGACGACCTTGAGTCATCCATTTCAGCCACGGTGCTGCAGGAGTCGCTAAACACGTATGTACGTGTTTAGCGACTACCGAGGCGTAATCGTAGACGACCAGGTCCTGGTTTGCTCTGACCTGACAACTGACTACATCGTGGAGGCCATCACAGAGTAAGGGGACGCCACAAATAATCAGGCTACCAGTGACGAACAGCTTGCAGAGGAGCCAAGTGTTATGACTACCTGCGAAGCGGTAGCGGCATTTTGCGCGCTGCAGGTACACATCTCGTCACTCCCTGACATCGCTCAGCAGCCCGCCTTGAACCTAGACTGCATCAGGTCGGTGGAGCTTGCGCATCCATCATGTCATACTACAGTCGAACCTCGTTATAACGAAGTAGTATCGGGGCAGAAAATTAGTTCGTTATAACCGATATTTGTTATAACCATAGAGGTAATAATCGGCTCTAGCAAATGGTCACCTGGCTCACGCAAGAATCTTAGATACAAAGATGCTTAGAAACCAGTCGAAACGAGGCAATCCTTACATGTCTCCTTGTGGCATTTCAAATGAAATGGACTGGAAACATGATGAACATGACTTTACAACAGCCTAAAGTTCGTTTTACAAAACAGGCCCGCGTTCTTATTTCGGACCAGTGTAATGCGCTGTTGCGCCAGACGACCAAAATTTTGGCTACTTTTTTAAGCGATTAAAAAAAGGGTTGTCTTGTCTTTCCCCTTCTTATTTTGCTTTTTTATGCTGAATTTGGAGCTATAGAGCGTCACGCGGAGCAAGTATTTCTTCGTTAAAGCCGATATCGCGTGGCTCTCGCGGTTTTCGTTCCGTTATAAAAAGAATAAATGTCACTGAAATAAAGCGTGGCCAACCGAAGTACGTATTTAGTTCGCTATATCAGATAATTCGCTATATCAGTGCTCGTTATAACAAGGTTAAACTGTAGTGTGTAGAAGAAAATTTTGACTTTTTTGCCAATTGCAGCTTAAATCGGGTCGTTGTTTCTCTCAGTATGATTATATGCTTTATAGGGGGCCAGTGAATTGCGCGACGCATATAACGAAGCGGCGTGTATAACGGACAATTACTGCGGCACCACATGCTTCGTTGTACAGGCGTTCGACTGTATTTGCCTGATGTCTTGCATGCAGATTACTTAAAGATAGAAAAAAAAACGCTTCAAGATTTAAATTTGTGTACTTTTAGTCTCGGCCTGCGATTGAGCTGAGGTACTTAGTAGAGGAGAAGTAAAATGTGGTCTGTAAGTAAATACTTACGATGCTAGTGTAAACTGTACACACGAGTCCAATGGCCACGACTGCTGACCACAACGTCATGCCGGTCACTGCAGCAAAAAATAAACACAGGAGTGTTACGATTCACGCAGCAATTCATTTTTGTGACATGTACACTATAGCTCGTTTTTCGCACATTGCTTCTTGAGTTTGTTTCTTGCAATGAACTCTGCCTGCAGTTTTCTAACAGAATCGAGCGTGCTCCGACCGATTTGTAAACGGCGTGGGAAATGAGTGAGACAGCAGCACGCGCTTGCAAAGCCCTTTCTGAGTTTAAAAGTCACTCGAGACTAGTACGACACGGACCTTGTTCCACGCTTATCCCTGTCCCGAAAAGTGATAACGCGGGAAAATGGGCAGTGTTTCCGGTTTACGCCCCGTTTAGCAACAACTGGTGGTTTGTACAGCGGATAACAGCGTGGAATGAGTCTTACTCGTGAGAGCAGCAGAGCAGGCCACGCAGGGCTCGACGAATGGTTTTTTCACCGGAAGCTCTCATTGTAAGGCTTTCCCCGGGCAATTACGTCTTGTACTCGAATGGCCGTGTTTGCGCCAAACTACTGGTTACGTGAGCTCTCTCTGTCTTTAGCACAGGGTGAGGAAACGGAGAAATTAGGAGAGGGGTGTGTGCAGAGTGTGCGCTTGGGGGGAAGGAGGATCAGGTCGGGGTTATGCGTTGTCAGCGCGGTCTTTATCCGCCACACGCTCAGCTCTATCAGGTAAGTGAGGCATTTATCGTGTATTGTACTTGGCCTTACGGGCTCGAGGGATACGGCGATAAATTCCCACTTCGAGGAGCGGGCTATAAGGGATAGCTAAAGAGGGTGGACGCGGGAATGGCTGCGTAAAAGGCAGCAAGTCTATACAGGAAGTGCAAAGAAGAACCAGTCCCCAGACGCTCAAAATAATTGAGATCACCGCAACGGGATTCGTCCGCCCTTGGCCGAACACCCTTTTGTCATAGCGGTTCTTGCGATTGCGTGTCGCTCAGGGGTGATACAAAACATGGCAGTGTCAATCAATCAATCAATCAATCAATCAATCAATCAATCAATCAATCAATCAATCAATCAATCAATCAATCAATCAATCAATCAATCAATCAATCAATCAATCCATCAAAGCACACAAATAGAGGCCAGCATGCAGGAGCTATCATTAGGCCTCCTCACATGAGCAGAACGATCGCCTTCTTAAAGTTAAAGGAACATTGGCCGTCATTCCACGTATTCATTAGCGGACTCATGTGTGGTGAAAAAGCCGACTTTACAACGAAAGGTTTATCGCAAATCAGAGCACACTTTTCTGGAAAGAACGTCGCGCGTCCGTAACCGTCACGCCTGCGGTTTTCGCTGCCCACCTATTACGCGACAGCGTAAGTTTTCTATATCCAACCTTGGGTGCAACCACTGTTTATGCATACCTTTACAACGCATTTACGCAGCGTTGCAACATTCAGCTGTCAGGTGGTGCGAATGCAGGTTGCTCAATGCCACGGCTACTCGGATTTGGGCGTCCGCGCATTTCTACGGCGGCATACATTTGGAGCATGGCTCGATGGCACTTCTTTTGCCTGCCTGTTGATCGGTCAATAAAGCAAGCGCGAAATGTTTTACTCTTACACAAAGCCACATTAGGACAGTACAAGAACGACCTACGCATGCGTGCACAGCGTACGAAAATACTCACGTTGAGACAGTGCCAAGGCAGGAGCGTAGAGTGATATGGCGATGTATATTGTCTGAAGGAAAACACAAGAGAGAAGCAACGTTAAGATACAAATAGGGCTACACTTAGGCTGTGGGGCGTGGCGTAAAGTAATGAGTACATCAAAAAGCTCTTGGAGTTTTTTTTGTCATGCACACATGACGAAATCGTGAAAGGATTCTTAATTTGGGCACGGATATGCCCTTAATACGAAATTTTGTGGGATCTACGAAATGGGAAAATACGAAAGGGGGTAATTATGGGATAGTGCGAAATTTCGGGGAACCAGAGAGATAGAGAGGGAGAGAGGGAGATTGTGGAGACAACAATGAGAGAGAAAAAATAAATATAAAAAAGACACAATAAAATGCAAGGAACAAAACTCTAAACATTTGTGCATAAGTATACTCTCTCTCTCTCTCTCTCTCTCTCCGCTAGGCAACTGTAGGTATTGGCCAGTTTCCGACCCTTCATTTGCTCATGCAAATGGAGCGTTTCTGGTGGAGGCTACAGTTCCGCTGCTGTGGGCCCAAACACTGAAAGGCGAACATAGCGCGTCTGATACTAATTAGTAATGAAAACGTCCATCGACAGAACGATGTAGAACGTCGTTCAGCCAATGTCGTTGAAACACAGGGTGTCGTGACGAAAGAGAGGGAGTTACTCTGCTCCCTCGCCTCCGTAGACGTTTTCGCAGCCAAGTCAGATTCAATTGTTTCAGGAGAAATCAAATCCAAATCAAACAGAAACGGGAATAGAATGGCAACTCACCATTTCCAACATGTAGAGCACCACCGCAGCCATTCTTACTGCCCTGTTGAAACGCATTTCCAGGTACTGCAACACGAAACAAAAACAGGGCAGGTTAAAATATGGAGGGAAGGTCGTGCTGCTAGGGGATAGAACTTAGCCCTGCTTGCCGAGCCAATTTTAAAATTCGTGACCCGGTCCCGGCTTTGTCAAGAAAAGACAAGAAAAACAAATCCTCTGGGCACTTCAGTCTGCTTACGTGCTTCGAAGGAGAAAGCCTGGAGACACCTATTAACAACCTCTAAACTGCTGCAACATCGCGTTGGCATCGCTTTCTTCGCTTTTGTTCCTTCGTCTTTAGGCTCGAATTTCTTCAACCGCTTATTTTGGCTACACCGTGTATGCCTCCAATTTTTCGCCTTCGTTTCTTTATCTTACAAGACGAATTACTTCAGAAAGCAGACTGGCACACACCACAGCTTCCCTGGAATCGGGGTTCTGCGCTGTTGGTGGGCAGCTGTTCTGCTCACGTGCCATCACGTTCAAGTGTCCCGCGGTACGCACTATTCGACAACTTTCATGTACCGAATTCATAGCCTTGTGAATTTTGCGAAGCGGGTCAGATTGCCTTTGAAAGCTCCCGATTCTTGGCCAATACGCCAAGTGTGCACCGTTTCACGAAGGAAGGAACAACAACAGCAACTTTATTCTGTGCTGGCAACGTGCGGAGATGGCACAGTCGGTAGAGCACTGGGCGGCTACTGCGCATGCCCGGGTTGAAATCTAATCGGATAACGCATGTTTTTTTTTATGTATTTGCTCTTTTTTACGACAGCCACTTTCTTGACAGGACAACAGCAACAACAAAAACAATATTTTTTTTTCAGAGAATGGGACACGTAAGGCTTTCGCATTAATAAAATTCTGCAGAAATTCAGAGAATTGTCTACTAATCTGTAGCATATGCCGCTTGTCTTGAGTGTGAGTTTTTACAGTCAAAGTTTTAAGCTTTTCTAAATCCTGTCCGACCAATTATTGCCATTTACGCCATTATAACGATTAGAAGTGGAACTTTCGCGAAACCTGCATTATTGTGGAAATGCAGGTCGTTATACGGTTTGCCATTTTCCGTAATTTTTTTTTGCATTTTTCGTGTTTCTTAGTGTTTCAAAATTTCTTTCTACCAATTATCTCATTTATGCTAATATGACGATTGTAGCTGGAACTTCCGCAAAATCTGCATTATTGTAGAAATGCAGGTCGTTATACGATTTGCCATTTACCGTATTTTTTCATATCTTTGTTATTTTTTTTTTAATTTAGTTCAATCAATCAGTTTATTTCCCCAGAAATGCATCTGGAGAGGCCATGGGCTAAAAGAAGACTTAACCGCTTGACTGGGCCCATGAACCCTTACACAACAGTGTCGGTATGACGCAGGGAGCTTTTATACAAACTCTAACAAAATGAAACATATGGATACACACTGGTTTTCACACAATTACACAGCAGGTAATAGTTTCAGTACATAATTTTGAAAAAATGCAATTTCACAAATTCAAACAAAATGCGAATATGCAACGTCATAACGCTCTGAAGTATAAAACATTAAAATGTATGAAAATGTATAAAATTGATAAAAACGCATCAAGAAAATGGGAATGGGACGGGAATGTATAAACAAGAGAAATAAATAAAGAAATGGGGTATCAGCAAAACCATTTGCACTGCAAGGAGTGATGTTTATCAATCAATAAATGGCTGTTTCCAGTTTACTCTTTGGTGGCAAAAAACAACAATTTTAGCTGTCCTAAAGAAAAATTAGCTTCAAAATCGTATCTATTTAGAATTAATGGCAAATTGTGCTCTAGTGATTGCAACTTATAGTTATTGCGGAATTTTCGCTGGTGCCAGTTGTCTGTGTTACGGGTATTTATAGGGTGAGTTTGGGCCTGGAGTGATGCCGAATGTATGAGAAAGTTTTTATTGGTAGCAAAGAAAAGTAGAAGGAGCGGAGAATTCGGAAGTCGTACATGTAATTTGCCTTGATTATGTTGTAACGTAGAAAGAAAGTACGAGTGGAACACGAATAATCACGGTTTGCAATATGGCAAACGGCTTTCTTTTGTAAGATGAATAGTTTATTGATGTTTTGTTTAGTTGTAGTAGTCCATACTAAGCTGCAGTAATTTATATGCGAGGCAATAAAGCATTGCAGATGTTCAGTTTAACTTTTTCTGGGAAGAATCGTCGCGTGCGCGCTATCGCGCTGGCTACAGAAGAGAGTTTCTTACAGGTGGTAGCTACATGTTTATTCCAACAAAGCTGGGATTGGAACGTTACACCGAGAATCTTGTGATCATTTACTAATTCTACATCATGATTGGCATATTTGAGGGTATATTTCAGTTCAACTCTTCTGTTTTTAGCTCGGAATAAAACTGCTTTTGTTTTCGTCGGATTAACTTAATTCTATTTGAACTTGACCAATGAAATAATTTATCCAAAACCGCGTTACATTTGAGCATTAGACTATTCTCATCAGGACCAGAAAGAAGTATAGTACTGTCATCGGCATATATTACAAACGTTGCATTTAAGTCAATGTGCGTAATATCATTTATATATAAATAAAAAGCAGGGGACCACCACGCTGCTTTGAGGAACACCATTTAAAATTGGTAGAAAAATAGACTGTTCACCACAAATATACACTGACTGCACTCTGTTTGCTAGATACGATTTCATAAGTGTTAGGGGCTTCCCACGAATTCCTGATTGCGATAACTTTTCAGCTAAAATATTATGGTTTAGACAGTCGAAGGCTTTACTAAAATCAATATCTCCATTTACGCTATTATAACGACTACAGGCGAAACTTTTCCGAAATCTGCATTATTGTAGACATGCAGGGCGTTACGCGGTTCGCCATTTTCCGCACTTTTTCATATATTTATTTTTTAGTTTTTCAAAATTTCGTGCGACCAGTTATCTCCGTTTACGCCACCGTAGCGATTACAGGTGGAACTTCCGGGATGTCTGCATTTTTGTGGGAATGCAGGGTGTTACAGGGTCCTGGCTGTGGGGGTACTCGGCAAAGAATGCTACGCATTATTATGATTTTAATGGCAAGCATGGTTATAGAGGATACGGAACCATATATTTCCAACCGTTACCGGAGGGCCTTTATTCTCACCACCTTTGGGTCTGCTTCGAAGGGCACCCAAATTATTTTTTCATGCAGCTACGTATAAAAAATTCCTGTTTTCCGCCTTCGATTAATAATAAAAATATTGGGGATGTAAAATTCTTCCTGAGCTATTCAATACGGCATGCCTCAATGCTGGGCGTGTAAGACCTCGGGATGTTATTTGCCATTGAAAGGGGCCAAATGTCCACCATAAAGGACACAAAGGACGAAGGCCGACACCCATGGCTGCCCCAATTTTTCATGGACTGAAGAAGAATGACGTTGTTTTCATACATATTCGTTTAGGCTACGGCTTGCCAGAAGCGTTGGTTTGTATACAGCGCTGTCGTTCGCTGCATGCCTTTGCGTTTTCGCGTACGTTATTGCGCACAAACACACGCGGGGGACAAATGTGGATTTCAAGAACGCAGCTGCGTTGAGCTTGTCGCAGTTTTGCCTTCCTCCGGTAGATAAACCCACACGCCGGATGTCATGCGCGTTGGCAACGAACAATTCGATGCAACTGCACCTGTCGGGTGGAACTTTACGGCCGTTGTAAATGCGAGTGACTTTGAAAATAGCCCGCTGCGGCGACTGTATACGCATCGAATAACTTCACTTTCCGGAGCCAAAAATTTATGCCGAAGGGAATACGCGCTGACCAGCTCGGGCCTGCCGGAGAACCGAAGGCCACCTGAGCAGCTAATACAGGCAGCTGTCCATGAGGCTACCTGTACTAAGAATCCACCCAGCCCTTCTAAATATAGATCTTTCTCCCTGATCCTCATTTTACTCCTCTACAGAGTTTTGTTATTTTCCCCCTGCATGGTCTCTGGTTTAATAACAAGTGGGTCGCTGCAGTCACAACGCATGCAGCCAGAACGACTACACTCTTAATAAAAAAAGGTCGTACAAGGGTAGTAACGGCCGCATTTACTAACTCGTTACGAACCTTACTGTCCCGCGGTACGCTGCCTAGGCTCTGCCCCTAGCAAGTGCCCAAGGATGCGGGTCCGATTCCCGGCCGCGGCGGCCGCTTTTCTGATGGAGGCGAAAAGCAAAAAGGCCCGTGTGTTCGAGATTTTGGAGCACCTTAAAGATTCCCCAGGTGGTCAAAATTAATCTGGAGCCCTCCACTACGGCGCGCCTCATCGCCTGAGTAGCTTCGGCGCGTTAGACCCCATAATCAATCAAATCAATTGGTTAGGAAATTAACTGGGTGTGTGAAGTAGTATAAACTAGATTAAGATCGTGCTTATGACTACGTTATGCATGGCCAGTCAGTAAACGCATGTAGCTCAGGAGGGTGTTATCGCTAGGACTTTACTAGTGTAGGTAGTGGTACTTACTGCCTGCTTCATTTACCAAACCTGATTAGTGCTGCATTTACTACCACCAGTGACTAAATACCTAGTGTATACTGGGAGAAGTAGCTTGTTAGTGTTCCGTTAGTGAAACAGTGTAGAAACTGGTCAGAATATGTCGAAGAACTAGAAAGAGCATGGATTTTTGCAGGTCCTCCGCAGAATGACAATGCGTTGTAAACGAATGGCATCCATGGTGTAGGCGTTCGATTCAGCGGCGTTAATCAAGCGCTTGAAATTTCTGCCTCTTTCGAAAGAACTCGTAACAACACAGAATACGATGACATGTAGCGTGTTCGTGAACACGCTAAAGCAAACACATGCTTGAAACCCTTCTGGAGGCGGTTCTGAGGTTAGTAAGGACATGGAGGCACGGCACTGTCTATCCTGGGGGGAATACTCATGGATCCGATTATCTTCCGCAAATAGCACGTTCCTCCGAGGAACCGGACTATGTGGGCGTGCTTTCCTCGAGTGACACATCGGCGTGTCATTACTTTGTGATATCCGAAACCGTCTCCAACCTGTCTTCTCTCCTTCGAAATAGTTGAGAACAGGCGTAAATAGTTTGAGACCCTTTAGAACCTCCAACTGAGGAAAAACGGCCACGGGCCACACTCTTAATAAATTTGACTCCCTGCTATACTTAAAATGTATCGTACAGAAACGTGAAGGACGCTTTCAGCAACTTTAGGGCGAAGACCTTAGGACCTCGCTTTGTCGGGCTTGGCGTCCGTGTACAAGTGTTGCGCATGCGCGAGGAGAATTGATTGGATTGGATTGAGATGGGTTGATAATTGAATTGTATCAGATTGGCTTGGATTGGAATTGTATATACTGTACACACGCGTTGTCACTCATTTACATGCGCGAGTGGGCAATGCCACGGGTGATTTACGGTAAGAACGATAGCCAGTGCTTCGCCCAACTGTCATGATTCACTTCGTGGAGATGCTGAATTTTTTTTTTTTTGCCCCCAGTGGGCCTTCTGCCAAGCGGCACCGGGGACACTCGCCTCGTAGGCCGTCATGACTCCCACGCGGTAGAAGACGGGCATGAAGAGGTGCGCGGTGACCGCCAGGGCGAGCGCGTACGACAGGAAGGTCATGAGGTAGAGCGTGCCGTCGCGGTACACCTCGGCCGCGTTGCCCAGTATGTAGGCGGCCGAGATGAAGCTGGCCATGAGCGACGCGCCCACGGGCACGGGCGGCAGCCGCCGCTCGCCGTTGAGCAGCAGCGCGATGGTGGCCGGCGCGCCTCCCGCGCTGCCCTGCCACGCGGTCCACAGGCCCAGCGAGCCCGACACGGCCAGCATGCCCACGAACACGGCGTAGTCGTAGTACGTGAACCGCTCCAGCAGCTCCCGGCTGCTCGGGAACTCCAGCACCACTGGCGACGCCGACGACGACGACGGCTGGTACAGGGACTCCATCGAACTCCCGTACAGGCCTGCGAGGAGCACGGGCGAATTGCGGACTTGTGGCAGAATGATCGCGTGGCGCCGTTTGTGGGCACGTGTACAACCAAGCACCGCTCTTTTATATATATGTGAAGCATGTCTTGGAGAAAAGCGGAAGGCTTTGGTATGCGCCGATATATCGATCTCTATCTTTTTTTTCGCATGTCTGAGTGTTATTGAAAAATCACTACACTAGGAAACCTGAGGCACCGCCCTTCGACACGAGACAATTGTCAACTGTATGCTTTCTTAGTGAGTCACTCAAAAAATTCAGGGAAGCTTCCACTCACGCGCAAGACTTGAGTGGTGAAGCTGTTGTAGATGAGCATTGCCGCGGACACAAAGTTAAGTTTAAGTATCATTGTTTATTTGCATAGTTGAGGTGCTAGTAATCGTCCTCATATGCATCGAAGAGGTCGTGGTCTTCGCGGCGAGTGGAGCATGCAAAGTCACCCTCAGCATTGTATACTTCCACCAGCTCAACTGGATCAGCTTGCACTAAGTCGCGCATGGCTTGGACCGAAGTGAAGCTGCGGGATTTGTTTATACGTCACCACTGAAGGACACATCACCACGCATTTGTAAAAGTTTGAAATTGCCTATTTACTTGTTTCGTCGTTGCTTTGCACTGTGCTAGTAGTAGTCATCGTCATATACATCGATATCGTCGTGTTCCGCGTTCCAAGCATTACATGTGCGGTAGCGCTTGACGGCAGCGCTGGAATTCACCGTCCTTTTTTTGCTCAAGCCATTGCGCGAGCCGGGGACTTGGCGGTCTCCATAAGGCATGCGCCCACGACCGCTCGGCATTTTCTAGCTCCTCGTGGTTTTGGACAGATTTCTTTTCTTTTTTTTTTTTTTTTTTTGCTAAAGCCATTGTGCGTGCCGGGAACGCTCAGCGGTCGCCGCGAGGCACGCACTCACGAGCGCTCCGCATTTTTTTGGCATTCTTTCCTGCAACGGCAAACTTATAGCTTGTACAACAGCTTCGCTGTTAACACTGCTGGTCTTGTTGGTAAAATTCTGTAGAAATTCAGATAATTGTCTACTAATGCGTAGCATTTTTATGCCGCTTGGTCTTGAGTGGGAGTTCTTTAGAGACAATTTTTTTTTTTGTTTTTATAAATCCTGTACGACCAATTATCTCAATTTCCGCTATTATAATGATGGCAGGTGCATTCGCTGAATGTGCATTATTGTGGAAATGCAGGACGTTACACACTCCGCCATTTTCCGTAATTTTTTTTATATTTTAACTTATTTGTTAGTGTTTCAAAATTTTGTCGACCAATTATCTCCATTTACGCTAATATAACGATTACGGGTGCAACGTCCGCAAAATCTGCATTATTGTGGAAAGCCAGGGCGTCATATGGTTTGCCATATTCCGTATATTTGTTATATTTTTGTTATTTTTTTTTCAAAAAAATCCTACGATTCATTTTCGTTCATTCCATTTCTATTTTAAGCTATACAGGTGAACTTTCGCGAAACCGGCATTTATGTGGAAATGCAGGACGTTACACGGTTCGCAATTTTCCGTAATTTTTGTATTTTTCTTATTTTTGTAGCATTTCAAAATTTTGTTCTACCGATTATCTCCTTTTACGCTATTATAACGATTACAGGTGAAACTTTTGCGAAATCGGAATTATTCAGAGATGTCATGTTTTATACCATTTCCGCAACTTTTTATATTTCGTTATTTTTTAGTTTTTCAAAATTTCGCGCGACCAGTTATCTCCATTTACGCTATAACGATTACACGTGGGACTTCCGCGATATCTGCATTTTTGTGGAAATGCAGGGCGTTACACGGTTCTGGCTGTGGGGGTATACTCGGCAAAGAATGCTGCGCATTAATACGTAGCAAACGTTCACAGAGGAATGCTGACGATGGCAAGAGAACGAGACAGTACGAGGGATTGCACGCGGGCTAAGCAACTCCGCGCTGCCGAGCAGGTGGCGGATACGTTAGCCGTGTATGTTATTGAAGCCGTACAAACCGTACCAATTTCCCCCGTGGAATAACTTGGGAGCTGCGTTTTGATGCCATCAAACCCCCACGCGTGCCTACCCGCCTCGTACCGCTAAACCCGGTATAATGCTTTATGAAATATCGCTTAACTGCTATTGTGCGTTGATTGGATTCACTCTCGCAATTACCACTGACCTTGACTTGTGAGAAAATGCGTCTACGAAGGTCACCGTCAGCGACAGTCTTGCGACGACTCACGCTACAACGAGCAAACTGTTCGACGCTAGCCGTCGCCACCAGGCCAACGCCCCGATACGTCGTACTGGAATGCGGGTTGCGCACCGTAGAACACGGCGACGGTGCACGTGCGTTTCCATCGCACCCATCTGGCATCCGGTAATAACCTCTCTGGATGGGTTAGTCTGTTGTTGCGACCTGCTCGTTGCCTTCGCTGCACAGTTCGGACTAATTCGCCGGGTAGCAGACTCCGTAAATCAGGCCCCATTTTTATTGTTTTGCGTTTGCATCACCCCCGCCATCATGTGTGCTTCACTTCTGTTTCGCTCCTTCTGCCTCGGTTGCCGCCGCTACACGCGCCGACGTTGTGCAGAGTGCGGTACGGGACTCTAAAGAAGGTTCAGGGACAGTATTAACGATTCTGTTTCGACGAACCTTCGGGTATGCGCGTTGTATGGTGGCATTTCTTAAGATGCCTTCTTACATTGACCTCATGCTTTGCGTCTCTTCCCGTCGTCTCCAGCGGACTCCTGCAGCGCTTATTAAACGGAGAGAGAGAGAGAGTGATAGAGAGGGGGGGGAGGCAGGGAGGGTGATCTTAATGAGGTGACACCTGACTTTGCGTCAGACGGAAATAACGATTGTCAAGTTCGAACACTAAAAGCAAATGTAGTGGGTATAGGGCTCCTGCGCTAGAGTTTTGGCAACATGCAGCGCTTTTTCATTCCCTTCGGGTCTGGGTTGTACAGAAGCAGACGACCCGCGCCGCCTTCCATGTGCTTTCAATTACAAGCCAGAGCGAAACTTGATTGTACCTAATTTAACCTCGTTCTGGTGCGTTTAAATGATAGCATACTGAATAAAACAGCCCTTACATTAGTTTCAGAGGCTAAACAAAAGGATATATGCTAAAACAAGTCGATTTATTGGCTTTCTATTAAGCGAACTGCCGCGATCGTCGCAACATGCGCCAGTCTCGCCAGGTCGAGAGGTCTAACTTCATGACGATAGTTATCGTCCGTTCGTCTTGCGTACGGTTGACAAAGGAACAGTTCGCAAGTAGCACAGAACACGGAACGCTGCTAACTGCAAAAGGTTGCTTCAGCGGTAGCATGCAAGCGGACGCGAGATGCGCAGCCGGCTCAGCTGGCACCAGGGGCCTCGCAAACTAAATGATTTTTCCCGCAACATTTTACGCAGCACGATTTACGAAAGCCACGGTGCATGTGTACTAACGGGTAGAAGGTGAAGCGATAGCATCAAATAAACAAATTAAGCGCAATTAAAGGATGCGAAGCAATGCCAAATGGCACGTCAGTTGCCTGCTTAGATGTGCACTTCTATATACACAGTCATCCACACCTCTTCACTGACCCTACCTGTCCAGCCTGCGGGGCACTCGACACTCACTACAATTCCCTCTGCGAATGCCCCGCAGACCCGTACCCCCCCGTTCCCTCCCCTCACCTCTGGGGGCAGATGTTGCGTGACCCGGGGGAGTAAGGCCAAGTCCTGACCACCTCCCGGGCCCTGGCGGTCGCGGCGGCCCTCCGGGCCTCCTCCACCCCCAATACCTGATCCCGATGGACGAAAAAATGTATTCCTTGACTTGACTCTATGTTTACATAACATAACGCAGCCACACACAAAAAGCGCGGCCCAAATATTTACGTACGATCGTCACTGACTGTATTCGTTATTTCCTAGAGCAGGGGTCAACAACCTACGGCCCGCGGGCCCCAGCCCGTCGTCAGAAGCCCCACCCTTCCCCCTGCCACTAGCGATTTGAAGGCCGACACGCCTGTTTTGACCTCAAATGGGGTTAGACGGGAACCAAGAACAGGGACCTGATCACGCCCATTTGCGTTATCCCGCATCTTCACACTCAGCCAGAATCTCAGGTATTGTCAAATATTATTTGCAATTCGCTGAATAATGTCTCTTTACCTTCAAAGCCCCACCTCCCCTCCCACCCGATTTGCTGTCCGGCCATCCGCCGTTTCGGCTTCATGCTACTCGGACCTCCAACTGAAAACGTTGCCGACCGCCTATTCTAGCCTATTAAGTAAGAACTGGAAATAGATGAGGAAAGAGCGTAATTACATAAAGTGAGCGCAAACAAGGAAATAGAACGGCCACTCAGTTTGCCCGACCGCTTTGCTCTACGGCCCCCACTTTCGGAACCACGAAACAGATTTCACGCTAATGACGATCGCTGTAATTTGAAACTAAGGCCGGGTTCAGGCTGTTGCCGCAACTGTCTTAATAACTTAAAGGAATGACGTAATTTCACGTCTCAGCCAACAAAACTGCGCCACAAGCCGTTTTTTTTTTTTTTTTTGCGTCCATAGATCCCGATATGACTTTTGCGTTGGTAGTCTGAACATAGCCTAAGCCACTATACAATAAAAAGACAAGCCAGTGCGGCACCACGTATTTCTTAATGACAGTGCAAACCAGCAGTGTTTAATGAAGGTGCACGCATAAGTGCACAGGTGTAGGAAGCGCGGCGCACTGAGCACCGCAGCAGACGAACCCTGCGCGTTCCGGCGGCCTCGCTGATTTTTACGCATGGTCACCGCCGAGTTGCGTTACTCTTTTTTTTTTTTTTTTGATCGGCGGTTGTTAAAAAGTGCCTTTCTCGAAATGTATTAGTTTAAACAAGAAGGTCTCACTTCAAATCCAAATTCATAGGACCGTCGGTGAACCTGCGAGTGGCAGAACGCCGTCACCGTCCGAGCAGTTTCCCTCGAGGCTATAAACTTATTTAGCGCTGCAAAACTTTTTTCCCCCTGTGCCAGGTTTATCGCCGCAAGAGATCGAATGTGCGGGGAAGGGCTGGAGACGATGACGCGAAGCATCAGGAGTACCGAGCCCATTTTGCTGCTGTCAACACGGGATCCTATGGAACCCCCGCCGCTTTGTACTCCCCGGAAGTACTGCCCGGAAGTCAGTTGGCCTCCTGCCGTGCTGCGCTGCCTGGGCAACGCAGGGGCCCTATACGACGAATGGTTATTCTCGCTGTTCTTATAGCGGCATGACAGTTCCGGCTATAGGGATCATATTCTCTGCGCCCGGCGAGCTCCATTGTCGGGCCGCATTGTGCCAGTACAGACGCCGTGTAGAGCAAGTAATTCGACGAAACGGGATTAATATGTGACAAGCCCCACCGTTTCGATAAGGCTGACTGCGCTAAACGCTGTGCCATTCGGTAAGAGTATTTTTCCCTCTTTCCAAAAGGGTAACAGCGCAAAAAAAAAAATAAACATCTTAAGTCATATTACCTCCATGAACTAAACATCTATTCATGTTGTGCAAGAGGCCAGTCACCTCCTTCTTCTTGTGTTTTGTCTGTGTTGCGCTGTTCCCATATTTCTAATCATTGTGTTCATTGACATTGCAAGCAATTGGCTGACGATTACGATAATCCGCAATACGAAACTTGAGGGCAGCGCGAACTGAAAAGTTTCCTTGGCGACGGCGCATAGCTGCTGGTTTTCAACAATTTTCAAATCCTTCCACTGTGACGCCTTATGGCTGGAGAGACGTCATATGGACCAGCATTGAAAACATTTTATCAGTGTGTTACTGCGGGATGCAATTAACGCGTGATACGATTAACGGGACTAGATGTCCTTGCACTGCAGTCACCCAGTCATGTGCTTGAGCGGTTGTTTAGGTCGACGGTTCCCAATCGCACAAATGTCATAGAAAAGTTGACGGAAGGTGGTTAGAAAGTCGCCGCTGCTTCCCATATTTTCTTTAATATTTCCATTATTTGTTTGAAGTTTGCAATAAAATTCGTACCGGTCGTGCCGTGACAAATCGTTCTTTTTATTGAAGCAAACTTATATTTTGTCTTCAAGGTCCCTTTAAGAGCTGCACTCCAAAGAATCAACCCAGATAAAATTGAAAGAGAATGGCACCAGGTTGAAAGAGCTCGGTCCTGAGGCAGAAATACCTGCAGCGGTGCCCATTCGCCCCTTCCATGCGGGTGGCAGTGCATTCGCATTGGTTAACTGCTTTACTTTTTTCTAAACTCATACTCAGCTACGTACCGCGTCCGTGAAGGAGTATGGAAAAAAATAAGCTTAGCGCCAAAGCCAACTTTCGAGCAAATGCTCTTCGTGGGACGAAACCAATAAAATATTAGAGCTCTTCCATGCGAATATGGAAGACCAGCAAACCTGTATTTGTGGATAACTAAATTGATCGAATTAAGACACATACACATAACTTCATCAGAAACAGTTTTAAATTTATTGTCACATAATTTGTTCGGAATAGTTTCGATAAAACCAGGAGTTAGAGCCGTTTTCTGCAACCATAGTATACTCTCTCCGTAGACGACCTTGTATGACCACTTACGGGAACTCTGTAACAAACTACGACGAGCAACTTGAATGAATGGTTTGATTATGAGAGTTTCAACGCGCCGACGCTAAGCAGGCGATGAGGCGCGCCTTAGTGGAGGGCTCAGGATTAATTTTGACCACCTGGGGATCTTTAACGTGCGCCGAAATCTCGGACACCCGGGCGTTTTCGCTTTCGCCTTCATCAGAAAAGAGGGCCGCCGCGGCCGGGAATCGAACCCGTGTCCTTGGGCTCAGCAGCACAACGCCTTAGCCACTGCGAAGACGAGCAACTGGAACTCGGAGTAACGATAGAGTCGTCTTAGCTGCCAATTTCAGTATGATATTCCCAAAGATACCTACATTTGATTGATGGCTATACGTAGCATTTTACATACCTCTGGAACGAACGCGTGCGATTCTTTGTCGACGCGACCCGATAGACGCATGCAATTTTGGCCAGAATCTAGCGAAAGACAGCTTCGCTGTAATGATGTCCTTCCCAAAGGCCGAAGCTGTCGTATTGGTCCAACTGAAGCCGCACTGGATGTGATCAAATGGGTGCTCCCAAAATTTGTTACTATAGGGCTCCGGGACGACATTCATGCACGAGCGGTATCGGGGATGTAGGCTTGTCCAAAACATGACCCCATCCACCCTAGTACGTACCAGTCGTCTTACACTTTTATAACGGGCGAAGTATTACTGAAGTGGAGGTACCACATGTGTCTATCATATGGGCGGTGAGGAGTCATTACGCGTGCTACGAGGGGCTCGGAGCTTTATCCTAACTTCAAGTCATTTGTAACATCATATTAAGCGCTCTCCTCTCTTCTTTTCCCTAGGATACGACGTGTGCGTGACTAATAAAAATGTCCATTTGCGTGCACATGCATCACTTTAAGCCCCCCCATCATCACCACCATTTTGATAAAAGTACTACCACCGTCGTCATTATCATCTCCATGAACACACCAACCAAAATAGGTGAATGTCCACTTCCTGCGCATGAACGCACCAATTCTCTGTCGAAATTATCTATATATTTTGTAAAACTTCATGATGAACTAGCCAACTATGACAACTAAGAAATATCTGAACACGTGTTGTGCCCATTAGTGTCATTAGTCTAATGCCCCCCCCCCCCCCCCCTCCCCCCCCCCGGGCATCGCCGGGTACTACCGCTAGTTATCTATATTCCTACCAATTGCTTCAAAAATAACCCGTATTATTTTATCTGAGTCTCATTTATTCAAAAGCATTTCGACTGTTTCGCATTATCTAACATAAAATGACAGTCAAACATGATGCATCTTAAATAGGGCTGGGCATCGATTAAAAATTTTAATCCGATTAATCGGCAGGCATTAATTGAGTAATTGATCGGTTAATCGGCTGGTATGGTTTACAGAAGGAATAAAAACGAATAAGACCAGATTTCGAGTTCCAAATCTTCTTTTGTTCTTGCTGTCAGGTCATCAACACGAAGATGTCAAAATTATATTATCCATTGATTGATTGGTTGATTATGAGGTTTAACCGCCGACGCTAAACAGGCGATGAGGCGCGCCTTTGTGGAGGGCTCAGGAATAATGTTGACCACCTGGGGATCTTTAACGCGTGCTCGTTGCCACTACATGCGGTTGGGGTTGTAACCATGGTTGAATAAGAACGGGTTGTTGCTGTAAGACATAAGGCGAGGCCCTCAAATATGCTTGCGCAGAGTTTTGGGGTACTTGATATCTAGCCTACTCGCCTCACGTGAGCTGAACCGATTAACTGTTTAAAAAGGTTAACCGTGAACAATGGAAATATTTGATAAATCGGTAGGTTAACCGATCAATCGCCCGTACCGTCTTAAACAAAACTGGTTACAACTGACAATTCGTATGACACTGGATCTTGGTAGGCGCACACTTCTGTTTTTGAAAAATCGAAAAAAAAAAGAGTACTAACAGCTTTGGTACGTTAGTATGTATGCTTTACTTATCTTGGCAGGGCAAGCTGCCGAAAAATCATTATCCATACTCTTGTTCCGAAAGCACGACTCAACCTAACAAACTCGGACAATTTTTAGATGATTTATAACGGTGTTTCCATATATTCCTCGCCACCGACAAACGGCACCCGTTGCTCACCGGTTGAAGGAATACGGACTAGATGTTGCGGGGGCGGACTGCCCCTTGTGGAGAATATTTTTTCAGGGAGGCGAAACTCCAAAACACTCGCGCATGTGAGCTCGCCGCTGTGTTGAGAAATGACAGGCACATCAAACGTGCGTATACGCAACTCCACCTGTCACTCCGGCGCGCTTTCATTTCTTTCTTTTCGTTGTTTACCTGCAGCGCGCCCTTTCAATCCACATGAGCTGACGTATACATACACGCAAGTCGAGAATGCGTGTCGTTGGGAACTGCGAATGTCGGCTGCCATTTTAGTATTACGAATTTCTTTGGGAAGCCGCACTGACGCACATGCGATGTGTAATGGAATTGTTACGATGCTCAACAGGTACTGAAACACTAACCGATAAAACAAAAGGGAACCGAAAAGTACAACACCGAGAACTGCGTATTGAGATTATTTGCGGTAACAAGACTGAATTCGTCGACCCGAGGCGCGCGGCTTCGTGCATGTATCGCACACATTGGAAAGCAGTTGGGAAGAATGAAATCATGCGTGGCCAGTCAAGAACGCCAGTGTGCTGCCCGCATCCGGAACCACACGAATGGTTTTTACTGCGAAGTGGTATATGTCTAATGTCCCAGTTTTCATTCCAGTAAAGCCGCTTTACTCGGCGTCGCCGCGGCGTTCCTTTTCGCCACCGCCGACCACTCTTTCACAATTGTTTTTTGACGGTGGCTTTCACGTTTACGCACGCGCACCTAAGCGGTTGCCGGTTTATGCGATCACGTGCGGGGAGTGGAGGGAGGAAGGGGGAAGGGGGGCGTGCACGGCCCTCACTGATGACTGAGGCGTACACGTACACGTCAAACAGCCGAATGCGACCTAGTATGGTGTCTTTACTGGTCTAGCGTATTGGGTTGTGTGTTACACAGACAGTAAGATGCTTACGACGCGGGAGGGAAACATACAGCTCTACGTTTGTCCACCAGAATAAAGTTTTAGTCCATCCAAGTTTCATTCAGCTAAATGGCTAGGAAGTATTCTCAATCCCAAATTACAAACAAACGTGGGTTGTTTCTGGCCCTCCGTCGACTGCGTCCAGCTTCGCAGGTCATCCATCTTCAAAGAATGGAAGGGCACTAATTTTTTTAGGCATTTCTGTCGCGGGTTTCCAGTCCTTGCTTTTTTTTTTTTTTTTTTTTTGCTGTTGTTGTTCTTCTGGAGCAACCAGTCGGTGTAATTGCTGTTGTAGAGACCCCACGACTGGCGCAGCCGAAAGGCCGGACTTGTGCTGCATGCGTTCCGCATTTCAGAGGCATTCGTGTATTTTGGATATCAAGGCATAAAGTGGTATGAAATGGCTGACACACACTTGACGTTATTGTTAAATCCCGAATACCCTTTCAAAAGCATCAGGCATGGCGGCATGAAGTATTCTAGGTGAGGTGCTGCGTATTTAACGCGGTGGCGGAATCCCAAATACCCACTCGGCAGTGTGGCATGAAGTGCTCTAAAGTGCTCTGGCAGGTATTTGACACTGCGTGGGCAAATCCCAAATACCCTTTCAATTAAACTCGGCGATACTTAGCGCCCCGAGCTACATATTCTTTACTGAACTTTGTACGTTGGAGATGGGATATACCGACTATTTGGGCTTTGTGTACACAGTTCACCAATATAATACTTTAGCTATTCCGGATTTCGCTTGATAACCTCAGGAAACTTACAATTGCTTAAAAGCTAACGATTGCATCATGCCGGCAAAGACTATAACCTGGCACGCCAAATTCCTGTGTAGACGACCTAGATATTGCAGTACCATTTATCGACGTAAATTTCTTGAATGATTTATATTATGAAAGAACATATTGTTTACAATGCACTCAAATGTAAGCCCCTTGAAAAGCCCGGTATCTTTTTCAGCCCTGTTCAGCAAGTCCATCTGTGTCCATGCAAGCGTAACAAACGTTTATTGCGTGACCATTGGCTCCTAACGGTGTTGTATTACAATATATGAATATTATTGTGGTTGCTTTCATTACTATTAATATTATTGTGGTATTCTCATTATTACCATATTAATATTATTATTCCCCACCTCAGTCTATTTCCATCTTGAAGCCACCGGTCGTCGTTGCGGTCGCACAATAGGGACAACAGACCTTCAACAAGCTTCTTTTGTCGAGACGCTAAGTGAATGAACAAGACACAAGACCCACGTGCCATTTAACCCGTGGTGTTTCTGACCCAGGAGCTCGTTATCGCGGTCCTGCCTCCTAACTTGCGGAAACTGACAAGTTGCCTCAAGATAAGCGCTTGTTCTCAAGTTGACCCCGGAAACCACAGCAGCCGGCTTTCTCCCCCTATATTTCACACAACGAACGCTGCACCTGCCTGCGGGCAAACACCTAAAACTAGATTACCAACTATGTATGCAACAGTTTTGTGTTGTGTTTCATGGGCATTTTGACTGCTTGTAGGAACCTTCCTTTTGCATCTTCAAATAATTCCAACGCCTTCATGTAAGCTTTACGCTCCTGAAATGTCCAGACCGATCCACTGGGATGTCTGAACTTTTTATCAAAACGGTCCGTGTCCTGCGGAACCAGGCAGCTGAGCTTTTTATATGTTTCATGCATCGAGTTTTTCACTATAATTTTCTTTGCAGAAACCTGACCTTTCCTCGCTGACCTGCCGCGGTGGCTCAGTGGCTATACGGCGTAGCGCTGCTGGGCCCAATGGACGCGGGTTCGACCCCGGCCACGCTGGCTGCTTTTCTGATGGAGGGCGAAAAGCGAAAACGCCTGTGTGTCGATATTTGCGCTCGTTAAAAATCCTCAAGGGGTCGAAGTTAATCCGGAATCCTCCACTACGGTGCGCTTCATAGTCCATGTGCAGCGCATTAAACCCCATGTCACGACTCCTTCCTTGCTAGCTCGCGCAAGACAAGAGGTGCGACAATAGTTATGATTTTAACAGGGTGGTCCACCCGTGCGTGTGTACGATTGCCGAAGTCGCCGAATGTCGAGAGAGCCACACGTGCTCAAAGTTCGGTTAAACATTAAAAAAAGTACAGTTAATATGAAGGCATGGGAAGACGCTTACGCTTTGTGGGGCCCAGGATGTGAAGTCTGTACAAGCCTTGTGACTCGCGACGTCGACGCGAACTGGATCCTGAAGCCTGTCACCCCCGGTCCCCTAGCGTGATGCAGACGTGCGGCTTCAAGAGAGACTGCCCCTAGCTGCAGGCTTCGCTTTCTTAACAGGATGTCCCGATCCGCCTACCGAACCTCAGATAAACGCTGCGTTGACCCCATTGGCCCCTTTTCTTTTGATTCCCGATGTCAGCCCAAAACACACACAATGCGCGCGCTGGAGATCCCCGCTTCCCCCACCCCTCCACCGCTGGGACGAAGGAAAAACAAAACAAAACAAAAAATAAACAGGGTGACTCAGGTGTGAAGACGGAGGCACCAGACCCACTATCACTAAGCACACTTGTCACCGGAGAACTCGTCAGAGGAACAACTCGTCCCCGGCTTTTGGGTCTGATGCCATCTCGAGATAAGATTCTCAGGGAGGATGCCTCTTCGTCCCTCGATTTCCTGATCCGCAACTATGCCAACAAAAGCCCGCACTGGAAGGGGGGGATACGGAGGGGGTTCTGAAACGGTTTCCACAATGGTAACGACGAAAGACGGAACCATCCTCAAAGACCGGTACACAAGGAGGGAGCAGAACAAAACACAAGCTGGGACTAGCAACAGTTTGGTTAATGACATTGCGAAGGAAAAAACAACGTCAGTGCATGCGCCTGTAGGAAATAAAGTATGATGGGGTGCTTATGACACATTTCAATATCGGCACTCTTCCATATAAGCGGCATCTTCACCTGATAGCGTTAGTGACGGCACACTCACGCACTCAGTACGACCGTGCTTTCGTATTTGATAAGCTTCTATCAGCTCCCCCTCGCACTTTGTGCTTCGCCTACAAATAATCTCAGTTTTATCAAGAGGGGGTGCAGCCCCACCATCGGCAATGGACGGCAATTTTGCCCCTCCCGCCTGACGTGAAAGATGTTTCCGGTTCTTTTAGAGGAACATTGAGACACCGTCCCGTCTGCCTTATATACACGTTATCGCACTTCAGCGGTATGCGGTAGATAACATGCATGTAGTGCACTTCTTGAATTTTGTGACATGGCAGGTTGTACACATGCTCTTTTGTTTCCGCTTTTGAGTTTTGGTACAAAGGCTTGGCAGCGTACAAGGTGCCGAAAACACTACGTGCATCCCATGCCTGGTGGCCACTTTTAACACGAAAGTGTTTTATTCCGGTGTCGACCAAGATCTGACCGTCACGGAAATGACATCGCCAGAAAAAGCTCCGTTGACGCGGCGGCGCCAGGATTCGAGCCGTGGTCTCCGTCGCCGCAACGGGATGGGATAGACGCTTTACCCACTGCGCTATGAGCTGAAACGCTAGAAGATGTATGAACGCGCCATATATCCTTCCAATAACCTGCTCCATTTAGGTGGCGCTGCCGTCTACGAGAGGTGAAGCGAAGTAGTGCATCACGATGCTAATGAACGCCGACAGTTGGCGCCAGCTGAGCTTGTCGCAACGCAACCGTCTGCCGTACACTCCACGGAGCAGGAACGCGGTGGTCGCAGACTTGCAAAGCGACGCGCTAGCGATTCACTGGCAATCCGTTCGGTTTCGTTCGCACGGCTTGCGAGCTCGTGTGGTTCATCATTCGGGTTTACTGTTAGGTACCAGTGGTGAAATCCAGGTATAATGTTGATGCGTCTGCCGGTGTCACACCAACGAAATATAATAGCGATGTGCAAGTTCATATCGATGCAGAATAAACATTCAACTGATCCTGTGAAGGCACATTTCACTTTTGTGTTTTACCGATTCCTGTGAAAACGGGATCAACCACATTTTCAATATTGTGCGAAATCTTGTGAATTACACCGCTTACTTCTACTTTCGTACGGTCCCAAAAGCACGTGCGTGTCACCCTCCAATCCATTCTTTTTTTCATCTTGTTTAACTTTGTTTCGGGTGCCGACTTTAAAGCTGTATCAGAGAAACCAAGCCGCCTTAACACGATGGACTTGTTCTCCAAACCTTTGTTTCTATTGAGTGGTAGCACCATTTCCTATCATAAGAGCGTTGCTAAAACACAGTGATGCTACGCCATGATTGACTAGTTTTGAATGAGATGACTCGAAAGTTAAGAGCTGTTTCTTAGTGAGGGGAGAGTACATCCAGCAAACATATATGATGGGCTCTCTCGCTATTTCGTTATCTCGCTTATTTCGTCTTCCAGAAACTACAAACAAGGTGTGGTATGTATTTCGTATATTCACCGAACTTCGTACCTAAGAAATTTGAGGGATACTGACTTAGACCTTGTATTTTCAGACAAGGGCGATGTATAGCAGGCGGCAGATATTACTTGAAACGGGTCCGAACAGTTAATCGAATGCCGTTATATCGAACGCGTTTTGTCGACACTGTTTGTTTTCGATAAAAACAAATTTGCACCACGTTTTATTAGTTTCCTCCATGCCAGTAATTAGCTAAGCTTGTCTCCAGAGCGGATATTTATTGTTTTACAAATGTTCTATATTTGTGGTAGCTCCTTGTTATTTCATGCGTAGTTTTTATTTTTTGCTATGCGCAAAATTTGTCAACAACAATTTGTTTGTGTTCATTGCGCAGGTGGAACTGCAATAACGAATCTTCTTCGCTCTTTAGTTCTGCCCTCTGACACGCAACATATCAGGGCATTGTAGCGTATGTTTCGTATTTTTATACTACATTTTTGTATCGGGCACGTCATTCTAATTATTTTCGCCGCACCTGTTCTAGAAAAGTAAGATACTTTTGGCCTTGTGGGTGAAATGTCGGAAATTCAACTGGAGAGCTAGCCAAACTCTCCTCCGATTTCCAAATTCCTAATTTTTTTATCGGCATAGAGTTTAATAGCTGAGAGGTTACCATACCTTGTCCTACTGCTCTCAGCGCCTTGCTTAGAACTAAGAGAATAAGGGAGGTTACAAAGAAAAGTTAGCCACTATACTGCAGGTCGGTTCGTTTCCTATCTACCCCAGCCTTTGCTTCACAGCATGTCACGAGCTTTCAACCCACACGCATTCATTTTTTAGTTTGTTCTTTTGGCTGATAGCCACCTTTATTTTTTAGCGATATCTGATCTGTATTCATGGTGCTGCCGCCGCCGTACACCTGTGTCAGAAATGCGATTCCTGAGATGGTTTCAAGGGCTACATACAAGGATTAAGATAGCTATAGTCCCCTTCTGTTCTTGTGACCTTTCGTCTAACGTGCTGTACGTTCCACTTATTCCACCATTTAACACATTTTTGGAACTGGATGAGTGAACTAAGATGCTTCCTGATGTACCGCACAATAGCGCCGGCTGAATAAAGAGGTCTACCAAAAGTCTAGCTTTGGTCATACACTGCTAGCCTGGGGCAATGCGGGTTCGAGAAGAAGGCGGGCGAAGAGAAGGCGGCTACAGAACACAATCACTGCTCGTGATCTCACCACCTCTGTCGAGGCCCCACTTCCACCGTCGGAGCCCCTCACCCCCTTGCCCGGCCATTCATATAGCACTAATCTTTTTAAAGTTCTTGACCCGACATTTCTCGAAGATGCAGCAAGGAGCTTACAAGGTCAGAGTAGGAATCGCGTGAAACCACGCGACTAGAAAACTGGGAGGAGGGCAAGATTTAGGATCACGTGATTATGAACTGTGGCGTCAGGTATATATTTGGCAATACCAACCTACATGCCCCAATGCACCGCTGAGGGATATTGTGCACGGGGTTATGGTTGCTAATATAGCGGCTAATTCTGTAAGATAAAAAAACAAACAAAACACGAGCTATTATTGAACCCGTAAAATAAATCAACATCATAATAAAACAAAGGGTCTCGAAAACAATGAAAAGGCGGGAGAGACGCGCCTACATATATAGCAGGTTCTTGCATATAATGCACGGTAGAGAAAAAATATCGATGAAACTATCTGCAGATCAGGTTAGAACAACCGCCCGTTAAATAAACTAAACACTGAAACTAACGATGAAAGCAGCAAAATCACACATTCGATAAAACAGGCGTCGGTTCTTTAAAGCCAGCTTTATATAAATTGTCTGGGGACCGCTTTTGAAAAGCTCTTAGCACTAGTTTTTCCGCGTGACAGATATTCCGGTGGCACAAGATTTCCTTCTACGAGAAGGCCTATGACAAGTTGACATTCCTAACCAGTTCACCTGAGGGGCTGGGAAGTGGTTTTGTGACACCCCACAATGAGGACTTTTCCTCGCGAATGTCTTCACAATTATTTTACCGAGAAATATGACAGTGACCGTGTTTGTCACAGGCAAGTTACGATCACCCGCCTTGCGTTTGTTTCAAGCGCCCGGTGACGTAAATATTACCAGCAATTATATGCCGATGCTCTTGTGACATAATTCCCGCCACGTTTCCGCCCGTTCGACTCTCAAGGGTCCATGCGCAGCACGGATGGTTGTCACGGAGGGAGGGGGGGGGGGGGGGATGCATTACGCCTACCGGAATGCACGCGCGGAAAAAGGGACTATCGTGAATCAGTTATCTGCCCCACCCGAATGGATGCCCTGACTCTAGCAGAACATCACCATTTTGGTACACCCAGACCATGGACCTGATAATACCCAAGAACTTCGATGAAAGGCGTTCTGTTACTTGCGCAACGAGGGACGCGGGTTCGATTCCCGGCCTGCGGAGGCCGCGTTTCTGGTGGAGGTGAAAAGCAAAAATGCCCGTGTGTTCGAGAATTCGGCGCACGTTAAAGATCCCCAGGTGGTCAAAAATTAATCCGGAGACTTCACTACGGCGAGCCTCATCCGCACGTGAAGTTCGGCTGCGTTAAGCCCAACAATCAGACAGTCAATCAATCATCAACTTCGATGCAAGCACGTGAACGGTAGCGTGCCTGGATTTGCGACAAGGCGCACACTATCATCGGCGTCTTCGGTGTGCTTCCCACCCGCGCGTCGCTGTACTGCATCCGGGATGGTGACCTGGCTTTCTGGATAGATCCCAACTCTCTTCCCATCTAATAAGCACGGAGGCTACGAAATAAACGTAAGTCTCAACAATAGTTACACTGGGCAACAGTTGTCTACTAGAATATTCCTCGCAGTAAATTTCAGCTCGGTAGCTGTGCCTTCTACGATGCATTGTTGCCTGATAACCAAATTACGATTTCTTATCAAGGGACGATTTCAAAGAACCTGGTACAAATGGACGCACGGCATTGATTGATTCTTTGGGTTTAACGCTCCGATGCTTCACAAACGATGAAGTGCGCCGTAGTGGAGGACTCCTGATTAATTTTGACCACCTGGGGATCTTTAACGTCGCCGCGAATCTCGAACACGGACGCACGGCAGCGCGTAATGACAACCGCCCATGCCACGAGGAAATTATGCAGTCTGCAAAATTTCCGTCTCATTTACTGACCTAAAACAAAAGGATTGCGAGAGCTGGAACGGAAAATACTTGATTACCTCACTGCTTCGCAGTCTGACGCCACACCTGTCGTATCTTGACAAGTGTCATCCTCCACTACAGGCCTTATGTATACCTGGCTTCGCCTCGTCTTTCTTTACCTTTTCCTATAAAGCGACGCTCAGCCTTTGTCAAAATTTTCTAGGCCAAGCCAAAGGCTTTTGGACCGCAAATAATTCTAAGATCAAGCTTAACCTTTCAATGCGACCAAATCATTTTATGATAGTACGAGAAAATAAGGTGTTTTCTCAAGCTTTTTGGAGTGAAATGCTCCAGCCTCGCTTCGAGACATACCTTGTACATTGAATTTTCGCGGCCTATGCACTTCGGCATAGCCTAGAAAATTTTGCAAAGACTACCTATAAATTTGCCACTGTGGATTACACCTCAACCTTAATTTTGAGGGTGTCTTGTTTAAGGCTTTCGGCCTGAAACAAGTGGGAGGGGGGGGGGGGGGGGCGTGTTCATAGCTAGACGTAGTGGGCATATAAATTAGTAATGACAACTAGAATTTGCATACTCAAGAACCTCGTGCAAAAAATTCCAGAAGCGGGACCCGTCGCAATACAGTGCTACCGTCGGGAATGATGCCAAGGCCGCTACTCAAAATTTGGAGTTGAATGTTCCGGCAATTGGTTCTTTCCTGCTCAAGCAAGAACATCGGAGAAAATGTAGCCTCCTGGATTCCAGAGGAAATCGTAATCCACGTGTTGCTGATTCTTCTGCTAAGCGATTCCGCTCGGTCATTGGAAGTAGTATATATACGCTACCCTGCTCCCAGCACCCATACCTACCTTCTGTTTCATTTTCGGAATTCTGAATCATCCCTCGTGTGCAAGGGTGGCGCCATTGGGGCACTTGAACAGCTAAAACCGTCTCTTTGGTGTGATCTAGACAACATTCGTCCTATTATGTAAAAAATAAGGGAGTTATAATGGCTCCTACACTGTCCATATTTAGCAACTGCATACATCCGCTGTACGTATGTGTCGTTGGAACGCTGCAAGAACCGTTACTGCTACAAATATGGTAGAATTCCCAATATAGAAATGTATACAGGTCAATTGCTCTCTTCCGCCGTCGAGCAAACTGTTACAGACTATTTCACACAAGCTGCAGCTGTCTTGCATAAAAACACACTGTTCCATGAACAATCCGGTTTTCTACGCGGTTGCTCAACGATCCACAACTTCGGCGTCGTTTCGACAAACGTTCCGGGAAAACAGCTTGAGGATATTATACTATCAGTGTGTTCTCGCAAGCAATGTTTTCAACGGTAATTGCGTCTCTTTAAGCTTTAAACCTTTCGTAAATAATTACGCAGGAGTTGTTATTTTGGAAGAAGTGTTTTTATACGGGTGAATTTCTGGGAGCACATCTGAGTTTCTTCGTGGCCAATAAAATAACTATGTTTGTCCCTTTATGTATGTAATATATATAGACACAAATTGTAGCGGAAACCGTGAGCGCGGAGAACGCACAGTATATTAAGCTCATTGGAACCAATTTTTGCGGAAGAATTCTCATGAACCCGCCATACCCTTCCCGCACCGGATGCCGCTCCGTAAGGAAGAGGACGAATAATTTGTAGAGCTTTGGGCGGGACGAGAGCGCGTTCAGTGAAATCCCCCTATGACCCTTAACCTGGGGATGTCATCCCCTGGAAGTCACGCCACCAGTTCAAACGTCATTACAATATATAAAGGTCCAGTTTTGCGTTAGCCGATTCTCAACAGGACTGCAGGGCATCATCGATAATTTTGCTGCTATGGATTTCTCGGTTCTGATTCAGTTATTTATGGTAGGGATAGTGATATTGATTGTTTTGCATCTCTGCCCGCAAGTCTCGGAGACGCTTTTTAAATGCCGGGCCGAACCGCCTGAAGGTTCTTAAGTGATCAAGATACACTGACACCATGAGGTGTAATCCGAGCAATCCTCCCTATGCCACGGTCTGTGTAAGGTGCACTTATGAAATCAGCGGCCAGGCGCCCGGGCTGCGCGTGAGAACCCGCCACTCTGTCTGGGGGCCCAGCACGGGGGACTCTACGCCGCAGCCGTCGCCAGTTCGTCACGGCGCGCACGGGAGACGGATTGTCTGGCCCACCGAATGCCACGGGGATGATCCCCCATTCGGGGATCATCCCCGTCGACACCCATCGACACCGGACTTCGGGGAAACGAACCACAACCATCTTTACTCTCAGGAAGTAGTTAAAAAATGTTGCATAACGCGCAGCTGGGCTGCATGAAAGGGTCCGTTGGTACCTATACAAACAAAGGTCGGCTTCCCTCTCATCCGTGTGCTGCTGCACTTTATGACCCGTATACCCTAAAAAGTGTTACTGCTCCGTCAAGGCTCTGTGTAGCAACGCATCTCAAAGTTGGCAGCAAAGATGCGTACACTTAAAAAGTGACTCGAGCGTGGGGATTAATGATCTCTGCGATACCGCACATCCTAGGAAGAGGGGCGAGAGAATAACACGCAAAGTCCACCTGGAAAGTTAGAAGGAACGCTGCGGCGACGCTTGGTGGGGCATTGTTAGCCTGTTGCTGAGTAATACCACTTCTCGACGAAGTTAAGCGATGCCCTCTTGAATCAGGATGATCAATGGCCTGTTTTAAAGTGAACAGACGTGTTCAGCTGAATCGCTTAACGAGAAACGCCAGCCCAAAGGAATGGATTTATGCCAACGGCGTGTATAGTTTGTACAGCTGGTCGAATTTTGTACTGGAGTAAGCTGGAGCCGTCAGAAGGTCCTACAAACGCCGCCTCATGTTGTGGTATGGCAGAGGAAATTTAGGTGCGTTAACTGTCTGTTCTGATTTGAACGCAATGCTCCATACCCGTGAGTGTAATCACGCACGTTCCCTTAACGCAGTGGTTAAGTATTTCGGCATCTGTGCACAGCACAACGAGTTCAAGCTTTGGCGAATATGGTTTACGAAATTGCAAAAATTACCAGTAAAAAACAAATAGGATGATTAAGGAGCTGAGGGCGCCTATTGAAGCTCTTCTCCATCAATGCTTTAGTATTCTGTCTGCGTTATAAATGCGGTTAGAGCAGCGGCGATAGAAAAAAAGTAATTACGTACAGTATACGTTCGGCACCCCATAACGAATTCATCCTACACACGGGCCATCCGAAGAAATAATTGGTCCGCTATGAATTGACGTTACCAGGGCCCTGCAACCAAGAACCACGTGATAATTAAATCGTGTATACAGCTAGCCACATTTAATTTCCTGATGAATTAAGCTAACAATGAGGATTACAGAAATAGCTTACAGTATGGCGCATTTTCGCGCGGTGAAGAACCACAAAGAGGCTTAACGACGATGGGAAACCGAGTGCCCTTCGAAATCACAAGTCAGGGTACCGGGACGTGCGTGTAATAAATACCGCCTTCATTGGTGTAATATTCTGCACTACCCCTTTGCACGTCGCGCAACTGAGGGCAACATATACGTACAGTGCTGCTGCTGCGGGAATCGAACGAGGGCAAAACTATTAACTTGACGAAGGCATGGAATAAGGAAATTCCGAGTCAAAGAATGGACTGGGGCAATCGAAAGACAGGAATGGCCGGGGTGTATATCCTTCGCGTGTATATCCGCAATGGGTATCGATATATGCCACAAATACGACCGAAATGTCGTCAGGAAACGGCCCAAGAGCGAGAATGTCTACCTCGGCCTCCTGGTCAAGGTTTACCGTTTCTTGGCTCGCAGGACCAACGCCAGGTTTAACAGGATCGTATTGAAGCGTCTCTTCATGAGCAGAATCAACCGGCCGGCGATATCTATCGCTCGTGTGTCCAGGTTCATGAAGAAGCCCGGGCGCGAAGGCCTCATCGCTGTGATCGTCGGCACTGTGACGGATGATCTTCGCATCTACGACCTGCCCAAGCAGCGTGTGTGCGCTCTGCGGGGGACCGAGCGGGCGCGTGCCCGCATCCTGAAGGCGGGTGGCGAGATCATGACCTTCGACGAGCTGGCCGTCAAGGCTCCCAAGGGCCAGGGAACCGTGCTCATGCAGGGCCCCCACAACGCGCGCGAGGCGTGCCGCCACTTTGGCCTGGCCCCTGGCGTGCCCCACAGTCACACCACGCCCTATGTGCGGTCCAAGGGACGCAAGTACGAGCGTGCCCGTGGCCGCAGGAAGAGCCGTGGTTACAAGGCCTGAGCCCCCTCCTGATCCTCCTGGACACAATAATGGGAGAGGCCTTGTCGTGCTGTGGACACTACGAGGATGCTTAAGATTAAGACAGACGTCTTCGTTGTTACATGCGCTCTAAGAGCAGCCTGAAATGGCAACGTTTAATATTCTTCGCCAGCCTTTTAACTGTTTGCGTGCTAGTCGATAGCTTGTGCAATGACACGAAGTGATTAATTGCCGCAGTGCAGGCCGGATTTCACGACGCAGTCCGGTAAGAAGCGTCTGTGCAATCCGTGCCTTTCGGTGGCCCAAATGAAACAGTGTAATTATGGGGCGTTGAGTGATATATGAGCAATCCGGAACACTTTGAACACCGGCGTGTGGAAGGTTGGGGATGACGATCGAAATCGCGTGCTGTAGTCACCCATGGAAGTAAACGGCAGACACCAAGACAGCACTTGATAAAGAATCCATTGAGCAGTGGAGTCAGTCAATCAGTCGCGAACACACATATTCTTCTTACACTGCGTCACAGTGTAGTTCAACCTGGTCACAAGATTCGCGGGGCCCATTGATTTTCGTCCACACCTGTCCACCGTCACTTCCGTACGTGGTCGAACCCATGACCACGCGGCCAGCAGCAGAAAGGCTCTCCGAGAAAGCCGTCGGGGTAAGTTCAATCAGTTATAGCCCCGCAAACAAACACGAAAAAAAAAGCGCTTTATCAAGGGACAATGAAAATAAGTAAGAGGTATTCCGGCATCGGACACGAACCTGCTGTTTGGCCGAAGCTCTCGTAGTGTGCGCACAAGTAGAGGCAGCCGCAGTCTCACCGCATTCCCACTGAAGCTATCCCGGAAGGGACGGCGACACACAGGGATGGACGTCCGCGCACGCGCAAGAGAACGACGGCTTCACGCAGCTTTTCGCTTTCCTCTCTTTATATAGAGGCCTATAGTACCACCCCGCGCGAAATTACTCGCGACGGAAAGAGAAGAGAAAAATCTGGAAAGGGAATTGTTCGAGAGCGAGGACGCTCCCTACAATGAAGAGTGAGCAGCTGGCTGAGACAGGCCGCTCCGGGCCAGAAGCTTCTGCTTCGACAGGAAACAGATAGTCACAGTCCTTTTTTTTTTTTTCACTTTTTGCGGCCCCACGGGGAGGACTGTGACGTAAGTGCGACCGCGCGTGCTCGGCGACTGTGACCGCGGTCCATGTGTGCACTAGACAACCGCGTCGGTGTATTATGCGCACATGCGTTTCCTCTATCTTTGCGCGCGCAAATAAAGATTCCCGTCAAACGACTTCGTCGTACGGAACCGCGACAAACGGCTCTTCGGCTGGGCGAGATAACTGTGTTATGCGCGGCGCGAAGGGAAATTACCACGCGGCGTTGCCAGTCATAACATGCGGGTGACCCTGTGGGAACCGGCGTGCGTCGGTCGGGCGATCGAGGTCGTGCGGCATCCATGGGCATTTCTGCCACGATGAGCAATTTCTATTTTCAACATTCGACCGCATTTCTGATCCGCCTCGGCACCCAAACTTTTACACATATCGTATGCATCGACGCATATCGACGGTAGTGATATTATGAGTCTGTGACTGTTTTTGCCGTGAATGTCAAGGCACCGCCAGAGGTAATTGTGACAAGGATTTGGGAATATAACGAAAATATTTCGGTAAGTGGCTTGATGGCAGCCATTACCGGTTTGCAGGAAGTTCTTCCTATTTGGGAGGGCCCCTTTACACGCGCACCAGTGCACCCAGGCAGCCCCCGGAAAAAGAATTCCTATAAATTCTTGACACCATGTCCCAATTAATTTTGGCGGCACCTGTACTTTGACCCTTACCTTCCTATAGAAGCCAGCGTCTTCCGCCATCCGGGGGGCGGCTTGTGCGAGCACCGGGAATAGGGAAAGCAACTCCACGGACTTGGACCTCAACTTACACTCGTTTCATTCGTTTAGGGTGAAGTCCACTCAAGCGACATCTTATCAAACAGAAGCGGTGACTATACTCGGGGACAACTTTCTGCGGCAATGGAGACAACACTACGGCGCCAAGTGAAATCCCATTTGGATCGCGCTAATAAGGCAGGCCGAGAGAAGTTTCGGTGATCCGCAGCTCGGAAAGAGTATAGAGGAAGCTGGCGCTGCAGAACCCATGAATCCTGCGCTCAATCCGCACCCCTTCCTATTCCAATATCTTTGATGAACATCGTGCAGGCTTTCGGGCGTGTCTCGCTATACTACGTGGCGCAGGTTTCATACCTAACGATAGCAGTAGTACTGCATTGGCTAAGTTGCCTATTTACAGCATAAAGGCGTGTCAGCACTTGGACGGCTGAAAAACGTAACGCTGTCTAAACACCTGCACAGTTGGCGCTGGTCGTAAAGTTTAAAAACATTTGGTCACTAAACATTTTTCCTGTAATGTGGTTACTGACACCGTAAAGTACATTGCATTAGCTAACTTGCCAAACGCCGATGTATAGAGCCATTCTCAGATTGGTGGTTAAGCCATCCCCTTTCCATTTTTGCTGACAGGACCGCAACTGGGCCTGTCATCAAAATTTCAATTGGCTTCCAAACAAGGCAACAGAATTCGCGTTGGCTGCGTGTAGCCGCTAACCCCTCATCAACATTACAATTGGCTACAACAGCCTCCTTTCTTTGTCACTTACATCAATGTTGTGGGAGCATGGCTGGCTTTACATTAAAAAAATAGCTGACTGGTATTCGCGGCTGTAAATTTGATGTTGGCCTCACCTTGCACTTACTTGTTTCCAAGCCCAACACGTGGGTTGACCAGTGATGGTCCTGCCCGTCCAATTCACCAATTTTCATTTGGCGGTGACATGACACCCCACCATCGCTAAAGTGCTCCAAAATTTCGCAAAAATGTGAGATTTTGGGGCTATGGCCAGGATTCGCACACACAATTTCAGAACCAGCAGTAAAACTCCGACAGTCAGGGCTGCCACGGCCAGTTGCAAACAGTTTGACATCGGTGCACCGTGAGCATTAGTCCGCAAGAATAATGTGTGCTACGTGAAAAATTGAAGCCGAAGAAAGAATGTGTTTTGTTTCATTTATTTATTTCCTGCATAATCAGCTGGGAAAAATCTGGAAGCCACTCCAAGTAGTCACACAACCACAAACATGCACACGAACCCCAGTCACAGGAGTAAACCTTTAAAACCGTGGCCGCATCTTTCAAGCCCACTCCAGCACTCAAAGTCATGCAGCCACGTATTTCCAAACAACATCTCCGGCTCTGTTAGCAGTTATTCGCAGTTCCTGAGTACGCTGTACAGTAATTTCTTCATGATAAATGTAAAAACAACACAGATGTTCCAGACATTGCACCCCAAACATGACAAAGTGACACTGCCTATCCACATGTCAGTGAACATTTCTGTAAATTCTGTTTCATGAGAGCGTGCCGTTACCTTTCGGGTGTTCGACCTCATATCCCAGGGCCTCGGGAAGCTAGTATTTTTACAAAAGCTAAGGCTGGTAGCAGGGAAACCCACAGCGTTTCGACATTTGAAAGTGAGGCATTGACGATTCGTATTACTCCTCGCCATTTAACCCTGTAAATACACATTTAAAAGAAGTTATTTGAGCCGGACATAATCTTTTACTTCAGCAATCCCCCCTCTGTAGTCGAAAAGACCAGCAAAACATGAGCAAGTGAGTACAAATGGTTACTAAACATACAGTGTGCAACTGATGGTAGTGTATTTTTCCTGATGACTGAAACAATTACAAATGATAGACAACTCAACAATGCATTTCTGGACGTCATCACTACCATCTCGCAGTTCTTTCCAGATAATTCTTCCAGTCTTGTCATTTCATGCACAGGTAACTGCTATTTGCAAAGGCTGTTTACAACCTCTTGGGTTGTAATCAAATTTTCCCATTGCATTTCTTCTGGGTGAAACAGGATACGCGACGTGCCACTCCTCACCGCTTGCTAGCAGAGTTCGTCCTCAGGTTCCATTTTATGCATGACAAAGGTACAGCAAGTGCATCTTAGCTGCCACCCACAACCGACAATCTGAAGACTAATTCACATACTGACAACAAGCACTCCTAATGATTGCCTGGTGCTGCACAAATCCAGCACCGTATGAGCAGCTACCTCCCAAGTTGCTGGCATCAGAAAGGTAAACAAGGTGTCCTGTAAGTTGTTGCACACAAGCAGCACCACATAAACCAACAGAGCGTACTTCCAAGCTTCTGGCCACCAGAAAGGAAAACAAGTACCTCGTCACTTGCCATACAAGGCCAGCACCATATAAACCCAACAAAGCGCAATTCCAGGCTGCTGGGCATCGGAAAGGTAAACAGGGGGTTCTGTAAGTTGCCACACAAAAGCAGCACCACATAAACCAACAGAGCGTACTTCCAAGCTTCCGGTCACCAGAACCGTAAACAAAGCACCTCGTCACTCGCCACACACGACCAGCACCACATAAGTCAGCGCACACCGGTTTCATTACAGTTCCTCTACACCGCTCATTTCGCTGTCACTGCAGTCACTGGAGCTGCTGGAGTCGGAACCTAGCGGAATCACGACGTTGTCGATTCTGGTGTCGATTGCACCATCCCGCTCCCAGGCCTCTTTCTCAAGACTCTCCACATGAGCGCAGTCCCGGACCCAGTCTTCGCGAGTCACAAGGGCGATGGCTTCGTTGAGTAGTCATTCAACTTCAGCGAGACTGAATGAACTGTTGTTGGCAGCAAGATACCCCTTAACCTGGCTCGATACCATTTCAATAGGGTTGAATTCACAGTGGAAAGGAGGAAGCCGAACAAAGTCATGACCAGCAACTCTGGCCAGGGCTTCAATCCAGTATCCAAAAAACTTGTGTTTGTTCTCATTAACCAGCCGAAGGAGTTCGGGCTTCAACTGGTCATCACACCGCGGGATGGTTTTTGCAGTCAACCAAGACTGAATGTCGGCCTTGCGCCACGACGTCGATCGCAGTTTTTCGATCTGAACACTGTGGTACTGAGAATTGTCCATGACAATAACACTCCATGGCTCAATGTTGGGTAGAAGTTGTTCTGCAAACCACTCCTGAAAGCGTGGGCCATCCATTTCATTGTGGTAGTCAGTGGAAGCACTCCTTGACGCACGGAAAATGACACATGCCCTGTCCACAAAGCCTTTCTCACTTCCAGCATGAAGGACGATGAGCCGACCACCTTTGGCACTTGGTGCACGAAGACCAGTAGTTAGAGACCCTTGCGAAACGCGTCTTCATGGGATGACACAGTGGTGTCCTCCCACACCGTGCCCTTGGTGTGCCCAGCATTGACCCAAGTCTCGTCACCCGCCGCGGTGGCTCAGTGGCTAAGGCGTTGCGCTGCTGAGCACAAGGTCGCGGGTTCGATTACCGGCCGCGGCAGCCGCTTTTCTGATGGAGGTGAAAAGCAAAAACGCCCGTGCGTACGAGATTTCGGCGTACGTTAAAGATCCCCAGGTGGTCAAAATTAACCCGGAGCCCTCCACTACGGCGCGCCTCACCGCCTGCGTTGCGTCGGCGCGTTAAACCCTAAAATCAATCAAGACCCAAGTCTCGTCGAGGTAGTATATAGTCCTGCGAAAATGAAAGGAATACGTGTGAGTTTTTCCTTGGGTAGAGGGGTTAGTTAAGACAGAGAAGGAATTTATTGCTTGCGCCTAACATCATTCTACTACGCAGGCAGGTATGTTTAGTTTTTGGTTGCACCGCAAAATACCAAAATAAAAAAAAAGTTCGCAGAACGTACACCACCCACATGGCTAAAGAAATTTAGTCAGTGTGTGCTATTAGAACATGTTGGTACCTGTACCTTCCCTTGCTGAACCAGAATAACATGCAAAATACGAACAAGAGGCAGGTATCCAGAAAAACGCCAGGAAAAAAATAAAGTGAACGCCAGTATGCATGCGGAGCGGTGTTGATAAGTAACTCTCAGCAATAAAATATTTGGCTGTACGAGAACTTCCATCGAAATTTTTCTTGTTACATTTCAACTGTCAAATAATGTTACATACGAAAGTTTTATTTTAATCGCCGGAATTGACATTTATCTATCTGCCCGCCAAATCGAAACAGTAACCACGTAGCATTTCTGCTTTCGCATTTCTCGAATGGTCCGCAGATATTTCTGCCGCTACACGATAATGTCCTCGCTTTCCAGTAGCGCAGAGTTACGTTTTCGCTTCCGAAAAGCAAATCTAATGTCATTCAGAAGCCGACGCATCGTTCTGACCAGTGCTGGATTAAGGTGGGGGCTATGGGGGCTGCAGCCCCGGGCCCAACAGCTTCCAGAGGCCCCCTGCATCCGCGCCCCGCTCGACTATTTGTAAAAAGAAACTGCAGCAGGGTTTGTAGTTGGGCAAGTTGGTACATAACTTTAACAAAACAGCTCGAAGCACGGGACAAAGGGAAGATTTGTCCGGAAGATTTGCCAGCGCTTGTTTTGTCTTCATCTTCCCTTTGTCCCGTGCTTCGCGCTGTTTTGTTAAAGTTGTAAAAAGAAATGTCAATGAGCATGTTTCGTTGAGGGGCTCGGTTGTGATCCCGGCCATCGGATAGAAATCCGACGGCCGGGGCCTCAACCTCATCTCCACACAGATGCTGACAAATCCGTGACGGGTAGGGGCGACCCTGCGCAGCCCCGAATCTTATGGTAGACAACACTGGCGTTCATTTAAATGCAATTATTTTATTTTGCTCATACGTTTCTGAGAAAGCTTCCCGGACTAAAAAATATGAAGGAAACTCCCACTAATGTCTAAGACTTGAAAGTAGCGAGGCTGAACGCAACCTTCACGAACATCCCAACGGTTTAAGTCCACGATCGGACTTAAACGAACGAACGGAACATGAGATCTTAAACTTGGCTTTCGAATGTGGGCTAGGCTTTCGAATCTCGTTTTTTTTTTATCAAAGCAGGTGCCGTAATCCTCGCCCCACAGCCACAACCGAGTGAGCAAGCCGTTTCAGTCCCGGGTAAGTAATTCGCGGTCATAGCCGAGTGGGTACGACGACTAACTCCGTTGATCTACCTGACACAGGTCCGAATTCTGCCTGTGCCGGTGATTTCTTTTATTTGCACTGTTATGCTGAGTTTATTGAAACACTGGAATCAACGAATTGCTAAACAGCCTCGCTGTTTAAAGCTTTGTACACAGCTTGACGGTGTAAATGAACCCACTAAAAGGCGCCCCAAGCCCTCCGACGCTATTTTCGGTTAAGGGCGTTTCGGTACAGTCTTTTGGTTACACGGACGTTTCTGTGCACGGATGTGTCGGCGCAAAAAGGGGTTCAGGCGTGAGCATAATTGACTTATTTCCGCTGAAGGTTCCTTACTTTTTAAACCGAAGGTACATTCAATGTAATAATTGACAACTTGAGCACATGCTTACTGGCTGGAAAATCTGCGTACAAGGTTTTTGGCAGAAATTTCACAGTACAGCGCTTGACAAAGACTTTCATAGCTATCACAACCTTGTCAGTCAATGTAGTTGGTTTTGGAAGCGCATCAGTGCGATCTCGACGAATTTTTTTTACTGCCTGGAGAATTGCAGTTCCCAATACAGAAGCACGGGTGGTCGTCTCAAAATGTTACAGCAAGAGAAATGTGTTTATCGTAATGTTTCTATTGCTCTAAGGTTATCTATTTTCGAAACGAACTCTGAGACCAAACACTGCTTTCCGAAAACTGTTTTTAATTACAAACTGCTTACGCTGTACTATCTGCAAGAAGAATTGAAATCCTTAGTCATCATGTCGATTGTAAGGGAACTGCTGAAAGATATTCCTTTTGATGACCCAATATGTGAATTTCCGATTGCGAAAAGCAATAACAGGACGTTTTAATTTTTTTACTTATTCGTGTTTTATCTCATCGCTAGATTGTCTCATTTTTTTACCAATGTACAGTGTGAAGGAAGTCGTTCTTTGTTCCCATTTTATCATAAGTGGTTGAGTCAGACGTGACTGCATTTCCTAAATGTATTGAATGTAAAGGTTTATTTAGACGCGAAGTCAACGTACATGAATCGTATGGCTATTTCGATGTTAAAAGGCTGCGACTATACATGTATTTTGTTGAATTTTATGCGCCTATAACAAGGATTAAAGCGTTGCTTTAGAAGAAAATGCTCTCCCGTTCTTTGGCCAGTCATGCGTGGAATTGCGGCATTTCAGTTATTGTGAATTTGTAATGGACTGGTTAATAAACCATACTGACGTGCACATCAGGTGACAACCTTTAAATAATATTACGAAGGAAACTAAGTGAGTTTCCGGAAACCATTAAAATTATGTATAGTTTTTTCACTGATCATTGAGCGTAACATGTGGTATTCGAAGAGTTCAATGTCTTAATCCAGTCATCATTATCGTCATCATCGTCATTAGGGCCCTCACAATTAACTCAATGGGCCCCAAAGAGGTAGGTAGCCCCGGGCCCCGAAAATTCCTAATCCGGCACTGGTTCTGACACTCAGCTTCGGCAGCCCCATGTCGGGGTCACTGTTCACACCCGCTGAGGATCTTTTCTGCAGTTGGCGCCTCGTTGCGAATGAAGTACTGGTGCACTTTCCGTCGGAGAGTAGCAAGGGTGAAGCTGTCGTACCGCTGTACTCTCGTCTTTTCCTTAACTGCAGGCGGTTTCCCAGTCGACAATCGAAGCCTTTTGCGCTTTGGGGACTTCGGGGTGCCACGCAAAACCTCATTCTTGAGCGCTCGCTTACGCCGGTAAGCTGGCTAACCGAACGAAATGCGGAAACGACGGAGAGTCCTGGTTGCGTCAGTCTCACTTGGGCGTACGCGTTGCGGACAACTTGCTTGGTCTGTTTTGACAGCTTTTGGTTGTGAAGCTTTTTGAAAATCCTTTGCGGCGAATTAAGTGGCGAGCTATAGGTCGGAAAAGTAACTGCTGTCGACCATAGAGGTGATCATGGAGATAGTACTGCCGACGAAGACGCCATTTTTTTTCTGAAGAGAACCTTTGCGCCACCAGTGGTAATTTCCGCTGCCAAACAAAACCGAAAATTTAAAAAAAAGTAATGCTTACTGGCGATTATAGTCTGACGATTTATTGGCATTGTCAATGCAAGGCTAAAAAAATAAATAATTTCATAGGTTATGCCCATTGAATAATGTTTGTAGAACTACCAACTTCGCAGCGAAATGTCGTGGTTCGGCCGGCCACTTCGCCCCCCCCCCCCTCCCGTAGCTTTGTCTCCATTGCCACAGAAAGTTGTCCCCAAGTTTCAGTTCAGTTCAGTTGAGTTTATTCCCAGAAGCATCTGGACGACTTCCTGGCTAAAAGCTGCTCGAGCAGCTTGACAAAGGCGCAGGAAGCCGTTACAAGGCATGGAGGACGGACCACGTAACACAGATGTAATCATAACTAACAGAAAAACAAAAAACAAAAATAAAACACGATTTCAATTTAACAAATCAGTTCTACAAATTTCATCAAAGATAATCAAAATTAGATGAAGGAAACACAGATTAGAGAAACAGGCCACGAACAGAATGAATAGTTTACATTATCAATAGGAGATTCAAGCACACTGTAAATAAAAATTAAAAATAATACGCTAGAAATATGTAGGAAAAAACATGATTCAGAACACAGTGCATAATCGATTCCAAACACACAGTAAACATACAATAGGACAGAAATACAGAAGTAAAAACCAGTTAGGTTCAGTTACAATAGGCCAGGAATACAGAAGTAAAAACAAGCTAGGTTCAGTTACGATTGCAGGATGTATGTTCGAAGTTGTTTTCTACTCTACCCAGAAGTATGTTGGTGTCTATTTAGTGTCAAGGGAACATTATGAGATAATGACTGAAACTTGTAATTTGTACGAAAATGTGGTATAGCCCATATATCGGTGCAGCGTGTTTTAACAGTCGATGAGTAATGTTGTAATGATGCAAGAGAGGACAGGTAATTAACGATTTGAGGTGAGGAGCAATTAAAGATCTGTAATAATCGAAACTCATACATTTTATCGGCGCGAAGTACATTATTCACTAGAAATGCCTCTTTTGTCGTGTCGGTGCGTTTAAGATTTGATATTTGTCGTATAATTCTTTTTTGTATAGTGACAATCCTATTCATATTTCTTTTAGTTGTGGTAGCCCAAACCAGGTTGCAGTAATTTATGTGTGAGTAAAATAAAGCATAGTAAATTTGAAGCTTTGCTTGCTGCGGAAGAATACTACAGCAGCGCGACAGTACCCCTGTCACTGCAGATAACTTTTTACTAAGAGAATCAATGTGAGTGTCCCAATTCAAGTTTGAAGAAAAATATACCCCTAGAATTTTGTGGTCACTGACAATTTCCACAGGCTGATGTTCATAACTAAGGTGGTAAGACGAGGAAACTTGTTTGTTTTTAGCACGGAATATGATGGCCTTGGTTTTATTGGGATTAATTTTGAGTTTATTTATTTTGGACCACAATGATATCTTATTGAGAAGTTCATTGCATTTTAAAATTATCCGATCTAAATTAGAACCAGAGACTGTAAAAGTGGTATCGTCGGCGTAGATCATAAATTTAACTTCGGGATCAATCAGGACAATGTCATTAATATAGGTATTGAATAACAGTGGACCCAGTATGCTACCCTGAGGTACACCGTGAGTAACAGGTAAAAGAGACGGTTTGTGGTTGTTAATAACAACACATTGCTGTCGGCCGCGCAGGTAAGACTCTAGCAAGGCTAAAGGGCTCCCGCGAATCCCGAATTGTTTAAGCTTTATCATGAGCATGTCATGGTCTATTAAGTCAAAGGCCTTACTAAAATCTAAAAAAAGACCTACTGTATATAAATTTTATTCAATGTTTCCAATGATGTTTTCTTTTAAAGTTAATAAAGCCAATTCTGTGGATTTTCCCGCTCGGAAGCCAAATTGAGACTCAGTTAGCACATTTTTTGCGTCGAAGAAATTTGTTAATCGTGAACATATAATTTTTTCTAACCCTTTAGAAAAAACAGGTAGAACAGAAATCGGTCTATAGTTCGATGGATTGTTCTTGTCTCCCCCTTTGTAAATCACTGATACCCTTGCTTTTTTCATGGCGTCGGGAAAAATTCCGTGCTCAATCGCCAAGTTAAAAATATGAGCAAGTGGGGAGGCGATGAAAGGCAAAACATACTTAACCGGTTCAATTTGAATGTTGTCAATATCCAGTGCCTTACTGTTTCGCAATAGCATAAATGTATTGTTTATTTCAATTTCATCTGTGCTTGGAATAAAAATACTGTCGGTAGAATTGCTAAACTGAGTGCTGATATCGGGTTGGTTATTATCAGCCACTTTTACATTAACAAAGTGAGTATTGAAGTAGTCTGCAAGTTCTTCGCCTGTAAGTTCACGGTTGCCTACGGTTAACTTTTGCACACCAGATCTATTGGTGTTACGACCAAGAACATCATTTATCGTCTTCCAAGCAACATCAGGGCGTTGTCGAGTGATATGCCCAAAGATGTTTTGATAATAGTTTATTTTGGAACGTCGCAATTCTGTGTTCAGGTTATTTCTAAATCTTTTAAACTGCTTTAGCGTTGTTTCCGAGCGTGTCCGCAAAAACGAGTGATAGAGGAAATTTTTGTTTTTTATCATTTTTATGTGCTCTTGAGTCACCCAGGGCTTCCGTATCTTTTTCGATGGCTTCACCACAGTGAACGGAAAATGTCGCATATAAATGCGCACAAAAGCCTGCATAAACTCCGTGTACGCATCGTTTACATTGCTTATATTAAGCACAAATGACCAGTCATGGTTCATGACGTCTTGATTAAATGATAGTAGCCTGTCTTGGGTGACTCGCTGAACAATCAACGGCTCAGATCGAGCATCGTTTTCCACGCATTGGGAGTGGTAAATGAGAAAAACTGGACAATGATCGCTTAAACCCGATGCTACTGTCCCAGCACTATGGACGGTAGTTTTCAATATCGGTAATAAGCAGGTCAAGCGCAGAAGAGGTAGATTGTGTGACTCTGGTTGCACTTGAAATTAGGTTGGCAAAACCATAGGAAGAAAGCAGAGTGTTGAACTCTCGAGTAGACCAATCTTGGTCCAGGATATTTAAGTTAAAATCTCCGCCACAAACAAGGTAATAGTTGTTCTTGCTTATGTAATCTGATAGCCCTTCGAAGAAATCGAAAAATTTCAGTACATTCCCAGTCGGAGGGCGATAGATAACGCAAATTGCCTGCTTTTTGCACATTACAGTGAGCACTTCATAATCATCGGTGACACTAGTAAATTCTGATACAATTTCACAGTGTTTCCGATCTGTAACATAGGCGGCAACTCCACCACCCCGTTTATTATTCCTATTTATGTAAAAAGCATTATAACCCGGCAAATTTAATATTTTGGAATCGTTTTGATACCAGGTCTCCGAAAACATGATTATGCTAAAATTGAAAGAGAACTGGTCGAGAAGGAGAGCAAAAGAATCCTCTTTGTTGCTGATAGAACGTATATTAATATGAAGGACCGATTCACAGGATGAATCATAAAGCTTAACTGTGTGTGGCAAGCAAAACTCGTGGTAGGTCATGGCGTACATTGCGGTTTTATGTAGAAGCGTTAGCTTCTTCACTGCTCTACGCAGTCTGCAGGCGCTTCTGCACACGCTTCATTTGTTACTGGCAGCCTGCTTAGCAGAGACTTTAGAAAGCTAATACTGTTTCGTGTATTTATTTATTTAGATTTCTAAAGAAGGAATGCCTTTAGCGGTAACGAAACCATCCTCAAATTTTGTGTGTAGCTGTCTGCGTGCGTACGTGCGCGCCACCGCTCCACAAACAATGCTCCGGTCAGCACTGCGGATCGGACTCGCACTGCAGTGATCTCCGAATTGGAATAATAAGCATTCGGCTGCGGAGCTTGTCACGGGGAAATATGACTGCATCGTTTTAGGTAGAAGTTCCGAAATCCAGGGGGCGAAATATTATTTCATCGTGGTTTGGAGCTTTAGTTACAGTTGGGTAATCGCCTAAAAAGAAGGACCAGACAGTTTACCAGACTGAGCTGACGCACCGTCCTGTGTCAAACCGGTCGTCGTGATTTCATTATTTTTTTTTTTACCCTGAAAGAGCCAACGGAATTTGTAATTAATAGTTCTTTGCTCCCGGTGTGCTATGTTGCCGCCGCAATAGACAGAGGTTGAAGAATTTCATACATATCCTAAAGTTGACATATATACCAACCAACGTCATCGGCTTGTGCCTAGGACAGCTTGGCAGGGTTGTTATATTCGTTCCATAACCACAGAGGACAGCTAGGTTTCCTGCGGTCATTTAACAACCAACGCAGCCACCTTGAGCCGTGACAGGCACTCCAGTGTAAGCTCAACTAAGCCCGTCCGGTGAGCGGGGGTCACAGGGTGACATGAAGGGAGAACGCAGATACAGATAAAAAGCTGTCGGCGAGTTGAAAGGTTTAGTATGTAGCGCCAGTGGCGTATCGTTCGCTCCTTAGAGCGGCAACGAAACTAAGCCGTTCGTGGCTTCTTATGCACAGCCGCGGCGCTCTCCCGCTTCCTCTGACAGGTAGTTTAATCTGAACGTTACTGTCAGATTAAAACAGCGAAAGGGCCAGGTCTAAGAAGAATGACCCTCGACCAGGGTAAATGTTTGCAATATAGCATGCGCTGCTCCGAACTAAATCCCATTCGATTTCATTAGAACGCGTGCTGCCGCAACGTCCCAGCAATATACAGTCGACTCTCGATAATTTAAAGTCGCTTAATTGTAATTTTCGTTTAATTGCAAGTTATGTGCTGGTGCCGGTAATTTTACACGTAATACAATGGGAGAAATTGTTGGATAATTCGAAGCTACAAGCCGGTTAATCGGCTAATTGCAAGGTATTTTGAATAAAAAGCAAAGATGTTACCATCATTTCTTGATAAAACTCAAAATTCTCAAACGCAAAAACAGCGCCGTGTTCTGTATTGACATCGGAGCCATCGCAACTGAGGCAGAGTACAGTCAATTGATAGAGCGGCAGGCCAGATGACACTCGCGCCAGCGTATGCATCTCTCTCTTTTAAAGTTAGCACCTTTTTTTGCTGTTCTTGCGCATAGCTACGAGTGGAAAGTTTGTGTCGGGGACGCTTCAGGGTCCGATTGTAGTAATAAGACACAATTATCATGGCAACCCATGTCCGCTCGACTTGGGGATGGAAGTCGAGATTCTTAACGGAATCAAGAGTGGGGACGTGCTGCGGATTAGTAACAATGCTGTCATTGTGGTCATTTTTTATTTGGAAGTTTGGTTAATTCGAAGTTTTTTGTGGACCCCGTGGGCTTCGTATTAACGGGAGTCGACTGTATAACCAGGGGATGTACCCAGGTATGCTGGATGAAGCAAATATCACCCCGACTACCAGGGGGGCTATACACTGCACACAAAACATTTTACACCATGTTTGACCGAAAAGGGTGTGAAAATGTTGTTCCATGACGAACACTTTTAAAAGATGTTTTGGCTAAAAGAGTGCGTAAGAATGAAAAAAAGGGTGTTCCTATGAACACCCTAAAACGAGGGTGTAAGGTTGCTTAACGCCCTAAAACAAGACTGTGACCAGTGCAGCTACGCGTGTCAATGTGGACCGGCTGAGCACGCAGCATGACGTAATGACATATTCAACACGCACAAGTCCGACTTAGACCACGAATTGAGCAAAAAAAAACACCAAGGGGATGTATGAGGTGAGCGAGTACATACGTAATGAGGAATACATCTGCTCTTCTTGCTTTCATAGCCAGCAGAGGAAAGTCCTCCATAAAGTCGGTTGCCTTGTGACAAAAATGAGACATTTTAGCGCTAATTTTAGAATTATGCATTTTAATGTCAGCATATACAAGTCAGCATGCGGATTTGCATTTTTTAAAATCGTGCGGTAGTAGCTATTATGTTCAAGAAGTCACAGAATTGTATTAAATACTAAACACGTATTCCTCGTCATTTCCACACCAACAAAGAAGGGTGTTCATTATTTGAACACCCTTTTTCTCACAAGAGAAAAAGGCCATTGCTAAAACACAGTAATGCCTTTAGAGAAGCTGCCACATTGGAATGGAAAAAGGTTTTGGCCAACAAGTTCAGCGTGTAAAGGCGGCTGGTTTCCCCCATACTGTTTTGAAGTCGGCACCCGAAGCAAAGTTAGATAACATGAAAAAAGAATCGGATGGGAACGTACATGCACGTGCTTTTGAGCACCGTAAGAAAGCGGAAGTAATCCCGTAAATTGACAAGATTTCGCACATTATTAATAAATTTGCCACCAGGCATGGGGTGCACGTAGTGTTTTCGACACCTTGTAAGCCGTCAAGCCTTCGCCCCAGAACTGAAAAGCGGAAACAAAAGAGCACGTGCACAACCCGCCATGCCACAAAATTCACGAAGTGCACTATGAATGTTATCTAACGCATACGATAAGGTGTGCGATAATGTGTATATAAGGCAGACCGGACGATGTCTCAATGTTCCTCTAAAAAAAATTACGCCCACCTCCCCTCGCGGGAACCCTGGTGTGACGCGACGCTGAAGGGGGTTCCTTTGGCGTCGCATCAAGCAATCGTCGGGTACGGCAAGAGAGCAAGCGCAAGCGCAAGCGTGGACGACCGTCGACTGAGAGACCGGCCGGAGCGCGGCACTCCGCTTCTATGCGCAGCGCGCCCGAAGGAGAGGAGACCGCGGAGAGAGAGAGAGTACTGCACATGCGCACAGTGCGCAGCCGCGCGCAGCGCGACCGCAGATGTTGGGAGAGAGTGTTCGCTATCGGAGAGAGGAGAGGAGGCGAGCGGAGGAGAGACGCAGCGGAGGACGACGGACGCACGCAGGACAGGGCCGCCGGCAAGAGATGCTCCTCTTAGCGTCGCATCTAAAAACATGAAACATATTTCACGTGAAGTCAGGCGGAGAGGCAAACTTGCCTCCCCAGTGCCCACAGTGTGGCTGCACCCCCTCTTTGATAAAATTGAGATTAGCTGTAGGGGAACCACAAGGTGCGAGGGGGAGCTGATAGGAGCAAATCAAATGCGAAAGCATAGTCATACTGAGTGCGTGAGGGTGCCGTCACTAACGCTATCAGGCGAAGATGCCGCTTATATGGAAGAGTGCCGATATTGAAATGTGTCATAAGCACCCCGTCATACTTTATTTCCTACGGCGCACGCCCAATGTTCGTTTTCCTTCGCAAGTTGCTAGTCCCAGCGTGTGTGTTGCCCCGCTCCCTCCGTGTGCGCGTCTTCGAGGCTGGGTTCCGTCGTTTTATCATAATCAACCGGCACAGACCGACTTGCTTTCGCACTTTTGTATCCCTTAAAATGTCGTGATGATTTGTCCCCCTGCACTGCAGTTAATCCGTAAAAAAACGTCGAATAAATGGACCATTTGAACAAAGCCGTTTAGTGGTAACGAGGGTTTACCTATGTTAGGTGATACCCGTAGAACCCGCTGCTCTCTCCGTCCACAATGAACCTAGGAGGGTTGGATCACGCTAGCGAAAGCTCGGGCCCATGAAACCTCGTATACGAAACCTCGGGTGGAAGGGTGGAGCATGCCCGGGCACCAAATGAACAAATGAGTAGATCTGCCCGCGTTGGTTAACATTGATCAACATTGATCAACATGTTAACCAATGCCAAGTCATGTCACGTAGGAGGAGGCAGGTTTTTTAGAGGAACAAAAGTTTATTGCAGGGAGTAATTTTTATGAGAGATGGGACAGGCGCGTGCAGTCGACATCTTTTTTTGTTTTTACAGAAATCATATATACAGGTCCTTGTGCACAGCGGAAGACATATCTGAAGTTATTTTGTTGAACAAAAATTTTTCCTTCCTCGAAAAAAAAAAAAACACTCCCAAAGTCGGCTCGGGTAACTGGCGCGTTGAGCGGCTTGAGAAAAATTTGAAATTTCCACCCTTGTAACACAAAACATCCTGCAACTACCTCTCCTAGTTATTTTTATGCAGACTTCGCACACTGTGAAATGATTTAACGTATTCGTGTTTCGAGTGCAAAGCGAATTTTTTTAAAATAATAACTCCCGAATTGGAATTTTTTTTCAAAATTGCCCAGGTGTGGGGCCTTTTTACTGTGCATACAAAAAGCTAGGAGATTCAAAATTTTCAGTGTTGTTCTACCATTCTTGTTCAATCTTCGTGCCCATTTTAATTTATGTGGTCAAGACGGTTAAATTAAAAAAAAATCACTCTACTGCGGCTTGGTGACGCATTTTGGTATATTTTGAAAACCAGTTATAAAAAGGCCATCCTCAAGTGTTTTTAAACTTTCACAAATTACTGCCAAAGTTGCTTCGCATCACCTACATCAGAAACATGTTGCACTATTTTTGTTGGTCTGCAGCTACAAAGCTCCAAATATGGTCTTCTGAACAGTATCGCGGTGACGTGCTGCAGTGGATCGGAAGAAACTTATGTCTACAATGTAAAGCGATAAATAACCGATGCAAAGAGAAAATAATTAAAAAAAACATTGCGGTAACCATGATTTTTTTGTAATTGGTCCTGTATCGAGTATATTGCACCTAAATCTCACGCTGAAGCTCCAGCTTTCGAGCCCATGTTTGATCGTATATATATATATATATATATATATATATATATATATATATATATATATATATATATCTATATATAATATATATATATATTATATTATATATATATAGTAATATATACATATATATATATAATATACTCGAAGATAAGTCGGCGTCTCCACAACGCCAAAGGAGGCATAGGGGTGTGGTTAGGTCTCTTTTTTTGAGTACGGTTAATGAAGTTAATATTTTTTTTAAATAAACGGAGAAAGAAAGAAAGAAAAACACGCGCCCAGAGTGGGGACCGAACCCACGCCTTTCGATTAGATCTCGAATGCCTTACCAATTCGGCTATCGGCGACTGTGTTCTCCTTCCCTTTCTGGCCTATTTATATTTTAATTGAAGTGTATTTGACGCTTGAGGGTGGTAGCCAGCGCCACTCAGACTACACGGGGAGAAGGGGACCTTCTTTTCAACCCCTGGAGCGTGACTAGAACGTCTACAGCCTGTCATGAGTGGGTAACTGGCGGGAAGCCCTCTTATGCTACCTAGGCATCAAGGCTGCCAGAATCGAGACCCTCGCTAGGCTTTCGCAGAATAATATAGTAAGGAAATGAGGGGCTCGTTGGAGAAATACAGAAAGATAAGTCGGCAGTCTACAACGCCAAAGGAGGCATAGGGGTGTGGTTAGGCTCTTATTTTTTTTTTAGTACGGTTAATGAAGTTAATATTTTTTTAAATATTATTTTGTTAAAATATAATTTAAATATTTTAAATATAATTTTAATTAAACATAAATATAATTTTAATATTTTTTTAAATTTAAATATATTTTTTTAATATTTAAAAAATATTAACTTCATTACCGTACTAAAAAAAAAGAGCCTAACCACACCCCTATGCCTCCTTTGGCGTTGTAGACTGCCGACTTATCTTTCTGTATTTCTCAACGAGCCCCTCATTTCCTTTTATTATATATATATATATAATATATATATTTAGCGAATCAGAATAGCAAATGAGGGGTTCGTTGAAATAAGATAGAAATAAGTTTGCCAGTCAAGAAAACCTCGGAAAGCAAAGGGGAGGATATGGTTGGTCATAGAAACAGATAAAGAATTTGGAAAGAAAGAAAGTGGAGAAAAAATGCCGCCAGGTGGGCATTTTTTCTCCACTTTCTTTCTTTCTTTCAAATTCTTTATTGTTTCTATGACAACCATATCCTCACCCATTGCTATTCCAGTTTTGCTTGATGCCATCTATCTATATTATATATATATATATATGATATATATATATAATAATATATATATATATTATATATATATATAATCACTGACTGGTCGCGTCTCAACCCCGCAATTCGAAACCTGGGCTTTTTTAATACCGCTGGGCTTTTAATGATTGCCGTAATATTTTGGATGAAACCCAACAGAGCCACGGAGTGATACACAAATGTCTATAATGAACAATGACTGCCCATGGACCTTTCCCACAAACTTTATCTGCGCATGGGCTTGCAGGCGCCGCCATTACTTTTGGCGGCTAGCTTTTATCGCAGTTGCCCCTTTTTACGGAGGCCATGGGCACGCCGGGGCCAACTTCGCAAAAATTCTGGTTGGCGTTCGGTCTTCACTGCGAAAGCGCTAATTCATTGCACGGCCAATGATTGGCAGTGGCAGACGTGCTAAATCTCGTCAAGAGCGCAGCCAAATAGCAAGATCTGCGCATGAAGTTGAAAAGCGAAGCGCGATGTTCGTTCAAAGCTAGCCTCTTAGCTATCACTACAGGTGCGCCCCGCTATTAACAATACTGGGCAAGAGCATCACTGGCAATCGTGGCTGAAAGAGCCACAAATTGTGATTTATAAGTTCGCCGCTACTAGTGCTGTTCTTGGAATGGAAAATGTCGAGTATCCTTTTGTTCTAACTATATGTATTTCAGTTGTCTGATATGGTGCTGGCGCTCTCTTCAAACTTCGGGAATAGCACCCGTGTGCATTTGTCTGTTCACTAAAACGTTTAGTCCACATGAACTGGTTTCCGAGGATCTCCATGGCACCATAGGCTACTGCAGGGCACTTAGCACCGACGAGGCCGTACGTCTTCACTGTTGTTCGTTTGAGCATGAAGCAGGAGGGCAGTCCGAGTGGCCAATAGCGGGTTAGCGGCAACCAAAAATCAAAGCGTTTCACAGGCTAACAGTCCCGGAGCGGCAGCCGTCTAGTGACCTTAAATGCAAACCAGCATGTACACACGGCCACAAAATAGAACGGACCAAGCGAGCAGCACGCAAGAACTATCGGCGCGACATCTACCGGCCCATCGCCTGCTGTCGAAATAGCTGAGCGCTCATGCGGGTCCCTCGCTGGTCAGTGCATATCAATTTTCTTAATTTCGGCCGCAACGCCTCGTTTGTCTTGAAAGTAACACCTTGCGGCGCCTTACCGGCAGGACGAGCGAGCGGCACGATTCATGGCAACGTACGTGCAGCACGCACTGAAGTTGGAGTGCCGTGCAACTTCGAGATATGCTGGTCAGGTGCTCTTTTAATTGCTAAGCCTTCTTTGCCCAGTACCCCACGCCACCGACTATGGAAGGCCCTGCATCTGTACAAAAATGCATAATTGCCGATAACGCATTTCATGGTTTTATTACCGAACATGGAGATAAAGGATCGACAGAATTTTCAAAACTCGAAAAGAAAAAAATTAACAATAAATAAGAAAATCGGACTAACGGAATAAAACTTTCTCTTACGCGCCTTTATCACAGGATGAAGACAAAAATAAAAATGGCCTGCAGAAACAAACCGAAAAAAAGATTAAAAATATAATTATGATCCACCGAACATTCTACGTCCTGCATACGCATAAAAATGCCTAATTGGCGAAGTTAACACGCTTTATGTAACATGTTTCGTGACAATGTAACTAGATACTCAATATTTGGCAAGGGAAACAAACTCAGAACGAAGAGAAGCGGCGCAGTGATGCTTGATATTATCTGCCTCTTCCGTTGCATGCTGACCGGCAACATTCATGGAGAGTTGCTCTAACGCCATTCAACAGCAGAGCCAACAAAACGACACAAAGCGACACAGGGTGCCGCCGCAGCTCTTACCCCACAGAAGCGAGGCGTTTCCGCCAAAATCAAGAAAATTGACATGCAGCGACAGACTAGCGAAGGACCCGCATGCGAACTCAGTTATATCGACAGTAGGCGCTAAGCCGGAATGTTGATTGGATTGTTTGGTTCATTGATTGATTGATTGTGTGATTGATTAATTGATTGATTGATTGGGTTATTTTGACAGCAGGCGCTGGGCCGTAAGGTTGATTGATTGATTGATTGATTGATTGATTGATTGATTGATTGATTGATTGATTGATTGATTGATTGATTGATTGTAGGGTTTAACGCGCTATACGCTACACGGGGCAATGAGGCACGCCGTAATGGAGTGTTCCGGATTCTTAGCTGAGGATCCTTAACGTGCACGGAAATTTCGAACACACGGTCGTTCTTGCTTTTCGCCTGCATCAGAAAAGCGGCCGCCGCGGCCGGGAATCGAAGCCGCGTCCTTGTGCTCAGCAGGCTGGTCCGGAAGGAGTCGCGCCGATAGTATTCGCTCACACTCGCTTGGCCCGTTTTATTTTGTGGCCTCCTGTACATGGTGTTGTCGGCTGCCGGGATCTTTTGTTCCAGTGTCCAGATCTTTCACGCTACGAAAGTTCCTTCTTGGTACAATTTTTTTCTTATGCCCTCTAAAATAATCAGCCCAAAGCATGCGCGCCACACAACTGCTGGGCCATTGAGTCTCCTGGGGCTCGTCAATGTGCGTGAATTACCGAAGGCGATGATCACGCAGAAAATGTTCCTAGCCGGGGCGGTAAATCCGCCTCCTGTTATCGCTCACAGCGACTAAGATCATGGTTATATGTTTTGTTTGATACTTTTCGCATAGAGTTTTCTTAGCAAGTATACTAGGAAACTGCACCTGCGAATCCATGTCGTCGTTGGGGGTTATGGGAAGACCACATCTTCTGGCTTGGGCTTGGCGTGCCAATTGGATTCTTAAGCCGTTTTGGGGATTTGCTTTCTTCACTGTGGATTAACACGTCTGCAAGCCGAAATACTCCCTGCTCTGTGGTAGCCGTGAGCCGTGGCAATTGCGTGTTCAGGGAAAGAGCAGGCAGTGCGTGATCGGGCCTAACGTTGGTCATGCCGGAGTCGAAGGAACGTATGACTGAGTGGGTAACATGCCGCCCCGAAAGTTGTAGCTGACGAAAATAAAAGAAAACAAACTTACTTCGATGAAGACGAGATGCGAGACGAGTTCCTGTATCCGTCCTATCTTGTCTTCGTTTACTACTGTTTAACGGCACGTTTTATTTTTTCTTCAAGTATGAACCAACTCGCGCAGCAACAAGTTTTGTTAAACTGTAGCTGACAATCGGTGCATCGGTTCTTCACGAAGGCTACGTTTTCATAGGCACACTCACAAACAATTCCAAGCTCTTTAAACAACTTATTATTTGAAATAATTGTAAAATTAATAAAATACGAGTCTGTAATGAGTTTCCCACAAAATATTAACATTGTTCCTAACTACCAGCTTGACCTGCAGAATACATGCTTTACTTCTATGCTTTACTTTGCTTTATGCTTTACTTCCTTTTTCTTAGCTTTAAGACAGCCTGATTTATTTTCCTCTCATATAATAACACATCATTCCTTGCGTTTTTTTTTTTGGCACTGTGTTAGAATATACGGCCACTAAAACATTTCAATCCAAGCCAATGACGAAACTAAGGAAAGCGCACGGTGTAATGGCGGCCCAATGACAACACAGACGACCTCGATATTAGCCGCATAGACGCTGACCAGATTCCTCTTTAGTGTATCGTTTCGCTGAAACGCATGAGATCATATCTTACTGAAACTAGGCAGGAAGTTCAGCCAGTCGCCGTCCGTCAGTACTTATTTGCGCCGGAACGGTTCTCCAGACGCTGCAAGTTAGCCTCAGCTCGGGCATAGCGTATGCTCCCCGGTAGTACGACGATGACCTTTTTTTTTTTAATTTGCTTTCAAAATATGCCAAAACGCGTCATCTAGCTGCAACAGAGTGCTTTTTTGAAATTAAACCGTCTTGGCCACTAAAGTAAAATTGGAACGAAGGCTGAACGAGAATAGAAGAACAACACCGAAAAATTTAAACTATCTAGCTTGTTTGTATGCACTAGAGATAGGCCCTACATCTGGGCAATTTAAAAAAAAATTATTTGGAAAATTTTTATGAAGAAAATTGCGCCCACCTCCTCGCGAGGGGAACCCTGTGTAGATGCGACGCATCGTGGGGTTCACTTGGTGTTTCCGTTGGATTGATTCTGAAATCGCGTGAAACGTGTCGGGAACGCATATGATTATTATGTTTTATGATTATTATTATGTTTTATTGGCCAATCTTGGTCAATCTGTCTAAGTGGTATGCTTGGGGCTTCGCTGTCGCAACGACCTTTACTCCATCATTGTTGCTGTAAGTGGGAGCTTCTTTTCTTTTATTGCAAGTGTTAATCATTGCCCCATCATGCGTTGTATCAGTAGCATCTTGACGTAGTTTGAATGAGTCAAGGATATAAGGCATGTTCGTAGCATTTGAATCTGTCTCGGTTTTGTGGCGCAGTGGGAAGAGCACCATGTACCTCGCGTTCCGCCCACAGGGCCGGGGGATCAAAACCGGGCGCCGCTAACTATTATTTTTAAGTGCGAATGCACTTCTTAAGCGAGCCTGATCGTCCGCCGCCGTGTCCGCATAGCAACAGCTGCGGGTGCGCGCGCTCCTCGTCTTCCTAGCAACGGGGGAGATGGGCGCGCGCTATTCTCCTCCTCCTCTCTCCGCTCAGTGACTGCGGGTGTTGGGCACCTCCTCTCCACTTCGGGCGGGAGAGCTCTCGCGTAGCGGGCGCTCCGCATTCCGACGCGTTAGGGCCTCGTGTAGCCCTCGCCGTAACGGCGGGCGTACTCTCCTCCTCTCTCCGCTTAGTGACTGCGGTGTTGGGCGCCTCCTCTCCACTTCGGGCGGGAGAGCTCTCGCTCGCGTAGCGGGCGCTCCGCATTCCGACGCGTGAGGGCGCTCGTGTAGCGGCCGCGTGGCGCGGGAGGGTATTAGTCGAGCGCCGCCGTCGTCGAGAGCGGTCGCTGGTCCTGCATCTCGATAACGATGATGGCGGACGGGCAACGGTACCAGCAATAACGAGTGAATATCTTTCTTTGTAGTTGCGTGCGTGTGTGTGTCTCTCGACTACTCATTAAGATCACGATATCCACCGTAATCGCGCAATCAACAACCAGCATTCGCACTTACACACTCTCCCCCTCGGGGAAGTGCGAGGGAATTTTTTTTTTATAGTGTAGGGGGAGGGGTGTGGACAACGCCGTTTGGAGGGACAAGGCGAGTGAATGAGATGCAGTCGCATCTAAAATTGTTCTACACTGCAAACAATAATACAATAAATAATTGAGATTATGCAAAATCTTTACATAAAAAGAACTAGGGCGATAGCTGCAATACTTTTTGTTTCACAGTGGTAGAAGTTTCAAATTTTCCGCGAGCCGCTCAACGCGTCAGTGTCCCTAGCCGATTTTAGGAACTTTTTTGAGGAAGTAAAAATTTTTGTTCCACAAAATAACTTCAAACATGTCGTCTCCTGCGCACAAGGAGCTATATATAAAATTGTCGTCAAAATTAAAGGTGTCTACCGGACACGCCTGTCCCATCTCTCATGAAAGCACCCTGGTGAGAACTTGCGCTCCGCTAAGAACTCAAAGAATACACAGGCGGCGAAAGAGCAGTCAGCGAAGCGACGCGCGAAGGCGAGTATCGGTAAATCAATTACCGCAACGCTTGCCCTGCGAGCATTTATCTTTCGGCGTCAATGCTTTGAGAACCGTCGAATCAGATCTAAAACATCGGTGAACAAAGACGACTTTTCTATTCGAGTGAAGATGGAATGATACAGTGCTCCTATCAAATAAGATAGCCTTGGTGCCATACAAAACATACAAACGTAAACGTGCGCTTCACTTCTTAGATAAGACAGCTGGGCGCGGCCAGACTCTGGCGAACAAAAACAAACAAAACACAAGGCGTGGTTTGAGCCATTATTGTGCGCTTCGTCACTTGTATGTTTTCTTTTTCTTTCTTTTGCGTCAAAAGTGTTAACGTCACCGTTCCAACTCTCCGCAAACGCACGCTTGTGCATGTACGAATGAACCGATCATCTATCATATCCAATGCTCTTGAAAAAGGAATGGCCCCCAGCTTTTTTGTTCCCGGATTACATGCTACACCGATGCCTAACGATCGTTTTGCCGAAACCTCACTGCGGTGAGTTAGTTGGTACCTGCGAGTCAACTTTTCTCGGATGGCTGGGAAGTAATTGTGCTCCCCTGGCGTTTGTACCCCCCCCCCCCCCCTTTGATATTCCTGAAGCCACGTTCAACGGGCCACGCGGCGTCACTACACATCGCGAACCTGAAATCGCTCCTCTTACACGTGGTTTGTTCTTCTCCAACTCTATCCTGTTTGTGAGGTGACGTGAGCCATACATAAAACATTGCGTGTTTCGTTATAGATGAGCGAAATCTTGCCGCGGTGGCTCAGCGGCTAACGTGTTGTGCTGCTGAGCCCCAGGACGCGCTCTCAATCCCGGCCCCGATGGCTGCTTTTCAGATGGAGGCAGAAAGCGAAAACGCCCGGCGTGTGTCGAGATTCGGGCGCACTAGCTTATTTAGTGGCTCTAGGGCACACGTTAAAGATCCCCAGATGATGAACAGTAATCCGGAGCCCTCCACACACGCGTCATAGCCCAGTTGTAGACCTCACAAATAATTGGTTCGTTCGTAAACCGGAATACTAACGCTGTGCTGTGACTTTTTGCGGCTATGGTGTTCATATATACTGGTGTTGATATATAATCATCTGGTGTTCATATATAATCAACGTGTGAACCACAGTGCACAGCCATCACATCGCGACAGCTTCGTTTCACCCTTGCACAGGGCTACAATGATGTCATATAGTAGCAAGGTACACAGTAAAGGTGCGGAAGTTATAAAGCTAGTAAGCTAGTGGCATACTTCAAAGCAAGTGCGCCGAATCTTCTACCGCGCAGGTTTGATACGCAAATACACTATATTTGCGCATACGTAAGCGTTTTGCATTCGCTGCACCTAACGTCCCTGTACTACGTGCCGCTATACGGCCCATTTGCATACTTGGCTGACGTTACAGCTTCGTGCCCGGAGATTTTGTACAGCGAAGCTAGTTCGTTCTGCAGTGACAGGAAAAGCAGAGTTCTTGCATGCACCAAACGGTCTCGCCGTCAGAGATCCGCGCTGCACAGAACATATTTTCCGGGTGCCTGTACAACTGGTTGCCTCAGCGCTTTCAGTACTAGGATGAAGACCGATTGTGGGCTGTCCCAACTAGAGAAGTATTAAAAATCGGCAAGTGCAAATCGAGAAGCCTTGTACCAGCAACCTTGCATGTTTTAGGGGCGAAGCCCCTCACGGATTCTGGCTGCTGGCGTCTCATGTCGACGTCGTAACCGTCGTCTCATGTAATCACAGTACAAAAACACCGGGACACTCGCTTACGCTTCGCGCTAGAACGCTTCGTGCTTCAAAGACGTGATACTTTTACAGCAAAGCTGTATACCTGTGGCCCCAACGGTTTCATCTCCGTTGGCAAAAATGTCAAGGCGCCGAGAATACGCTTATACACTGCATGCTTCGCCTTTCCCCATGTTTCACATTAGTGGAGATGGCCCGAGATTGTCCGTCTTAAAGTTTGACGAGTGCGTGATCACACCGGTCGCTTTCCCGCTCCGGAGACAGTCTTCGAACGATCTCTGCCACCGCGGCTGCGTCTGTTCTAAAGTGGGTTCAAGCCATTATTCAAACGTATTTTTTTTTAAACCATACTAGTGATTAGTCGCGAGGGAGCGAGATAATTTAGAAGGCTTAAAGCAAAAGAAAAATAACCTCGGAAAACAAACCTGCTGACAAGACGCCAACAATGGTGCCAATATTTGTTGTTGTTGGTTGTTGAAAATACGCCTGAAATCGCCAGCTCGGTGATCACCTTCTGACAAATAGTGTATCTCTTAAAGCGTGCTGCAAGCAATGATGAGTCTGCCTTGACCAATTAAGGTCAACGGCTTTAATTAAACACAACTCTGCTTGCTAACTAACTAACTTGAGGCGGCGCAGTCAAATATCTCCAACAAGCAAACATTTAAGGCTACTGCCTGCTAACTGCTAGAGAAAAAAGAATGTAACGAACTCCCATGTCGTTGTTGGACAGATGGGGGGAAATAATTAATTCGTTGTGTATTAGGACGCGGCGAGGGGTCGTTTGGCCTCGGTTGTATTAAAGCTGCACCGAAATCTTGCATTATTTTTCTAATTTTTCCCATTCAGCCGACTTGCATACAGGCGGCCCGCGTAAGCGAGGATGCACCGTCAAGAGGAAAACAGGCAATTCAGTTGTGTGACGTAAACCACCAAAACCATGCGCCGTAGTTCCTGGCTGCGTTGTCGGGTTCAAGTGACCAGAAAATCCGGCGCCCTGCCGCTAGCGCTGTCAACGGCTGTGGCGCCGTCAGCTACATTAGCCCACGTTGTTCTTTTGATCCGCGCAAAGAGAGTCGAGAGGGGAACCGGTTCCGGGCAGTTTAAACCCCCGAACGCAGTTGGCACAGCTGGAGCCGAGAGCGCGAGTCATTGTTTTTGTCCTCATATTTTGTTTTGGCAGTGTCTGGCGCAGCGCGCGACAGCGCAAAGGCACTCTTTTAAATGCATGAACACACAGTTATTAAAAAAAAAGCGATAGACATTTTTGTGCTATTTAAAACACGAAAATTTCGGTCTGTCTGTCCGTCTGCTCCTCGATCCAGTCACCCGACCAATGCTTTACAGAATACTTGAAAGAGAAGTTTGTATAGGCTAAACTTTTACAAACCACTGAGTTTGGAGACGCACCTCGTGCTTGTGGACATTGTTCAGTAACAACGAACCATTAGGCATGTTTGAGAGAATTCGGGAGAGAGACCGAGAGAGAGAGAAGGAGATAGATAGATAGATAGATAGATAGATAGATAGATAGATAGATAGATAGATAGATAGATAGATAGATAGATAGATAGATAGATAGATAGATAGATAGATAGATAGATAGATAGATAGATAGATATGAAGAGAAAGCACAAGTTTGATTCAGTCGAAAGATTGCCTCGTTAAAATCATACTGACACCACTTTTACTTAAACTACGCTCAAATAAGCTACATTATTAGAAAAAAGGGGAATGGCCATGCGGCCCACTAGCTCATTTTCCACAACAGAACGTATGACGTCATACCAGCCAGCTCTGCGATTGGCGAACGCGGGCAAAATCAAACGCAAATTAGGCAGAGCTTATAAGCTTGCCGAACGAGCTATTTGCGCTTAAATTTAGGGCACATTCTTTTTAACGCTGTAAGAATGGTGGCACGAACAATGGAAGTTGCGAAAGCACACGTAAACATAGAAGTACCGATGCGTACTGCTGTTGGTACTGCGCGCACTAGGCTTGATTTAGCTGCACAGGACTGCGGGGCTTTGGGGTTGTCCAAGGCGACCCTGGCCGATTGACGCCAGCAATGGTGTCTTATGCGACCATATTTGTCGAGCGAGCACTCTGTTTCACGAAACGATTTTTTTCACCCTGAACAAAAACAAGCCAGGTTTAAATACGGTCAAAAACAAACCAAAGGCAGAAAACGGCTTGCCACGGTATGGTGGCGCCATCAAGGTTCACTAATGGTAAACAAGGCTTTCCAATCGGCTGCGGAGCGGTCGGTTCCTGTGATGTCATTCCAGACCACGAAAACACACGATTTAGCGGGGAAATCAAAATTTTAACGTAAATTGATTAATTTCTCAGTGAACAAAACATCGTTTGCATCCGGCAAGCGCAGGGGACACTATATAACACGAAATCTATCGAATAAAACAAAGTTTTATTTTGTCTTCATGGCTTGTTTTTATTCACTGAAAAATTAATCAATTTACGTTAAAATTTTGATTTTCCCGCTAACTCCTGTTTTCGTGGTCTGCAATGACAACACAGGAACCGACCACTCTGCAGCCGATTGGAAAGCCTTGTTTACCGTTAGTGAACCTAGATGCCGCCACCATACCGTGGCAAGCCGTTTTCTGCCTCTGGTTTGTTTTTCACCGTATTTAAACCTGGCTTGTTTTTGTTAAGGGAGAAAATAATCGTTTCATGAAACAGAGTGCTCGCTCGACAAATATGGTCACGTAAGACACCGTTGCTTGCATCAATCGGCCAGTGTCGTCTAAAACTACCCCAAAGCCCGCAGTCCTGTGCAGCTAAATCAAGCCTAGTGCGCGCAGTACCAACAGCAGTACGCATCGGTACTTCTATGTTTACGTGTGCTTTCGTAACTTCCACTGTTGGTCCCACCATTCTTACTGCTTTAAAAAGAATGTGGCCTAAATTTAAGCGCAGATAGCCTGTTCGGCAAGCTTATAAGCTCTGAATAATTTGCGTTTGCTTTTTCCGGCCCCCGCCAATCGCAGAGGTGGCTGGTATGACATCATAGGCTCTGTTGCGGGAAATGAGCGAGTGGGTCGCATGCCCTTTCCCGTTTTTCCTAATTATACAGCTTATCTTAGCGAAGTTTGCGGTAAAAGTGGTGTCAGTATAATAATAACGAGTCAATCTTTTGAATGAACAAAGCTTGTGTTTTGTCTTGATGGCTCCTTTAAGGGTCCGAGCTGCCTAACGGCGCCTCCCAGTGCACCTCAGAAGAGATGAGAGGGAATGAGTTGTGAGGACATTGCCAAATGATATGAGAGACTGTTTAGGGGGCTCCGGAGTTGCCTGTAGTCTGGCGCGACAAGGGAGGGTAATGGTTTGGAGGAAGCACCAGTATCGTTCCTCTGTGCTAGACAGTGACCAGTGGGGTGGAGGGTAGCGCCGGCGAGAGAGGCGGTAGTGGCAGCTAATTTCCTGGAAAGTCAGAAGGCTGTCGCGGGTTGACTGGGCGCCATGGGAAGGGGTGCGACTTGACCCAGCTCGGACGGTTAGCTCTCGAGCTGCAAGGGTAGCATAGCGTCTTCATTTCCTTCCAGCCCCGCATGGGCAGGAGTCCAAATCAGCTCTGCCTTGGAGGTGGGAGGATTTCGAAGAAAAATTTTGAGACTACCGTGAAACAATTTCCTGAAAAAGCTGTCGCGTTGGTCGCGCGTCTACATCACAATGAAGCCAAGCCATGCGCGGGCGTCCAATACTGTGCATTCCCAACAACACGACACTGTCAAACGGCACACCGTCTTCTCTATCAATGCGCAAAAAACGTATGCTGTGTGGGCTGAGATGAAAATTTTTCTGATGTGTCCTTTGGAGGACATACCCAAGGAACACTGCGGCCCAGCAATGAAGAAGACACGCTCTTCAATTTCGGGTTGCTTACAGATGGAACAGTCGGTTCCCCATGACACTGAGAGCCCCCTTTCCTTCATCCAGGTTGCGACTAAAAGTGTACCAGTGTGCGATTTAAAGAAGAAAGACTCTGCTCCAGGCGACACTTCCATTCGCTTAACTCGTTTTAACACCTCTTGTCCTGCACAGTAAATGAAAACAAGCCGGATGGGGAGTTTCATTGGGTGTATGTTCCGGCAAATACTCCAGCCTTTGCTCCGTACTGGGCAGTCCATACAGCACTATACGCCTAAACACTCCGTCAACCAAGTAACGGTCTAAAGAAAAGGGCCCTGTACACGCAAAACCAAAAGTCGGTTTAGGAGCTTCCGTACAAACAGGTGAATCAGCCCCAAAACACCGTGAGGGATTCGCCGAAACAAATTCGTCCTACTGCTCATCTCCCTTCTTTTAATAAAGTTATCTCTCTCTGTCCCCAAGTGAACCCCCCCCCCCCCCCCAAAAAAAAAAAAAAAAAAAACGCGATGCAGCGTTTTCGACATTCAAACGTGAACAATGCAGTACTTGCATCACAAACCAAAGCTTTGCCACAAGGAAAATATTACAGGTAGGGGCTCCAGCGAACACTGACAGTCGACTTCTTCCGCGTTTCTCCCTCAGTGCTTGGTCCTGCCCTGTCGCGACAATATTCCAGTGGGTTTCCCAAGTACCTTACTGGGGCCGCTGGTGTTCACAGCCATTCACCGCGCCAAAACCACAGGCGTTTGCTCCAATTCACTGGACTCCCCGGGACCTCACCAAAATGCTTCACTGTTTCCACGGCGAACATCACACTTTCTCTGTTCGAACAAACAACGGCAATGTCACCAGCATATATACGCCTCGAGATTCGCGATCGCTGCGCCGCCTGCCGCCGCTTCTCCGCGGCGTTTGCGGGATTAGCGCTGCGTGGCTGATAGGTGGTCATGCAGTGTTTTGGTTCTCTTTCGCTTCTCTTTGCCTTTCCGCGCTCTAAACAACTTGTTATGGTGACGTCTGTAAGCTAACTGCACATTTAGGGCACCTAAATAAAACAGCTGCGTCTTGGTAGAGCGCTCTAACGCCAACAAGAGCTACCCGGGGAGGCGGTTCTGCGCGCTTCTTGGCCGCTCTTGCGGGCGTCGGCGATGGCAGCAGCATATCACCGCTGTCACCTTCGAACACGTCAGCACAAGTGAATTCTATTTATTGTCGCCTCGTTTAGGCCTGATATTGGCACTGTAAGTGGTTAGTTCGTTTTGCAGCGCAGACAACAAATGCGGCTTTGCTTCGAATATGTACGCCGTAGAAAAATATGTTTCGGGGACGTGATAACCCAATAGCTGACAAAAACTTGTGCCTTTTATGGGAATATAAGCCACGCGAAAATGTTAAGTAGACTCAAAGGCTGTGCATTGTCAGATATGTGCCCACTCATGCCTTATAGTAAGAACCAAGGTATATGTTAATGAAACCACGGGAAAATGAATGGTCTGCAAGTAAGGAATAAATAGAATAGTCGTACGGGAATGAAAAAAAAAGAAACGAGTGCAGCTTCTGAAATGCTAAAGACGTTTGTTAGAGCAAGGTAGTATTCACCAGACCAACTAGATGCGAAATGCACTGATATTTCGCTAGACATGGGGGGGGGGGGGGGGGGGGGGATGAGGAGGAGGACGCTCAACTATCGTTGTTTACAAATGCGGAGCGGAATCAACGTATGAACGTTTTAGTAATCACACACACAAGATGCGTGTTCACTTTTCGTTTGTTTTTCGCCTTGAAAAACGGCTGATCACTCGGCGGACTCATTTTTTGAAGAATACAGGATAGGCAGTTCACAAGCGATACGAGGTGTCGTTGGAAGAGTTGATTGATTGATTGCAGGGTTTAACGCGCCGACGCACGATGAGGCACGCCGTAGTGGAGGGCTCCGGATTAATTTTGACCACCTGGAGAGCCTTAACGTGCGCCAAAATCTCGTATACACGGGCTCGTTGGAAGAGTGTCGTATCTGATAAGGGCCTCTGATTTCGGTTTATGCTAGATTCTGCAGTCTCCCTGTGTCATGACTCTTACGACGATGTTTCGAAGAAGAGTTTGGTCACGGACGCGGATTACTCTATAAGCCCATCTTCGCGCTTCTCGTGGAGGATAAATGTAACAGATGAATCTTTGCGAGCGCTCACCTCGGGACAAGACGACCCAGCATTAAATTTGCCGTCGTGTGCTGACTCTGGAGAGTAATTTTGCATTATCCGTCGTACTTCTTTGGTACAATGTTTGTGAAATTTATGCCGCATTGGCTTGTTCATGGTACTGATCAATATCTGATATGTGATATTGGCAGGCGTAACTTGCGTGCTGTCAGGTATGAGTGCTCCGCTAGATTTTGTAAGTGCACAAAGTCGATTTACATCATAGTGTGTATGGCCGCAACATGACCATCGGAGGAAACACTGCTTACGGAGACACTGCCACTAAATTTCAGGGCAGCGGAATTGCAATCAGCTGCATGCAAATGTTGGCTTCGGGACGCCGGACTGTGACACACGCCCGGCGCTCATATAGATCTCACTAAGATCGCGTCATAAACGTTTATACTCTCGTGAACATGCCACGCTTGCAAACAGAGTGCCTGCCCCACGTTATTCGGTATTTCGAACGCGGACAAACGGTAAATCGCTGTCTTGAACGAGCCCCAAAAGCAACGGCGACAGGGGGGAGCGGGCCGGGGACTCCCGCGCCTGCTTTCGAAACGGGCCGGTAGGGGGATTTCAGTGGCGCCCCTACAGGCCGCGCTCGAGGCGTATAGGCGAGTAGTTTGACCTCTGTCTCCTGCATTTTAAAGCCGCTAATTTTACTATTATGAATTATACTCAGGCACAGAGCTCAAATGTATACACAAAGCATAAAGGGCCGAGGGGGCAGCGCTGGCACTCCGAACCCTCGATGACCGCTTCCAATTTCTTATTCACTATCAACCGTGTAGTGCGGTTCCGGTACGCAGCGCCACTCCCCGTCCAATGACAGAACCAATGTGGATGTTCTCTAAAGTATAAAACAGGATCTTATGAGAGACTCAGTTAAAGGCTTTCTCCAGGTCGAGCTGGAGAATCGCCATGCCCGTGTGCATTGCATCGCAATATTCGAGCAAGCACCTCGCCTTGTAGATATTCGAAAATATATTACGACCCCTGATGCTACACGTCTGATGTGGACAGGACAATTTGCTAGATTTCTATTTAAAGGGGCACTGACAACCAAAATTTTGAAGGCGAGATAACTTCGGAGATAGATTGGTGGGAACACACTTACATCATCTGCAAAATATCAGCGGCGAATACAGCTAGAAACATATTTAAAATCAATTTTAAAAGTGTGCGAACGCAACCGAGCAGCCAGCCGAGGACCACGCGCAATCGACATCCCGAGGATATTGTGTAAATAAACAACATCCAAACACGTCACGAGTTTGTGTTTGCCGCTTCCGCACTGCCGGCGTTTTTCGCCGGCTCGCCGGCTCGCCGCTCCAATCGGAGGGCCGGAGGGCGGAGCTTCTGCTCTCGAGAACGAACGACTCGATCGTTGGCGGCGGAGGCGCCGTGATTTCGTCAGCTCATCGGGCAGCTGGCCGCGACCAAAGTTCTACAGCGATTCCAGGCACTCTGTTTCTATTACTGTTCATTACCATTGGATGCGAAACGCGCCGGAGGCACGAAAAGCCCACTGAGCTAGCCACACGGTCGCTGTGCAGACGGCGGCCACGGCCGCGAAGTGGCCCAGGCCGGCGCAGAGAGCTCGAGTGATAGCTTGTTACCGCTGCACGAAATTGTCCCCAAGTCCCGACCATGGGTGGCTTACATGAGAAAGGAGTTAATGATGCGATGGCGGGTTGCATTAAAAATTGTCACCGGCACAGCTTACGAAAGCGGCACTCGAATATCCGCCGCAGTGCTAAGCCGAACACATCTGTAGGCGGACCTGTAGGCCAGACGGCCGGCTGCTCCCAGCGCGCGTCTTGCCACCCACCGTCTCGAGCGTCCGCGCGTCGTTCTTTAGCCGCGGTAGCATTTGCACTCGCAGCGCCTGCGTCACATCCACGGTCGCTTTTTAATTAAGCGCCTCACGAGATCGGTACGTGGGGGCATTCGCAGAAACTGCCGTCGATGCGGATTCGACAGTGCTACGGCGGCTCTGCTCTGTGATATCCCTCCGACGGTCACGTGGTCAGCTTCGTTCACACAAAATCCACAAAATCCATCGTTTCGCGGCACTCGCTGAAACCGAAACTGCGACTGGCCGCATTGAAAATGCCTCTAATTAAACAAACGTCGCACGCTGAAGCAAATGAGGTTTCTACAGGTTATAAGTATGTCATTAGCTACTTATCGCAACAAAAAAAACGATGCAAAATTTTTGTGTCGGTGCCCCTTTAACCTGCTCCCTAGAACCTTCACAAAAAATTGCATTCAACGTTTGTTAGCGAGACTGGTCAGTATGCCTTAACCTCCCGTAAGTTTTCATTGTCGTCTGTTTTCGGAATTAATATTGTATGAGAGGCACAATAATATGGTGAAAGCGCTTCAATTTTGTAAGCTTGATTGTACATGTCGGCAAGAACAGGGGATATCAAAGATTTCAGCCCGTCAGGACCCGGCGACTTGCCCGGATTTAGGTTTTCGATGGAACACTTAACTTCCTCGACCAAGAAGGGTCGTTCAAGCCATTCTCTTGTTTCGTCATCCCTGTGAGGCAACGCGCCGATAAATTCCCGCGTGAATTTTTTCGAAGTCAGTTTCCCTGAAAGCGATAGCACTAACAAATTTGCCCTCCACCTCCTGTTTTTCCGAAGTTATACAACCGTTCGTGTAGAACCGCTGGTTCTAGCGCGTGCTAACGCGGTCCACTTTGTGGGAGATGTGAAAGGCTGAGGAAGAAACGATCCGAGCCTGCCAGTCATGGAAAACTTTCAGCGGCAAGTTCGGAAATCCATGTCAGGTGCAACAGCCGGGTCTCCGACGAAGGGAGTGGGGCCGCCGGGTCTGCTGTTTCAGCATCCTTGCACCACTGGTGCAAGCTGGGACAATTTCTTTCTTTATTTTTTTTAAATACCGATCCGGCAAGAGTTCTAAAAGAGAGAACGCTGTTTGTTCTTTTATGTACTTGTTTTTGCACTTGGTTTGGTGAATGTTTCCTTGCGCTGGACAGTGTTGACATGTACGAGCCATGCCACCAGTTGAAGTAGTTTGAATCCTGAAAGGTCTCGGCTCAATGTACTTTGTGTTTGTGCTCTTCGTCCAGGCAGCAATGCTTGGCAACGGGAGCTCAAAACAGCTTCAAAGAAGTGATGCCACACAAAAAAAAATGCGCAAACAAACAACCTTGTGGGGGGTTTGCCAAGATACGCATCGCATATCTTGCTCTCAATGTTACGGCCACCTGTGACGTCAATGCCCGTTGCCCCATTTGCGGGGCGGATCGTTTCGCGGACAAATGAAGGCCGTGAGTTGCCTTAGTGTCTGTGTTGAGTCCTTAAGCGAATGTTGTCCTACGTTACAGTGTCCGGTCACAAATTATTTTCATCGTACACTGACCGTAGCTTACCCTTTGGAGTACTGCTGCTACAAGTCCGCAGCATGCTACAAACGCTACCGAGGAGCAATCACGGGCATTCCCGTGAGGTAGCAAATTGGGCGAGTTGAGGTGCGTTCATGATGGTCAGCGCAGAGGAAAAATCGGACAAGAAGAGTAAGGACGACAGAAGCGCTGTCTATCAGCTGAAGTTTTATTAAAAAAAAAAACATGTGTTATAAAGCAAAAAGGTGGGATTAAAAAACAACAAACGTCTCAAAAAACACGTGTCATGCAACCACTTAAACACCCCACTTATCTAGGAAGACGACCTCATCATTGTAAGTGAAATTGAAGGATGGCTCACGCACGTGTCTCCGCTCTGTATAAGCTTATAAGCCTTCGGATATTTCCTGCGTGCGCTGGCTTTTGCTTCTCATCACCACTACTGTCCGATTATAACAGCGAAGCGCAGCCACACTCTTTGCAGTGGTGGGACAAGTGCGAGGCTGGCACGCCCTTCAGTGAGGTGGCATGTTCTCTTAAGCGGACGTTTAGGCATCGTCCCGTCTGGCCCATTTACTTGCCACCGCAGGGAAGCAGCGGAATAGAGTACACGACTCTAGAAATGCAGTTGGTGAAACGTTTTTTGTGCTTTATGGTGCACTTTTCACCACCACTAGCTGCTCTTCCTTCCTGCAACCTTTCTATCAGTTCCGGCACACACACTCCCCAGCTTCTTGCCTGAACGAAAGACGACATTAACGCTATACTGGCTGGAAATCTTTTTCATGCGGTGCGAAGTAGAATGCAGATAGGGAGTAACAGCGATTTTAATTCGCCTATCTGAGAGCGTTGCCGCTGCGTTTGTGCTTGCTTCCGTCGTTTCAGCAATCGCTGCGACGCGGAAGCAAGGGCCAAGCGCGGGAAACCTGCCGCTGTTATTACGTATCTGCATTGTGTTGGTCATTAAGGGGTAACAGAGTGGATCCCTAGAGAAGGCAAGTGTGGCAGGGGGTGGCAGAAAGGTGGCTGATAAGATCAAGAATTTTTCGGGGATAAATTGGTCGCAGGTAGCACAGGACCGGGATAATTGGAGAGCCATGGGAGAGGGCTTTGCCTGCAGTGGGCGTAGATAGGCTGCTGCTGCTGATGATGATGATGAACCCATGATGAATTCAGACGGACATGTTGCTGGCTTGCCCGCAATGCCCCTCAGTATGGTCAGAGATGACCGCTCCACACACCAATATAAGCAAGAAGCAGGCACGGCGACAGTGCGCATTCCTGCTCGCTACTTAAGCCAGCAAAGACGTGCACAGTAATTTCCCTCTCCGCTGAGCCCCCCATCTGTTCATTCACTGCGAGTGAATTGACCCAACGGCCCTCGTATGCTCCTCTGGAATTGCGCTGAGACAGCCCACACCTCCTGTACACTGTGAAGCCACACAGTGCGCCCGCTTCAGCCAGCCTGACATAGCCACAGCGGCTACCCTATCGGACCAGTTCACCTCCTGCTCACATCTGGGCGTGGCGGGACCTGAGCTACCAAAAAGAAGGCCCCATAGTCTATGGTTTTTCATGCCACCTTTGCTTCAAGAAAGCTTATCACATCATCATCATCATCATCATATCATCATATCCCTTAAAGGCCTCTCTCGGGGCATTACAAAAGGGGGGGGGGGAACAATCAAAGTACAAATGTGAATGAAAATACAGTTCATGTATACAGTTTTTGAATTAGCAATACATACAGGTAGGAACAAATAACAAAAAGAACACAGAGCATGTAGAACGAATTATTAACAGTCAATTCGCAGTCCAAAATATACAGGTGGCAGGAAACAAACAACGAAAAAAGAAGAACAGCGATTAAGAGTCAAGGGTGGCTAGTAATAAATCTCTAAATTTAAAAGCAACTTGTTCGCTGACAATAGCATCAGTCAATCCATTCCACTCTTCAATAGCCGTAGGAAGAAATGATTTGTTAAAAGCGTTAGTAGAACCAAACAGCCGTTGAATACTCATGGAATTAAATAAGCGACTCTCTCACTCTGTCACCGCACACAACGCTGAGCTCAAGTAGATGGCCAGACATCTTTGCACACAGCACCACATATTATTTACACAGGTACCGGTGATGTTTACAATAAAGCCTAGTGGGGCAGAACTACAGCACTTTTAACAGGCATGCCAGACATTATCACACCTGCTGACCACCCGCCGCGGTGGCTCAGTGGCTAAGGCGTTGCGCTGCTGAGCACGAGGTCGCGGGTTCGATTCCCGGCCGCGGCGGCCGCTTTTCTGATGGAGGCGAAAAGCAAAAACGCCCGTGTGTCGAGATTTCGGCGCACGATAAAGATCCCCAGCTGGTCCAAATTAATCCGGAGCCCTCCACTACGGCGCGCCTCATCGCCTGCGTTGCGTCGGCGTGTTAAACCCCACAATCAATCAATCAAATCACACCTGCTGACGCTGAGACCCTAGCGGGATACTCGTCTTCCACACCCATTCGGCATGTCATTCATCCGAACGGTTTTGCAGAAAGTGTGCCGCTGTTGTTGTGACAATGTAGGCTTGGCCAGGCATTTTCATACCCCCATTCGAAATTACCTTGGCATCCACTCTTCCCTCCACGGTTTATACATCAGCACACTGAGTCCCTGGACATGATGACACAAAGGAGAACATTACGAGTTCAAAATATCACGAGCTTAAATATATTCTCGGGTATCCTGTCTTAAGACTGTACGTACATTCTTCCTCAAAGAACTTCGCGCCAACGCCGCACCTGCCTACTCCTCCTTCATGCCTTCTCGCGAAATGATATTGCCGTCATCCCTAGACTGGGAAATTAACGCATTCGAGGTCTTTAAGAGAGAGAGAGAGAGAAGAGAGAGAGAAATAAAGAGAGAGAGAATAAACTTTCATTCAAAGCAAGCGCTGATGTTTGGGGCGCCAGTCAGGTGAAGGGCCTCCTAGTCAAGGTAGCCGTGGGCTTCACTGGCCGCTGCGGTCCTCGCCGCCAGCCGGCGCTGGTGGAGATTTATAGACGCCACTGATTTTCTAGATGCAAGACTGCAAGCCATGCTCGTCTGTAGAACAGTCTGTGGCTATGGTAAAAAAACAGAACACCACTGACAATTCACTTTCCCCCAACAACCCCTCCAGTCTTCTGCTCCCTATATTCACTGACGGACTGGTGGGTGGCGCGCCCATTGAGAGCTGCAGACTTTTTTAAAGCGAAAGCTTTCTTATTGGGACTGACGGCGCCCTGTAAAAAAACTAGTGCATTTCCCCATATACCGCGTGGTCGACCGAATAGCTCTGATAAAATCTCTGGACACACGACGTGTGCGTGAAACCGGGCTTCCATTGTGTCAAAACGGTTACTTGAAAATCGCAAAAAGGAACGCTTCTAGATAAGACAATACAAGCATCGATCATGAAGAGGGAGTACAATAGTGTACCTTTATCTTATAAACCTCGTATCGGTGTACATCTAGATCGTTCATAGATTCGTTTACTGAGTGCGCGAGAAATCTTCGTGTGGGTTCGTTGTTCGTTTCCGATTTCGGTCTTTGAAGTTAGACGATCCATCGGACGCACTTTTAGCGAACCTTTGACGAACTTTTAGTGAAAATTTTGACGCACTTTTGACGGGCTTTTGACGTCAGAAAGCTTTCGTGCTTATCCCAACTTTCTTTAGGAAGGGATGTTAAAGTGCTTTATGTGATTTTGAAGTTTGTTAGTTTGTTTGCATATCTGTACAAACGTCGGCACGTTTCTCCGCGTTGGCTTTTTGAAGCCGCCTAAGGCTCTCAGAGAAGGAAACGCTATGAAACATTGCTGCCACAACAGTGGGCGTACGAAGACGAAGTGTCTACAGTCAAACAACGTTCACCACGACTAGCACCGGTGGCACGGTTCGTAGGTGTCAACATGCTACAAGGTCTCAAAAGTCTTATGTGGTTATTGCATGTTTGTTTCAAAGGTCAATGCAGCTAATAAACAATACAAAGCAGTGCCGTAGTGGAGGGCAACGCAATTATTGATAAAGCGATAACGCGTATAGGGCAGCTCTTATACACACACAAAACTTTGTGTGACGCGCTTTCGGGACCTCGGTAACGTCCAAAGAAATTGGTTGCTCGTAGTCTGTCCTTCACCCCCTCACCACAACCTCCTTTCACACATGCACCTCTCCCCTCCTGCCGGACGTGCACTAGGGTCTACCCATCGATCAACATCCGTGGAAACGCAGTTTTACAGCAGCGACTTCCGAGCCACAAACTCTAGTGTTAAAAGTAGACATGTGCATAAGATGTAGATTAGTATATGGTCCCTTGGACTGCTTTGGGGGAAGGGGGGGGGAGAGGGAGGCGCAGACAAACTGTACAAACTTAGCAATGGGGCGTAATAAACTCACTAACTACATTTATTCCCGTGATTGGTCGCCTCGTCATCGTTGCTTATAGAATACAGGTAATTGAAGACACTTACCTTACGCCGCCCAGTCCTTCGTCCCTTGTTAAAGTTCAGAGTGGCGTCACTTGTGTGCATGAGATATCGAAAGAGAACGGCTGGTAACGGCACCTAGGGGCCGCAAACTAAACTACATAGCAGTTGTTAGTAGAATGGTTGCGCGCAGCTAAGCGTATTGTTCCATAGCGGAGCCACAAATGAGACGAATTTTTCGCGCATGGCTTCGACAGACAGCCGTAAGTCAAGCACGGCAAAGTAGTCGTGCGATACAGCCTGCTGTGCCAGACACTGAGCTAACCCAGCAGACAGCCACGACGAACGCATAAAAGTAAGAAGCGAACGTATATACGACCGCCTTTACACGCGGAGGCGAACATCTGTTGGCCCATCTACCGGAATGAGGCGTACACGGGCAGGTGATATGCACGCGCAGACGTCGAACTGCCAAAGCACGAGACATCAGCTCACTGCGCAAGAGAAAGGACAGATGGAGAACTTTGTTCATTCCTCTCCCTTGTTGTTTAGCGTCGGGGATGAAAATTGCCAGACGGTTGGTCGACCCGATACTGGGAGAATACCGCCCAGCTGCATGATTGTGCGACGACATTGCGGCGATACAGGTATACCGCAGAGTGCAGTTTTGACGGCTGTTCGTCAATATTTTGTATGGAAATTTCCTTTGAAAGACCCTAGTATTTCATGTGCATCCTAAGGCGGAAATGCCCGCTTGTTTAGGCCGCCCGCTCAAAGGGAAAGAAGGCTTGATCACGAATTATATGTAGGCAGGACCGTTCCCTCCTGCCCTGCTAAAAGTGCTGGCATGGCTGATGCATGTTCACATTATCAAGCGCATAGGATACCTCAAGCACATTTGGGGTGAAATATGGGTACATAAATGGGATGTACTAGCGCTATTATAATTAACAATATGCGTTGGATTGATTTTTACGATGTAAAAAAAAACTACATATTAAATACCTTTGGTTGGGTGGCTGAATCGAGGGACAGACAGACAGAACAAACATTCTGCCTTGAATAGGCCCAAGAAAGACGATCGTGTATACAAGTGTCTAAAAGAAGTAAATGAAGGGTATGATAACATCCCGTATGAGCTGTTTGAAAACGTGGAGGGGGAGACCTTAGACGCACTACTCCATTCATCGAACGATGCATAGGCTAAGGGCGTCATTCTACTTGAGTGGAAACACTCCGCCTGTCTCCAAACCGGGAAAACAACGCACAGGTATTTGCGCACTTATACACATTTTCTTGACTCCCGCAATATGCAGGATATTTGAGCGAATGGTGGCCACTCGATTATCCTGATGGCTTGAGCACAACGGGAAATACCATGCTGCTCAGATTAAATTCAGACCGCACCTAGGTACGGGGGATGGATTGCCTGTATAATGGCCTGTATGATTCTGGCTGCATCTTGCGTATTTCACCCCGCAGCGACCTTTTGCGGATTGGGGTGGCCATTGACATTTCCACCAATTACAACGTAGACCACATGGGGCCTTGGGGGGTTTCACTTCATATAACCAAAGTTATACACTCCTTCCTATGCTAAATGACGTTTTCAATACGGGAGGACGAGAAGCTTGTCGGCTTGTTTACATCGCATTGGGGGGTACCGCAAAGTTCTGTGCTAGCGCCTCTGCTGTTCAATATAGCATTTGCACCCTTGCCATTGAAACTGCAAGATATCCGCTTTGTGAGATTAATCTCCAGCAAGACTAGATGTATACCATGCCTTTGCGCAGTCAGCAGGTTTGAAAATCTCAGCCGAGAAACCTTGCTATGTGCAAGTGGCTAACAAGGAAGCGAGAACCTTAGCCTCCAAGGCTAAGTCTCGACTTAAAATTGGTTCAGTCGCCATAACAGCCAAGGAAGGAAGAGCTGCAGGTGCTCGGACTTTAGATCCGCCAGTCGGGCTCGGGTATCCACTGGCTCCGAAAGATATTAAAAGACTCCTCGAAAACCTTGCACTTGATCCGGCGGATTGAAACGCGGAGTGTAGGAGCCCGCGCGGAGGACGCTCGACGACCTGTACGCGCTGTTCTTTAGCCGCGCCTACTTTACCAGGCACAGTTCCACAGGCTCACCGCGCAAATGGACAAAACTTGAGGGTATTAACAGAGAGGACATGCCCACCGTCACGGCGCTTTCTTGTCTTAGCCCCATTGCCACCTTACAACCAGCACGCCCATCTACATACTATCACCGAGCTTGTAAACCAGTACGAAGAAGCAAGGAAGCTCAAACATTTTATATACCAATGGTCGCCGAGCTTCATTCGCATTTCTGTAATGAGCCTCCCGTGACTTCATCTTTAAACAACCTATTACCATCGCGTTATACAAATATAACAACCAATAAGACAACGAAACTTCGTCGCCGTGGCCAGCCAGGGCCGACCCGGGATACCACAGTCCTTCAAGGTAATTGCGTAGTGTACACACTGCTTGCTTTCTTGTTAATGTCACACACCCGGAACTTAAGGGGTCATGTTTTTACTCAGTAGGGTGGAAGCTTGGGCGTGTTGGTAATTCATTTTGGAAAAAAGTTCACAGCGCGGAAAACGAGGACGACGAAGAACACGTAAAAGCGCGGTCAGCGCTTGTCCTGTGTTCTTCGTCGTCCTCGTCCCCGCGCTGTGAACCTTTTTCCAAAACACGCTGTTACGCCACGGACACTCCAGACCCCCTGCTACTGGAGCTGCAGGTCGTACATGATGCATATAAAGCCGCAAGCGCACTCCCTAACATCACGGGGGCGCGTATACACAGACTCACTCAGCGCAGTGAAGCCCCAGAAGTAAGTGAAGAAGACCCTTCGAATCTGCCAGAAGATCCTCGACAAGGCAGCACAGCTAATGATACGTGTACATTGGGTACAGAGGCATGGTTGGAATATCCTGAACCCACTAGCGGACTATTTTTCCCTCTCTCATTCCCCACCTGAATCGTCCACTAACCCCTTTAATTGTGATCCGCGCTCCCGCCTATTAGGCCGAAAAGCCCCCCTTCCTTGTTATCCGTGCTCCCGCCTTTTAGCCAGGAAACCTCTTCTGAGACGGGACACGCGTGCCCTGATTCCCCGTGTGTCTGCTACCTCCTCTGTAATCTTTCCCGGGGGGAGAAAGTTTCCCTCAGGGGGCTTCGGGCTGGGGTGGCCCTCACACCTTCAGTCACCTGGACTTAGAGTCCCTCACCAGAAGACCCAGGAACTTGGCCCAAGTGTCCGGCTCCGGTGGCTGAAGCTGATGCCAAGGACCTTCTGTGGATGTGCGCGGAAACAAGGACATATCGGGACAACGCGCTCAGAGGGGCTGCTCTCCGGTCAGATAAACCGGATGACTACAACCACTGGGTGCTGCAAGACAGGTATTGCAGGTTGATAATTAACTTATCACAGCAGAGCTGTTTAAGCTTTCGATTCCGCCGCCCAGTGTTGCAAAAAAAAATACAAAGAAAAAATACCGTGCGCCTCGTGAGGAGCACCCGGCGTTGGCCAGGCTTGCGCGTGGGTTCGCGCCACGTGAGGAGCTTGCAAAAAAATTAAAGGAAAAAAGACCGTATGTGTAACCTGCAGGGATGAACTCTTTAAACAAGACCGGCCCATCTCTACTAACGTGAAACCTGGGGAGGGGCGAAGCATGCAGTGTATAAGTGTATGATGCGGTTTTGGTGATGCGGTTTCAAAGTTATAATGAAGTGCGTAATGCGGTATTGAGGGTCAGCGCTCGACATCTTAGGCCTTAGCGCGTTGGCGCGTTGGCGTTTTTCGCCACGGAAATGAAACCGTTGACGGGTAGAGGTATACGGCTTTGCTTGTAGAAGTTTCGTGTCTTTGAAGCACGAAGCGCTCTAGCACGAGGCATTGGAAAACGAGTGTACCGGTGTGTTCTTTAAGTACGCGTTTTTGCCCCCGCAGGTGAAACGTTCTAGCCCGAGGCGTTGAAAAACAAGTGTCCCGGTGTGTTCTTTTATTACGCGTTTTGTTCTAGCGCGAGGCGTTGGAAAACGAATGTCCCGGTGTTTCAGTAGCGTCTCTACATGAGACGACGGCGACAGGAGACGCCGACAGCCCGAGCCACTAAGGTACTTCGCCCCTAACACACCGAGCGTGCATGAGCGTGCGCCTCGTGAGGAGCGCCCGGCGTCGGCCAGCTCGATCTTCGAAAACACTTCGCCCAGCGTTCGTGGCGTGATCTCTCACGCGCTGTTCTCCTCGTCAGTTCACGCATGTTTGTGCCTGAAGTGGGGGGCACAGTCGCCAAGTTCGCGCTACAGACGCTGAGTTCGCGAAGCTTGTTGCCTCGGGTTCTATAGCGTGCTAACTCTGTCCACTTTGTGAGAGATGTGAAAGGCTGCGGATACAACGATCCGAGCCTGCCAGTGATGGAGAACTTTCAGCGGCAGGTTCGGAAATGTACGTGAGGGGCAACAGCCGGGTCTCCGAAGAAGGGAGAGGGACCCCCAGCTCTGCTGTTTCTCCAGCCTTGCACCACTAGTGCAAGCAGCGCCATTTTTCTTGCACGAAACTGGACACCGTACCTCTCCACCATTGTTATCGCTTTTCTTGCTATATGTTATTTTTGTACATACTCTTTCTCCTACCTCTCCACTTTCTTCTCGCTTCACCTCTTTAAACCTCCTTGAAAATCCAGAACCGCCAAGACCCGATGGCATGTGACCAGACGACGACGACGACGTGTTCCCAGCCCAGTAGTCCGACGCGGTTCCGGCTACCTTAGACGTTTTGTCGGTGCCTTGACGAGGTCGTGTCGCAATGGGACCAGGTATCCACCCACAGAGCTTCTTCACCGTCGGAGGCTGGGACGACAGAGCTACGCTGCGTTGGCCTCTTCATCGTCTTCTCATGACTATATGCCATGAAGCAGAAACAGAGCGAAAAAAAGAGAAGCGAAAAATATGTGAAACTGAAAAAAAAAGCTTTCGGCTCGTGCTGCTTCAAGCAGAACGAAAAAAGATACAAATAAAACACGCACCCCATCTTTTGGTCGTCCTTGCCTACGTTGGGGATCAACTCTACGAAGTATATGGTATACCGTCTAGGACAATTTATTACGCAGCCTAAACAGATGGCGCGCGAGCCGCGAGAAAATTGAATGGAACAAACCCTCATTGCATTCATCGCGGGAGGAAACAGAAGGGAGGGGTGGACCATGAGAGGTGGGAGGGGAGGACAGGAAAAGCAGCTACGTGGTTGGGGCGGCAGCAGACTACCGTCTTTAGAGATTTGCAGCGAAGCAAGCTATACGCCGCCAGTTTTAATGCGTAGCATTTTTGCCCAGGGAACTAGCCCAGTCGTCGCAAGCCCACTTGTCACCGCAGAAGTTGTCACAGGCCAACTCGTCACACCGGCCTTTTGGTTCGATGTCATCTCTAAATAGGAATTCTCGGAGACGGGGCCTTTTCGTCATTTGGATTACGTTGCACGGCGACCTTGGGATCAAAATACCTGAAGGGCTGACAGGGAAGAGGAATGGTAAAATCGTTACAGCTGTAGTTTAGTGAGGAAAAGGGTCGCGCTAACTGGAAAGATGCCAACGCGTCGTGCACCTGTGTTTGACGCGTGGGGCCGATATAAGAGCAGTTTTGCACAAGGAGTTCGAAACGCATACATTATGCCCATGGGGTGTGCCTTTTCGTTCTTTTGATTTCATTGCGCCGTGACTTTGTGAACAACAAAAAAGAGCCCTGACCTAAAAGGAGCATGGGGAGTGCTATGGTCAACTGATGCCAGCTTTGACAAAGGAGCTTCAGGGTATAATAGCTGCTGTCCCAGAACCATCCTATTCCTCATTACATTAGGTTCTTGCAATTTTTAGCGGTTGGAAAATCATGGAGCTCACAAAACTCAACCCTATCCACCGATGCTTTTGTAGCACGAATTTATTTATTTATTTCCAGGGTACTGCCAGCTTCATTTAAGAAGCCTGAGCGGACAAACAATGATACAAAAACAGGGAAACAGGAGTAGTTAGGCAACTGCGGGAAATAACGCGCATAGAACAAACAGAGGAACGCATTTTGTTCGCGTGGCAAAATAAAACAGCAATAAAGAACGGGGAACTTCAAAGACGACAACTTTGTCGCTCGGCATAACATCAATTGAACACGCAGATCACACAGGGAAGCAAACAAGTGGAAAACACAACTGCAAATAATTTAGAAAGAACCCTGAATAAGAAAAGCATTTTATCAGGCGCAGCCAAACACTACAAAGATACAGGGGGAATGTTGGACTGCGTGTGGTCGTTGATTGCGGACATAAATGATTGTACATTATCACGCTCTACAATTTCCGCAGGCAGTCTATTCCATTCGCGGATGGTACGCGGGTAGAATGAATGTTTAAAAGACTCCGTTCGACAAGAGAATTCCCTAATCTTTTTGGAATGTTGCGCACGCGTGAATCGCCGAGTAACATGTTCAATTTACTCGTTTTTACTTGCCTGTAGTTTGCCATGGTACAACAAATACATGTACTTATGCCGCTCACGATATCGCCTGAGTTGAAGACTGTCTAAGTTATCGCTTCGCAAAAGGGTGCTAGGCGATATTTTCCAGCTGTAACTGTTATGAATAAATCGCGCTGCTTTACGTTGAACATTTTCAAGTTTGGTGATGTTAAGTTTCGTATACGGGTCCCAAACGACAGAAGCGTACTCGAGGACCAGTCTGATGTACGTTTTGTAGGCCATCAATTTTACTTCACGTGTTGATCTTCTCAATGACGGTCTTCGGCCATAATAGAATTTTGGAAAAAATTCCATGATGGAAAAATTCCATGATGCCATGATGGAAAAAATTTCGCATTAGGGAGTACAGTAATCGCCAGCCATTTTTTTCTTCTTTCAATTACTATGACTCAGCACAGATCCACATCAGCATCCCCAAGCAAAAATGACATTCAGCGGGGAGATACTTTAGTAACCGCTTGGTAGGGGTAATTAGCATGACCCTGCGATGTTACTCCACGGGAGAGGCCGCACCCTGTGCGTTTCATCCAGCAGCCGTGCACAGGCCCTTGAATGTTGCTGAGTGCTCCAAGCCTGCTTAGGCGTTCACGCATACAGGGGCGACTGCCGGTAATGATCACGTGCTGGTTGGGAACGACGTTGGCCAAAACGTCACTCCAGGAGCACTTCCAGAAGGAGACAACACCGAGCCTTTGAGTTGTCGGCCATTTTAGGCGCGAAAGTCCATTAGGTGCTCGGACTGTCGGCGTCTACTGTCGTCGTCGTCGTCTCATGGAGTCACGGTACTTAAACACCGCGACACTCGTTTTCCAACGCCTCGCGCTAGAACGTAACCCGTACTAAATGAAAAGTGTATAATGGATAAAACCGGTTCAAAATAAACTAACATGATTTAAAGATTTGCGCTTTAGCAGTCATCAAGCACAAGCAGCTGACTGTTTATAGACGGGTTATAATTTGTGTTACCTTCATATACCCACCGGCTCTCGATGCGAGGCCTGATCGTGTCGGGTGTTCGTTTGAAGCAAAAAAAGGCGAGGCCCCGGCCCCCAGGACGCGGCGCGGGCATTGCACTGCGCTCGCGTTGACCCCTGCCACTACCCCAAACGGGGCAGATGGGGCATGCAAATTGCTTAAATACGGTTCAATGCAAAAGAGAGCGCCACCGTCTGAGAAAGCGCGCGATATCTCCTCCCACCGATGCTTCTCCGGCGCCCAATCAGCGCGAGCAGTGTGGCAAGAGAGAGGCTTACATACAATCTTTGAATACGCTACACACTGCAGGCTTCTTCCCCTCCCCAGGTTTCACGTTAGTGGAGATGGCCTGCTTTTTTTTTCTGTGCCGTCCTTCGACCAAACTTTTGGTACCATGGACGCCACCTTTCAGATCAAATGGTTAACTAGTGCTTTCATCATAAAATGGGATTATGATCGCGGGGGTATTACGTTATTGTGCTACTCGGAACACACATTGACATCATAGCCGAACACGTGTTAAGGATGCAGGGCAATGCGCAACACGATATTGCATCATCGCAGGCATTCTCGAAAAACAGCCTGAGAGCGTATTTTGTAGAATTGCTTTGTCTTACTTTAATATTGCTTCTAAGATGTAATGCTCTCATAAGGATACTTTTGTGAACGTGCAGACATGAAGGTCCTTTGGTTGAGGGAAACGGCGATGCTTTTTCCCTCACGGCTCGCGCACGCTCGCAGATTTCATGAGATACTCCGGATTTTCATAACAATGGTGATTCACGCGTGTCATTCGAGCAGCACGAGCTCTTGCCGTCACAACGACCTCGCTGGCCACGCAGTAACCAACACGACAGAGCCGCCGCTATCATGATCAGGCAACTGAGCGTGGAATAAACACCTGCGGTGTTTTAAAACAAGTACAACCGGAGTGGCAAATTGACCAACGATTCAACAAACAGCTAAGGTCGACGAAATTGGGAAGGCTATACCTAGAAATCAAAACGACGCAAACGCATGTGCGCCTTACCATGTTTGTTCAATGGAAGCTTAATGCGTGCAGGACCATGCAACGCCTTCTTGGCAAAAAGGAAGCAACTGCATCGGCTCTTCGCCTCGGCTCTTTCGCCGAGGGACTTCATAATTGCCCGCTACTTTCACCTCTCTCCCACTTTTTTTGTTAATTCGGGCGAAAAAGAGAGAGCTAGATATGCTTTATTCTCGTATCGGCAAGTGACGAGGGGTTTTATCACTGTGGAGGTGTTGCACTACGTTGGAGAGCAGCTTCAGGGACGACAAAGCTGTTTGACGCACACAGGAATCACTCGTGCCACGTGTCTGACGTGTCTAGTGCAACTGTCGTAATTTTCCATTTTGTGGTATTTGCCGCTATTGTTAGACACAACTGCGCGATGTCATCTTTCGGGTGTTGCTCTGACGATTGTTTGTAAGCCCAGCTATGGCTGCCTGCAACACGCACTCAGCGGACGACCTAGTGATAGCGCAAGGTTTTAGTATGCCAAAGAGTTTGAAGGACCACTATGATTACATCGGCACTAGCAAGGATTTTTGCAACGTGACATATCGCTGCAAGTACTGCAAGAAAAACGTACGGGGCAGGAAGCTCCCATGTATACAGCGGGGCGGGATATAAGTTCCAATAATAAATTATCTTTATGACAGACAGACAGACAGACAGACAGACAGACAGACAGACAGACAGACAGACAGACAGACAGACAGACAGACAGACAGACAGACAGACAGACAGACAGGCCAACATTGTCGCGCTCGAGTAGAAGACTATCTGCTTTAAAATTAGCTACAAATAGACCCTGCCGCCACTGTTCCGCATGCTGCGGACACTGGGCAGCCGTACCCCTCGCCGCCGCCGCCAGCCCGCAAAATAAGAGATAAACACAAAACCGAAAACCGGCTAGCGCGCGAGGAGCCCAAGAGTGAGGTCCCGCCGCGAGAAAGGGACAGGACAAGGGCGCTACGCGTCGTTATGTTTATTTCCGTTAAGAGCCCGGGCAAAACCCCCACAGGTCTGACTTTAACCACTCATTTTTGTATGCGTGTGTGTGTTGTGCCAGCGCGCCCGACACAAATTCGCTGCACCCGGCGACGAGCCGACGGCGGAGTTGATTCGCGCCTAGGTCAAACCGCCCGCGGCAGATGTGCCCCAACTTGGCGGGAAAGGCGCCGCCGAGTCTGCTCTCCCTTTCCCATGGCGACGGCTGGACCATGTCATGCCTGGGAAAAAGGATCCCCGGCAGACATGCAGCGAGTAGCGCCTGGAGACGGCGCCGCTGAGTCGCCTTCCCTTTCCCTGTCGTGGCGGCTCGGCTGACGCAATCGCTTCGCCTCCATTCGCCGGATTCAAACTGTGGCCAGTGATAGTCCCGATTGAAGGGATTAACTGCACGTGGCTGCAACGGAACCCCGGGGGTATAATACTAGCCCGGAAGCAGCGGTGGTGCGGCGGCATCTAATCGGAGGCACTGAGTTGAGAAGTGCTATAGCCTTTGTCTGAACCATGTAACGCTCTTGCTACCTTTGTATATTGTATATAAATACAGCTTCAATTCACGGTCGGCTCGACTACTTCGTTGCTCTGCTCTGCGCCGCGTCGATTAGCGGACTGAGCAGGGTAACGTCGCAACAGTGGTGACTGAGCTGGGATGGCCCAGTCCCAACTGTGTGTGTGTGGGTGTGTTTGGGGGTGTGGGCGTGGAGCAGGTACCGCTCGCAGTTGAGGGCCGCAGTGCACCCAGTTGCTGCCGGTGCTTGGCAGCCGTTACAGCACTGTCCAACTGCTCTCCCGTGCTTTGTGAACTCGAAAACAACGTTTGCAGACGCGTTTTTCGGAGGCGTGATAGCTTGAACTTACGTTGCTTTATTGCCGTGTTGGTGCGTTGGTTGCACAGTGGAAATCTAGGGAGTCGCAACAAATGGACGTGGCGATGGGAACCGAGCCTATGCCGTTTCTATGGGTGTGCAAGCGAGTGCGTAGCCGCGTACTAATCCTGGTTCAGCGATGAATGCTGTATTCCGTGGCTGCCGCTCAAGCATGGGGAGGTATTGCGCACCCGTGCAACAGCAGCCCTTCGTTATTGGACGTAGGCATCTGCGGGCACGCTGTGGAGCACCTCCTGTTATTACAGACTCACATACAGTTCTGCGTGGACTCAGAAAACCCTGTACATTTAACATTACAGCATAACGAAACTTGCCACTACTGAATTAGCTGCAAAACTCGCATGAACTGCATGGCTGGCCTCTGCTTCTGGATGCGTGGAAACGGCTACAGGGAACCGGAAAGCGCATGACGTTGCCAGGGGAAGGCTAACCAAACATCTTCCCGGGATCTCTCCTCTAACAGGAAGTGTCGGAAGTGATCTCTAGGACTTAGTCAAACACGTAGCAATACAGTTCCCGTCACTGCGGATGTTTGCCCCAACCGACCCGTGCAGCCCCGAACAACCTGGACAGACAGTACGACTCGTAAAAGACTGACGGTGTCCGAAATGACCCCACCGTCCCAAGATGACCCACACTTAATCTGTGCTCATCCGCCCGTTTCCATGTGATTGGGCATTCGCCTTCCTTCTTGTGTATATGTTTGGCACTAACAACCAGTGTATCAAACAGCGAATGATTATTAAGTGCGGAGCACTTTAGGAACTCGCCTTGTCGTCGTAGCTCACTCGCTGCATCCAAGTAGAGCAACAGGGCGTTTCGTTATAGCGCTGTCGTCGCGGCATACCCCAGAGGCTTCGAAAGCTAAGCGGTTTATATAGTCATAAGCGTTCGAAACTCGTAAACCGCTGGCGCTTGTCGAACATCTCCCCGTTGTTTAGCGCAAAGAAACCAGTAGGTACATTTGAGGCACAAGTTACGTAATTACCCGGCAACGCCCGCATTCATTTAGTTAGGAACGCTCCTTGGGTTGGTTTCTACGATAGTAAGCGAAAAAAGCGGCCGCGCAAAAAAAAAAACAACAAAAAAAATGGCGCGTTCGAAATTACGCAGAAATGCTCCACGCGCAATGAAAAAAATGGTGCGTTCGAAATGCCGCAGAAAGGCTCCATCCACGCAGGAAAAAAATGGGGCGTTCGAAATGACGCAAAACAGCTCCGGTATGCGAAATTAAAGCAAGCACAAAAAGAACATAACTCCTGCTGGCGCAGCTTCAGGCAGGGGGCGCGGAGCACTGCGAAGGCGGGAAATTTCATTTGCATGGGGTATAGCTGTGCATGAGAGGATAACGGCGGCACAGCCCATTATGGCGAATCACTGCTCTGCACTTCCGACAGCTTTCACATTGAGTGGAACGGGTTTAATTTTTTGTCTTGTTCGGGTCACCAGCATAAACTGGTAGATGGACTCGGCAGCAGGGCCTGCCAAATAAAAGAAAAAGACGCCCTCGATTAGTAATTAGCGCCAGAAGAACTGTGCCACAAAAAGAGTTAAAGAGAAGAAGATGAATTTGGCGCCAAAGGAAGGAACGATATATCTCCGGTCTCCTTGAATGTCTTCTCAGTATCCGCTGTGCACGATGCGTTTTGTAGCTCCGGTGTTGCGACAGTCTGTGAAACTACCATGGCGAATCTAGGAAGCATGGTAATTGCATATTGGTACTCACTATTTCTCTCCTAAACGACCCCACGGTGAATTTAATTCTGCGGAAAGTGAAAGGTTAATTTTAGGTGAATGGCTAAACAGAAACCGACAGCATATCAGAAGAAACGATAGAAGGAAGACAAAGAGATCACCATCTCCGTAAATAAATTTGTTGCTTCTTTGATTTCATGCTGTCGAGGCTTTTCTTAACCAACATTACTTCATTCTGGATTTTCTTACCGTTGCCCCTACGTGCAACGTTCGTAGTTACAGATCATTGTCGTTCTTTTGGAGGGACCCTCATTGAAGTTCATTTTCAAGCTCCCTAGAGGAATGCACGTGATTCCGCTAGAATATGTAAACAATGGGAACACGTGCCAGTTCATCTAAAACGAGCTTCGGCGGTTCGTTGCCTGCTGGCAGGAAGTCCTTCTGGGGATGGAAGTCAACAGCTATACGCCACAGCCTTCACGGTGAGTGAGCCGCGTGGATCGAGGCCCGACGTTGCGTTTTTATGACTTCGTTGTCACGGAGCATGCGGTAGCGATGGGCGCGTTAAAGGAAGTAGCGATAGCGGCCACGAGCCCTCCCGAGCTCGGCGACTGCACAGAACAGGTGCAAACCAGCTGCTGCTCAGTGGGCTGCCCCTAAGAATTACGCGCAGGAACAAGCCAAGTTTCTTTTTACTCATGCTGTGTTACCGCGCCATCACTTCGGTGTACTTTTTTTTAATTACGATAGTATGCCCTTTGGCATAAGGTCCTACAGGTACAAGTTGGCACCCGTTTCCCGGAGGCAGTCTAGAAGACAGCGGTGGTGGGTCCCCCACAGCCATCGCTAAAGATCGGGTGGTCTCTCAGGATTCAGGCCTGTGCCGCGAAGGTGTCGGGATCTCGCTGCACTTAGGGAAGGGCACGTCCACAGCAGGTGATTGGTGTCAGCGTCTTCGGCAGGAGCCGTACAGAGAGGTCAGTTGTTGGTAAACGGGGCATGGTATCGCGGTGGCCACGCCGGGGTTACCGCAGGAGAGAGGGCCACCCCAAGTCGAAGTCTACGCAGCAGGACCTCCTCCCACTGCTGCGTAGACTTCGAGTTGGGGTGGTGCACTTCTTTGTGCTTATTCCTGAAAGACGATTTTTTTCACGGCCAAATGTGCTACAGAGCCAACCAGCGACGAAAAGAACCCTCAGAAAGTGCATCAAAACGTATTTCAGCTTCTTTCCCCACGTGAGGTAAAGACTGAAAGGTCTTGCAAGTGGTCACAATTGAAAAGAAAAGTAAGAAAAGCCCGCTTATATTTACCTCAAGCAGGGAGGTGTGGTGCCTTGTTGGAACCGGTATCTTTCGGAGCTGGTTGGTTAAGGTCCTACATGATCGAACTTCCATACAACTACTCCTGAAGATTAGCAACGTTTCAACGGCCAATATCTAGCTGCAGAAAATCGTTCCCTCATTAAAACGCTCATGACATGCTGCCGCTCCGGCTTTTACTGGCGTCACGCTTTCGTGGCGCGAATGACTGGCGTTGCGCCGACATGGCCAGTAGCCAAACGGCCTCGGATACCGAATTATTACCCGGGGAGTATGACCAGCAGAATGTTAAATTGTTGCAAGGACAAACGATACTTTTTTGTACTTTGCAGGGCATTATACAAGGAAAGGGGTAAACAGTGTGCTTAATCCGTCACTCTCCAAGAAATGCTATGATCATAAAGTGGTTTGAACACAGAAACGGAGGAACATATGGTAAGGCTTCTGTGACAGCATGAAAGTTACTGAAGCACTTTCTAACCGTTTAGCTATGAGTTAACAGAGCTGGAAATTATTAGCAAGGTTTTTTCGAACTTTATTTCCATTTTGTGGATTGTGGCCTATCGAGCACTAAGAAGACTGTAACGAAAATAGAACTGACGAATCCCCTAGATAACGTAAGAAACAGTTACGTAATAGTTTGGCTTAGTTGGCATACCATACTTGGTAGTCTTGAGCACAAAAATACACAGAAACTACGAAGAGACGCTTTTCCTTGTCCTTGTGTATTTCTTTCGCTGTTCTGTAGCAAGTAAGGCTGTACGCACGCGTCGACAGTCGTCCTGACAGGGTTTCCACGGGTGGTGTTAGCACAAATGTTTTATTTTTAAGCTGAAGCGGGATTGGTTGAGTTGTTCCCCTCTTGCGGCGGGTGTCCTCAGTCCGGGCATCCATGGGCACGTGTGGCCAGTTGCAGCAGGGATATCAGCTCGAGCTGGTACCCAGGTCACCTCTAGCCAACTGGCCCTCACTGCACAGGCGTTACGTTGGGAAGTGGTGGTAGGGTTGAGGTGAGGTGGCACTCCCAGACTAACAGATATAGGGCGCATGGGGATGGACAGTGTTTGCAGTTAGGAGAGTGCAGGGTACAGCAGGCAACATATCGACACGCATGCGGTGGGGAAAGGTGGTGGCCTGAAGACGCTGTAAGATTAAGTCTCTCTTGTTGATTGATTGATTGATTGATTGATTGATTGATTGATTGATTGATTGATTGATTGATTGATTGATTGATTGATTGATTGATTGATTGATTGATTGATTGTAGGGTTTCACGCGCCGACGCAACGCAGGCGATGAGGCGCGGCGTAGCGGAGGGCTCCGGATTAATTTTGACCACCTGGGGATACTTAACGTACGGCGAAATCTCGTACACAGGGCCGTTTTTGCTTTTCGCCTCCATCAGAAAAGCGGCCGCCACGGCCGGAAATCGAACCCGCGTCCCCGTGCTCAGCAGCACAATGCCTTAACCACTGAGCCACCGCGGTTGTATGAAGTCTGTCTTGGGAAAGTTCGGATGGGGTGGAGTGAAGTGCTGGCGTTGTCGGCGGAAATGAGTTAGAATGTTAGAGTAGTGTGGTTCTATGGGCGGAGAAGCACTCGGGTCTTTAGCTTCCGAGGGTATCCGGGGTATGAGGGCGCGGGAAGAGGCGGGGGCGCCTCGTCCCCACGGAGAGCCATGTGACCCGGTGTCCTCACGATGTGGATGAGGGGCTGTTAAGTTCGGGCACCTCACTTAATGATTAAAACCGCCCGGCAGCTAGGTACCGCTCGTTGATGGTGACTTGCTTCCTTGTATTGTGCTTGTTTTCGCGCCGGCCGGTCGAACTTAGGCACGAGGGGCGCGAGGGAATTCCGGGGCAGCCTTTTTTTGTTCTCCACGCTTTTGTGTTCGCCCGGGGAGAGGGCTCGTAGAGGACTTACACAAACGCGTCTGTCACCCCCAAAATCGCTAGAAGCGATGCTAGCCTTTGAAGGAGGATTTACTTTCGTTCGTTTGGGAAATCGGCGGAGGGGGGCCATTGACTTTTTATTGACTGCGATTACCGCCATGGGAATGCCCGCAGCGGACGGGAGCTGGAGGTCATTCAAGGGGTCAAAGTTATGAAGGGGGCAATAGACGGTCTGTCTACCATGGTTACACTGCTCAAAGCTACTGGGCGAAGTTTCAATTCGTTCCACGTCTGACGACTGGGTGGCTGGTCGCATGGTCGCATGGTCCTGTGATGTCATTCATAAATGCAAGTGACAAAAATGTAATTTTTCTTTTTTTGCTATCGCCGTAAAGAAGATTCGACATCTAGCAATCGCATTGTAAAGGCAGGGATAGTAGCGGTAGTACTAGTAGCATTACAAACAGAAGTAAGATGGAAAGAGTCGTACAAATAATTATATTCGCAGAAAAAAACAACACCAAGGTGACTAAGATGGCACAGAGGTATTATTTTATTGTGACCGCTGCATATGGAATGGTTACTGGGCTTTCTCGATGGGGACGTGCGAAAAGTGCCCTATCGAAAATATGGCCGTGACAGGACTCATTGCTATGATGAATTATTGTAGTGATGATGCCATCGCGGGGCCACTACAAATGTTCCCCACGGTAGTGAATTCCATCCTGGCTACATTTGAGGTAGGGCAGTGGTTGTACAGGAACCTAAAGTATCAAAAGTAGTTGAAACTGCGGTGTGCGTGTTGCTTGGTTTCTTCGAATAGGATACGCGCGTTATTCAGAAAAAGCTGTTTCTTCAACACTCGTTTATTTTTGTTTCTTCGACTCTTGTTTCTTCGGCAACACTTGTTTCTCGCGGAATATAGCATGTGACCATTAAATTTGCATAGTGATGACAATGATGACTGTGCGAAATTCATGCCTCCGAAGTCTTACATTTTAAGGCACCATCTGGCAGTGTCGAAATATTGGGCTTCCTCGATTAACCAGACCTAAATAGCACACGGGCAGTCCGAGAACTGCCCTCGGACTGGACGCTCCGTAGGATTACATGAGAAAATCGAGCGCTGGATCACGTTCCGTGCAGTCAGCGGACGGCCCGGGACTGACAATCGAAGACGAGGCCCATTATCGTGCCGGCTTGAGACACTGGCTGCGTGAAAGCCGCGCACCTCACAGTGAATAGTTTCCTCGAGGCTGTGCGGAAGCAGGATTCGTCAGAGTCGGGATCCGTAGTCTCTTTCGTTTCCCCGGATAGACGAGTGCCTCCGCCGTGGAATCGGGGGCGGCGCGCCCGACCGCGCCGGGTGCAGCTCGGCGCCTGGCGGGGGCACATGCTGCGGTGACGGGAACGTCGAACCTACGCACAAAGTCAGATGCGTACACTCTCCACACGAAGCATATACCACAGCATGCACGACCCTTAGAAACCCGTAACACTGAATGAGAGATGGTGGGGTAGCGTGTTTCCTTTGTCGGGATGTTCAGACAACAACTATACATTCGTGTGTCCTGCTTAAAGTGCTGTTCCACCTATCCACGAGTAAACGCCCGGTTTAAAAAGAAAAACGTACCATTTCATCAATTCATGGGTGGTTATGTCACAGTAGTTGAGTTATGTTACAGTAGTTGAGGCTGCAACCTCGCTATCTCAAAATGTGATCCAGTGAAAAACTTTCCAAAGTTTGCGGTTTATTTTTGTGCTCTACTGCAGAGGTGGTGCAAACCTTGTCCTGTGGTGCTACGCCGAAGTCGCCTAAATGGCGGATACCTCGCCAAATTGACTAGACAAAAGACAAATTGACAAAGTGCCAAAAGATGACTAGCATAGATCCTTCGCCATGCAGCCTTCACTAAGGCACACACAGTCAGAACGATAAGCAGCTCACTCAAACTCATTCGCTGTTATATCTGTCGCCGTGTACTGCACACCTGTGCGGTAAAGGCTGTTAAGGCTCACTCGCATTTACACTCAACACGCCATAACTTTTTGAGATTCATTCGCCGCGTAGTCACAGTAATAAAGTTTATTACTGCCCACCAAGCATTGTCATGGTAGCTGTCTTATCAGTGCGATTAGAGCAATGCTTAGTTTGAATTAATGAAAGTCATGTCATGCGAGAAAAGAATGGCTGCAGGCTTATGCTAACTTTTCTGATTACCCTCCTTTGCGGAGGCACTGAGGGTAGAAAGCATTGAGAAACCCCAGAAGGAGAAACTATGGGTCGTATTCCCCTGCCTTTATTAAAAGGCTATAGTTTTCTACAAGCAAAGATCAGCAGTCATTTAAGTTAATCGGCCCGTTAATTGGTTTTCGGGTTGATTGCTGCCGGCAGAAATCTGTGTGGTGAGAGGGCATTGCTCTTCATTGGTGTTTCTATTTTTAGTTTGCTTGCTTGTTAACTTGCTAGCATGGTTTTAAGAGCAACGCGCTTGGATTCCACGACGGCATTACAGCCAAGGCAAAAAAAAAAAATGCAGCCATTCTTACCAACCTGTCACACAAGGCATTTTCTTTTTCACTAAATGCAATCCATCTGCAACGTAGGCGGACATATGAAGCCAGAGCGCATGAGAATTCTAAATATCGTTCTGTACAGGCTGCCTAGGTGGAATGGTGTGGACGTGGGTGTGTACAAAACGTTGGGCCGAAGCTCTGTATTTGGGAATATTCATCTGGTTCATAGCAAGAGCCTGCTTTATATTCCGACACTGTTCTGAGCCTAAGCAGCTCCTTTTTGATTCTTTATGTTTTGGAAGGAAAATAAGGTAAATCGCGCGAGAGATCTTAAATAATAAGACTCTAAAGATTTGCAAAAAATGATGAAGGTGAGCTTACAAAATAAAAAAAATTCATCCTGTACATCTCCAGAAAACAAAGGCGAAAATAATAGACCCCGGAAAACAACGTCGGAAACATGAATAGAAAACCGCGAAGACAGACCAATTGCGTAACGCCCGCCATCTGTACAAAAATGCGTAATTGACGGAGCTATGGCAGTCAGTCGCTATAACAGTGTAAAGGTTCATGACCGGTGAAAAGAAACAAAGGAAATCTATAAAGAAAACAATATAACCCGACGTATTTGGCGATTCATAGCCGAATCTGACAATAAAAAATTGGCTACGTCTTATCTCACGGCAGCCGTGACAATCACCTCCGGGAAATTCTCACGGCAGTTTCCATAAAATCTGGCTGGCCTCAAATTCGCTGAATAATATCGCGTCCCAACGTAACCTAACACAAAATAACCTCCCCGAACCTAACGTAACCTAACCGAACGCATCATAGACTACCCAAATCCAGCCCAGTTAACTGCAACAAACCTAATCTAACCCAGCCCAACGACACAGAACACAACCTATATTAAACGCAATGCAACCCATTCTAGAAGTCCTGTGCGTCGACCTCTTGATATCGTAAAAACCAGAGTAAAAAAAGCGTTAGCAAAATCACGCTGTCCGAAAAATTCCGAAAGCTAAAAAAAGAAAAAAAAAACACTTCGCAATGTCGCACTCGAACCTGAGCCTTCTCGTTTAAAAAAATGGCAGCATCTCCACTCTGTGGATGATGGCGAGAGTTCGGAGTACGGGGACTCGAAATTTCATCCAAGTTGCGCCCCGAGTGACATACGATTTCCGCCCCGACCGTCATTCGATTTGAGGCGTGAGTTGCACAACGATTATTCCCTAAATCGCTTGATGGTGGTGTGCGCACGGGTGGACGCGGACGGACATTGGGAGATCCTCATGTACTCCGCACCATTACAGGCAAGGGACTAAGCCGTTTGACTCTCAGGTACTAACTCGCGGTCGTAGCCCAGTGGGTAAGACGACTGACACTTACTCTGTCTGGTCTACCAGACACAGGCTCGAATCCTGCCGGTGTCTGTGTAATTTTTTGCGATTGTAAATGCTATGCGCACGGACGCGGACGGACATTGTGAGGTCCTAAGGTACTCCGCACCTAAAAGTAAGTACCATACGACAGCGCTACCGGGGCAGCTGCAAACAAGGTTTTTTAGGGAATATTCATCCCATAGAATCTCCGGGCTGCGTGCTTAGCCAATGAGAGGCGACTGCCGTGAGAAATTTCTGACAATAATTCTCACGGTTGCCGTGATAATAGATACCACCTAAAAAATCACCATGAAAAAAGTTGCGTAGGAATACCGCGTATTAGTAGACACTTTTTTTATAAATTTATGCAGATTTTTTCTGGTAACTGTGAGCTATGCATATTTTTGGAGCGAAAGCTTTAGTAGGCTACATCTATCAAGGTCATTCATCGCGTCGCAATGACCCTGAGCCGCCAGCGCACAAGTTACGTATTTCTTTCTTATCGCTTTCCTGGCTCGCAGACGTGATGAAACGGCGGCTTCGGCTGTGCCTTATCGTCCTGCGACGGCTGGGCCTTCAGTGCGTGCGGCTCAGCTTAAGCGGACCGCGTGACTAGCGAGGGTTTAACGACTGACCCTGCGCTGAACAAAGAATAGAGAAGCACACGATACACGCACAAGAAAACACTGCTTTGCTGGTGGCTTTGCCGGCGCTTGGTTCCTTAGTCTCGGCATCCATGGCGCACTGGCTGGGTTGTCTGTGATGGCCCTTCAGCGCAAGCACAACAATGAATCCAATCATCCAGCAGATATAGCTAGACGGCAGGCCGCGAACTCCCAAGCAAAGGCAAGCTTTCACGAAACACTGTGTGCATAGACTTTGCTTTCGCTCATAACAACTATAGGTTTAGAAGTGTTCAAACTGAGCCATTTTTTGTTGTTGCTGTGTTTGCGCTGAAACAATTGTACAATCCTCTGACGGGAAAAACCTATTCTCAGTTTATGTTTTCAGTCGTCTGCAGCCATTTTGGGCACCTAATATTCGTAATTAGGCTTCAGCCAGTGACGAACGGTGAACACTCAGATTGGGGGGATTTCGCCTTCAGGCTTGCTTGCATCCCTCCAACGCTAACCATGTCTCTATTAGCGCTGTACCTGCAATGTCATCGAACGCTCTCCGTCCACAATGAAACAGGAGAAGCGGTTATTATTGTTGCAAAATATTTATTTCTTGAGAACTGTACATGATTTGTGCTGGTGCATCTTTTATGAGCTCTAATTATACACCATACGAAACTATTGCGCACTTTTTAATGGCATACTAGGAGGCGAAAAAGAAAAAAAAAGATGATTAAAAGAATGAAATAAATTAAACAGTCTTCATGGCAAGCACATTCTCTTTTTTTCATTCAATGGTCAGCTACAATAAATAAGGAAGACATACACACGTGGCCTCGCGCAGAGCGCCAAGAAAATATAGCGCGCAGATCTATAGCAAAAATCACGGTAAATTATACTTTCTAAGAGATTTGTCGCGACGTGGAATATGATGGCGGTTGATGGTTGCGTTCTAGCACAGACAAACGCACACGTTTTTTTTTTTTTTTTGCTCAATCCACCCATTACTAACAAGACAAGCGGGAGACGCATCATGTTTCGTATTTGCGAGAACGATGACGATTCTCACGAGGACCACTCTTGTCATCTGACCTCCTAGCTCGCTTCCTGCGTCAGTGTTGAGCAGGGTGACCTTCTGATTCATTCATGGTTATTGTGCAACGAGTCATGAGGATCTTACATCATGATACATCATAAATCATATTTTATCGTGAAATAACGACGCAATGTTACGCGCCACAACAGTTTGCACTGTGTACAGGTTTAGTGATTCAGAAAGTAATCGGAAAGTCGCAAAGCATGATGGAAAACTCCCTCCTCCGCCACTTCTACATGTTGTAAAATTCACGGCGCATACCTCCAATCGAAACGAGGGTGTACTGCTGCGTATTAGTGAATGTTTCTGTCTCCAGCTAAGCCACTTTGGAAGGACTTTAATGACATCTACGCACACGTCGAATAGATTGGACAGCAAGTGTCATGCGCACATGTCTCTTAGAAACTAGAATACAGATTAGTGGCGTTGCAAATTATTACGGTGACTATATCTTCAGGCAACCCCAACTGAGATATCGAGAAGTTCATAACCACGCACTTTGCATCTCTGATGGCAGTATCGCTGTGATCATCATATATTCTAGAAGACGGTTTGAAGAGGCAGAGCAATCCAAGTTACTTAACTACCCAATATCGCAGTGTCTAGATTGAACCTTGGCCAGAAACCTGCCTAAGTTTGTGACTAAACCAATCAGTGTATACCACAGCGATCACAAAGTTATTATCACTACCATTATCGAATGACAAAAAGAAATATCTCTAACCTTGCCTATCTCCGTGTGATGTACCGCTCCGCTGGTCATCCACCTTCACATAGTGAAAGGGGTGCTCTTTTTTTTTTTTGTCGCACAGCACGTATAAACACCGCTATCATTTTGCGTGTGTATACGTATGCGTGCGTAGGTGCTCTATATCTAATCCGCTGCAATTACCCGTCTTAATTAAATGTCTCTTTTGCATTGAAATTTCCACATTCTACATGCGTTTTGCTTAAGCGGTGCAGTTGTTTTCCTAACTGGAAAACAGCTTGCAGCTCGATTCTTTTTTTTTTTTTTTTGCCCCCATCCTTTCGTGCTCATACCACGTGTCCAAACATCTAAAGCTAGGCCATATGCGGGCGGTGCGGTGATTGTCTGATCACCGGATAATCTAGTTGCCACATGACGACGCATCCAGCCATCCGAGCTGAAAAACAAGTTGACAGCGCATACCAATAGCTGCGCATGACAGCTGGCGGGCGTTGTTGAGCAATGTCCTGCGGTGCGCATCGCCCTGGCGCGATCGCAAGCCATTGCCGCGACCGGAACTGGCCCGCTAACGAAGGACGCGTTTATTATCGACGCTCGCATACGAGTACACACGGCCGACTATACGGAGACCTTGGGCATAAAAACTTCCATCCTGCTTACTCAGTTTCGGCTCACCCATGTGTCAATGTGAAAAGACGCATGCAGCACACAAAAACGGAAGAGAGAGATTGATGTCATCAAAGGAATTTACCGTGAGTGATCGTTTGTATGGTTTTATAAAACAAGCCTGTATGATACGACTAGTAGGAGTTTATTTGAACGAGATTCACCTACCGCCAAGGCACCAGTGGAAGCAGCGAATGAAAACGCACGAACAAGCAGGATACAGCCAAATGGGGGAACGACTGGGGCTGCCGAAACCGCCGAACCCTGTTACGAGGCCCCTGGCGCGGCTCATAAGGGTAGCAGCAGCGTGCGGAAGATTCTCTCTCTTATTTTTAAAACAAAGATTTACTACTTTTGTCCAGCGATTTCGTGGAAGATGCGCAAGATGACCTTTTGACCGGAGACACACCCCCGGCGACACTCCCCTCGAAGCGCATCACGTGATTCGTCGCGCCCGCTGTCGGCGCTGCGGGCGAAGACAGCGGTCGCCTCCGCCGCTGCGGCCTAGGCAGCCGACCACCCCCGCAGCCTCCCATGCATGCGGCACTGGGTCGTTTCGGGCAACGTGACTCGTCTCGCACCCCGCGAAGAGGCACGGTGCGTTCGCCATGAACGCATAATGCCGATGAACGCCGCGTTCTCCCGGCCCCCTTCTGTGAGCGTTGCACGGAACCGAACGGCTTCGAGACGTGGTCGGCAACAGAGCTAAATCATGGGTTAACCAAGCGATACCAAGATTCAACCAGAGTAAGCCAAGCTTTTGCTTTGCATATCCAAGGTTCGCTGAGCTTACCCGCAGCCATTTTTTAAAAGCGAAGCTTTCAACACCTCACTAATGCCGATAGTCGTCCCCGAAATACAATGCACAAAAGCCAACTTTACACAATGTTGTTCCCAAAACGTTGATGATGATAAGCAAAGACGCGTCAAGCGCATTAAGAAAAGGAAAACGCTTCCTGCGGTCGGAATCGAACCTCAGTCCCTCACGTTATGAAGTCGACGTCTATCCGATTGCGCCATTCTGACTTTTTTTTCTTTATTGTGCGCCATTCTGACACGGGCGAAGAAGTTTGGATTTAAAGCGAAGTATCCTTGGTCTCACTGGTGGGGATGGTACCGTCACCAGAACTCTGTGAACGCTTGCAACCCCAACGACAGCGAACGAAATCTCTCTCAAGAAAGCTGAGCGCTTCAAATGTCGTTGTCGAAATAGTACCGTTGTTGTAGGGCTATTTGATTTTTTGCTCAATTAATCGTCGACCAGTACTGAGTTGACCCGATCTGCGCGCCCCCCATAGTTATTGGCGTCGCTGGAATCGACAGCGTGAGACAGCGTCTTTTCGTTGTTTTTTTAGTCGGGCTCAACTCGCACCCCCTTATCCGACGCCGTTTCATCCCGTTTTTACGTTTTGTAAAACCCAGCCCCGGTGTATTAAATCTGCATAAACTCGGCGTTAAAGGACCATGAAGCAGAAAATAAACGTTAGTTGACGAGGATTCAACCCTCAGCTATTAGACCACAAAAGTGTATTATTTCGTGAGTACACAGTTTATTTGAAATACTTTCAATTTTGCGCACAGTGACGTGTTATGAGCAAGAATGACGTCATACGGCCAACAATAAAACTAATTTTAGTGCGTTAACTGCACGTTTCATTCAAGTGATGCGGTCAAATGAAACTAGGCCCATTACAGATCCAGTCATGTGTCGTCAACAGGTCTCTCAGGCGCCGCCAATCGCACAAACAAAGTTCCGTGACGTCATAGAAAAGTTGGAAATTGGCTAGGGTCACGACCTTCAAACGTTTTCTTTAATATCTCCGTTATTTGTTCGAAGATTGCGAGATATTGTATCATTGTTATCGGGACTAAGAAAACCTTCTAATAAACCCACTGTATTTTGTCTTCATGGTCCTTTAACCTGTACTAACATGCATTAGTTCGTATAAACGCTATATTGACAGTGTATTAACCCTGTATTGACTCCGTATTAACTGTGTATTAACTTTCGGTGATGTACACATGTTTTGTTTGAAATATTCTTAAGGTTACTTCTGCACTAAACGATGTATGAGCCGCGCCATCAATAATAGTAAATTAGATAGGTCTCGCCTACATTTACTTTCTCTTTATGCTCTTGTCACGGCAGAAATTCCTTTTCTAACGCTATTCCACCCACCCGGAAACTGGGTATGGCTTCGAAAACATACGCCATCAAACCGATGACAAAACACTAGCCGCCATAAACCTGATTCATTCATGGTTATTGTGCAACGAGTCATGAGGATCTTACATCATGATACATCATAAATCATATTTTATCGTGAAATAACGACGCAATGTTACGCGCCACAACAGTTTGCACTGTGTGCAGGTTTAGTGATTCAGAGAGTAATCGGAAAGTCGCAAAGCATGATGGAAAACTCCCTCCTCCGCCACTTCTACATGTTGTAAAATTCACGGCGCATACCTCCAATCGAAACGAGGGTGTACTGCTGCGTATTAGTGAATGTTTCTGTCTCCAGCTAAGCCACTTTGGAAGGACTTTAATGACATCTACGCACACGTCGAATAGATTGGACAGCAAGTGTCATGCGCACATGTCTCTTAGAAACTAGAATACAGATTAGTGGCGTTGCAAATTATTACGGTGACATATATCTTCAGTCAACCCCCAGTGAGATATCGAGACGTTCATAACCACGCACTTTGCATCTCTGATGGCAGTATCCCTGTGATCATCATATGTTCTAGAAGACGGTTTGAAGAGGCAGAGCAATCCAAGTTAGTTAACTACGCAACAGCGCAGTGTCTAGATTGAACCTTGGCCAGAAACCTGCCTAAGTTTGTGACTAAACCAATCAGTGTATACCACAGCAATCAAAAAGTTATTATCACTGCCATTATCGAATGACAAAAAGAAATATATCTAACCTTGCCTATCTCCGTGTGATGTACCGCTCCGCTGGTCATCCACCTTCACATAGTGAAAGGGCTGCTCTTTTTTTTTTTTTTGTCGCACAGCAAGTATAGTCACCTTTATCATTTTGCGTGTGTACGTATGCGTGCGTAAGTGCCCTGTATCTAATCAGTTGCAATTACCCGTCTTAATTAAATGTCTCTCTTGCATTGAAATTTCCACATTCTACATCCGTTTTGCTTAAGCGGTGCAGTTGCTTTCCTGGCTGGAAAGCAGCTTGCAGCTCGATGCTTTTTTTTCCCCCCATCCTTTCGTGCTCATACCGCGTGTCCAAACATCTAAAGCTAGGCCATATGCGGGGTGCGGTGATTGTCTGATCGCCGGATAATGTAGCTGCCCCCTGACGACGCATCCAGCCATCCGAGCTGAAAAACAAGTTGACAGCGCATACGAATAGCTGCGCGTGACAGCTGACGGGCGTTGTTGAGCAATGTCCTGCGGTACGCATCGCCCTGGCGCGATCGCAAGCCATTGCCGCGACCGGAACTGGCCCGTTAACGAAGGACGCGTTTATTATCGACGCTCGCATACGAGTACACACGGCCGACTATACGGAGACCTTGGGCATAAAAACTTCCATCCTGCTTACTCAGTTTCGGCTCACCCATGTGTCAATGTGAAAAGAAGCATGCAGCACACAAACACGGAAGAGAGAGATTGATGTCATGACAAAGGAATGACCTCCAAAGGAATGACCCAATGTCATGACAAAGGAATGACCCATGACCTCCAACCGCTCCTGTCCTGCGCTGCTCGAGTCCACAGTTTACCCCGGAATTTCTCTATTTCATCCCTCCATCGGATTAATGGCCTTCTCCTTCTTCTAGACCCATCTCTTGGTATCCACTCTGTTGCCCTAATTGTCCACCGGTGTGCAAATTAACAATTGTTAATTTGCAACATAGTGCACCTCTTGCTGCATTCTCCCAGGAGAACGGCTTCCTGGGCATGGTTAGAACACGGTTTTACACCCGCCGGAAACAGCTGCACTGAAGAGTATAAGGACGGATGCATCATGTCGTCAACACACACTTCTTAGTTGCACTAGGCCCTATCTTAAGGCGTATTTTTTCAACTGCACAATTCTGACTAATCACGCACCTCTGCTAACTGACCTCTTGTTTGCGCTTGACTATGTCAATAATTGTTTTGTGAATATGACTCAAGGCTCACTGAACGATAATTACTGCCAACTTAAATTGAGGGTGTCTATCTTTTTGCATGACTGATGCGGGGGATGGGAACAGTAACGCCACGCAGTACCCGGTTAAAGCAAAATAGAAGGGAATAGGAAACTACTTCGCTTTAACCGCTTTTTCGCTATAGTTGGACTTTAAAAAGAGCGCAAGCATCGAGAAGAACGAGCAGATAATTTTGTTTACATTTTCTCAATGAAGTTGTCGAGGGTACCCTGCACGCGTTTCGCGAGCCCTCGTTTCAAACACCGGCCTCAATAATGTCCAAGTGGGATCCGACACCCGCTTCTGAACTCAGGTACACACACAGCGTGTCAATGGTTGCAACAGGTGACCGGAGGTCACTTGGATGAGGTGCGTCACCGGAGTCAACTTCGGGGTCCGAGCGCTGTCATCGGTGATCGTTTACTTTTCATAAACACTGCTGGCGAGTTCATCGATCGAGAGTTCTTCAGTTTCGACAAAGTCTTCGTCCACGAAGGCGAAATCCATGCAGTTCAAGCAGCGTGGTACGAGGTTTGCAACGGGGGCAGACTCCCTAAGGAAGGCTTGGCGAGCCAGAACTGCCAACGAGCGCGAGCAGCCTGCCTAGCATAAAAAAACCGGAGGTTCTCGCTTGGTTTAAGACGGCGGCCGAGCAGCCCTGGTTGTGTGATGCGGGGAAGTGAGCTTTCACGAAAGGAGCCGAGGTGGACAGAAGGGCAAACCATGCTGGCGGAGGCGCCCGGTTGTCAAGAGTTGGCGGTTTCTTTCAGCTTTGATCCACCAAAAAGCTCGAAAGGGTATTGAAATATAGGACTTTTGTTTCTTCAGTGAAAAAATGTTTCGCTATATCCGCTGATTCGCATCTTTTTTACTTCGTTAAAACTGGACTAAAAAGGCATTGAAAATGCGAAAATTGGAACGGGGATCTAAAATCACTTCGTTATAACCGCTATTTCGCTGTAAATGGGTTTGTTATAAGTGGACTGCACTGTATTTAAAAACACGTTCGCCAGGGTTAGACACACAACACTACATTCTTCCTGGAAATCACATTGCTGAGACTTTTCGCACAAAAACCTGCCACTGAGTTACCCGCCGTACACGATAGCGTCAATGCTCACAGAGGGAACACGTGTCCTTGGGGGACTATAAGTGCGTTGAATACTGACTAGGAGTCGACGATGTGTACGTGGGCCCGTAGCTAAGTGGCTCCACCGACTTGAACGGCGGGCTGGGGAATAGCTTTTCCGTCAGCGCCTGGATGTACGAGACATTCTGGCCGAGGATCTTGGGGTCGCGTTCGATGGGAGGGGCGGGCATCTTGACGTTGGTCTGCGGCCAGCTGCTCCGGTGTTCCGACGGCTGCTGCAGCTCTGGATCAATCTGGGAATTCGAGCAAACAGAAAAAAAAGTTGAGGTGACTGTAACTGTCGACATGTGACCTTTTGATATAACAACTTGCGCCATTCACTGAAAATAAGTTTGTTACACATTTTTACTTTAATTTTCATCGTTACGGGTTTAGAAAAGTGAAATTGTAAGGGTTTAACGAGCCGAAGCAGCGCCTGGACTATGAGGCGTGCCGTATACATAGTGGAGGGCTCTGGAATAATTTTGACCACCTGGGGATCTTTAAGCTGTGCCGGGATGTCTCTGCAGGCGGAGGAAGCGGCCCTAGCCATTGCACAAGCCTCTGCAGAAATAATCATAACAGACAGCCAACAAGCATGTAGAGCCTTCTCCAGCGGTTACATATTCCGACCTGCCAGAACAATTCTTCGCCAGCATCCTCCTCGGCATCCCGTAAGGATTATTTGGGCTCCAGCCCACTCCGCCGTGTCTGGCAACGAAGCTGCCCATCAGCGTGCCCGAGAGTTGACCCACCGGGCAAGCCAGGAGTTTGGCGAGCAGTGGCAGGTCTGCCCCCTCTTGTCGTTCCACGAAATCACCCAGCATTACCGCCTGGAACGAACACTATATCCCCCTGCGCACAAAAGCCTCACTAAAGAACAAGAGCGCCACCTCCGAGGCATCCAAACTAACACATTTCCCCACCCCACTATAGCGGGGTTGGGAAATGTGTTACAGGTCATGCATGACCACTTAGTAAAAGCAACTAAGTACCTAGTCAATACTGGGACAAGTAACTGGTTAGTGTTCTGTTAGTAAGTGCCACGAGCTTTTTTTTTAAGAGTGTAGAGCCCACATTCTGGCCCCCACCCTGTACTCCTCGCAATGCCGCTTCTGCGAGGCTCCGGGCACCCTCTACCATATCATGTGGGGCTGCGATAAGAACCCCCACCTACACCCCCCCCCCCCCTGCCCTTCCCTTCCCCTGAGCACTTGGAGAGAGCACTGTCCAGCTCGTACCCAGACGACCAACTTTGGCTGGTGCAGAGAGCCCACGAAGACGGACGGACTCAAGGGGTCCTGGAAATAGGACTCTTCCCTAGGGCTGACTGCTTTAGAAACACGTTTACTCCTCCTCCTCACCACGGGCGTTTTCGGTTTTTGCCTACATCTAAAAGGAAGCCACTGCGACCGGGATCAAACCCGTGTCTTTGGGCTCAGCAGCACAACGTCTTAGCTACTAGAATGCCGCAAAGGGTGTCCCAGGTATCTCCTGACAGCATTGTTCTTAAACTGTAAGGGTTTATGTTGGCAAAAGAAAATTGTTTCATTTGCTGTCTTTATTCATAAAACGTTGTTATGTGCCAACTAATCTCTACTAGAAATGAGTTCAGGGGCAATTTTACGCGTTTTAAGTTCTTGAGAAACAACGTAGCACAGTGCTGGAGGCATTACAAATATACGCATTTGCACTACGTGATTCCAGGTGAAATAAACCAAGCAAGAAAGGACGGAAACATACAGCAGCTAATCCTGCTTTAATAATGGGTGGACACTCCGGAGTGCATCAGGGAAGCCGACGAAGAATAAACCGCCAAATGCCAAAAGTGTACCCTAACATAGGGGACGGAGCGGTGGTTTGTGGGCATATTGGGACAACTCAAAGTAACATCGCTAAGGGCAGCACAAGGGCAAACACACACAGAGTGCTGTTTATTTTGCCCTTGTTCTACGTTTCGCTTTCCGTGCTTATCAGAAATGTCCTTTGGGTGCAAAGCTTGCACACCATTGTCGCCTGATTCTTTGACGCATACTTGTCGAACGGGGTGCACACTGGTGCCTCTAAACGATAAGGTATACTGAAGAAATGTAAGCGACTCGTTAGACATGGTCGCAGGCTGCTGCGGCAATATTTAGTCGGACACACGAAGAGAAAATCTCGTTTGCCTCCCACTTTCTTGTCACCTCGCTATGGCACTTCTACAAGACGTACGTGCCACTGAGGTATCGAGTGCGGTCAAGGGAGGCGTCACTCACATAGTCACGTCCCAGCTTGAACCTGAACGGTCTTCTGCACCTGTCAGGCAGGTATGGGAAGAGGATGTCAACGATGGGACAGATGAGCTTTGGGTTCATGGTCTTCGGGTCGTTCGGCGCTTTAGGGGGAAAAAGAAGAGTGGGAAAGATGAACAAAGCTGGCTCCCCCTAGCAGGCGTAGAAATGTTTGATAAAAATTGAGGCAGAACACATACTTTGAGGGACAGTTACCAGCGGAAACGCGATTAGCATTGCGTTGGTGACAATGGGTTACGTTACCGTGTGTACGTGACCACTATACCACGAATGCTCTGTTAGAGGTTACAAAGAACTGCTAGAGCACGAGATATATTGAAGTGCACAGTTATCACATAGCGGAACCTCATCCTGCGGTGATCTCAGGGTAATCATTCTCATTGACGAGGGGGGTGGGTCTGTTCTAGCAGTGCTATTCCGGTTGTGTGACGTGTTGAACAGAATTCATGTTTACCACCCTTCTCCTCCAGACCCCGTCCCCACTCCACCCTTCTCTCCTTCTCCCTCCCTCCCAAGGTCCCCCCACTCCATCCACTCTCCTAGCCCCTCTGCTCCCCCCTCTTCACTACCACCAACCCCACTCTGCCCTCCTCGCTACGTTGTCTTCCTCCTCTGCCTTCCCTCCAGCCGACCACCCTTGCTCTTCCTCTACATTCCTTGCAACTTCACCCTTTGGTTCTCTTTTGCCGAGGCTGTGGCTCGGCGTAAAAGGCTCTTAGACAGCGACATACTTCACAGAGGGTGAGACCAAGAATGTTGACCGCATGAACAAGAATTTATGCAGGCTGTAATGAAGAGTGAATGGTCCACGGTAGCCCAATCCGTGCGTGGGTATGTGCCATGGACTATCAATCTGCGAGTGACTAGAGAGGAGAGTTCCCCAGACAGGTTGATTGCGCTGAAACTCGCGGCACTACATACAGTACCGCCTCGCGTGACGCCGGCGTCCCCGACATATTTGACATCAGTTCCAGCACCAGTCGTTCTTCTGAAAGGTCGCCATTCACCTGCCGTGAGTGACTCGATCGGGAGCGGCCCCGTTTCCAACGCGTATAGGGGATCAGAGAAGTTACTTTCGTGATTTTAACTCAGCTGTCGGGAACTCGCGCCAAACGCCGCTGACGTAGCTCTTAAAGATTCTTCACGAGCCATGTCGGTGGCGCTGAGGTCATGTTTGTGGCCGTTTCGAGTGTTGCCAAGCGAAGAAATTGACGGCTAAACTCTTCAATGAATACCACCTAAACGGCCAGCTTACCGTAGTTGCGCCAAATCGACTCATTTACTGGCGCCAGAGATAAGGATAGAACGTGCCCTTTCCGGTAGCGTGACCTGTCAATGAAGTATCGAGTTCTGGTCCTTCTCGACGCAGAGTCGTGTGGCTGAACATCTCGTACCTGTGCCTGATCCTGCTGCTGAGCTGTCTTTGTGGGCTGAATATATACTGTGTGGGCTGGCTAGAGCGGCGCATTCGGCCAGGGGAGAAACGTCCAGCAGCAGTCCCTCGAAATGATTGATTGATTGATTGATTGATTGATTGATTGATTGATTGATTGATTGATTGATTGATTGATTGATTGATTGATTGATTGATTGATTGATTGAGTTTAGGGTTTAGGGATTGATTGATTTTAGGGCGCGCCTGCTCGCCTGCGCGCCGACGCAACGCACGCGAGGGGGCGCGCCGTAATGGAGGGCTCCGGATTAATTTCGACCACCTGGGGACCTTTAACGTGCGGCAAAATTTCGTGCACACGGGCGTTTTTGCTTTTCGCCTCCATCAGAAAAGCGGCTGCCGCGGCCGGGAATCGAGCCCGCGACCTCGTGCTCAGCAGCGCAGCGCCTTAGTCACTGAAGTCCCTCGAAATGCCGCGAGAGAAGCAATCAAAGCCTCGATTTAAAATGAAGCCATACAAATTCATATAAGCATCCTTACTTGCAAAAAAGCTGGCAGGAACGCCGACTACGAAGCAAATGAGGAACGCCACCATTGATTGCCACAGATACGAAACCGCGTAGATGTTCCCTTCGAGGTCCCTGGTAAGAAAGAACAAAAACGTTAAGGCAGTTTCACTCAACTTAAAAGTTTTAGCAGCGTTTCCCTTGGGTTATTCTTGAGAGTACATTGTGTTTGGGTTGTTTTTTGCAACGTCGCCTGCATAACACTGCCTCATACAGGCGGTGTTGTTCCTACTCTTCCGTCAATGTAGGCTGTGGCGCCCTCTGTTGACTAGTTTCAGTATCAGCCGAGCGTTGATACCCAAAGTGGTCAAGAGAGGGTGCCGCTGCCCCTGAAAAGGCCTATAAAAAGACACTGGATTGAGTTTTAATTAATTAGGGTGATTGATGCGTTAATTCATGATGTTTTCCTTATTTTATATCATTGTTTACTTACTTGCGGCCTAGCAACGGCCGCTTCCGTGGCAATGGCGCGGCGCAAAGATCCCCCCCCCAACACTTTGCATATGAGTAACGTGGGCCTCTGTGACGCAGTGGGAAAGACATTCGTTTCGTAACGCGAGGGACCCATGTTTGATCCTGACCAGGGGAAACGGTTTTCTTTTCGAAGCCTCTGTTTGGGTTCATGGCGCCATAAACCCGGACGAACCACGTAGAAAAGCAGGGCTCCTCAAGTGTTCCGCACTTAAAAAGCGCCAAACCACGGTAGTCACTACTCAGAACGCTTTGTACCGACATGCCATGGCGATATCTCCTTGATGGGGACTTGCCCTGTTCAATTTCGTAAAGCTTAATCAGAAACCTAGCTGTACAAGTTTAGATTCCTTAAAAAATAGTCTTCAGCATTGAGTTTGCTAGCTGGTGATTCTGCTACAGTTTCTTAGATCTTATGTGTGTCTGTAAACTTCAGCCAGCCGCTTCCCTTGCCGTGTTCAGCTATAGCTAAGGTCTTGCCTCTGGAAACGTCCAATCTCCCCAAAACCTCAAGCGTAGGCAGGACACCCGAATGATTTCCTAGAAATCAACTATAGCTGTGCACGCAGCATCCCTAATTGTTATTTTCACGCATACGTCTCGGACCCGTACATATCGGTATCGAGTTGTTTTGCGGAGGAGCATAAAAGACGACAACTTCTACATTAAATTTTCTGTCCCATGTCTGGGCAGAAGATAAAGCCTATTGGAAGAAGCACTAACTTTTCTATTCACTCTGGCGACCCCGTAAAGCTGCTCTCCCAACCACGAGATCTAGCAGTTGTCGGAAATTAGATGAAATCACCGTCGGTACACGAAACCCAGCGAGACGTATTTGGCCCTTAACGTAAATTGCACTTCCTCATTATAAACGTCTACGAAACAGGCTTCGACTTAGCTGACAGCACCGGTTCCACTGACTCGCGAATTCTGCGTATAACCAGAATCATGAAACATTTCACGGAAGAGCCTTCTTTTTTTCCAGCAGGTTCCATATTGTGTGGGGCTGCGAAAAGAACCCCAACCTACCCCCCTGCCCTTCTCCTCCCCTGAGTACTGGGAGAGAGCACTGTCCAGCTCGGACCCTGACGACCAGCTCTGGCTGGTGAAGAGAGCCCAAGAAGCCGAATGGTTTGAAGGGGTCCTGGAATAAAGACTCTTCCCCAAGGTGAACTGCTTCTTTCGGACGTTTATTCCTCCTCCTTCTCGAACTCAAGTAGTATTAATCGGCAGGTAGAAAGGAATCTACGCACAATAGGTACTCACAGGAAGTTTTAAAAAAATCGCACGATTTTACCGGGCTTGCTGCACGATGCGAAGCACGAGCTCAATCGCGTAAAAAAAAACATCCCACATGGCTCCATCGTTTACTTGTCATTTCAAATGAAGCGAAGTTACATATAGCATGCCAAGCCCTTGTTTACAGCCGTGCGCCGTCTCTGCACCATCTCTTTGCTTGTGCATGCTCACAATGTTCGTCCTTACGTAGGCTTCAAGTTTGGAACGAGTGACATTTTCAAACGACGATTTAGAACGCTCATACACTGTAAAGTGATTTTAGGGGGAATTTTCACTGTCTATAACTTCAACTGTTACACCCTAACAAAAACACAATGCCCTTTTAAATTCTGTATAATAAAACTTTATTGCTGTTTTAGTGCGTTACATCAATGGAAGGTAGTTAATACAGAAAGGGGTCCCAGAGTACATACTGTTGTGGAACCCCTTAAGATGTAAAGGTGTAGGGGTTTTCTCGTGTTCCTGCTAGGATTCCTTAAGGATGCAAATCAGTTTACAGTGTAGCACAACCTCTTCGATGATACTTTGCTCTGGTGTAGATTCATAAGGGTGGCTAAATGTTACTAAACGGCGTTACATTTGTTTTATACAAACACTCGTTTCCAATTGAAACTCTTGTTCTGAATTCAGCTTAACGGAAGTGCGCCAGAGAAACCGACGCCAAAAAGCCTCCTCGCTTCTTCTTTGAACTTCATGTGTGACCTCGCAAAAACGCCGGCACAAAGAAGCGCTCCGGCAACATGTATTGTAAGCATGATGTGACTAAAATTCTTTCGAAGTTTATCGTTTCTGGAGCTTTTAATTGGCTTTGCGTCACGGTAAGAGCACGACTGATGCGTTAATTTGCTGCAACTTGTTAGAACACCAGAAATATCAATTCAGAAATGCTAAGCTTGTTACCAGAGACATTATTGAAACCGACCAATTTTCCGCAATCAAGGCTTTGTCTGTGAAGTCATTCCTCACTCGAGTTTTGTACCTGGAGTCGTGCTTCACTTACTCTTGCAACACGGTTTGGTGCTCATACAGCTCAGTTCTGTTGGTCACGTTCCGATAGAGCGACGGGCAGCCCTCGACAGAGACCGGTGGTGTTGGATATACGACCGGGTTGATCAGGCTGCCTATGTTCATCCACAGAGCAATACCCAAGGACGTCAACAAGCCAAGCAGGGCACCCTGGGGACAGCAGTTAAAACTTTAGTGAGGAACATGCGCTTACAGACTGTAGCAATCGGCACATTAAGACATTTCCGCTGGAAAGAAAAAGGTACCGAACATCACTTGCAACAAACAATACCAATCAGAGAAATACTTTATATGCGTAAAAAGAACATGTTTTGTTGTTCACTATAATTGCTCGAATAGGTTATTCTTTCGCTTGCCATCTTCAAAAATGTGTACAGTGCGCAACATCCTTGTCTATAACACTGAGTTCAACTGGTTACCTCTCAAAACTGCGGACTCAAACTTGTCACAAAAGATGTTGAGGTCAAAATATATGGTCAAGGCAACACAAGACAATGGTTCAGAATGACACAATAGTTTTCTTCAAATGTTTTTCGGCCGAGGCAAGATAAGGCTATAAGCACGAAACCTGTGTTATAGACAAGGGGGTTGCCCTATGTACAAGTTCAATCATCACAGTGATCAAACTCAAAGGGTCATAGGATGTGTTGCCAATAGGAAAGGCATTTGGTGTGTGTACATGTGGTGGAAGCACTGGTCAAAAATATGAATATACTTTGAATATCCTTGCAAGGTGTGCCATGAGTTAGATTTCAGCAACGCCGAAGTTGCCGAATGTAGATTTCGGCGGCGTGATGGTGTCTGGCACTCGGCCAGCGGACAAGAAGACAGGAAAGAGCAGAAGGACATAGTTTGGATAGCTGGACGTTAACAGGAACGGCTGTGGGCCAACAGCGTTCAAATGTTGAGGGCCAATAGTGTCAGTGAGAGCCAACTGCGTGGCGTCGGGGCGAGGGGGGATGGCGTGCGTGGTGCGGTCGCCGCATACTACTATATCGCCAAAAGTCAGTATCGACGTTGGGGGCACCGTTGCGCCTCGAGGGGCTGAAAATGAAACGTAGTGCGATCTCACTTCTGTAGGTGGCGTGCGCCATTCTTCAGACCCACACTCCCCCCGGGCAAGATTTGCCTTGAGGCCGACAATGATGCCCTCCATGTTAAAAATATGGGTCTATTGCCTTTCTCCCGCGCAGCGACTAGCACTTTGCTCGGGTCGTCCGAATGGAAGTCTATTAGTTTTTGCCCAGTTGGGTGGGATTCCTATCGTCTATTGCTGATAAACTGTCACACCCAGTGAGAAGCAGTCTCTCGAGTTAGTCATAAATCTTGCCGCGCTTATTGTTCAATGGTCCATTAGACTTTTCAAATACGGATTGTCCACGCCTCCTTCTCGACCTCCAGACCAACTTATACCTCCACTCAGCCCTCCTCCACCATATGTACCCTACCCAATGTTGCAGCACCTGCCCGGAAGCCTGGTTGTCATGGGAATGCAAACAATTCCCATGCTTCGCACCAAATCTAAGTCCCCCGTACGAGCAGTGGGTGGACTGGTTGCCCAGCTCTGACCTCTCGACCCAGCGCATGTTGATAGAGAGGGCACGAGCAGCCAGCAAGGACCAGGGCATCCCGGACGGGTGCTCTCACAGAACTTGGCGAATGTGGCGAGTCAGTCGTTGCGGGATTGCTAAAACAAGGAGGCTTATGGACCGCCCGCCTTCGGACTGCCCAGCTGCTTTGCGATTCAAGGTTATTAGTAGCTATAAAGGGTTGCTGCGAGGAACTTGCAACCCGTTCTTAGAGAACTGTGTAACCCTGTGAAATCGCCCTGCGAGTAGTATGTCACACCGCCTGATAGCATCCCGGCAGGAAATAGACACAGTGCGTCCGGGTGAAAATAACGCTAACTCTGAAATCATAGTGCCAAAAAAGCCAAAAACGCGAGCGCTCGTCAACTGCTCTAGTGACCAGGTCGCCTTGATGCTTTAGACATTCGCGAAGACCGCCGCGTAGATGAGGCGCGTGGAAGTTGTCTCGGGATAGCCGAAAACAGGTTAAAAAGCAGAGGTCAGAAAACGCTACCTTTTCTTCATCATCGTTGGTAGTCTGGTGGCCACTCTGAGCAGGTAATTGATAAACCCATGTAGCCTAATAACCAATTTACATTATACTTTTATATATTGCAATACAAGAACCGTTTTATTCATTGGACGCCGCCGCACAGATGGAACCACTCAGCGACGAGGCAGTAGAGGATACTCACAAAAACCTCTCCTAGGACCCACACAAGAGATGTATGCGTACGTTATTCTTTTATGTAAAGGGGGGTGGGGGGTTCCCTTTCAAGAAAGTGTCACACCAAAGGACCCAAGCCATCTGAAATCATTTGCCCAGACGACAGCATATGAATCCCTCCAGACAACCAGACGACAAACTCAGACGACAACCAATGAATCCCTCCCGAGAAAGCTTCGCGTTCAACCCGGTGACCGTCGTAGTTAGACGGAGGGGCGCATAATGTTTTAGTTTTGTGTCTTTAACCATTGTGGATTTTGTATGGTTATGGCTTCTTACTCATGAATGTTGTTTTTTGTTATGATCACTCGGTCTTGTCGCGCGGCATGGCATGAGTCCGCGTGGGTATGTGGGTGCCCGTGCGTCTAAATGGTATATAATTTGCACGATTTCCCGAAGTTTGTAAGCAATTAGACAGTTACGAAGTTATATAAAAGAACGCGCTGATGCAGCACTTCCACATTCGAAGCGCACATTGTGGCTTTGAACAATTGCAGGTGATAACGGAAAAGCTGCGGCAGCTACGCTGGTGCGTTACCTTTGACGACACGTGCGGGATGAACATGCCCATGGAAAAGAGTCCAAGGAGGGGGCCGCCGATTCCGCTGTTGATTGCCGACTGGGCCTGCGGAGTATATTCGAAAAAGACCATTTTCACCATTGCCGTTTTATTGCGGTAAGATGATTCATGCAAAGAACTGTCACTGTAACAACGCGTTACAAAACTGCAAATGCTTGCACAATCATGTTGTGGTTATTCCAGTGAGGTTAGGAATGGCCTACAGGAATGTTTTTATGAAAATACTTTGATCATTCTTTACAGACAATGAACCGGATATGAGGTTATTAGTATCCCACTCGAAATGCATTTTCTTGAGCGGACGAACCAACCTTACAGTGCGCCCTTTGCGAAGTCCCCTTTTAACAGCCTTTACACACAATATAAGAGCAAATAAAAACATTACCGCCAATACGTCTCCAAGGTTCTCAGCGACGGCGACCAACGCTATAGACAGGGCTCCGAAGAACACACCTGAGGAAATAACATGTTTCACCACTTTAGCCTTCACGGCTTCATTTATATCTTGGTTAAATGCTGTTGGTATTTAACCACAAAAGAACAAGTGCAGAATTGTGAATGGGTGCGAAACGTGCTTTCGAACCCTGCGGCACATACCGAGCGCGATCATAATGTTGGATCCTGTTGATTGCTTGATACCGGGCCTGAAGAGAGCAATGACGTCAACGTAGAAGACAGTAGCCAGGGCGTTTATTCCCGACGACACTGAACTGCAAAGTCAACAATAAGCCCATGTAGTTACGCGATTCTGGGTTATCGATAAGTTGAGGTTTATCGACAAGCGCTTAACATTCTTACCTGAGAGAGGCCATGAAGATTCCTGTTACGAACACGCCAGCCACTCCCGTGGTGTGGGCAAGAGCATCCATCACAAAATACGGCAGCAGCTGCGATCAGGACAGTCGTTCGGAGCTTGTTCACAATGTAGTGGATTGATCATTGCATGCAAAATTGCTACGTCGGTAGCCCTGTAGTTGGTATCGTAGCAAGTGGCCGCTATTTCTCTAGCAACCCTCGCGTTTGTTATGATTGTCATAGCGCTTTAAATTTGTTAATGCGAATATATTTTTTGGCCCGTTGATCGGGCCGAAAGAACCGTCTCAGCTAGGAAAAACTTTCCCCTATCCTCACGCAAGTAGAAGCACTGCTCAACTCACGACCCCTTTCTCACACATTCTCGGAACCCTTTGAACCACGGCCACTAACCCCAAGACACCTTCTAATCGGACAACGGCGGACCATGCTACCTCATGAATATTTGGCCTTAAACTAGGCAGAGCAGCAGTCAGCTGAGACACTGCGTAAAAGATGGAGGCATCGGGTCCAGCTATTGGATGCGCTTTGGGCACGATGGCGACAGCGAGTATTTCCTAGAACTTCGCTCTGCACGTACGAGAGGTGGTACATCACGAGCGTCAGTCACGCTGGGAGACGCAGCGCAAACATCACCCCCAACATTCTTCAGACGGTAACGTGTGCGTCTGTGGCGCAATGGGTTGGACATCGGCTTTGTAACTCGTGGGACCCAAGCTCGATCCCGAGCAGGGGAAGCGGTGATATTTTAGAAGCCTCTCTTTGGGTGCGCGACGCCGCGTGACAATAGTGGCCAGATACCGTGACCTCGTACAAGCTACGACGACAAGCCGGGACAGTAAAGTGCTCCGCACTTGAAAGCACAAGTTAAGGACCGTGCAAGAAGGCAACGCAGGAGCACGGAAAAAAATTAAAGCCGTTCCACTCAACGCGAAACCTGCAGGAAGTTCAGAGCAGTGATTCTCCATAATGGGCTCTAGTGCCGTTACCTCTCACTGCTGCCACCCAATACAATTCAAATTTCCCGGCGTCTCAGTGCTCGCGTGCCCCCTGCCTGAAACTGCGCCAGCGGGAGTTCTGTTCTTTTTGTGCGTTTTCTCCCACACGTGCTAGCATTGCACTGCTACTTTTTTTTTCACTTACTATTGTAAGAACCAACCCAACGAGCGTTCCCAACTAAATGAAAGCGGGCGCTGCCAGTAAGTTACGTATATTTTGCCTCAAATGTAACGGCAGTTTTCTTTGCGCTTAGCAACGGGGAAATGTATGACAAGCGCCAGCGGTTCACGAGTTTCGAACGGTTATGACTGTATAAACCGCTTGGCTTTCGAAGCTTCTGGGTTACTCCCCGACGACAGCCCCTACGACGGAGCGCCGTGTGGTTCTACTTCAGTCCAGCGAGCGAGGTTCGATGACAAGGCGAGCCCCTAAAGTGCTATGCACTTAAAAGCAGAGAGTTGCAGCTGCGGCTGTGAGTGCGGTGCTCGGCAAAATATCAAGCACTCACTCCGCTGCCCAGCCGAAGCGGCCCAGGAGCCACTATTACTCGCAGCGCAGAACACGGATTATCACGCGGCGGAGTCCGATTGGGCGTTCATGCTTTCGCATTGACAACTCATAAAAAGCGCTTAGGTGTCCTAGGGTGTTCTTGCTTAAAATCTACAAACTTTATGTTCAAACTCAAGCCCTCCGCTCAAAGGTTTCGAATAAGGTGCACGCCAAGGTAGAGAGGGCAGAAAGAATTTACACCACCTCGAACTTTTCAGCAAATGTACAAAACCGAATAAACGCGCACTTTTCTTAATTTGCCTTTTTGAAACATGGCCTCTGCTGTTTCATGACTCTTTAGCCTCTCAAAAAGTTCTTGAACCTTGAAAATGTTTTCCAGGAAGCTCTTAACACTCACCACATGAAATTACAACCTCGCAAAGCAACATATTCGGTTTTTCACAAATCTTTAGTCGTATCGTAAACAAAATGTCATCGTCTGCCAGCCGAACGTAACAAGCTACACTGCTTGCCAAACAGCAGATGATTGCCTCAGCCATGTGCCGACGCTTCAGCAATCTTTAGGACTTCTTTTCATACGAAAACTTGTATCCATACTATCCTCTTGTCGAACATTCTGCTTATTTTTAGACACTCTTCACAACATTTATTGAATTCGGAGCTACACAGCTTGTCTATATAATAGACAAGGTTTATGGCCCGTTCAGGGTGGCAGGGCATATTCACAAATGCACTATACAAGAGGAGACAGGAAAGGTAACATTATCATCACCTTTAAGCGCGAAAATATTCGACGTATAGGACGTGAAGGACAAGAACAGGTGCTGTGCGCTTCTGTCCTTGTCTTTGTTGTAGCTCCTGTCCTGGTCCTTCACGTTCTTCGTCGATAATTTTCGCGCGTAAAGGTGTTGATCATGGAGTACCATTTAGTTGCAATGACGGTTCACTATGGAGGAAGTAAAATCAGTTGCACGTGGGTGCTCACCACATATGACACTGAGGGTGTCTTTGGCTTGTAAGCTATGGTTTCGTACATTGGCTTGCAACTGAACAACGCAGACGGCCTATGCACTCAAAATTGAAACTTTCAGCTGCAATACTGGGTGCTGACTACCAATTTTCATTTCTTTTCTGAAAGCATTTCTAGCAAAAATTGGAAATTTTGCGAAAATGCGCGAAAGTGATCAAGCAGTGGCCGTCCCTACCTGGTCCGCCGTGTCTATCCTCTTGGTAAGCAACGGGTCGCAAGTTGCGTAACGGGCATAGACCATCAGCCCGCAAAGACAGCTCAGCAGCAGGATCAGGCACAGGTACGGGATGTTCAGCCACACAACTCTGCGTCGAGAAGGACCAGAACTCGATACTTCATTGACAGGTCACGCTACCAGAAAGGGCACGTTCTATCTTTAGCTCTGGCGTCAGTAAATGAGTCGCTTTGGCGCAAATACGGTAAGCTGGCCGTATAGGTGGTATTCATTGAAAAGTTTAGCCGTCAATTTCTTCGCTTGGCAACACTCGAAACGGCCACAAATATGGCCTCAGCGCCACCGACATGGCGCGGCCTGTGCCACTGCACCCTCACTCCGAAGAAAAAAAAAACACCGGCGTGCGTCGCCTGCTCCGTTTCAACCCGATTCTCAACGGTGGTGTCAACAGAGATGTTATTACTCGCACTCACATTGGAGTCGAGGAATTACTTTGCGTTCTGTGGGGTTGAGTTTGGAACGTCCAACACACAAAATGTGCTCAGCACGGACAGGTACCGCCATCCCGCGGAGTCCGACGTAACCAGTGACGGCGCACTCACATGGTTGCCTGCATGCGTGCCTCGCCAGTGAAGACAGGCTATAGGACACCTCCGATACGCCTGCCGGGTGAAGCGTTACATAAAGTAAGAGAAAGTTCATGCTAGCAAATCATACACTCCATGCTTTGTCCCATGAGCTGATAAAGTAAGCTGCAACTTCTATCTTTGTTAATCTTGATCCTATTATGTTTTCACCCCCTTAACAACGGCAGGCATTGAACCAAATGTTATAGTAATTGTCTAAAGTCATCAGCAGTGCGTTGGCTAAATGATGGTCTTTAGGGGTTACACGACACAGCTGTTGACACATATTCTGTTAGTGGGGGCTCCTGGTGCAATACTACGCAACCAAGGCTTCTGGCTTTGCTTGTTTACCTTAAGCAAAATATTTTGCCAATATTAAAAGTAACAAGCTCTCCTTGGCGTTTGCATACAGGCAAACCAGACAACCAGCCGCTCGGCGGAAGACGACAACTGTTTTTTTGTTGTTTTTTTTTGCAGTATAACCAGGTTTTACACCAAACCGTTACTGTTGACTGTTGACTAGCCAAATAAACTATGACCGATGCACATGAGCATAGCGATAATCGTAGATAACAATTAAGGCTCAGAGTGATATGCTTCGTTAAATCATACTGTCACTCTTATTAGGCAGGCCGCGAATGCGCGTCTGCGCGCTTTGGCACCGTAAATTGCACCTTGAAATAATCGCTTAGGGAGCCCTATATAGAATTTTTCTTTCTTTCCCACCGGAGGCGAAGGTGCATGACTTTTCCTGTTATACTTCCTACCATAAAGGGAACCTGCAACCTACCGATAAATGCTTACACTCTTTACTTCGTACATGGAAGTACTGCGAAAGCAGTAGTTATCACCACCAGGGAGCGGCAGTGTGTGATTTGCTCGTTGCAGCAGATTCACCTTCTTCTTCCGCTTTGCTCTTGTGGCTTTCTTTTTAAACTGGCTATCGAATACGTTTGTTGCTGCACATCAAAGAAAGCCGGTCAATAGCCGCTACACCGCTGTAATGACGTAATTCCAGCGGCCGAAGAACGCCGAGACAGGAAAAGAGAGAAAAATAGAGAAGTAGAGACAGGGAAAGAGAGAAAGAAGAGAGAAAAAGAAAGAGAGAGAAAGAGAGAAAAATGTTTTAGCCTTATGTTACAAAATTTTGTATTACTCAATGCTATGTAACACTTATCAATTTATTTTGTACTCATTATTCATGACTGACCATCATGGCTGCCGTTTGCTAACTTGAAACCGGTCGGGACCACGTAAAGCTGCTCGAGCTTTTAGTCCCGTACTCCTTCTTTTCTAAGGGAATAAAGCTGTTTGATTGATTAAGCACGCTTCTAAGTTATCTGATGGGCATATATAGTCGTAACTTTTGGCTGAGGTACTTTGCGGCCCCCAAATATAAGTACCGGATGTGGTGGTTGACTACGTTCTGCAAATATTTAAGATATCGAAAAAAAAATGTTGAAAAAAGAGTGTTGCAGGGTTTCTTGAGGTTCCTATAGAATGCGTTTATTGCTCTACCTGAAAGAAGGCCGGCCATTCTCTGCTGATATAGCTCAAGTGACGTCACTCGAGCGCGCAAATATTGCCCAGACCGAGAAAGAGAGAAAAATCCTTGAACAAGTTTCTACGCTACATGATAGACGCAGAGACGTAGTGTTTGACTGGAGTGCTTCGTCAGCTCCCTAATGTAAGTGCTGGATGCGCCTTATTGACTGTTCCGTGAAAGAATTTCGGAGATGGAAAGAAGTTGAAGTGTCTCTTTAAACACTTCAGTTAATGAGCCTCATGTCACAGGAATGCGAGGAAACGACGATAAATCCATTAATTACACCATTTGCTCCAATTACTCGCTAGAACTGCTCAATAATATCATGCGTATCACACTGAATGGGGAATGGCCATGTCACCAGACTTAAGAATTTTTGCAAGCGAAAGCGTCAGTGGCCACCGTTGGTAGAGTTGCGCTTGCGTTCCCGGTTGCGCACCTCAATTGCGCAGTAGCCAAACCTGACGCTGCACCGGAGCCGATTGATAGCCGTTTCGCGTGACTCGTGAAGAGCCGTGCTGAGCATGCCCGAGGAGCAGTGACTGGACTGGACTGGACTGGACTGGACTGGACTGGATAAGACTGGATTGGACTGGATTGCTGAACCTTAGCTCACGCTACGTATATCCTGGCATAGCAGAGCTAAGCCACTACTAATTTTTATTAGAGGTCTGCAGCCGGCTTGTCGCTTAGTTGCAACTCTGCAGAGATAAAGAGGAAAGAATCAAGGCCCTAAATAAGTAGGGCGGGAGAGTGAGAGGAAGAGGGGAAAAAAGAATAGGTATATAAAAAAGAGTTATAACGTTCAACATCGAGTAATTTAAGCTCGGATGGTCCGACTGGGAGCATACAGTTCCAAATTGTCTCTCAGCGGCGCATATCTCGGTGCAGTAGAGAGAGAGAGAGAGAGAGAGAGAGAGAACGATTTTTAATGGAGTCGGACGATATTAGCCGGACAATCAAACAATGCCGTGAGCACTTTCCACATAGATGGAGGGGACGGCCATGGTCTGGGTAGGGCGTAAAACGGCGCACACGGACGGGCAGCGAAAAAGAAAAGAGAGGACGAGCGCAGTCCTGCGCTCGTCCTGTCTTTCTTTTTCTGTCCCGTTCGTGCGCGCAGTTTTACGCCTAAGTACGGAGAACCAACTAGCCGAGCAACATGCTTTACTGAGAATTACTTCTACGGAGAGCTTTTAAAGTTATGAAATCATGATTAAGTCCCTCAGCCTTCTGTGCGAGGTGGTCCCTTGCTTGATTACATACGAGATACTCGAGCAAGATGGGCTCAACTGTTTTCGGTGATCCGCAGTTGCCACAGCGAGGGTGCCACAACAAGTAAGGGTGTCAGTGCCGCAGAAAGTTGTCACAGTGAGCCATTTTACACTGGAGCAACTCTACACTGGAGCAACTCTAATATCAAGTGTTTCACTCTATTAACCTAAAAGGGAAATTAAAGCTGTTATCACTTCCTTAGCTATGGAAGTGTTTGGGCACGTTTGTTCATGCTTCATACAAAAACAGCGCTCAAACGGGACACAAAGAAAGAGGCAACACACACATAGCGCTGCCAACAAAGTGTTTATTTGCCTCTGACCAATATAAACGAAAATCTTTGTGTAACCTTGTTCTTTATATTGCTGAGAGGCAAATAAGCACTTTGTTGGTAGTCAGCGCTATGTGTGTGTTGCCTCTTTGTGTCCCGTCTTGAGCGCTGTTTTTGTATGAAATCACTTCCTTGTGTTTTTCGGTGGTGATACCGGCATTAGCGCTATACCGGTGCCACCCTCCTTCCCGCAGCTCAAGCAGGACATCGTATACGCACATCCTTGCCCTGGTGATATTCTTGACAATGAGGTAGCGTAGAACCATCATCTGGTTTGTGGCGTAGCTGGCTGAGTTGGAGAACCAGCCGCCGATGATAAGACCCCAGACTGTGGTGCGAACGGTCAAATCGGAGCTCGTGCTAGGGCGTAAAAAAATGGCGACAGGAATTACTTAGCCTATGCAACACTCATAATCCGCGAAAATATGACAACAAACTGCTTAGCAAGGCGTGTGGTGTTAGCAATCGGTCATGAAATTATCTAGTAACCATTTGATTTTCAGATTGTTTCGCTGGGTTGATGTATGGCGTACCTGTTCACACCACGACCACGACCAGCTTTATACATAGCGACCTGCCCATGCTCGGCCATTCCGCGTGCCGAATTTGTTATTGCTCGTTTGGCTTTCTTTAGTTCTTTCCGACGCCACTACACCGACTTGCGCTGCATTTTGTCCCCATTTCTCCGCATGTATACGCGTTTGTTGGACCTGCCTTTTTTATTTCTGATTTTTTTCGGCCCGTTGTGCTTAGTCTTTGTCGACTCAGCCTGGAAGCTAGAAGTGCCCAGCCTTCCGTTGTTGTCGATGGTGTGATTCATTTTTTTAAAGCAATATTTTTACTTCACAGAGTTGTCGAATGCACGCACCAGGATATTGTCCGCAAAAAAGCGCCCACAGCAGCTTATAACCTTTGTTAAATTGAGCGTTCCACGCTTTCCATGCCGCGCGTAGATCAGAAAAAATAAAACGCAAAGAAATCTTCAGCGCGTTCTGCTCGATACCAGAGTCAGAAAAAATAAACCACAAGAAGCAGTTGGTGCGCACTGTTTCATAATAGTGCAACAGAAAAGGAAAACAGAAAGAAACACTCGGTGCGCGGTCAAATTTCGGTTGACTTACGACACGTTTCATGGCACGAGTATAAGAAAACACAAAGAACATTGTTTTCGTTTTGCTACAAATACAAAAAACGATTCCGCAGTCCTGGCTGTCTATCAGCGTCTGAGGAAGTAGTGTCGCGAATTGAGGCTGTAGGATCGACATTGGCAGAAGGCTCGGCGACAAACCTAGCCAAAAGAAACGCTTTGGCAAAAAAAAAAAAAATGCTAAAATATCCTGTGCAACTTCTTCGCACTGTACTTTCAGGGGGCAGATCACATACGCGACGATATTTGCTGCGGAGAGCTGAGCGCGACCAGCAGCCACACGGTAAAAGCAAATTCTTTTCGCCAGGTTCCCACCGCTTCATTACGGGGCAGTGGCTTAAAAACATACTAAGGAATTCAACGTACTATATCCTGAAGATATCCTGAAGATAAAACATATCCCGAAGATAACTGTGCGTATCACCGCAGACATTTGTCAATGACAACTTTGCCGTTTTTGGGCTTGTAAAACACAACGACGAAGCTCCTACAAAAGCAAAGACCCCAGATATGGCGAAAACGCCGCTGCCGTTGCAGAGATTGCCGTAGATTAGTGCTACCTTCATTGGAAAAAACGATGTTTTCGTGCAAGAATGACGACGATTCAACGCACAGAATGGCCCTGTTGGAGCTGCTTTACACACATTCAAGCCTTCCCCCTGAAAATTTTCACATGCACACATGAGCTTTCCGTAAAAAGAAAGCTTCTAGACGTAAAGCGAAAGTTTTCTTCTATAAAGCTGTCTTATGTTAAAATGAACCAGAATGCTCAAAAATAAAGAATGCCTGTCGAGCAGGCAGATATAGCGGCAGTGCGGTTTATCTGTGTACGTTGAAGCTTGCATAGGTAAGAAGCGGGTCTAGACCGAACAGTACATTTTCGGTATTATAGGTACTGATCGGTACAAACGCTAAGGTCGCACTACGAGCAAGGAGAGGCTGGCGACGCCGGGGATCAAATTTAGCAGCGCCTGACGGAGCACGCCGTCCGTTTTCGGCACGCTGGCCCTCGTTGTCGCCGGCTGCTATGGGCAGGTCGCTATCTATACAGCCTGTCGTGGTTCACACTATCTGTGGCAGAACTAGATGCAGCCCACAGCACTCGCCGTTTTTTTTTTTTTTTTCGTAACGGATCAAGGTTTGCTTCTATATTTATGCAATAGCGATACCTAGCTGTTATCTCCTCGAACATTTGCCTTCGCATTTAGCAAAAGCTTTTTTATATCAGCACGGCTATTCCATGGTCTTCTCTTGCACTGATTCTTCTCAAATGTTTGGCTGCTTTTTCAATTACTATCGAAGCTTCAGCCGCTAAAAGCCATTTATATTCGGAATATTGCCCGCTTAGCTTTGCTATCGCATATGTGAACCCAAGACCTTTTCCTATGTTAACAATCTCATCCGTATTGCTGGTAATGATTCTCCCACAAAGAGCCTGCATTTATTACCTCAGCCTTTATCGCTTTTTTCGCCCGAATGGTGCGGGCTGCAGTTTCGTGCGAAGTGTAGCTCACGTCTGCTCACCTGTCGAACTCCACTCGTGATCCCTGCTTGGCGAGTTCCCATGCGTGGTTAAAGCCGCCGATCTCTTGGAAGCCCATGCTGACCACCACAATGAAGGCTATGAACATGATCAGACACTGGAAAGTGTCCGTGTACACCACTGCTTTGATTCCACCCTGTGTAAGAAAAAAAAAGCAATAACACTCGAGCTGCGTGGGCGACATTACAGCCAATGCACACTTGCTGAAGGTTTTTTCGCTTGCCCTTTTGCTTTATTGGCTTCTTCTTTTATTTTGTGCTAGCAAAACATTAACATATGATTGGGCACATTAAAAAATAAGCACCGTCGAGGTAAACTGAAGCTTCGTCCAGGAGCACCGTCGAGTTGCGTATGGCCTGAGCCCCTCGTGTGACGAAAATCGGCGCTTGCGCGCTCCTACCCGCAGAGCAGCAGACGGTACTTGCGCTAGCGGCAAATTTCCAGGTGATTTTCATTTGTGTTTAGGCGTACGTGGCGTAATAATTTCATAGGATGCTGATGACGATGACCTGCGTTATGTGTGCACGTGCGTGCGTGCGTGCGTGCGTGGTGCGTGTGCGTGCGTGTGTGTGTGTTGTGCGCGCGTGTGTGTGCGTGCTGTGTGCGTGTTAGGGATGATTACCCAGGGGATTCAAACATATTACACCATGGGTTCAGGACATTCCCTTTGCTACAAGCGAAATTACATTTCCACATTAATTAAATTACGTTTCCACGTTTCCACATTAATTAAACATGGTGATCGGTTGTACCCTGTCCCTAAACCAACGTAAAAAATATCAGGTTACCATCGCTTACTGAAACAACGCGTAGAATTTATCGATGAAAATATTTTAAAATAAAAAAGCAGGAAATGTTGTACCCAAAGCTCGACCCTAGGCGGTTAGCGACTTTAGGTCGAGGCCCTACGGCGAGCTCCATTAAGCAGTTGGTCAGGAGACATGCGGGAGTATTTTAGGGGAAGAAGTAGATGCGCCAGTGTACAAAGGAAGCGCCTGGCTTGTACGCACACGGGAACGGAATGTCGTTTGCTGTAATCAATCTCCCAATCTAGTTGCAGTACGGCGCAAGGTACGCAGCGTGCGGCGGCAATGTCTCTGCGGAGCAACATATAGTGCTAACTTTGCACGGTCTGTTCTTTGATTATATGCCTACAACAGGAATTGTTGATGTAGTTTAGGAGCCACCAGGCGGCCTTAATGTCTGTTGTTTTAAGCTTTTTGGCTGTAGCACTACATTTATTTTTTTGCTTTCAGCGAAAGCAAAAAAAAAAAAAAATTCCTGATGATTACGATACTCCCTAATGCGAAATTTGTGTGCAGGCTTCTCGGTCACGGCGCATAGCTGCTGCGCCTCAGGAAGTGATCGCATGAACCATAGAGTTTCTTAGTAAGTATACTAGAGAGGAAACTGCGCCTCGTAAGCCATGTCGTCATGGGGGCTCATGGGACGACCTCCTTTTTGGCTTGGACTTGGCATGACACTTGGATTCTTAAGCGGTTTTTTTGGGATTTGCTTTCTTCACTATGCATTGACACGTTTACGAGCTACAAGGAAGCCGAAATCCTCTCATTTTTGTGGTAGCCGTGTTCAGTGAAAGAGCAGGCAATGCGTGATCGCACCTGACGTTGCTCATGCCGCAGTCGAAGGACGTATGATTGAGCGGGTAATATGGCGCCACAAAATTATGTAGCCGACGAAAAGAAGAAACAAAACGTACTTCGACGAAGACAAGATGCGGCAGATACGGGCGCTTGTATGCGTCCTATCTTGTCATCATCCACGACTGTTTAACGCCACGTTTTCTTTTTTCTTGTTAAACTAGTTGGCGGTCGCGGTGCACCGGTTCACCACGAAGGCAACGTTTTCATAGGCACGCTCAAAAAACTTTCGAAACTCTTCAAACAACTTATTATTTGAGATAATGGTAAAATTAATAAAATCACAGTATCTAATGAGTTTCCTCCCCAAATATTCACATTGTTCGTATCTACAACGTTGGCCTGCGGAATAGCAGGCACGACCATTCCGGCAAAAATATGCTTTGCTTCTTTTTTCCTTAGTTTTAAAACAGCCTGCTTTTATTTTCCACTTACATAATTGCACACTATTCTTCGCGTTTTTGTGGCACTTTGTTTAAATTTGTGGTCACTAAAACGTTTCAATCCAAGCCAATGATGAAACTAAGGCGAGCGCGATGTATAATGGCGGTCCATGACGACACAGACGACCTTGATGTGAGCCGCATAGACGCTAGCGCCAGATTCCTCTCTAGTGTATACTGTAAGAAACTCTATGGCATGAACAGCCAACGCACGGCGGCGCGAGCTACCCTGCCGTCACTTCGCAGCGCGTCGACGCCGCCAAGCATGCTGTAAAGTCTGCGAACCTCCAGCACAAATTTCCCGTGGTTCGGATGAGCCACGCAACAGGGACGACGACAAAGGCCCCGAAGGACCGATGAACGTGCAGAACGCAGCGCGTGCTGGGCTTCTGTGCTTTTTGTGAACTTGAAAGAACCAGACGCTTGCTTTGATGAATGCCTGTTTTAGGGGCGAAGCTCCTTAGGCGTGGGTCTGTCATCCTCGACGTATGTATGTAGCCACCTCTAGTTTAGTTCTTGGATTGTTTACTAGATGGCGTGGCTACCTCTAGTTTAGTTCTTGGATTTTTACTAGATGGCGGTACTTGTATATGATGAAAAGATGCGCTCGGATTGTTTACTAGATGGCGTGGCTACCTCTAGTTTAGTTCTTGGATTGTTTACTAGATGGCGGGGACGTTGTAATAAAATCGTTCGCTTTGGCGCGCGCTCGGAGTCGCCCGATGGATAAGGCTGCAGATGTGCGAGCCCGCGAGGCAGAACGCTCCGTGAAGCTGGCGACGCCGCCGCCAAGATCCTGCCGTACGAGAGCGGGAGGCCGAAGCGTGTCGTCTGGCTGCACACGACGACGCCAAGATCCCAGCGTTCGAGAACGAGAGGCCCAAGCGTCACGGCAACGGCGCGAGGACCCTGCCGTACGCGAAGCGGCACGGCTGCGGCGCGAAGAGATCTCCAAACGTCAGAGAACGGGAAGCGGCGAGAAAGCGCGCGTATCGGCAGGCAGACCCCGATGCAGTGAGAGCTCGTGAGGCGTTGCAAAACGCACCAGGCGAGCTCAGCCCCAAGGTGCCGACGCGCGTTTAAGCGAGACTTTCTAGACGTTACGTTCGACACAGATGTAGTGGGCGAACTTTCACTGAAGAGTCACGTTTTACCGATTTTTTTTTCGTTTCCTTTCTCAGGCGCCACTAGACGCCGAGGCCAGTGTTCAGACACGTGTCTGGCGCGGCTTCGGAATATTGCCCTCCCCCTCGCACTTTCGGAGGAGCGTCTCACGCCGCCTCGGCAAACCACCCTCCCCCTTTCAATTTCGCCACACTCCTCCCCCCCTTTTTTTCAGTCTTCGGTCTTCCCATCGTTCTCTGGGTTATAGTGGGCACACCATCAATGAACGGCGTTCGGGCTCGCTTGTTCACTTTGTTGCATGAACGTTTTCTTGCTTTCTCAATACAACTTTTTTTTTATTTCGAGCCTCACGCGACGTATGTATCAGCGAAAGGTGAGCTGTCAATTTATTTGTGTGAATACTTATTTATTTATTTATTTTACTGCTCGCCGTAATAAATAGAGTCACTGTGGCCTGGTGGTTCGAAACGATGACGCCTTCGCCTTTACAGCACCATGGCGCGCGTGAAGATAGGTTGGTTATATCACACAAAAGCACGTCTAGTCACCTCCTCCGGACAGCTTTTGCTCTCATCTCGCTTTCATGGGGGTTTGTGTCCGAAATTTGCTGGCTCAAATGTTCTGACTTCTTTGCCTGGGTACTTTTCGTAGGTGTTGACAGCAAACTTACAAGGCTGGTGTATATGGTGCAGATGATTCCGAGGACGGCAACAGCCGCCCATAGTGGCAGTCCCATGACTGTAACGGAAAACAATATAAAATAGTTACTACCTCTCATCCTACACTGGGATACCAACTGCCATCAATTATTCATGGATTGGTGGTTTCCTCAAGAAACACGTGTCGGAGGAGACCCAGCTTCTTGGCAAGACAAAAAAAAGCTCCTCCCCAACTTAGCCGTGTGGGTCCGGCGTAAGGTGTTCCATGTTCTGACAAGACATGTTTCTATTAGTTGTGTTTCTCCCACAAAAATGAAGCTCAGCAAAAGGAGCCTCAGTGTTATGATTGAGATAGATTATTCCCCGCAGTTTGTCCCTCGCATCCCATAGTTTTCAGTGACAAAGAACACCCGTAATCCAAATTATTGTAATCCAAAGAACAATGTCCCGAGAGTGTGAATAAATAAGGTGTTGAATGTTTGCAGGCGGCTTGTATAGAGGATATAATATTTATTCACCTTTTGAAAGGGCCAGTGCCGGAGCATACAGAGAAACAGCCAAGTACAGTGCCTATACAGGGATAACAAAAAGAGAAGGTTACAGTTGTAAACCTCAAAAAATAAAGTTACGAAGCATGGTATACAGAAAACGTTACATGAACTTACGCGTCACACTAGGGAGCTGCTGAAAGGAAAATTCCGTCCACCATTTTCGTTATTAAATTCGAGCTGTACATCTACGAAGGTTGAAGCTGCATGTACGCGTTGAAAGAATTCCAAAGAGCTCTGTTCCTTCCTGTCATGATTGGCAGCACTTTCTCTCCAATCCGCACGCTATCAAGGTGTAGCGCGCTGATTCCGGCGGTTAGGTGACACGAATTGCGAAAAATAAAAAAAGCGTGAAACTGTCGCAGAAATTTTATGCTGTAAGGCGCATCGCTGCGAGAGGCTCGTGCGTTGTTTGACATGGTCTTATATCAAATTTTGCCGCTATACAACAACGTCGTGGCTGTCAAAGAAGGTTACTTTTTTAACAGCGAAGCTGTTGTTGCTGGCCTTAACGTGTGCGGTGTGCGGCGTCATAAAAAAAGCGGGTCTTAGTTACTCCCGCCATTTACCGCGCACGTGAGCATGCGCTTTACGAGGACCGCCCGACGTCTTCCACGCTTGCGCGTGGCGCTCGCACAAAAACAGTTCACGTGCGTCCACGCCTCAAGGGCGAAGCACAAGACAGCTTGCGCTACAGACGCCCAGTTCACGAAGCCGGTTGCCGGCGATGTTAGCGCGTGCTTAAGCGTCCCACTTTGGGAGAAATGGGAAGCCTGCGGACAAAGCGATCCGGGCCCGCCAGTCATGCATGAGGCACGATATAGGTGGATATGACCTTGACTACTACTACTACTACTACTACTACTACTACTAACGCACTACTACTACTACTACTAGTACTACTACTACTTCTACTACTACTAACTACTACTAACGCAGACCAGAGCGAAAATCGACGACGGAATCGTTTTTTTCTTTCTTTTTTTAATTCCTCTGATGCCCTGGGGCAAAATGGCGCAATAAAAAAAAAGAATATGTAAATCAACAATTTCAAACCTAATGCAATTTGTGGTGGTGTGTCTTTCAGTGCTTACATAGAAAACAATCCTCCAGCTTCACTATGGTTCAAGCCATGCGCTTGAACCATTGCTATTGAAATTCCGCAAGGCTACTTAAACTAACGCAGACAATTCGGCAAAACGACCACACAAGTCGATCTTCGGAAAAGGGCAATGACAAAAAAGTAAAAGTAAAATTGTCATGTAAAATGCCGCGGTCCAATACAATGCTGAATACAAAAGTGTTAAAAATGAGAACAGACGCTTCGCGTCTGTCGTGTAGCCGGCACGGCGGCACGTAAAAGTAAACACATTACACCTACTGTACGATCCATGACAACAACCCCTTTTAATCAGCGAGTATCGGTTATATAAACACGAGCGCAGTGGTGCCATCCATTGTGTGTCCAATGACTCAGAATGCCATCTGGTGTAAACGCGCAACACTACAATGTCCAAAGCCTCCTGTGCCTGCTTCGTGAACAACTCGCGCGGGTTATCGAATCATAATCAATCGATTCGAACTTTTACGAAGTGTACTGCACTGCACTGCGCAGAACCGCACGTACGCGGATTTTCCAGTCCAGTTCAAAACTGCATATAGCAGTTCCAACATTCGCGTTTACATATTCGCAACCAGCTTACATCCACCTAAGAGCTGGCAGCCTTGAAAACAAGGCTGACCGCATCACCAAACACTCAGCTGGCAGTCGTGAGCTTTCTGGCCTTTTCGCCGCACTGCGAAGCACGTGAAAGTGATCGAATGTAAACGGAGAGCTTGGCACACGCCCTAGGGTTCACATGCTGCGCGATTCTGAAACTCTTAAGCTCGGCTATTCTGAGTGACCACGCAGACACAGAAGCAAAACAGCCCGGCAGCGTTATATCGGACAAATCGTAAGCACAGGAAACTATGCGATCCGACACAAATCAATGGAAGCTCTCTGTACCATTTTTGTTTAGTCTGACTAAGGGATCTCTCAAGGTTTGCACAGAACTTCACGTGGTCCATTAAGTCCCGTTCACGGTGAAACCGTAAACCATACATTAATAGTCGTCCAGCATACCAAGGCGGCCTTCGATGAGGTGCACCGCGGCATCATCGGCGGCAACGTCAGGTGACGGCAAATGAAGTCACGCCGTCAAAGATGACTGGCCGCACAGCCACGCTGTAGACGGCACATAATGCTGTGCGCAGCTATCTTGTTTCAGATAACCCGCAACCATACGAGGCGATCAAAAGGTCACACTTTGTGGCTAGTCTTGGGATTGTAACGCTGAAATCGATTCGTGCAGTTGTATAGATTATGTGAAACAACAGCCGATGCCACAGTACCTGTGGCATCGGCTAATGTAAAAGCATTGAGAGCTGTACCCTTACTTCACAAAAGGCTAAATAAAGTTTTTTATCGCTTTCCTTATTCAAGTTTTGTTTGAAATCTTGGACAAGCATTGGTTGCGCTACTGATTACATTTAGAAGCAGAGTTAAGCTAAGATGTACGCAATGTTAGAACGTGCAGCTTCATGCAAAGACAAAGACTCGTCATTACTGTTATCATTACTCAAACTCTAGTCATACGCGCGCACACGAAAAAACAGCGCGATTTCACTGCATGAAAGAGAATGCCAACGAGCGATAGGAAAGGACGCGGAGAATTCAGAGACAAGCACAATTCGCGTATATAGCAAGACTAAAAAAGCATTTTGTCCTTACCATTTGTATCGTGTACAATGCCACGGCTATGAGCCGTATGGTCCGGTTAAACCTTAGTTCCAGGTACTGAAGATTGACACAAAAGCAAGAGCACAGTTAAAGTAAGACTGCAACAGCAATACAGAGAAAACACAGTGGCACAGTATTAATGGCAGTTGCACGTTTTGTTTCGCTAGCCGTTGATGGTGATGCACAACAATATGAACAACCATATTCCCATAAACGAATCTTGCTCGCGGCCCAAAATGAGCGGAGCAATGATGACGCTTAGCTGAGCACATTACTTTATATGAAATGATTTCCGGAGCTTGCATTACGTGTTCAGCTGTTAATAAAACGGTTCCGGGATTGATAACTTGAAAACTCGAGGATAGCCCAAGTGCATAATCACGCTGTCTGGCTTGGACGATAGTCGATTTTATCCACTCCACGAAAGCTGGACGTTACTTGAGTTGTTTCAGCTAGGTTGAAAAGGATAAAAAATGTCCGCTCAGGAAAGGCTATTCAACAAAGCACAAAGGAAGAACTCGAGACACGCCGAGTTCGCAAGAACTCGGGAATTTTCAGATTTCACCAACCTCACTGCTCCCTATGCGAGTTGTTCTATACAGATTGGTTTTCATTAAAACCGAAGCTTCGGTTGAGAACTTGCCAAACAAAACGGAAATTGCTTTCAGGTTTCGACTACGTGTCGAGCTACTTGACGGTTTTGGTTTTTTTCACTATTATATTAGACAGGTAAAGTATTGCAGTTTTTTTTTACAGCACCAAAGAGAACCAATAAAGAATTTGAGGGGAGGGGGCAGTTTAAGGCGCATATTCTTTTCGCTGGCTGGCTGGTTCTGAAAAGGGATGTTCTGAAAGGCTGAACATGGGATGGGGCATGAGGGTGCCGGTTGAACATTGCTTTTGTAGCCGATTGAAAAAAAAAAAATCACCACACTGCGGTATGTTCCGCAGCACGTCAAAGGCATCCACGTAGTCAACCTGCACCTCTATTCCTCAACACAGTCGCAGGGCTACAGCGAGTAAACACCGCATTTAAACGTTTTACGTCCACGAAACCACGCTGTTGGTACAGCAGGCACAAGCAAGGCAGCTCACCTCGTAGGCGGTGCAGACGTTGAGGTTGTAGAAGATGGGCATGTAAAGATACGCCGTCGTCGGCACCACGAGGAAGTACGAGAGAAACACCAGAATGTACATCGTGCCATTCACGTAGACCTCGGACGCGTTACCGAGCAGGTAAGCCGCCGAAATGAAGCTTGCCATCAGCGACGTTCCGGCGGGAACCATGGGAAGGCTGCGGCCTCCGGTCAGCATGTCCCGGAGGGATTCGCTCTCTTCCGAGCCACCAGCGAACGCTTGGTACAGTCCGATGCCACCCGAGCCCAGCAGTGCACAAACGAACACCGCGTAGTCGTACGATGTGAACCGGCTCAGAAGTTCCGTCGATGACGGGAGAGTAACGTTGTCCATGGTGTTGCCTGTCTACAGTTGCCGGATGTAAGTCAATTACCACTAATAAAGACCAGGGTGGTGGTGTGGCCTTGTTTTGCTTTCTCTTTCGGCCTTCCTCCCTTTTTCGTTGTCCCTTTTGTGAGACCTGCGAGGAAGGATAAAAGGAGCGGAGTGGAGACGTGGGGTTAGAAAAAGCAATGAGGAGGTCTTTACCAGATGACATTGATGCAACAGTTCATGCAATTCTAGAAAACAAAACTCAACTTAACAAATGGGCACTTGGCAGCTGGTGCCCAAGTACGTGCAATCTGCCTGCTGAGCGAGTAAATAAATTTTGTTGTGTACAAAACTGGGGGATCAGAGGGGTGGAATGGGATGTTCCGTGGGTCCTTTCCCAACTTCATGGCGGCCTGTGGACCCTAGCGCCACTCTCAGCCAGCCGGACGACTCGTAGTTGAGACTCCGCATCGGAGCTGAGCTTGCTCCGGCTTGTCAATTCTTCACCAAGTCGTTCTAAAAGCGCCAAATTCAACTCCTTGCTACCCCGACGGCGCTTTTTTGTGGAGCTGATGGCAAGATTGAAGATCGAATAATAAAGCCCATCTTTCAAATGTTTAGAAACAAAATATCCAAAACGCTATAAAACGTTGCGGCCTTTTCGGTTGCACCGTTTGGCGGTTACCAGATGACTGGCCTTGCCTTCACTCAGGCCGCCACGCCCCTTGACCACCCTTCGAACTAGATGAGTAACCTCGGGCGTTTGGTGATCGTGGAGTGTATGATACCGGTAAAGGAGTGGTTTTCGAGTAAAGAGCCCAGGAACTGTCAGCATGAGATGCGGTGGACGGGTGTACTAGTCAAGGTAAGGAAAAGGAGGGATTTCACAGATCGTTGATATTTAGTGGCAGAAAAAAAAAACCCACTCAGCTTTCTCTGGAACTGCTTTTAGGTATGACCAAGCAAAGACATAGAAACCAGAGGAAGGCGAGATTGTAAAGATAATGACCCTGGGACCTGAGTACACAAGGGGGTGGTGTCATCGGCGTGATCAAGCGACTGAAGGTGGGGGACGTCGGAGAAAGCTCTTGCCAGAGGTAACAACCAGAGATTAAAATACGGCAGCTTGATGGGTGCACGGGTAAAGGAGACGGGGGGGGAGGGGAGATAGGAGTCCCAAGGCGGGATAGGTCCTGTCGATAGCGGAGGAAAGAAGAAACAGAAGAGTGGAGACCGGAGGCACAGGTGGAATCCGTCAGGGTGGGAGGATGGCGTAGTAAACGCGGAAATCAAAAGAGCTGCGCCCGTGCCCCGTAACCAGCCCATAAACCTGGTACCCCTTGGGATGAAACTAACTTTTCTGGAGAATGTGAAACAGGTCTGAAGTAGACGTACGGGGGTGGGATCCTATCAGAGTGTGGGGAAGAATGTTGGGTAGAGTCCAAAATATCCATGAGATGCTTTAGTGGCGCGCGTTCTATGCTTTTCCCTAAGGGTAATGGGGCGAGATTACCAGACATGGGGATAAAAGCGATAATGGAGGTGATTCTTTCATCTGGAACTGAGCCATTTTTACAGCATTCATTTGTTATGGACAGAATGATGTATTTTTCTAACCGAGAAGGTTCTTCGCGGTCGAATTGAAGATGCGGTTTACGACGGGAGTGGTACCTGCTTGATTCTGGGACAGGACGAGTTCCAGCACGAGTGGGGTGAAGGAGCTATCGATACCGCTATTGGGAGGCCATGTGTGCTCGAGATACCGAGGGGACTGGGGAAGGAATGCGTAGATCTGTGACATGTCGAAGAAAAGAACCGGCATCATGCAGTGAACGGTGCGTATGGAAGTGGGGAGGGGAGCCGACTGAGGTTCAAGGGGGAATCGAAGGAGGGACCAGGGCTATTTTGTGTAGGTGGAACAATGCGTCGTGCTTCTAATATGTTTCCGCAGCATGGAAGGGAATAAAACTCGTTCGCCCGACATGCTTCAAGAAAGGAGAACTCACTTCTTGTTTCGAAATAGGGCTGTAGGTTTGACGGTAGTTCTTTCTTCGCTGGCCATTGATTATGCAAGCGTGATGCGACTTCAGCAGTAAGGAAATTGTGCGCAACTTTCTTGTACTTATTGTTTTAAAGTTATGAATTCAATCATAATAACTACCTCCGACCACCTCCAGAAATGGCGTTTGCTCCGCGCGGCTCGCTTGCAGAGTTAGTGACTGAGCATTTGTTACGTTTTGGTTGTCGTCATGTTGATGCTGAATGTCAAGGTTCTCTTCAGAAGGTGGGTAGACCCCTGACCGACACAGATACTTCGCATGACAATAGAATAAGAACGGCCTGGGGATCGACTGTTAGAATGAATTCGAATGAGACTTTTCGACATGCCCAGAAGCAGGGAAGTTTCTGTTTATCTCCGGTGGAATATTTCCGCTCAGCTGGAGTGATTCTACGAGAGGTGTATTATATTGGAATGTTATGTATCTATTTTATTGCTGTCGGGCAGCTCCAGTTCCATGATCAGACACGTTTACGCGTGTCAGAGCTGTTCTCACGCATTTGGATCAAGAAGACAAAACCGGGGAAAATTGCAACAGTGCTTCTTTGCTTTTTATAGAACATAGCATTTAGTTCTTCGTCCCGGGTGAATGGATGATCCTTCGTCAGGGGACTGGGGCCAGGCTCTACTACATTAGCCAGACAATAAACAACCATGGAAGAATATAAAACTAAACCCAAAAGTTAGCATAGTTGTGCGACATTAACCAACCGGTGCAATTGTCAGTTGGTGGAAAATCTTTTGCAGACACAACATGACCGAAGACCGATAGGGGTTGGGCCTCAGGGATACCTGAGTTTCATTCCTGCCTACACTGCTGTAAAGTGTAATGTCACCGATATAGCATTGCAGCCAGGTGTAACCACGGCGGAGGCCGTGCATCATTTGCTGGAAGGCAGCTGAGACAGATTCCAGACCAAATCAGACCCATCTAGACAGAAATAGCTCCAAAGGGTTATGAAAGCTGTGAGGCCACGGCCGTCTAGATGTAGGACTGGATAAGGGGTGGACCCGATATCTATCGTGGACGGATGGATGGGAGACTTTTATTCAGTATCAATTGATGGTTTTTTAAACCCTTGCTAGGAGGCGGCCAGTATCCCTTGAGACCTGGCGGATTCCTGAGCTTGATTGAAGATCTTCCATTGAGCTTCTAGGTCTGAGCTGAGCACCGGAGTTAGAAAAATGAGTAGCTCCTTGGAGCGAATAGAGCACATTTCCTCACTGAGGCAAGAGAAAGCCGTCAATGACGAAACCTTGATTATTTGTCAAAAGAAAATTTACGTCAGAAATCACCCCTCGATTTCTTTACTACCATAAGGGTTGTAGGAACCCACTCTGCCAATCTACGCTTGGACACGTGCTTGTGTTTACGTAAGAGTGGCGGAAGTAGCGCGACCGGCGTATCTTCAGGATCGCACACGCCAGGAAGCCGTTGCGCGATTACTCTTGCGCAGAACTGTGCGCGGTGGCCCGGACAATTGTTTATAACGGGAGTCCGGCGCCTGCCCCGGGGGCTCTTTGCTTTCAGAGACCGCTACTGACGACTGTGCCAGACACCACCCCGCGAAGCACGAGCCACGGATTAGGCCCTGCCAGCTTGGGCCTTCTGCAAGACCCCCCGTGGTCTTAGGTGGTCATGGCACCGGTCTACCGCCGCACGGGCTGAGCGGTGGGAGCCGCTGTGTACGGCGCCTGTCTTCACACACAGTTCGACGAGAGTACCGGAGACCCCAGCTGAGGACAGCCAGCGCCGGCCGTGAGCACGCTGCCGCCGATACTCGGGAAAGATTACTAGGTCTTCCAAGACCGTCCCTGGCGCTGGTCTTCAACCGCCAGGCATCAATTGTTGTGAGTGGAGAATATACCACGGTGTTGTTGAAGCATTGCTTCAGCGTACGCTTCTGGGGTTACACACATTCAGATGCGGAGATTCGTTCGAGCACACAGACTTAAAGGAGCGTGATCTCTGGAGGTACTGGTGGACGTTCAGCCGGAAACGGCGTTGTAATGAATGTTCCTTAGGTTAACCGGCGACCGAACCCAGTTCTTGGTAGTACTTCGCGAAAGTAGCCCCCAGTTAAACACTTGTCGGAACTTCTTGACGCCTTCTGGAAACCGCCGTGAAGATGGCAAGGGTGAATGACGCACGCCCTGGTGACGGCTGTCATTCTTCTGATAAGCTTTAGCGTCTGGCACCATTGGAGGTGTTCTCTTGCCGGTATCCCACTGAGTGTATCGGCTGACAAGGGATCTGCCAGATGGCAGTACACGAAATAGCTGTTACTCACTATTTCGGACTTTAACAACCGCCGAAAAATGTCCACAGACTGGTATACAGTGGCGCCGTAAGTAGTCTGCGAATTCTCTGGGCATCCTGGAGCGTGGTTTGTGTGGGGAAATGTCGTTCGAATATTTCCTCGGATAATGTATAGGTACGGAAGATACCGCGCCTAAAAGAGGAAAGCAAAGTTCGATTCTCCTCTAAGTCAGCGTAAAACTCGACGCGTGACCGTGACAGCTGCTCGCTTTCACTGACAACAGCAACGTTCTCTTCAACTGTTGGCCTTCCTAAGCAGCACACGTGCGGTTGAGTCCGCCCTTGAATACGATCGAGGCGGAGCAGTGGCGGCTGAGTAACATGCGTGCCGGAGGGACCTTCTGCCACGGCGGCCATAAGTTGCCGGAAGTGTATACCGACCGTTGCTTTAAGGGAGTCATAACGGTTACTGACTGGAGTAGCTGTGGTCTCTAGTGCAGCCGAAATTCTCGGCGTGAAAACCTTGACAGTCTCCCTGCTTTACCTGGATAAGTTAAACTTTCCCTCTCCTGGTAAACGATACTGCTAGCAGATGTTGAACTTGGGTTGTGTCACTGATGATTTGAGTGACGCTGTCAACCATGAGTGACGATCCTGCCATGAACAAGGAGCACGCGAAATCGCTGTCAACGCGCAGCAACGAAGGTTGCCGACTTGTTGTAAGTGGAAGGGGTTGTGCCGTGCTTGCGCGAACAGCTAGCATACGACGGATGCACTGGAGGGATCGTTCTGCGCATGCGCAGTACCCTCGCTCGTTTCGCCGCTTTCTACGGGTTTGAGGGGCTGACCCTCCCGCCGGTCGACGCTCCCGCGATATTATTTAAAAATTCGGCGGCTGCACTTTTCAGTTTTGCGTGTGGCCCTGCAGTGTTTAATAAACAGTCCTCCTTCTTGGCATCATTATTTTTTCCCCAGCTGCTGTCTGCTGCTCTGGTCAGTTTCAAAACTAAATTTCTGGCAAAAAGATATTTTTGTATCTATAGATTTTTAGTATCCTTAAACACGGCATCACTAATATGTTATGAGAAAATTACGTTCCTATCATGAATAGTTTGGGAGTTCCAGCAAGTTTTCTAATCCCCACTCTCGTACTGAGAAGCGGAAACCAAACTGCATTGTTCCAAAAACCAGTGCTATTACGTATATATTACTATATTAATGCAAATAACTGTTTGCCCAGTACCCCCACAGTCAAGACCGTGTAACGCCCTGCGTATCCACAATAATGCAGATTTCGCGGATGTCCCACCATTCATCGTCATAATAGCGTAAATGGAGATAATTGGTCCAACAGAATTTTGACAAAGCAAAAAATAAAAATAAATAACAAAATAGCGAGAATTGCGAACCGTGTAACGCCCTTCGTTTACACGAAGATGCGGATTTGGCGGGAGTAACACTTGTAGCCGTTGTAATAACGTAAAGGAAGATAGTTGGCCAGGCAGAATTAAAAAAAACCCAAGCGAAAAATTGCTGTAAATTGGTGTAGGTGTAATGGCTGTAGGTGTCACAAAAATGCAACACCTTTCTTTTACAGCGAAAAATTGGCTGTAAAGAATTCCCGCTATAGACAAGCGGTGTAAGTGTGATATGTATTCGTAGACAATTATCCCAATTTCTGCAGATTTTTTTTACATTTCTTATTCTCGGACTTTTGTAATGTTATTAACTATTATCCTTCTTCTTGTCAGGGCATATATTATTCTTTTAAAATTTTAAACAGCCACAAAGGGGACTCCCGACGCTGAATTGTTCACTTTTGTTCGGCTTTATTTTAGCGACTTTTGCAAAAGCTCAATTGCTACAATTATTTTGTTTGGTGAATGTCAAGTCTTCGTATGCATTCTGAAATTACCTTAAACAGGAATTTTGCTCCTGTCATTAGATTGGGACTCGCTTAAAGTTTTTCAGCCCTCGCCCTCACGCCCTCATCTTGCGAAACTGAAACTAATAGAGAGAAATAATGATTTATTGGGGAGTTTAGCTTCAACCCAAACAGGAGGTGGCTACTCCAGTCATTGGAGTATACAAAAGGTACGGTACTTGCCCTAAGGAACCGCAAGGTTAGAATAAGTATATTGAGACAGCAGCGGCTGAAAGATCGCATGCGCGCTCAGTAACTGCTTGCTCTGTATAGTACACAAGCACACACACATATATACATGATTCCTTACAGCAGCGGAATATAGTAAAAAAAAAACCTATATACATCCATATACAAACAATACAAAATGGCCACGATGCGACACAGTTACTTTCGCCAATATACGTAACACTCTTGTGTGTTTCCACACCCATTCAGAGGAACGTGCACGCATTTAATAGGGTTCGCACGTATTCGTCACTTGAAAAATCTCCCTCAAGGCAAGGAACGCTTTCGTTTGGTTGCGTACATTGTCCCACGAACCCAACAGTTTCGGCAAAGATAGGGGTGTCTGAGATAGCAGGCTCTCTGCTCGGTCGCATATAGAGGGCACTCAAGCAGGACATGATGCACATCTTCAGTTTGGTGTCCACAAGCACAGCAGGTGTCATCAGCAAATCGAATACGGTGAAGGAATTTCTTCGTGTAGGCCCCGTCAAGACGAAGGCGATGTAATAACGTGTCGACCGAACGACCCAGATGAGACGCACAAGGGTATGCAAGGTACGGGTCCACTTGGAATAACAGCGATGAACGATATTTATCGGTCAACCTGGTTTCCAAAGTAATGTGTGTCCTTATTTTTTTCAAATAATTTTTCACATCACCTCTGGTAAAAGGCACGGCGCTACACGTGGAATTTGAATGAGCGGTTGCTGCAAGTTGGTCAGCTCGTGAATTTCCACTTATTCCAATGTGCCCGGGAATTCACGGAAATGTTATTCTCTGAGTTTTTCCTATTTCAGTTGCCATCACATCACAGATGTGTCTTGCCAAGAGATTGTGATGTCTGTAAGCCGGAATTGAATTTAGGGCTTGAAGAGCCGCTTTTGAATCTGTGAGAAGTGCCCATTTATTCGGTGAAGTCATGGTAGCAATAAATTTGACTGCAAGATATATTGCGTAAAACTCTGCAACCGTCGGAGATGTGGAGTGCGAGATCTTGACCCCCCTTATCGATGTGGAGGCTCGGTATTGTGAAAGCTGACGACAACGAGGAGGTTGTCGACGATCCATGGTGTATATATGCACATAATCAGCATAACGTTCATTCTTGTAATTGAGCGTCATCTGCCTTGCTGATCCACTGTAGATATAGATCATTTTTTGGGCATCCCGGGGATATTTCTTCAAGTTCTCAATCCAACCAAGTATTTTGCCACGAATTCCCATTTCGACAAGGCCTTCAAGAATGTGGTAATGACTTGCGGTGTCGAATGCTCGCCTAATATCCAAAAAAGCAGCTATTGTCATGTTTCCTTGAGAGCGCTCTTGCTCAATGGACGTCAACAAGTCTAGAAGACTGTCCATAGTGCACCGACGTGGCCGGAATCCCGACATACATGATCGAAAAGACCCAGATGTTTCTAAAAACCAATCTAATCTATAAAAGATCAGTTGCTTGGCTTCGCAACTGGCCAAGCTGACAGGTCGAAACGAGTCGATCACTCGTGGTGATTTTCCTGGCTTAAGGAGAGGTACATATTCGATAACTTTCAAGACTCGGGGATCTCCTCAGAGTTCCATAATTCATTGAATAAATGCAGCAGATGGATGGTCATACGGGTACCAAGACTGCAAAGAAGAGCGTAGGTGACACTTATCACAACACTCTGGAGTTGACGTCTAGTCCATCGTCAAATGTTAATTCTAAAAGTCCTCATCAACGGCTAGTGGCTTGCATCCATCTCGTACCGTGAATCGGCCACAAAGGAAGCTCTAACCTCCGACAATAAACGCCCCGATAATATATACAAAACGCGAAATTCAGTGGGAATAGAAGTTCGATAAGCTAGAAAGCTGCACTAGATCATTTTATTCTACACACGCTGCCAGTGCACTTTTAGGTGAAAGGAAATAAGCAATTGAGTGAGCCTGCAGTCATGCAGAAGGCAATACTTTTCTGGTAAAGGCATTTGTCGTTGACGCATAATTTAATTGCGTTGAAGTTCTCGTCCGTTGCTGGAATAAAAACATCGGCTGTAGCGCAAACTGAAATTCGACTGAAGTTGAATAAATTCCTCGGCGCTTCGTTTTATGTTCCTATGTTTCAGGGATGGAAATGAAAATTAGCTGAACTTTCTGCTTACGTCCCCGAAGGTTCGACGGTGGGACGGGGTGGGTAGTGAAGGTGTTTGCAGTAAGCAGCAGCACGCACCTCGTTCGTTTCCCCTAGGGTGAGCTTCGACGCTTGCCCATGTTGACGCCCGACGATCAACCGTGGCCCGCAGCAGTCTCGGATCGTTTGTCACACGTTGTGTCGATGGCGGCGCAGAAAAGCCAGAGCCGCGTGCATCATATGTAGATCAGCAACCAACCGCCACGTGCAATGCGGCTACGTACGTGCACAAGCCGTATACGCGCGCCCGATGCTTCCGCTCCCGGCGTGGGGGCCATTTCCATGAACCTGACACGCGGTGTGGCTACGACGGCCAACCTTGGGGGTATGCCACCATGGGACGCTCACAGCCGCGTTGGGTATGAGCTAACGGGCGTGCATCACGGACTACATCCTCCCGCCCGCATCGCTCACGTGTGGACGTGCCTGAGCTTTCACTTGCGCGTTGCTCAATTCGTATTGCGCATTGTTTCCAATCTGCAACGATTGCTTAGCGGGCAACGAATAAATAACCCCGAGGGTCCTCGCTTTTAGGCCGCTGCTGTACAACAAAACGAAGCGTTGTGTATTGGGGATACTTTCACGCGAGAAGGAAAGTTCTGGTGACGCAGTGGTATCCTGCTGATGCCTTGCTGGAGATTGGAAGTCCTTTCATAAAGCTCCCCCGTGCGTACTTGACATTGGCAACTCGATCAAGGTCCCCTTTCGCTCATCCGCACTTTCTTGATCGGTATGCAAGCGGGAATGAGATATCCAAATTAATCAAGTTTCAAACTCGGTGGAGCCTTCTTTTTCCCGCCGGTGCACGAGGGATTTAGGGGACCACAGCCGGCGCAACTTGGAAAGAGGTGTCCATTTATTGTTTGTTTATGGGCGTACTTACTTTCTCACACAATTCCTCGTTACAAAACAAGAGTTCCACCTAGAGACTTAAAGCCGATTACGCGTACGAATGCAAAAAGCATTATAGTGCCGCAAATGTAATGTGTTGGAGTAATGCTTCTAGGTGTAATTAAGGCGCCGCAGGAGCAGCCGCAGCGCCGGCAGGGAGTGCGGCGGTGTGCCGAGCAGTACGACCTCGCTCCCCGGTGACTGCTGCGCCTTTGGGTGAGGCAGCAGTAAAGGCTCAACGCTTCGCACTCCCATCGCTGGGTTAGGCAGTGGAGGGAGTGCGCGAAGTTCGGCTGTAGGTCGGCGGTGCTGTGGAGTGGAGTGCGCCCCAACTGCGCAGACGCGGAAAATCACGTTTTCTCTTTCGTCTCTGCAGTACTGTCGTTCGTTCTTTCAGGTTCTTAGCTCGTGACCATTTTTATGACCGTCTCTCGGTCACTCCGCCGACAACTTCTTTTTTCGTAACGGTCAAGTAATGAAGTCGCAGGAATACAAGTGTACACGAATTTCCTTCTAGGCAGTGATTACAATATAGAACTCTCTTGCACGCAGCGAAAATCCTTATCATGAGCGTAAGGGAGCCCTCACGTCTGGGCTACGCGGAATAAGTTATCTAGGCGCTTTTGTATAGCGCAAGCTACAGTACGCTACCTCGGGCAGTCTTCCGGGGTGACCAATTTTTCCCTTGAGCGCTAGAGGTAAAACCACACCCCCTTCCGCAAGCGTCCGGCTCGGAGCAGCGGCCCGATAACTGGGAGAGATAGCGGCATGGGAGAGATAGGCGAGGAAGGAAAGGAGACATGCGCGGGACCCGTGCGCGGGAAGTGGCGGAGGACGGCAGGGAGGCCGCAGCGATAAGCGCGCGCCACGATGGAAGGCCATGAGCGGCGCAGAACCGTGTGCGATAGCGGAATACGAACATCCAGCTGTGGTCCCCCGTGAAGCGGCGAGGCTAAAACAAGGGTAAAAACGCTACTGTTGCATACAGCTTCGCTGCCTTAAGTCTCACGCATTAGTGTAAGCTTCCTTCCGTTTTCTAGTGCACATTTCAAACCCAAGAAACAATTTTATATTTTTTCTATTAATTTGAAATACAACAGCGAGAAGTCTCTCTAGTTCGCAACATGCGGCACAATTCTGACACATCTTACCTTTCCTGATATGGCAAATCTTATGGCACATCTGGCATATGGCACAGCTTAACCAATGCCAATCTTACCTTTCCTCTCTATAAAACAATGTCTGGAACAGATCATTTTAGGCACTAGAAAAATTCTTGAAAGGAAACGCAGATGGCATACCTTAAGGTACGTCACCCGGCTACTTCGCTCCGGAAATTTCCGGGACGAACTTGCCGCATCAATTATATGTAACGGGGGCCACGGTTGTGAGATCGTTTGCGAAGCTTAAGCAAGTTCAATACACTGCGTTGTCTATTCCTCCCCGCTGCACAGCTGAGAATATCGCACAGGTGCTTCCTGCCTATTATTCGCACTTTGAAAATTATAGGGAATAAACCGTTGAGTTTGTTATACGTAGCCTGTGGTTGCATAAGGGGCCCGTGAAGAGGCAGTATGTACTTAAAATATCCCTTGGCCAAGATCCATACGACCCAAAGCTTGCAGGTTACATTAAAAACATTCGAGTAATGCGGCATGATGTTCGAGAACTTGCCGAATAATAAAAAAAAGATCATGAGCCATTCTACTGTGTGAAGGTGGATGACCCTTGAAGCTTTTTAGCACACGACATAGAAATGACACGTACTTTACGCAAAAGATATGAGCAAATTTTATTACGGCGGTCGTCCCCAAGAACGACGCATGCATACCAGCATGCACTTTATATTTTTATTCTAGTGGTCTTGAAAAAGGCGCCTATTGATAACTTATCTACTTAAGGGGCATATTACAAGGGGTGAGACGTAAATCTTAAGATGTAAGTCATGTTGAGATTTTGAAAATGGTGCCAATAGATAACTAATGCTTAAGGTGCATACTCGAGCAATGTAACGTATATGCTTGATGTACAGATCACATTTCGAAGGGCGTGCGACTTTGGAGCCTGGCGCCTCAAAGACACGAGGAGACTCGAGAGTTTCTATTCGCAAACATGAAAAATACGTGGAACCCTAAACATATCAGCTTCGCACAAAGAAGTTCTGATGACCGTTTCATCGCTTTTTATTTATTTGCGCACAATCCAGGTATCCCCACCAGGCGACCGCGCCCTGATCGGGGCCCCCAGAAGCTACAAGGACATTACGGAGTATTGCCCTACGCCCCAACTTAGCAAAGAAGCGGTCCTGTTCAGGCGATTGTACTGCAAACGAACTCGTTTCCGCACATGCCACGTACCCGGAAAACTACGGCTTGCTAGTAAACACCCTGTAAGAAATGATGTGACAGCATGCGGGCATTGATGTACCACACATTACCGATAGTAAGCACAGACCACGGGAGGCCCATCTGGTCAGCCCCGACCCTGAGGATGAGTTCTGGCTGGAGGACAGGACGAGGCGGGTGGCCAGGGCCCATGGCTCCCCGGACTAGGAACTCCACCCACCCAGGTCGGAAATTGGAATACAGGAGGACAAGGTAAGGCGGGCGGCCAGAGCACATGGCTCCCCGGACTAGGAACGTCCACCCACACATGTCAGAATACACGAGGACAAGGTAAGGCGGGCGGCCAGGGCCCATGGCACCCCGGACTAGGAACGCCACCCACCAATGTCAGAATACAGGTCGGCCTCTTTACACAATAACGCTTATTACAACTACTACTGCTACTGCGCCGTCGAAGTTAATCATGCGATTACTTTCAGTATCGCAGTACGTCTCGCCTGGGATCCCCTTTGACAAAAAATAAAAGCATATTGCAAGCATTCTGATAAGGTGAGCGACAGCGAAAGTGGAAGTGGATGATTGACAAGTGCGTCATATTCCTACTCTCACTTCTTGGCGCATGGGATTCTTGAAATGCGAGGCATTTATTGCAAGCATATATAGGTATACCGCATTGTGAGAACGCGTGGGGGCACACCCTGTGGACAGTTCCAGGCGCCTGCGAAATACCATTGCCACACACGCTCACATCAGGGGCGCGTGCCACGTGCCGATAGACATCATTGAATCCGCCATTCGTTCACTTCGGAGCATGCGGGGGAAAGGCAAGAGCTCAGGGGGTGAGGCCGCCAGCTCGCTGTTGTCGTTGAGAGTGCGCTTCCACCCCAGTGTTCGACCATGGTTCAGCGCGCATTAGTCAAAAGCCTGCTGCGGCCGCTTGTGTCTACCGCTATAACGCCTACCCTTGTTCCTTTCCTTTTTCTACAGCTACTCTGAGATCTTACGCAACATTTACTTCACTCCATCTCCTACTCTTATCCACTTCTTCCTCTAGGCGGTGTCCAATTATACGTACACTGAAGTGATTTGTAAACATTGCGGGATTACGAGCGAAAATTGTAGTCTGAAGTCTGTAGGCCATGTTTCGACCGCTTTCGCTGCGTTACGCGACTTTGTCCACCAGAAAAAATCAATTCGAAAATGCTGTTTACCTCCTCTCAGCATCCTCGCCCATTTTCTGTGGCGTTTTGTATGACGTGAGAAAAAATGGCTAGGCGTGACTGCGCTACTGCACGGCTCACCGACCCTCCGACAGAGTCAGTCGTTCCTGCGTTTAGAAAACTTCAGTTCGCCGGCCGCCGACGGGGTCGTCGCAATTCGTTCGCTCACTTGAAACAACTAAGCCACGGCACGTTTGTGAATGGAATAATGTTTTTTTTTAGTTTGTTAGTTTATGCACTGTATCACGCTTTAAGTTCAGGTCGCTATACACAAACGCTGCACCAGCGCACATGCGACGCTTCGCTTACTGGTACGCTAGTAGGAAAATCTAAGGCCAACTGAAGGCGGGCGAAAAGTCAGCAAAGTTAATATAGGTGCTAAGTAAATAAAATCAACCGAAACTTTTACCGTACAGCGTAAAACTAGGGCGCAGGAAACACTTTTTTTTTTGCGCTGGGTGAACAAGCACAGCGGTCTGTAGCACGACCACACAACTGCGAACGCTTTTCCGTCTAAGGAATGCAATTGCAAGGCATAAGCTATTGTGGGAATTTCGGGGACGCTTACTGTAGGAGCGCTGTACAAAAAATAGTACGTCATATAAGCTGCTTGAAACGCTAACACTAAATAAAAATGTGAACTGGCTATATATTACATAGTTTGCATTTCCATCACCGTAGCGTTGGCTTGTGGCCGAGTGGTCTGGAGCGCAAGCAGTGTCCTTTTTTGCAAGTCGCAAGTTCGAATCACCCAAAGTACATTTTTTTTAAGTTGATTTTTTCGTTTTAGGCGGATGTTTTCTGTACCGATTTTAGCATTTTTGCGCTGTAACGTTCATCTCTCCACGAGCGAGTTTGCAGTACGCGCGCAGACTGCCACTGACGTGATAGCGAGTTCTCGTAGGCGTGCTGTTTCCATAAGCACCGACTGCTTGCGGGCAGTGGGCGCAGGCCAGAATCAGCAGACCCTTGGCCTGGTGCGAACGGTCTTCTGACGATACAGGTGAGACAAGCTTTAAAGATGGAGGAACAGCGCATCGCATTTGAGCGTCTGCGGTGACGCGGAGGGCGTTCATCCATTGCGTATGCCTCGGCTAGTGATTGCTACGATTCCAAGCCGTCCTGGGAGGCTTATTTTAGGCATTTTACAGCCGTCAACATGGCAGAAGCGCGGTATGGCGATTACTGAGATATCGAGAATACCCATCCAACGATAACGTCGGACGTCAAACATGTTGTTTCACAGAACAGAAACCAAAACTTGTTTAAATGCTAATCTTGGACATCGTCCAATCACTTAGCACCTTTAACTGACGTCACTGCGGTTAGCTGATGCAGCCGCCGCAAACCGCGCATGGTAGTGTTTCTTTTTTCAGGCTTAACAAAATAAATACCGCCTTATCACCAGGATAAACGATGAAAAGTGTGTTCATTTGAGCCGGTCTACGCAGTGCAAGCAAAAACAGGAGCTTGACAAAGTCCCTTCAGTGTCCCTTTAAGGTGCCCTTCAGTAACTTGGTGAGCTCTCAAAGACTTAAAACGCTGTTGTTTAAAGGAACAAATAACATTATTTCATTTAGCCCAGCGTATTCCAATCGTAGCCACAGCACGACAGAGCGACAGTGTCGGTAGCACATACCTCTCAGCGACAATGAGGCGCCTGGCAGGAGTTACCACGCACGCATGCTACAGGGCATGAGCCATGTGTGCCGGATTTGCGATGCCGCAACCGGGACAACCATGAACGACGACAATTCGTTGTCACAGGCACGTGTGGTGAGCCGGCAAGCAAAGCTGGGCATGGAGATGACGGGGAAAATAACAAAGGGATTTGCCGACAAAGAGTTTAATGAGTGCCTTGAATGTGCGGTGAGTTGCCAACGTCAGTGAGAAAGCAACACATCAGGCGAACTTATACGACACAGTTTATTGGCCTTCAACAGAGCGCCTATACTTGTCCCCGCCCACCATTGTGATCCTGACTGTTACGTGTGTTTGTGTGCGTCGCGGTGGGGTAAGAGTTTTGGGTGAGGACATTCTGTAACACTCGCTGCGAGAAACGTCCTTGCTGTAATCCACCCTTACGACACAAAGCAATGTTCCCGTCGTTATGCAAGTTATGTGGGTCGGCGGGCACGTAATCGTGTAATGCCTATACGTATTCGGCCAGGAAATTTCGAAAACGAGAATGGAAACGCGAATGACTCACTGCAAAGCTAAAATAACTGCGCATTGGGGTAAATAATACTGAGGCAAACAAAATTTACGTGTTTACCTCTTTTTGAAGGATTAGCAAGAGTTTGAGCCCTTGTAAATTCGCTAGCCACCCAAAATATTTTTCAGAAGACCTGTACCTATAAAATATGTTAGTTTATGCCTTTGGGCACAATATCGCACATTAAACAATGCCCGGAAGAAACGACTGGCGTAATTATAAAGGAACGAGCTAATTAATTGAAATTGAAATTGAAATTTATTCCAAGCAATAAAATGTTACGAGGAGGACAGGTAAAAATAAGCAGTGGCTTAGCTCGGCTATGTCAGGATATACGTAGCGTGAGCTGAGATTCAGCAATCCAATCTAATCCAGTCCAGTCCATTCGGCCAGTCCAGTCCGGCCAGTCCAGTCCAGTCCAGTCCAGTCAGTCCAGTCCAGTCCAGTCCAGTCACTCCTCGCGCATGCGCAGCATGGCTCCCCAGGAGCCACGCGTAACGGCTATCAAGCGGCGCCGGCGGAGCGTCAGACTTGGCTACTGCGCAACGGAGGCGCACAGCTGGGCACGCGCCGGCGCCAGTGCGTCTGCAGCGGCTATGACGTCACTCCTCTGGAATGTGCATACCGGCGAATGTGCAGACCCAATTCTATACACACCCGTAATCCAATTGTATTACATTTCTAATCCAATCCAATATAATCCAGTTTATTCCAATCCAATCCAATCCAATCCAATCCAACTCTCCTCGCGCTTGCGCAGCACGGCCCTTCAGGGTCACGCGAAACTGCTCAACCTCGGCCAGTGTAGCTTATACGCTGCAAAAGCTGTGGAAACAGTTTGAGAGGCCCTGACCCCCTGGAACACGGGGCGGCATACAAACGGGATAATATTTTATGACGTAAAAAAGCCATACAAGTGTTTAAGCATTAGAAGTAATACTACGGGACATTACAGGACGAGGACACTGAAAAAATAGCAGCACCAAGAATGGGAACTTCAAGTATTTCGGAAAGAGGTGCAATTTTAGGCTAACTGATTAGCATTCAGGAATGTTGAAAGATATCAGCCTCTGGTAGCATGAAATGAAGTGAACCTGTGCTACTGAGGTGACATAGGGTAGTCATGCTGTAATTTAAGTTCACACACAAAAGTATTACCGGCAGGCGCCAACTTGCAATGTTTTCCTTGCGTGTGCTTAGATGTTTCTTCAATGAGTGTGAAAGTCTTATTTGTATTGTATGTTAACAATTCAGTCACTGGCAATTATGATAATTATATTTTTTTGCACTACCATGCAAAATTATTTTCATCCATGCCCCTTAGACAACAAAACTCCACCTTCCTTCCCGAACATCGTCATCTTCTTTCTTTTTTTTTTCATTTTTTGCGCTATAGTAACAACGCACATAGATGCGAACTTGTTATGAGCTAAGATAACTTCTGTAAGAACTGCTTCAGGAGTGCATAGTATGTAAATTTGGAATTTTCTACAAAACCAGGATGAAGGTCTGTATGGGGCACTCCGTCGCAGATGCGAGAAGCAGAAATATAGAGTAATGAACACAGGGATCAAACAATTTTCGAATAATTCCATCCGACCGACACTTTTTCAAGCCCTTATGGCTTGAAAAAGCCCTTATGGCTTGAATTATACCTGTACTTTTATAATTGTTTATGACTTACCAAAGTTAACGCGCAAAGAAAGATTTTGCGTGTGTGTTTGAGAGCTTGCGAGCGCGCTTCTCTTTCGGTTGTTCCTCACATGAATTTGGAACATACGCTCAGTCGCCGTTTACGTCATCTCTGCTAAGCGGCTGATAGCTTCATTTTTTAAAGCAAATCTTTTACCTCTACCCCCCAAGGGTTCTTTCGCATCCGTTGGTGTCACCAGAAAACTTCCGCAAACAAACAACAGAATTTACTTCACCGCCAGGAATCGAACCTGGAACTAACAGAGAAACAAAGCAAGAGCCCGTAGTCTTACCGATTCAGCTACGAGCCCACGCGGAGACGGGGAAGACAAGTGGTGCACTGACCAAGCACATCTATGGGTTTAACCTCTGCATTCTCGCTAAATGCCACGCGATAGCGAATAAACGAAGCTCACACTAACCCATGGCACCTCACTTCTAGTACGCCAATGGGCCTGTGGCTTCCAGTGTTTGCGTAAAAAATATCAGTTCCTTGTCGTCCGCCCTCACGCCAGATGATACCTCAAGAAACACATTCAAATACTCCTTGATGGCCAGGCCATCACTCCAAGCCCCAGCATCAAAATCGTGGGTCAATATCTTCAGGCCAACACCAAGGGTAACGTATCCTTGCAGTGCGTCAAACACAACATCAATAAATAATACACATGATCCGGCAAGTTGCCACCAAGAAGCGAGGCCTCAAGCAATCCGATACCTTTCGATTAGCTTTCGTCCTATCCAGAACCACTTACGTCAACTCCCTGTCTTCTTCTCGGCAAGGAGGGCATAAAGATGCTTTATATAATGATTAGAAAGGCGGTTGAGCAAGCCATTTGCCTTCCCATGAGTGCGCCCATAGAGGCTGCTTAGCACGGGGCTCTAAAAAGCTGAGAGAAGGTCATATTTCTATCCAGAAGCTCCGAATGAGCAGAACTGCGGCGGGTTGCCGAATCTTTTACCAGATTGGCTGGGCAGCACAGAATATCACTCCGCTTGATGTACTCCTGGGCTTTTGGCGACAAGAAATAAATATGCTCCCCTTGCTTAGAAATATGAACCTCTCAGACTATGAGGGTCGCCGACAAGCACGGGCTCAAGCGTTCAACACCACCCTCGGTGTGGATCATGCAGTTATCTACACAGACGCCTCCAAACATAGAGGGCAGCAGTACGCCATCATCGTGGCTACCTCCAGAACCAACCTCCTTGCTTGTGCCTCACTCAAGACGGAAGACATGATGGCAGCAGAAGAGGCAGCCATCGACTTGGCTCTCAACCAGGGGTTCGTAAAGTAGTCACCAATTCCTAACAAGCCTACCGGAACTACCTGTCGGGTTTGGTGTCCCGACCTTCACTGCGTGTGCTAAAAAAAACCACTCCCCAAATGGGTCCATTCAGCTCTTTGGACACCTGCTCACGCTTCCATGGGGGGCAACGAATACGCCCACCAAGCCTGCACTTTCAGCCCCGGTGCTATGGAGCTGCACGAGGACAGTCACCCGCTTGTCTCGTTCAGGGACATAACCCAGCATTATCGCCTTCAGAGGCAGACTCTACGTTCGCCTTACCCTGACCTTTCCATAGAACAACGAACTACCCTACGGCTCATACAATCCGGCTCCTTCCCACACCGGACGCGTGTTCACTTAATGCACCCGAATCGCTACGACGCTGCATGTAAATTTTGCTCATAAGTAGGAACACTCTGCCACATAATCGGGGTGTGCTACTTTAGCCCTGAGCACCCTCCTCTCCGTCTGTCAACTACCTAACAAGAGCAATGGGAGATGCTGCTGTCCAGCCCCTCTCTACCTACCCAGCTTCAGCTGGTGGACAGGGCACAGGCGGCGCGGACTGAATATGGGCTACAGTGAAGAAGCAACCACTCCCCTCGGCCGCACTCTGGGCCGTTCAGAAATCTGAATAGAAGTGTTTCCTCCTCCGCCTGCTCCTTCTCCTTCTCCTCCTCCTCCACCGTTTCTGCCACCGATCTCATCGCCTCCGTCCGCGACGGCATAGACGGAGAAGTGAGATCGTCTGACACCGGGTTTGAGCTTTTATTTTATAAAAAAAGTTTACACTCATGTGCTACACCAATACAACTCAACCAACCACCGTTCATGCCTCATGCAATAATTTAACATGAGGAATAATATCTTTTTGAAGTAATACAGGGTGTGGTTAGGTACATTTCACTTCTCTCATGTTTCATGATTTGTAGAGCGACGTGAGTGAATTTATGTGATGTCGCATGGGTAATCGTTGTGGGTGCCATTTACAGCTTTGCTTTCCAACCACATTCACCGAGTGGATTGGCGCCAATTTTTTTTAGTTCTCTAATCAGTTTTGAGGTCAGTTTATCAAAAAAATATGACGGCCCGGTCGGACCGTCAAACCTTCGCGGCCGGTCAGCGTAGGTTTAGCATCACGGCAGATGTGTGATCGCCGCTTTTCAAATCAGGTCTGATAACAATACCTAGCACAATTTTTAACCGCACCAAAATCTACTTTCTCGCAGGTGGAACTTCTTTTTAGCGATCAGAATGTTTCGGAAAAGCGGCGACAAGCCGTTGCTACCATGGTCTGAGGCGGATCGAGCCGCAGCGATATTAAAAAACTTGGGTGGCAGCGGAACATCCGAGTCTGACGATACAGCCGACATGTCGACTGCGCGGGCGATTCTGGACTATGTGCAATCGTAGCAGACGTTAAGGCAAATGCCCCTTACGTCACGGATTTTTGATTGACGTTAGCACCAGCAGTTTTTGCACCCACAAAATCGTGACGTAACGCCATCCGGCCTGCATTGGAACAGCGATTTGGCGCGCGACGACCGAATTTGTATCTGATTATGATGATGATGATGAATAAATCTTTATTTGTCAAGCTGGTGCAGATGTTAGTGTGCCCTCCCGATTGGAATAAATACGTTATAATTTATTCTATGCTGGCGGCTGAACGCTTTTGGTTCGATTTTCGTAATTACTGGGCCGATAGGTATTCTTTACAGCATAAAAACCGAAAGCGAGAAAGTTAGTGTTAGTACTCCATTAAAGAAAGCTGGATAACGTTGAAAAGTGTCGAAAGGCAACAGCATCCAGTAACATGACAAACCGTAAACTTCCGCGGGGTAGGCTGATATTACATTATAATTTAAATCTATTCTGCCATACTATAAGTTAAGCTAGCCCGAAAACACATCAACACAGGTAAAAACGACATTGTTCTAGTAAATCTAGCCACGGCACCACAAAAACATTGCGCACATCCTTAAGGATGTGCGCGATTTTTTGTGCGCACTGCATTCGCGCACTGCATACTGCGTGAATGACCGACGTTGTGCCTGACGTCTACGGAAGAGATCTTGCGCTAGGTGTATTTCATGACGTTGACAATGTCGTGTTACTCCCGTTGCCGAAATCGGAGCAAGGCCTCTTTCGCACGTTGTTTATTCTCTGAATGAACCACGCCACGTGCGTGCCCGCGCAAGGAGGGATGTCGTTCGCGATACATGCCGGAGTGCCGCACAGCGCCCTTGACGATTCTATTTGCGCGCGGTATCAACTAGTGTGAAACGTGCCATGTCGAGAGGAAGTGACGGTGTGTTCCTTGCTGGCTTTAGAGTGTGCTCGCTTTAGCTGGTTTTGTCTGGTTTTATCTCCCTTGGACCACGTGCGTTTTCTACCGAGCATAGCGCGCATCTATACCATCACAATGTATTCGTTCCCGCTGGTTATAACCAGCGTACCTGCCAGAGGAAAGCGTGTGAGTCGCAGCCGGTATTGGTGTGACGCACTACGTAAGCGTTGCTTCTTATTAAACAAAACGAGCAGCCTCGGGATGCCTGCCACTTCCATCGAATCATGAAATCTCTGAGTCAAGTGCACGAAGGCGAAGGGCGAGGAGGAAGGGCGAAGACGTTTATGATTGAGCGGGATATGTGACACACGGCCGCTAATATCGTCCACGGCGTCGGCCCAAGACACAACCGGTGTGTACTGGTACTACACCAGGTCAACGTTATGCAAAAGAAGGAATTACAAAACAGACACCGTAATGGGCATACTTGCGTCAGCAGGAAAAATGGGTCACTGATTCATTAACTATTTGCTTTAAAGCGTGAATAAGCTTCCCTGTTTTATGAATTACGTTAATTAAAACAAAACGGCGGTACGCACGGCTCAAGATTTACTGGAAGAATTTTTTATTGCAGAGTGTTGGTGGCGTTTAACCTCCACCTATTTCGCCTTGAAATTGTGCGTTTATTTCCATTCCCAAATTGGAGCATCCCGGACGGCGCCACATTCCGAGGGCGGCCCAAGTGCCCCTTACCAAACCACGGGCTGGCTACGCTATCACTGACGATATAGCGGTACGTTGAACGCAGTATACAGGCAACAGAAGAACGTGCAAATTCCGCCTGGCAAGCTCCTTTGCCATCAATGTCACAGAGAACCGCCGACCATTACCCATCTACTTTGGTCTTGCGCGGAACTGGCAGATATCAGAGAAAAGCACATGCATTCGCGAGTACTAAGCCTCAACGAATGGCTCTACCCAAAGGACCAAGTGAAAGACACTCTGCTCACGATGTGGGCCTTCGCCAAGGAGGCACACCTCGTGGGAAGCACCTAAAAATGTGGACTATCTTTCCTTCCCTTCCCCAACCCTCTCCTTCTTCGACCATAGCGGTGTCCTTAATTGCGAAATAAATTTATTTATTAATTAATTCATTTCCTGGGCTGTGGGCACGGAAATACAATAAAATTTTCCCGCAAAACAGAATCGCCTTCACGAACGATCGCTGGAAATATTCAAGAAACTTTGGCGCACTTGTGCATCCTCCTGAGAAATACGGCTACGCAATGGCGTATGTGCTTAGCGGTGTTTCGCTGGGATCGTAATGGCGACCTTCGGTATAGGGAGCATTTAGTCGACTCCTCGATAGTGAGTACGTCCAGTTTTCCGTGCCATAATCGTTGGGGAAGATAGCAAAAGAATCGCTGAGTACAAAAAAGGGTCGCAGTCGGAGGAGCGGTGAGTTGCTGCGCTGCTACCGAGGCGCTCTCCGTCAAGCCCGTCATTACGCTGTAAAATAGAGCACGTTCACTCCTCCTCGCGAGAGAGAAGTAGTGAGGATTAACACTCCCTTCACTGATGCGAAGAGCGTTATCAGGGCTCCGGAATTTATCCGAGTTGGTGAAGCGCACGCAGACACCTCCACTTTGTTTGGCATTATGAATTACGAAAATTGCGCTAAATGGACAAACAGAGGAAGGAAGGCAGACAATGCGCATATTCTGTCTTCCTTCCTCTGTTTGTCCATTTAGCGCAATTTTCGTAATTCATAATGCACCAACTAGCCCAACAGCATATTTTCTTTGGCAAGTTTACCGTACTAATGCTCGCGATGTGAAGAAATCTGTCTATACTACACGACAGCTGCTGGACGAAGCAAGAAGGGTAGGCTTTAGTACAGGCCTTTAACAGGAGTAGGCATGGCCTGTGAATTATCCATCGAGGTAGATGTTTCATGTGTGTGTGTGGAGGGGGAGGGGGGGGGCGCATTGTCACAGACGGAGAATGTTCGATCCCCTATACGCGATAAGGAACAAAACCGCAAGCGACAACTGATGCTTGCGCACCCCGTCACCCTGATTAAACAAGTTTTGGACAACTTCAACCACGGACAATTGTTCTGCCCACAGTCGTCCGGGGTAGTAAAGGCCGTGGACACCGCGTGGCAGCTTCCCCAGTTGTGGCGTGGTTCTGCAGCATGGCATTTTCTTGCGCTCGTACGGAACGCATGAACAGGTGTTTGCCAAGGTCCTGTCGATGCGTCCCGCACGCTCCCCACTTATCCTACCTCGCATAAAGCCACTTCCTTTTGTAAAATATGCTGTTGGGCTAGATGGTGCATTGCCTAAGAAAAACGAGCGCTAGAAACCAGCGCATAAAAAAACGAAGAACGAAGAAAACGAAGAAAAAACGAAGAAAACGAATAGAAAACGAAAACGAAGATGACACAGAAGCGCTTCTGTCTCGTCGTTCTTCGTTTTTTCTGTCCTGGTTTTAGATGCGACGGCATTTCACACTGCCTTGTCCCTCCATACGGCGCTGATGTTGCGCCACCCCGTCACCCTATTCTTTCCTTTCAACCCGGAGCTGCGTTCTGCCCACACCTCTCCTAGTCCGTGGACAGCGTGGCACTTCTCGCAGGGGCTTTGGTTTGGATTCTTTGGATTTGGCTTGCGCTCGTACGGATGCATGAATGGTGGTTTGCAAGGTTGTGGTTTGTGCCCGCGCCCCCATTATCCACCGCGCCACTTGCGTCAAATACCCTGTGGGCAGGGGCTTCCACGGCACGTTAAAACCAGGGAGAAAACCTAAGGAAACAAAACGGAACCCCTATGCGAACGCATACACAGAGGTTCCCGCGTTTGGGGTTTGTCCTTTTTAGCGCTCGTTTTCCTTGAGCAACTTCCTTTTGCCCGGACATCTCATAAAGGTCCCGCTTTCGGCGCAGACGATAAATCTAAAATATCTGCCCTAATCTGGCTTCCGGATCAGCCGCAAATTTTTTCTTCCGCAGCATTCGTACGCAAGTTAAGCGTTAGCGTACATGTGCCATCAAAAGTAATTTGAACACGGCCTCGTAAATTCACGCAGAATTTCTTCTTCCGGAAACTGCCTGGTTGCATTGGTGTGCGTTTAAAGGAGTCCTTCCTAATAGAAAAAGCTTTCTGTAGACCGGTAATGGTTGTCATAAAGCCATTGAGATAAACATATTGTGATATTCACGAGTCCTTATTCAAATTACTTATGACGGCACCTGTACATGTGTCGAACGTCGGTTGGTTATACATTGGTTACATCACCTAAAGGTCTTGATTCATGCCTCCTGTGTCAACTTCTGCAGACTTTCCGAGGGTCACGGGGGAGGGAGGCGTTAAAAAGTTGCAAGGGCTGAAGCCTTCTGACATTTTGCTTGGGAAAAATAGGTTGGCAGCATTAGATCCTCACTATTGACTGTGAAAGGGAACAGGATGCATCGGTAAACCGGGCTATCCTGCTCTCACTACTATTCGCGATTGTGCGAAACCCAATCAGGTTTGGACGATGACCACACGATGACAACGTTCCTTTTGCACCATGACATTAATTCGTCTTCATTTGGTTCATCGCTTCCATTGACAGCTACACTCGTTCTTCCGAATTCACCCGCATCCGCACAAACATCCTTGCCGCATGTTCCCTTCATCGTCCTGCTCGTCAGCGTCACCGCCTAATTTTTCCCCCACACAATTGGGGAAGTGGGCGTTATACTCTTCGTCACTGGTTCCACACTTCGCGCTGATTTCGTCCTCATGCTCGTGATTTAACTCGTTCGTGGTTTAACTTGTCGTCCTTGTCAGACTTCCGCCCATTATACTCGTCGAAGGGCGGAGATGCACGGAGGTCAGTTAGAAACAATATCGCGGTCACATTACTGCGCGCGATAGAGCCGCACTCCTTTATTTTATTTCTCTTCAGTATTCGTTCGGGAGAAGTTACCAAAAAAAAGAAAGTAAAGCAACAACAACAACACACGTGCGAAATTTAAGCGTTATGCTAAGCAATTTTATTAGAGCGCAGGTTATTAGCTTTGCAGTTTCAAGAACTATTACTATGCAAGATACAACAATCCGCTTTTAGCGGACACGAGTTGCAGCCGCTAAAGAAAGCAATGCTTTATAGAGCACCAACATATCATGGCCATTTTCAGCCACAGTCGCAAAGCTTAAAATTTCGGTCGATTTACTCAAACCCGATAAAAAAAAAATGAAGGAAGGTCGCACTAATGCGTAACACTTGAAGGTAGCGAAGCTGTACGCAACAGTAGCGTTTTTCCTCTTTTTCGCCTCACGGCGTTGTTTAAGCCTCGCAGCTGTACGAAGGACCACAGCTGGATGCTCGTCTTCCCCTATCGCGCACGGTTCTGCGCCGCACGTGGCCTCCTGGCCTTCCTTGGTGGCGCGCACCTATCACTGCGGAGGCGGCCTCCTCGCCTTCCTCCGCCACGTCCCGCCCACGGGTCCCGCGCATGTCTCCTTTCCCTCCTCGCCTATCTCTTCCCGTTATCGGGACGCTGCTCCGTGCCGGGCGCTTGCGGGTGGGGGTGTGGTTTGACGTCTAGCGCTCAAGGGGCAAAACTGGCCACCCCGCGAAGACTGCCCGAGGTAGCGTAGTGTAGCTTGCGCTACAAAAATAATAAAAAAAGGTCTCCTATATACATTTATATTTTGATTGTTCCACTTAAAAGCGGAGTGGGAGAAGGGGCACCTAGAGGTCCGTCGTTTCAGTTTTTAAAGACGATAGTCTTTCTTGGGCTACTTGAACGCGAAAGTTTTGGTCCGTCCGTCCCTCGATTCAGAAGGCCGGCCAAAGTGAAACAGAAGCTCCACAATAGGTTCACAGCCAAATCCAAATCCAAACCCACAGCCAAATCCAAACGTCTAAGTCAGCTGGCAATGCTTATACTCGTCAACGTTGTTCGGCCGAAACAAAATATTACGCTTATCCGGGCCAAGAGATCAATACATAAGTGATATTCGCATTGTTTTTTTTTGATTAAAAATACACGGATGGTTGATTTAATGAAAAAAACGTCCGCAAAAATACAAAAGCGACCGACAGTGATTTCCCTAGCGGCATTTTACGAAATCAGATGGCAACAGCAACAAAAGGTTCCACTAGACAGTTTTCACATTCCTCTTGGAACGCACCTGGAGTAAGTAGGGTGTCTCCATTGACGCGCGTCTCCGCCATATGGCAGCGCTGGCATCGAGGCATTCGGCGTGGAGCAGTAGAACGGGGTAAATTTAAACTGACTTGAGGAAACCTCTAGCGTGTCTATCTTGGGAGGAGCGGGACGGGAGAGGAACAGCATGAGAGGTGAACGGAAAAGAGAAAGGAGGCATTTGCTTGGCAGAGGCGTAAGACGACTATCGTCTTTCGTCGACATTTGCAACGAAGTGAGCAGACACGGGGCCATTTTTTTCGTAGCGCTCTTGCACACGCTCTCAATTACATGCAGAAGGTATCTTACCTGGAGTGTTAGGATGTGAATGTGGCATCCTGCAGCTGACTGCGAAGTCGAAGGTTCGATTCTCAGCCCAGAATCCGTGTTTCTGCAACAGGTGGAAACAATACACACAAAAGTGACGCCGTCATAGCGCTTTGTGTGCGTTTCGGAAGGCCGCATACCTAAAAATTCACTCGAAGTCATTGCACAGTTCCCGCTCCGTAGGCTCGGCGCGCAGCTGCATTGAACCACAAATATAAATTGAGAGAGCTTTCGTTGGAATGGCGTAAGTTGTGCACAGCATAATACTTTGTTCTTTTTGGAGGGAGGGGGAATATTTGTATTTCCGCACCTGACTAACGCTTCAGTCTTACGCAAATAATATTTTCTTCGTCAGACAACAAATGTCCTTTAACAGCAGCATGCTTGTCAAGAACACAAAAAGGAAGAACAGGAAATAGAAGCGTTTCCATAAAAAAACATATAAGAGAATTTTAACTATCGGGATTTCTTTCTTCCCGTGACTGTCCTTCCCCCCCCCCCCTTTTTTTGCGCAATTCTTGTTTTTAGTAATATGTACTGCGCCATGTGGTGGCGCACGTGCGCACGGTATTGCAAAAATTAGCCTGTGAGTTCTGTGAAAGTGACGTGGGAAGGCGCAAATGTGGCTCAGGAACATTTTTATTACTTTTTTGTTCAGGTCGGGGCAGTAACGGAACGCGAAAACGTTAAGCGAACAGTTGTGCACTCTTCCTGTTTTTACAGGAAAGAAAGAAACCACCTGTTGTTTTGATGATTGGGCCGTATCTGCCTGCGGACGGCTCCAGCCCCGCTCAATCAAAAAGGACTCTACCAGTTGCAGTGCCGCCGGTGGCCTCACGCATAAACCGCCCGACCAGCTGTAACAAAATTCCAGTCAAGTGTAACGTGCGGTGCGCCGAGTTCAAGCGAGGCAAATTTTAGGTGTGGAGTACCTCAGGACCGCACAATGTCCGTCCGCGTCCGTGCGCATAGCATTTACATTCGCAAAAAATCACACATGCACCGGCAGGACTCGAGCGAGTGTCTGGTAGAGCAGGCAGGGTTAGTGTAAGTCGTCTTACCTATTGGGCTACGACCGTGAGTAAGTACCCGAGAGTCAAACGGCTTACTCCCTCGCCGTTAATGGTGCGGAGTACCTCAGGACTTCCCAGTGTCCGTCCGCGTCCATCCGTGCGCACAAGATGAAAAGCAGCTTGTATGTAGCTGTTTAGTGGAAGCGGTGGAGGTGCGTCGTCGTGCATGTGTGACGGATATGGGTTGTGTGTACACACATAACCATTGGCCTTCAATAAATATCACTTTCTAATAGCGCTGCCTCTCATTACAGTGCTGTATTGCCACTTGTGAACGTTTTTATAAGTTGCTTTCTTAGCTTAAAGGGACCCTGCAACACTCTTTGAGCAGTGCAAGTAAACCTGCGCGACGTTTAGATTACACTGCCAGGAATACCTGAGCCAAATATTACACGTGCACGTGAAGCGGTGAGCGCGCAAATCGATGTGAAAGACGCGGAAAAACCAACCGCTCTCTCTTCAGTTGTCCTCATTATGCATGGCCTAAGGGACGTCACATAGGCCATGGCTGCCCGATCGGCTGTCACTGGTCAACTTCGCGGCTAGATTCTCCCATTTCCGTCGTCGTCATCGCTGTGTACGAACCTCCTCTATGCCTGAACCTGTACGCACAGTTTTGACGTTTCTTTTGTGTTTTGAGTGCGCGCGAAAGTTTGAGTGATGAGCTCAATACATCCCTTTCAACGGGACCACTCGACTACAAACGTTTATTGCTTCAAAAACGCCCTACCAGCCCGAGCGCGCACTTGCGAGCAGGCACCCATGCCTGCTTTTTTGTGGCACCAGCCCGGAAATAGGCCCCTCCGCGTTGCGGAGAAAAGGAGAAAACTACCCGGCATGTGATATATCGAAGGCTGCCGAAGAGAACGCCGCGAGCCGCCCCCCTCTCCGGGTGAGAGCGCGCAGCTTTCGTCGCGTTGTCCGCGGTCGAGTTGAGAGGGAACGATTATGCGCGATTTCTCATCGCGCGTAGTTTCGTTAATTGTGAACGGATTTTCATAATTCTTGCGGGAGGAGATTTCTGGGACAATAGACTTTATCCCAAAATACATTACTAGTAGTCGATTGCAAGTGTTGCAGGGTCCCTTTAGAACCGCTCCGTTTTTCCTCGATCAACGCACCGCATACCGGTACGCGCCGTCGTGGGGCCCTGTGCACCGCGCCGGTTTTGGGGCAAAACCGGTACGTGTTTATCGAGGACGCTATAAGAAACGCCGCCCGCCGTCGCTGGGTTGCTCCAGTGTGGCTAACTGAGCCTCCATGCCCAGAATCAACGGCAGCGTTCAGTAAACAGACCCAGTGAAGGAGCTTTGACGATTCTACCTGAGTCAGGGGCGTTTGTTCTGCCAAAATATTTGATTTCAGTTTTCAAATACGCCAACGGCAGCTTAAAAAACAAAAAAAAAAAACGTCGTGCCCAGGGAGAATTGAACTTCCGACCTCCACAACGTGAAGCCAGATTCTACCTAGCGTCTATTCCAACAGATGGCGCATTCGTGCAAAATAGACTGTTGAGTTCAAAAAACACATAAAGGAATAGGAAAGTCTGCGATTCACACTTTTTTAGCTGGGGACAAGTTTTTAAATATCGTTTTCATTTCGCATACAGACAAAAGTATGTTGCCGCGCTACTGTATGTCATGGTTGCCAGCAATATTTTTAGAATGACACATACGGCTCGTAGATCTAAAAATTTTGATTTAAAAAGTTCTAGGGCGTTATCATTAAAACTGTTTCTCGTTAAGGTGCTTTAAGTGGTGCCCTTTCATTTGGGATAGATAATATACCCTCGACAAAAATCGGTTGTCTGTCCCATTAACGTGCGCTGAAATCTCGAACACACGGGCGTTTTTGCTTTTCGCCTCCACCAGGACCGCTGCCGGGAATCGAACCCGCGTCCTTGAGCTCAGCAGTTTTACTGGTCCAAAACTAATTTAACAGGGGAGCTGTTTACGCTTTTATTTCCGCCGTGGAGCGTTACCAGAAAACTCAGCCCAGCTGTGTGCCGCCTCGCGTTGCCTAGCAACCCCTTGCTATAGCTGCGCCTACCTCAGCCTGGCTTAATAACGCTTACAGGATCACGTAACATCCCGTAAACCTAGTCACGTGACCTAAATCACGTTACACTGTGCCCACCTCGCATAACTCAGATACCGCTTGTATGATCGACGTAACATCACGTAAGTAAAGTGACCAAAATCACGTAAAATCACGTAAAGCTAGTCACATGACATGTTCTAGCGAAAATCACGTAACGCCACGTAAAGCTAGTCATGTGAGATGTTCTCGCCAAAATCACGTAACATCACGTAAATTAGTCACGTGACATGTTCCCGCGAAAACCACGTAAACCCGGTCACGTGACATGTTCTCCCCAAAACACGTAGCATCACGTAACAACTGGTCACGTGACATGTTCCCGCCAAACCATGTAATGCTAGTAACGTGACATGTTCCCGGCAAAAGAAAGGCAATTCACATGACTTGGCCTAGCAACAGCGATTCCTCGCCAACCACCGGCGAGAGCACCGAGCCACGTCACATCCTCACACCCCACGCGCTCCGCTCTTCTCTCTCCGAGCCACGGACGTGAAGGCGGAGCTTGGCAGCCGGCGCGGCGACAGACCTCTCGCCTCCTCTACTTCGTGCGTACGTGCTGCTGTCATGGGAAGAGCGAAGAAAGTCCGGACGCCAGAAGAAAAAGGGGCTTGCCAGGAAAAACGAACAAGCTTCGCTGTTGACTCCAGCCTTGCACCATTATAGTGCGAGCTGCGCACATTTTTGTACAGAAGGAGGTCCCATAGTCTGTGACTGCATTGGGATCGCCTGTAGTAATAAATGTAAAGAACAGTGCAAAAAAGTGAACGTTCGAGTAGTGCAAAACAATAAATGGAGAAAACTGTAAAAGCAAAAGAAGCAGCAGTCATTGAAACTCTTTACACTCGATCAGCAGTCAATACAAGCTAATACAATCAAATGCAAGTGATCTGATGTGCTGTAATAATAACAAACGTGAAAAGAGCAATAAAGTTCCAGCAGTCATATAAAGCACTTCATTGGATACATACAACCGTATACAAAAATACCTGTTCTGACTGAATGTACTATATCTATTTAAAAATATTCAGAGAATCGTTTACTAATCCATAACATTCTTGTAAGTGTGAGTTCTGTACAGCCAAATGCGGCTATGAGTAACGAAATGCAGTGAACTCCCGTTTAGACAAACTCGGTTGAGACGAATTCTCGCTTACGCCAAAGAACGTGGGAACTTTTGTTTGGTTTTCCCTAGACTCAATGCAAAAAAAAATCGCTTAAGACGAACCGCCTCGCACGTACACTTCGGTTAAGACGAACAACTTTCGGGGTGACCACCGCTGCTGGCGATTCTGGGTAGCAAACATGGCAGAATTGGCGGGGTGCAGCGGGCCTTCACGCGATCAGAGGGAAAGAAAAGTAAAAGGAAACCACAGCGGGAAGCGAATTCGCTCTACGGAAGGAGGGATGGAGCGAGAAAAAAAGACACGCGCATAATGCTGCCACTTTTTCCTCCCTTCAACCCCCGCGGAGCCAGTGGCAGAGCAAAGGAAAAAAAGGATCAAGGGTGAGTTTGTGGCCGCTCTGCTCTGTAGGAGAGAGGCGCAAAAGTAGAAGGATAAAAAAGTAAAACAAAAAATTGTCTCCATCTCCACGCGAGGGAACCCTGGTGTGATGCGGCGCATCTGGGGGTTCAATTGGCGTTTCCATTGGGTTGATTCTCTACATCGCGTGAAACGTATTGTGAACGCGTAGGTTGCCTTCCATCACATACGGATGTTCTCATACACGGGACGATGGAGGCAATTTTACATTTTCATGCACATTGCATACGTCGAAATGAGAGAGTAGACGTGTTCTAGCGGCCACCACCCAGCGCGATACCGCTTTATATTCACAGCGCTTGAAGAAGAGGAGACCGCAGAGGAGAGTCGCGCATGCGCGCACATGCGCACCGGAGCAGCTGTTAACGCAGCGTTAACGCAGCGAAGCACGCGCCAACCAAGCACGCCAGCTGTCGTTATGCTAATGCGCCGGAGTGAGAGTGTTGCACACAGGCTGGTGGGCTAGAGGCGTATGGAGGAGTGGCTTGCGGACGGACGCCGCCGCCGCCGACGACGACGCAGGAGGGACATGCCTCAGAGCGAGTGATGCGCCGCATCTAAAAGCGACGACGGAGACTTCCTGTTCGCAAACGTAGCAGCTCTCGAGACCAAGGCTGTTTCTGAGCGGGAGCATGTGAGTTCGCGCTTGTTCATGTCGCGAGCCCGACCGCGTCACCACCGAGAAAGCGAGGAGTTCCCTCTCTGTGATGCTGCGTTGCCGCTTGAGGTAGCGGGTGTACGCTCTCCGTCGCCGCTTGGACTGGACAAAACGAGGCAAGACCACTTGAAGACAGTCTTCTAACAAGTTGCGCACTCAAATAAGTGATTTTTATTTGTCTTTTTCCTCCATTGTTACCCCAATTCATTCACCCTCTTGAGGCAAATATTTGCATGCACCAGGGCGTATTGCCGATTCTTTTTTTGGGAGGGCTTCTGAAAAAACGAACTTTCAGTGAGACAAACAAATTATCGTAATTCCTTCGAGTTCGCCTTGTAGGGAGTTCCCTGTTTGTTGGATAGTTTTATTCTTTTTAAGTTCTCTTTTTTTTCTCCAACGACCTCACTTTATACCTTCATAGCGATGAAGTGCCTTTACGTCGCTAGTGATGTTTTTTTTTTTTTTTTCTCGAAAGATGCAAGGCGTACTGCAGAGCTGGTCCGTTTACACTATTTTTAATTCGTAAAATTCCAATGTCATTTTGATGACTTTTTTCGTTTATTCTAACTTTTGAGATGTATAAAATGGATATTTTTTATTTTGTCAGATCATTTTCGGGAACACTTTGTTTTTTATATTTTGTCTTCTTAATTTTTGGTTCCTCAAAATTCGGTCTGACCAATTATCCCCATTTACGTTATTATAACGGTTAGAGGTGTCACTTCCGCCAAATTTGCATTTTTGCGGAAATGCGGGTGTTAGATGGTTCGCCATTCTCGCTATTCTTAATTCGAATTCTGAACGTTCATTTTCGGACTTTTTCGTTTTTTCCCCTTCTGTTCAGGGGGGGGGGGGGGGGGGGGGGGGGTATAGGATGCATATTTTTTTATTTTGTCAGATCGTTTTTGTTAATTTTTTTCTGTTTTTCTTATTTTCTGGTTCTTCAAAATACTGTACAACCAATAATTTCCTTTTACGCTATTATAATGATAAAAGGTGTTACTTCCGACAGATGGCAATAAACGTTCAATCAATCAACCAACAAATCAATCAATCAAATCGACATTTTTGTGCAAATGCAAGGCGTTACACTGGTTCGCCATTGTCGCTATTTTTTAATTCATATTAATTTTGAACATTCTTTCGCGGACTTTTTTCGTATATTCTTCTGTATTGGGGGAAGACGTATAGGATGCATATATTTTGTCTTGTAAGATTGTTCCTGGTAATTCTTTTTCTATTTTTTCTTAATTTTTGGTTATTTAAAATTCTGTCGACCCAATTATCTCCATTTACGCTAGCTGTTATAACAATTAAAGGTGTTACATCCGCCAAATCTACATTTTTGTTCAAATGCAGGGCGTTACATATGGTTCGAAAATTTCACTATTTATAGTGCGCAGCACTTTTGTGCCCGCTACTTTAGTTTGACGGCGGCGTCGTCCTCCTTAACCGGCGAACGAAGGGAGAACCGAAGACAGAAATAAAACGGAGAAGTGTGGCGAAAATATGAGGGGGGTGGTATACGCCGAAGCGGTGCGTGGCGCTCCTCAGCGGCGACTCATGGGGAAAGTGTGAGGGGGAGGCAGACAAACATGTTGGGCGGTGGCGCCGCGCCGCGAGGGGACGCCATTGCAGCGCGTGCCGTCATGCGCTCGACGATGACGCGTTAACTTCCTGAGACACACTACGCGGTCCGGTCCCCTCCCGAGACGCAGATCGCGATCACTTCATGAGATGCAGTTCGCGCCGCCGCTGCAGAGGGTTACCGTCGCTAACATTTGCGCGGGAGTTGCAAACGCGATTTACAACATGCTCGGTGGCGGCGACGGGCTGCGAGATAACGCCAGAGTAGCGCGCCCCATCATGCGTTAGCTCATCACGCGATGACTTCCTGAGACGCGGCAGCTATTCGCCGTGACCCAGAAGACTGCAGTTTGCTCTGCGCACAAACTTTGCATCAGGGAGTATAGTATCATAAGCCATCTTGCAATTCGTATTTTGAACGTTTTTTGCGGACTTTTCTGATTATTTTTTGTTTCGTTTGGGGGGACTTGTATAAGATGCACATTTTTCGATTTTGTCAGATCATTTTTTCCCCTAATTTTTTTCAATTTCTTTATTTGCTGGTTTTTCAAAGTTCTGTCCGACGAATTATCTCCCTTTACGCTATTGCAACCATTAAAGGTGTTACTTGCGCCAAAGCTGCATTTCTTGTGGAAATGCGGGGCGTTACAAGGTCCCGGTTGTGGGAGTGCTCGGCAAAGAATGTTACGCATTAAAATGAGCCCAGCATCACTGACGTATAACGTCGCGATCGGTGGTGTTAACAGCGAAGAAGTTTGACGTTCTCTAATCGGTATGCTAAGTTTTGTAGGACTCCTCAAAACCGGCAGAACGATTGCGTCAATTCAATTTCGCCTTGCACTGCTCGCGCCATCTATTGAAACCTTTTGTGACTCTCGAATTTGGAACACTGCCACAAGGGGGCACCGCCACCGATTTTTTTGCGTGTTTTCTTTTATTGCGATGGCAGCAATCCAACAGCCATGTATTTTAATTAAAAGAACAATAAAAAATTACTCCCACCTCCCCTCGCGGGAACCTCTGTGTAGATGCGACGCATAGGGGGTTCCGTTGTTGTTTCCGTTAGGTTGATTCTCCCATCGCGTGAAACGTGCCGTGAACCCCCTGCCGCGGCTATGACGCAACACAATCCAACACAATCCACTTTAATCCAATCCAATCCAAATCCAATCCAAGCCAATTCAATCCAATCCAAGCCAAGCCAATCGAATCCAATCCAATGCCCCTCGCGAGAGTGTTCGCTATCGGAGAGGAGAGGGGGTGAGCGGCGGAGAGCGCAGCTCGTGCGGCGAGGAGAATGGGGGAGGGGTGGGGACAGACAACAACGCCGTATGGAGGGACAAGGCAAGTGAATGAGATGCCGTCGCATCTAAAATATCACTTATGTATTGATGTCTTGCCTCACACATGCTTAATGTTTTTTTTTTTTTGCTCAACAATGTTGACAAATATTAAAATTGCCACCAGATTTTGTAGTTTAGAAAAGCTTTGCCAATTTAAGCGTCTCGTTCAAGCATCCTTTTAACTTGCTGCATGTGTGCTTGCTCTCCTTGCTTGCTCTCCTTGCTCTCCTAACTTGCTCTCCCCGTTGCTAGGGTATGAGCGCCCCCACATCGCTGCCGACCACGTTACCGCATGCCGTCCAATGAAAGCCTCGACCAAAAGCAGCTTCGTTCTTAAAAGTGAACAAAGGTAAAGAAGAAACGACAAGACGACAATGCGGTAAGAAAGAAATGGCAAGAAACAGGCATAGCAAAAGGTAGCTTGAACCATGAAACATTACATTTCGTCAAAAAGGACGCCCTTGAAGTCATGACTAAATTTGGGAGTACATGTATAGGTTTTCAATGCTGGTGGTAGAAAGTTCCAAAATTATATTGAAAAAAAAATGACCCGTTTGTTTTCCGTAGTCAGTACGTATTTTGCGTAAAATGAATCTTTTGTTCTGAGCAAATCTGGTGACGTTCGTTTTGACAAGTTGAGAAAAAGGAATTAAAGAGAAGGGAATCTGGTTCTTAAGTAGGCTTGCAGGAATAGACCAATCTTATACTTTACAAGGGCTGAAACTGATAGAATATTGGTGGTTTTCGTGAACTGCATAGCATTCAAATTGAATAAACTGAAAGTGAGTATTCTCAAGGCTTGATTTTGTACCGTATGAACCGAGTAGTGTACGTGTTAACCATACCGATATGCTGCAGTTGATGTGCGAGTAGACAAACGAATAGCAGAGTGAAAGCAAAATAGATCTGCTGACCATTTGAGCGAACTTTGACGAGAACTCTTGTACCATAGGTCATTTTCTTTTTGACATTAGTAGCATGGAGGGGAAACTGGAGGTGTTGATGCAGATGAGTGTCAAGGAATACAGCGCTATCACCGGCAGCAATGAAAATCCAATGATAATAGGTGGAATGCATGTTGGGGTTCTTTGGGGTGAGCTAAAAACTAGAAATGTGGTTGTACTATGGTTGATTTGTAGTTTCTTGAGACGGCACCAAACTAACAAACTCTTTAGGTGATTGTTGGTTTACAAACCAGTCTTTCTAAGCATGTTTCGAAGTTAATTGTAGCCAGTAGCATGCCAAGTTCACTGCCAGGCTGACTTCTCTTTATCATTGAAGGCATTCCTCCTCCCTCTTCCTGTCGGAGTTAGCGAGTGTCGTATTGTCAAAGTATAATATACAATATGAGGAAGGAAGACAGTTAGGTAAATCGTCGATCTAAATTAAAAACAGGCGTGGATCTAATACAGATCCTTGTGGTAAACCTGTATTGGATACTTTTGGTTTTTAGTGAGCATCTGAGACACAAAACACCTGTCCTTTTTCACGTAGGTAACTGTTAATCAAATGTTAGGATGGACCGGTTACTTCCAATCCTTCAAGTTTAGTAATGAGCATATTCTGTTTAATTGAATCGAACGCTTTAGTTAGATCCACAAATACAGCCAGCGTACTTTTCCTTATCGACTGAACTCTTTAGTTGATCGGTAAGCGTAAATAGGGCTAGTTGTGTTGAGTAATTCCTACTCGAAAACCAAATTGATACTGTGTAAGAAAATGAAATTTGTTCAAGTATTTTTTTCAGTCTCACCTCGATTAGTCTAAACAGTTTACTTTAAAATGGAAATATGCATATTGGTCGGTGTTATCGAACAACGTATAATCACCCTTTTTTAAATGGAAGACAAAAGCTCGAATTCAGCTTCAACTAAAATTAAAACATGCTATAAAAAACTGATCTCATAAACAACAATTCAACATATCAAAACTAACTGCTACGCAAACTAGAATGAGGAGTAGTAACAATCGCCTCGTGCACTTTCATTCTACGTCGCAAAAATCCAGGTCAAAACCAGACATTTCGGCGAATAAACCTGCACGCAGCAGCTACAAAAACAACAGTTCGCGGGAAATTCTTTCACCAGCGACCAGAGAGAGAGAGAAAAAATAATAAAAAACGTCCATGTTAGCCGAGCCGTCGCGCCGGCTTGTACGCCAGATAACAGAAGAAAAAAAGAAAAAAATATATAGAAATGAAATGAATTCGGGATGCGCACAAAATGCTCAGTCACATACAAAATGTTTTTCACAAAAATCTGTGCATTTCTGCGCCCAGAAGAAACATCAAGAGAGCTTTGGTTGTACGTGCAGCCTGACTGGGACCCGACCAAGGACCCAAAACAGCCCTCAACTCAAGTCCCGCACCAAGTGGCCTGGCCAAAAATAATACAAGTTTCTGCCTGCGGACGATGTACTTTGAAACACACGCATATAATACGGCAGATGTATTCGCGTGTATCTCATGTGAAGCAAAAAGGTGAAGGTGCCTGCTGGATTTTGTAGAGGTTA